>JAEVFN010000002.1:2227191-3427191 GCA_030449075.1 Murraya paniculata
TCCGAACAAATCCTTCAATATTTTCTTCAGAACCTGGCCTCTTTCCGGCGGCAGGCGGCGGTTTTGCTTCTTGGTGAGCTTAAATGCTTCGTGTTCCATTGGCTTGAAATGGGTATGTTTTACTGAATTTTAATGTAAAGAGAAGAAAACAGAGGAGAAGACAGAGAGGGAGAGAGACAGAAGAAGGACTTTTCTTAACTGGTTTGCTTGCTTGCTTTTGCTATTCTTTGATTGATTTGGTGACAAGTGAGAGTGAAGTACGGAGTGATTTATAGAGACCATTGGCTTCCTAAGCAAGTATCTTACTGTAGCTTTACACGTAGTGTGAAAGCTTTGGTATTTATTTCCAATTTTGCTTGTAAAATTTAGCTGATTTTACTCTAAAACTGTGTTATACAGCGTCTAATCTCAAAATTACAGGCTGTTTCAACTTGAGAAGAAGTAGAAAAAGAAAAAGACATGGGGTGTAGATAAAAATACGAGGGTTAAGAGAGAATATTATTTTCTATTTTTTCAGTTATGACATAAAATGATAGCTCAATTCTTTTCCTATTCAAATGAGTAGAGTTCAAGCTCCAAACTAATATATTATTTCCACTCAATAATCAATAGATTTTAGCAATTGAATTAGTTGGCCATTCGCAGCATCATTTTTAAATTATTTAGTGGTGTATTTTAACTTTGAGAAAGGTTTTATAAGGATTTTCTAGGGGAACTAACTGCTATACTCTAATATTGTATTTATTTGTCGGACTAAGAGTAAGAAGTGTGAAGTGTGTGGAGTGTGGATTTCTCCCACTCTACTATTTACTTCTTTATTTAAAGATGGGAGTAGGAGTCTCACTCTGTACATCTTACTTATTTTTAGAGTAGGAGTGAGAATCTTTATTTTTTTAACATTCCTTTAGTAAATATAATATAATTATATTTATTAAAATATGATTTAACAATATTACATTTATTAAAAATAATAATATTAAACTAATTTAAATATAATATTATGATATCCATAGAAAATTAATAATATTACTGTATATTTATTTAATTTTAATCATATTATATTTATTTAATAATAATAATTACTAATAATAAATAGTTTATTCTAAGAAAATATTAATTTTGTACAATATTATTAATACTAACACATCATGTGTTGCTCTTATCAATAATTTTTAATTTACATAATTTAAATTAAAAATAATTAAAAAAAAATACGATTTACATAATTAACAATATTAAAAATTATTATTAATTTATATAATTAAAATTAATAATAAATTAAGTTGTTTATTTTGTAAATATATATTTTATTCACTTTGTAATTAAAAACTACAATTATTTCAATAATGATAAAATTATAATTTAAAACAATTCACTCTCAATTTAAGATAAAAATAAGCATATAAATAAAATTTTAATTTCTATTCCACACTGCAATTTAAGTGTAAGTAAATAATTTACTTCTACTCTTACTACACACTCACAATTCTAAAATTATCACTTTACAAACTTCTCAATCCAATCGAGCAAAAAACGCTGCATAAGAAACAAACTGAAAATACTTAGAAAAGATGCTCATAGTAGAAATTAGTTTTAAAAAAATTTTAAAGGGTGTTTAAAATATAATCTAAGATTCATTATAGTAATAATTTAAGATATACATATGCATACTCAATCCCGAATGGAGCCCAGTCGTCTCGAGTGACGGGTGAAGATGGACTCATTGAGTCAGGTGGTAACGATCCCACGGTACCAATCCGGTCCACTGAATTAAGGGTCAAAAGGAGGAAGCAAATCTGGACCAAAAAGAAACACCAAACTTTTGCGGATCACCTGAATCGGGCAGGAGCAGGACCACATGGTCCATGTTCATACTTCATGCGGATGAATATGTTTGCAATTTGTGCAAACACAATTAAACACAATAACTAAGACGCATTTGGCACGTGGCAGCACAATCAAATATTATAACCCTTCGTTTTTTTCCGAGACAAAAGCACAAAAATTTCGGCTGCGTGAGTGAATAAGTCCAGTTAGTTTCCAAAAGGCATACTCTTCTTTCGATCTTACATAATGCATTGACTTGAATTGAAATGTGACCCTTTGGAGCTAAAACTGAGACGTTTGACTGTTGACTGAATTTATCGGCTTAACCCGACAATGGGCCGCCTGCTTGGAATACTCTTTGGTCTTTGCCACGTAGTGTAAAAGGGTCGCTGGGTGGGTTTCCAAGCCTTAGTAACTGGTATGTCTTGCCCACATTCCATTACTGGCCACGGCCCACGTAGCGTGACGGGCAGTGCGGAATGTAGAGTCTGGCCCTTTTTCTTTGTCGAATCACTCGCTTCATGGATTGGAATCTCAGGAAAATGGGAATTCCGCAGCCCTAGAAATAATCAAACTCACCTCTTCAAATATCAAAAGGGACTCGGGGTAAAAGTGAGCTAATCAACGACCTATACACTGACGCATAAGATGCTAAATTAGAATCTGTAGGATAATTATTCTCTATTAATTGTTAAATGAAAGAACACTGATGAGGCATACAAGCAAGTTGTCCGATCGTCCCCGACCCTCCAAGGGTAGGTTCCAGTAAGCATAGGCTTAATTGGTGTATGGCCACCGTCTCTGTTTTGTATTATCAAAGCAATCCGAAATCTCCTCGGTATAGCTTGAAGATGATTCGATTTAAACCACTAACACAATGGTCGAGTAGCGTTCTTAATTAATTGGCTTTCAATATCTTCTCCAATCATACATGTAACATGATAATGTAGCAGTTATCGGGGTACCAGTTGTGTAATTATGTATTATTGACTCAGGTATTGAAGAAAAGGGCGCCTAAATTAAAGCTACACATTCTAAGAGGTTCGAACTTTTGTTTAATTCTAAATTGACCGTGTTGATACTTTTACATGGTAGCACACCGCAAAGTTCTAAGCCTCGATGTATAGCCAAGCTGTTTAATTCTAGGGAGGATTTGATTGATGAAAGATCTTTCTGTAAGAAGATTGATTTGCCATTGGAGAAAAGATACCACCCAAGAGACACAGAAGGCTATTGGGGAAAGAGAAACCGAACATGGTCTAGGAGGCTTAAATTGTCATACAAGCAGCCCATATAGAAATGAAACGGGCCCTTTGCCCTGTTTGCACTAGTAACTACTATGGGCCACATTGCTAATGTCTCAACATAAGCATAGAAAATTTCAGACCAATTGCCTCTACGTATGCTAAGCTAATTCTAGTACTTTCTTTTTCTACATTTTTTCAATAAATCCCCTTATAAATAAATATGTTTATACCCTGGAAACGTCGACCGGATGAACCGGCTGGCACTTTAGTCAATTTGGTCCAGCTTTTTTAATATAGTGATAACATTGATTGTCAAAATACTACTGAATAAAAGAAATAAAAAATAAAAATCTGTTGCTTGGGGAGTTGGGACTTGGGACTTAGCTGGTGGGGACATTGAATTTTTCACACGTGGTTTTCTGAAGACTTTGGATGGTCGTCAAGTCAAGCCCTTCCTCAGTTCCTCTTTTTGCTTATGACAAAAAATGAATAAATAAATAAAAGGGAAATGTGGACTTATTAAGCTAAAACAACACCAAAAAAACAAAAAGAAAAATACTAATTTCAATGCGTCACTGTTATATGAAACAATATATTATCAGAGTTTGTAATTTATTATTATTATTATTATTATTCAGATCAGCCGTGTATACGTATATAAATCAGTGACTAACCATATTAAAAATAAAATAAAATAAAAAGATTAGCAACTGAAAATATTCAAATGATTATTTCTATGCTTTATCCGGACAATTTAAAAAATAAAAACCATCTTTTTTCATCGCTCGGCCGTTGACCTTGTCTTGAAGTGACCAAATGATTTTCCGTGTTCGGAGATTTTTTTTTTTTTTTAAAGATCACGAATTCTTGCTTCTTACTTGATAGATACTGTTAGCAACCACCCTTTTGAACTTAAAATTTCCCACCAAATTATCACAATTTTATTATTAAAAAAAATTTGAACTTTTTCAGTTAATTGTCTTCATTGGACCCATGTTGAGACACGAGAGCTTCAATGAATGGAAAAATCAGACTTTCGCATGTGAAGGATGCTCTCCTCATTGGAGCACTATATAGCCACAACAACCCTACATGTCCCCACTTTTGTGTTAAAACCAAACTCTTGTGTACCATATTTCTATACATGACTGCGGTACTCACATCCTTTAATTTGAGCACTATTAAATTGGCGCATATTTTATTTTATTTTCAAATCATTTCACATTTGAAGGTATTCAAGCTGCAGCTTGTACTATCCTGAAGGTGCCACGGTCGGACCCATGCATCAAACGACGCCAATACCGACTTTTCTTTTTCACTTTATTCCTTTTTGTTGCAAAGCTCATCAGTCATGACTCATGAGTCGTTACTTGGAAGTAACAAGTACGTTCAAAATTAGATAACGTAACTAAAACTAAGGGGTTATCGAATAACTATAATTTTAAAGTTATAATATTAAAATATTTTAGTAAACGCTAATTGTTGTTATAGGTTTAAAATTAAGTTGATTTAATTTTATATTTGTATAATAAAAATTTTATTATATTTTTATTAATTTTATCAATATTATTATTCAAAAATTATATTGATTATATACTCTTATTTTTTTATAATTATAATTTTTTTCTTAATGTTTTAATACCAAACAAGGCCTGAAAGAAGAGAAAAAAAAAAAAAAAAGAGACAAAGCAAAACAATGACTTGTCGTCCCTTTAATTTAAAGATTACTTCTAATGATGTTATATAATATAATATATCGGGATTAAGCTTAAATAATGATGAGTTGTCTCGGCCCGAAGCTTCCATAATTATATGCATCACTTTATCTAATATTGATCTATAACGACTTCCACTAATTTCAATATTTCATCTTTATCTTTTGCATTATCTTGACTTTTCTTTTTATTTAAGATAAAAGTGTTGCCGTAATAGAAAAAATAAACCTGAATATCAATATAAAGACGGTAATTTTAACACACAGAAATGGGTATTCGAGAGAATGATGGAAGAAACTCTTCGTGACCTACTTCTCAGTCTTTTGACCTTAAATGTTTCTGAATTTTATTTTTATTTCAAAAAAAAAAAAAAACGAAACGAAGACCAATCGAGAAGAGAAACAAATCAACAATGGCTTAAATGCAAGACAAGAGTGAGAGGGAGTGACTTAAAAGCATATAAAAAGGAGAAGCAAAGTTGTGGATGCCACAGGTTGTTACTTGAAATCTGTTAGCTCCAAGAATCCACAGTCTCATAATGTGCCGTTCATGGCCCGCAATCACTAAATAATAAGTTAATAACTGCGGTCGATGAAAAGGCAGAGCCTATCATATAACATGTCAATTTTACTTTTGTGATGATGTTGATATTAAAACATATAAGTTCTACTTAATTGAATATTTGGCTTGTATCTTAATGAATGTGCTAATAATAGTAATTGTTAAGTTAAGCTCTTTTTCAATACACCAAGTAAAGTAAGTAGATTAAAACATTAGAATTGAGTTAAAAATACCCATTAAACTTCTTTTTTTTTTTAACTTTTATTTTTTGGTGGGATTACCAACCGAATTCAGTCAATTTACCATAGTTTTAATATTATATAAAAAGTGTAGATTACTTCTTCTTGTCAAAATATATATACCGGTGCTAATTTTGATATTCAAAAGTAGTATCTATATTTGGTTTGATCATGATTATTGCTGCATGATACAGCATTCATGACCACAATGTTTTGTAAAGTCTACCTTATATGGCTCTCTTCCTTCTTTGTTATGATTCAACAATTGATTGCTTAACCGATATTTACAAAAGAAACATCCAATTAATAAAATTATTTATTAAAAACACTAGAGCACCCTCGACATTGTTAAGATATTTAATTTGACAAACATGTGTAACTACAAATCATTAAGAGGTATATGAATAGGTATCTTTTTTCAAACCATAGCTTCAAAACTAAGCTTAATTTGGGCATCAGTAAATTTGATCGTCCTTCATTAGCGGCATGATTTTGAAGTGTTAACAAAACTTTGGCAGGCTTTTCAAACTTCCTCTTCCATGCTTTCTTTTCTCTCTCAAATATCATCTCAATATAATAGAATCCCATTATTGCATTAATTAATAAAATGCAAAAGGACAAGAGCCCTTGGTTATGGAATGATTTGAAGACTTTAACAAGAAGTAGCCATTTGTCCTAAAATCTCAATCTCTGTGTCATCTTCTTTTAATAATGAGTCATAAATAATAAATATCCCAAATTTCATCTAATCACAAATGAAGTTCCCAGTAATATCATCAGGTTAAAAATAATCATTTATTTAAATAGACTATCAAATTAAGTTAAAAAAATATTAAGACAACCCCATGAGACACGCCTTCTCTTTAAGCTAGGAGCTGACTTTCTTCACGGCATGGGCAGCATCTCTGGGGCCTTAACTATGCCCCTAAATAAAATTTATTATAGGACACGTTTTACATCCACCTCAAGAGGACCACCACCATAACATCCCCACCGTTTGATCTTCTCTAATTCAAATCAAGATAACATCGTTGACAACAGTTCAGTGTCATGTTTAGATCAATATGTATTTTCGTGAAGCTTATTAGGGCGTTGTTCTATTTAAGCCACTTAAAGAATACTTCCATTGGTCTATTTTTTTATATCTCAAAAGGTAAATTTTATTATCCCCTATGAAAATGTTTATACCAATTTATTTTTTATGTCAAGATGGTCTATTTGACGAAAGTCAAGAATCTATTTTTTAAAATTTAAAGTGCACATTCATCATGATTAAAAGTATTTAGATTAACATGTATTTTTATTAAAGTTAGTAGATGTGCGAGGGAATATTATACTGTTTAAAACACCTAAAAGGTACATCCATGATGGCAAGTTGGCAATGCCACCATTGGATGGAATTAATTTTTTATCGTCGTGATGATCATGGAGCAATCCAATGGTGGGAAACACAGATGTGAATGCAAAATGGCAAAGCAGGAATGGAGCCCACTAAAAATTAGTTGATATGTATAAAGCTCCTCCCCTATGTCTATGTTTAGTTCAAAGGGAAAGACCAAAGGAGGCAAAAGACAAAAGAGAGAGAAAAACATGGAGGGAGGAAAATAAGAGGAAAATAGAAAGAGAATAAGAATGAGCCATTTTGTTTTGAAAAATCAAGCCGCTCCAAATTCTCCAATCCCAATTCATCAAATCTCATAGAAGTCCAAACCCATCTCTAAAAATCTTCTCTCTTCAATACCCAGATCTTATTTTCTCAAAATTTCGTCAAAATTTTCCCGCTTTGATTCATTTGTATATCATATTGACCATTTTCCTCTGTTTTCTCTGCCGCTGGTCATCAAGAACAATTTTTTTTTTTTAATAACATAAATAGTCATATTGGGAATTCAGGGTTTGGTCATGTCTATTTCCGGTTTCAGTTCCGTTATGATCATGTAGAATCTTCTGACTTCTCAGGAAGATTTTACTAAATTTCTTTGGCCAGAAATTCCCCTGCTTCTTCAATTTGTCTCTGTTTTAGTCCCATAATCTTCAATATTTTAGCCAAAGCAATTTTTTTTCTTTGTTTTGGATATAAATTCATCATATCTAGCAAAAAACAAAGAAAAAAGGAAGGAAAAAGGGCCACAATTTCAATATGGGAATTCAAAAAGATCGGATCAAATTCAACGTTGGTGGCAGAATCTTTGAAACAACAGCTACAACTCTTGCAAATGCAGGCCGCAACTCGTTTTTTGGTGCATTTTTTGATGAAAATTGGGATTTGAACTCACAATTCTTCAACAATTCCAATGAAAGTTTCTTCATTGATCGAAACGCTGATTGTTTTTCCATTCTGCTTGATCTTCTCCGCACAGGTGATCTCAACATTCCGCCACATATCCCAGAAAGGCTTCTTTATAGAGAAGCTTCATTTTATGGGCTTTTGGATCATGTTCGATCGGCTAAATGGGGTCCTTTTGATGGCAACAGACTGAGACTGGACCAGTCTGTAACAGGTCAGGCTCCTGGTGATGGGACTGCTATCCGGGCTGGCCCGGATGGCGGGTGTTGCGTGGCGCACGGTAGCATGGTGCATGTGTATGATTGGATGTTAGAAGAACATCCACCAATTAATCTTGATTACCAAAGAGTTAATGATATTGGTTGGATTGATTCTGATAACGTCGTGATTAGTGTTTGTGAAAGGTTAGGAAGCAGAGATGGTGGCATGGGGTTATTTAATGCATCAACTGGTGAATTAAGATTCAAATTTCAAGTTAGTCATGAGAATCAAGTGAAGAGTTACACGGCTGGTGCTTTGAGTTTTAGTAGTGATTATAAGATATTTTCCAGTTGTAAAGGGAGAAGCAATGAGTATGGAGTTGGAGTTTGGGATCAAGTGACGGGAAAGCAAATTGATTTCTTTTATGAAAGTCCAGGTTGGTCACTTGGTGATGCTGATAAATTGCAATGGTTGAATGGAAGCAATTGTGTGTTGGTCGCAACTTTGTTTCCAAGGAAAGATAATTGTTACATTAGTTTGCTTGATTTCAGGGAGAAGAATATGGTGTGGTCGTGGTCTGATATTGGTGCTCCTTTAACAGTTGATGAAAAGAGAGTTAGAGATGCTATAGCCATGGAGGAGAGTAACTCCATTTGTGTTGTGAATGAATATGAGGATTTGGGGTTCATTGATCTGAGGATTTCAGCAGGGGGTGTGAGGTGGAGCTCAAGAAGTAGATTGATGAAAGGGAACATGCCGGAAGAACCTTGTTATCCGAAGCTGGCATTGCATGAAGGGCAACTGTTTTCATCAATGAATGATTCGATTTCTGTCTTTTGTGGTCCGGATTGGGTGTTAACATCTAGGCTTCGAAGAAGTTATGGAGGTTCTATATGTGATTTCTCCATTGGTGGTGATCGGCTTTTTGCACTTCATAGTGAGGAAAATGTGTTTGATATATGGGAATGTCCACCTTCCCCAATTATATGATACAGAATATGATGGTTTGCTTGTTCTTATGGGTTTTGTTTCTTACAATTTGATAGATGTTTTTTGCATCTTTTTCATTAGGTTGTAGCATATAAAGGAAATTGCAGATGAACAAATAGGTTAGGCAAAATTTTAGAAACAGATGTTGGAGTTGTGTTTGTATATGATAAGAGTTTGCTTTTTGCTAACGAAGAAATGAAATTGATTGATGAACTACCACTTCATAATACAAAAGCAATGATTATCCATTTGGCAGAAATGTCAAACTGAATGCTTAACTGCCAAATTATGAAAATCAAAGACCTACTTTGCATAAACTGCTGCTTTTCTATTCTTTTCTTTTCTTTCATTTTTTAAGGCAGGGTCATTTAAATTCTGCTCCTTTAGTTTTAGACAACCCTCTTTCTCTTTTCTTCTTTTTGACCTGTGCTTTCACTATGTTTAACTTATCCTTAAAGATTTGGTGATCTCAGTGGCTTCGGTGAAGATTCCAGATTCCCTGTGTGTGTTTCTGTTTGTGTCTGAGATGCTGTTTGCATGTGAGCAGTTGGAACTGCTCAACTGACGGATTTATGATGTTTTTCACTTTGCATAAAGAAAGGTTTGTGCTGTCTTGCTTTAGTTTCTGGTAAGCCCCCTTTTTTTGTTGTGACATACATGTTAACAAATGATCATAGCATCAACAAACCTTGTCCTCAATTCTTTTTTTAATCTTTGTCATTCATAAATCCCGGATCTTGGGTGACTAGATCATCAAATTTGTTCAATATTGCATAAATTTTGTTACTTCCAATAGAAAATTTTCAAAAGGCCGGGAGGGGAACTAATCCCTCCCCTCCCACCAAAAAACCCAAAAAAAAAAAAAAAAAGGGAAAAAAACACCAAGTCGATTCAATTTCAGTCTCCCTCACACATTTCATATTTCATATAGAGCCGTTAGCAAAAGGCCAAAAGACAAAAAGGGGCAAAAGAAGAAACCACTCCACTTCAGATTTCACTAAGTTTATCCCTTAAATGATTATTTAAAGATTACTAAGATTTAACTTATAATTCCCCACGTCGTTCAATGGATAGAACAAAGAAATTGTCATTTAACACATTTATTTATTGGCAATGTGAGAAGATAGTCAGTGAAAGGAAATCATAGTCAGCCGGTTGTATTAATCAGTTGTGCCAACCAGCATTATCCTAACCCTGGATTATTTAATTATTTAATTTACTCGTTTAGTTGCTGTGGTCCCTAAACGACGTGTTTATTTACAATTCAGAGATTTGAGCAAAGTTTAGCATGCAAATAGTTAGTAAATATGAAGATGGCTAAATCTAATGAACAAGAGTCAAAGTCTAATAGTACTGGCAACGGTGAATTTCCAGGAACCCTTCATTTTGACTATTTCTCCGCTACTCAATTGGAAATGTTAGAAAAAAGAGTAGTTTCAACAACATAAGCAACATCTAAGCAGCGGGAACAGATACACCTAATTTGGCACAAAAAGTGAAGGCTTACAGATAAGAAAAAACTGAAAAACAATGCATTGATAAAGCGGCAAAAAATCAAGCATGATCAGGCATCACACTTTTAAGGAATGTAATTGGTAGAGAATCTTCGTGGGCGAGTTGGTCAAACGCCACATAATTTTGCTCCTTATCATAGACATGGCATACCGTCATTATTGTCTTCATCAAACGCCAATTCCATGAAGCCTCGTTCAAATACTGTTACAATATAAACAAAAGCTTAAGTTTATCAGTATGCTTTTGGAAAGTTTGAAATTTTCTCAAAGCCCTTTAACAAGTCTTCTGACTGGTAAAAGATCCTCTCAAGAAAGTATTTCCCTAAACTTAACATAAATTACATTACAGCAATGGATGGAGATAGAGAGATTGTAAATGATAAGCAGTTGTACCTTTCCCCAATTCTTTTGGATAGAATTATGAGCTGCCCTCAAATTATAGCTTGGTATTCTCGGAGAGATATGATGGGGAATGTGGACATTGATGCCATGGCAGAGAATCTCGATCCTGTAAAATGTAAAATTAGAAACTGTAATCATTTTCATCGACTGTAAGCATCAATTTACAGGTCAGCAAATAGAAACAAAGGAAATTAGAAAATTTTCAATGGTTTTCAAGCAATTCCATACACATTTGCTTGAGCCCAATTCCTCAAGGCTAACAATCAGGCCAAAGGCCAGAAGTTTCCCGATTCATGAAGCTAAGGTTCAGGGGCTGTTTCATACTAAAGTTTGTTAAACCTATGAACAATTTGTGGTAGATACTGTCGAAGGGACAATTCTCAAGAAAGTAAGTCTCCTTATTCCTTCACTGGGGATGGGGGTAAAAGAGTAACTAATCACACCAGAACCGTTCAAAATATCTTTTCTAATCGCATAGTGCTTATTTCAGCATAAGCGCTTGGAGTAAAGCCAGAAGACAACATGAGGTATGCTAAAATGTTCATAAAAGCTAACAGTTTATTAATTTGTATTCTACCAGAGGTAGAAGTTCAAAGACTGATTAGCACAAATGGTATTGCAGCTGCTTTTGGAAATAAAATTCAAAATTATCCTTCTGCAATTTAAGCCCATCTAATCATGCTAAATTCTTCTATCTGATTTTGGCTTCTAGAAAGTTTAGCCACTGTATGTCAAATCAACACGGAACAACAGAAAACAGTGGTTATTATAGAAGATCACATTTATTACCAGTTAGGGTAATCACAATGAACTGTTCCATTAAGCTGGGCTTGAGCTGCATTCCACTCGTTCGGAGATTTGAAAGGAATGTGAGGAGCCGTATGATGCACCATTGTGAAAGTACTCATCTACAAACAAACCAAAATTTCAACTTGAATATAAATTGTCAAATAATAAAATAAAAACATAAGATACCAGGAGGGAGCATTACCCAAAAGTGATAGACCAACCATGGCATTAACCAGTACTTTATCCATCCCACGATTCCTGTCTTCAATATAATCAGAGGCCATCCAATTGCCATAAATGCAAAAACACATGCCAAACTTATCTTCACCCTTTTAATTTCATTTGGTCTGAACTTGCTCAAATCAAAGTGCCAGATCAACCTAGTAGAGAGGTTAACGATGTTGAGACACATGTACATAAAGACGTAAACTAAATTATATAATTTCTCGATTATTGGTTACTTACCAGTGAGCTATTGACATCCAAGGTCGAAAGGGGCCATATCCATATATTATTGCCTTGCGCAAGATGGGAGATGCGTCAAACTCCTCTTTCCAAACAGGATGCCAAGCTGTATCTCCGTACAGCCTATACAGTATAAGATTATTAAAGGAAGTTTCAGGATAAAAGAAAGGAAGTAGAAAAATTTAGATCAAGTTGGAAGCCAGCCTGACTATCAAGAAAATAACACTTTGAATTCAAAGGTAGAGACAAAAACAAGGTTATATCACATATTTGTGATGAACAAAAGACAAGATCCTGATACAGCAACATCAGTTATCTTTTAAACATGGAGATCTAATGTGAATAGAGCACATATGTTTATGTACCATCTGTCGGAATGCTGACAACAGAATTTCATGTAGAAATATCTTTAAACCAATTAGCAGGTTATAATTTTCATCATTAATTCTATTAATTTAAGTTATCACTGAGGTAGGCAAGAGATCAAGTCTGCTGTAGAGAGTTCAAGAGATATGCTGTTGTCACAATAAGAACATTTCTCCATATTATAAGGTAAGACAACACTAAAGAAAACACATTCTTGACATTCTTGTTAGACAGAAACAAATAAATTAATAAGGAAAGTATACATACATGTTTGTTTTGGCATGATGCTTGTCATGCTTAAACCGCCAGGGTTCATATGGGTATATCAGTGGCAGAAAGGCCAGAGTTCCCACGATGTCTTCCAGTAACTTGTTCTTCGAAAATGATTTGTGGGCACAATCATGGCCTATAACAAAGAACTAAAAAATGGGAGGCAAAAACAAAATAGAGAAAGTTGGCAAATATGCAGCACATTTTAAAATAACATCCTGACCCAACATGGTAAAAGAAATCAAGGTAACTAACCCCTGTGACTGCAGTCCCTGTCCATGCCCAAGCCAGAGGAAGCAAATACCATGGGGCCTTTGAGATCATGAAGAGCCCCAGTGCATATGAACTGACGGATATTAAAACAGACTTCCATGCTTTCACATCATCAATCTCAAATACCTTACAACACAAAGTTGAAAGGGAAACAAATGCTGTTAACATTTAAGAACTTAGTGTTTCAACTTCTAAAGCTAACATCAGCACAATATTAAAAGAAAGCTTCTTTTCCACTAAAGGTACACCCTGGTATTTTACAAATAATCATCACGATTTTTTTATAAAACAAATTAAAGTATGAAAGAGTAAAATATTACCAGTGCCCCTATAGCACTTTCTATTTTACCACAAAGTAATTCATCAGAGTTGCAATTTAATTGCAATATAAATCTCCAATAACAGAATAATGAATAATTAGATAATATTCTAAGGTTGAATGAACCAATGTTCGGCCAGAAATTCCCTTGATGGCAGGTACAAATTCACAAAAGATTATAGAAGAGAAGTAGGTTCCAGGGGAACAACATAAGCTATGAAGGTGCAAGATGAAACAAAAAGAAAAAGCACCTTTTTTGGGAGAGAATCAATGACATCCTTCATTGTCACATTTTCAGGCAGTGGCTCTCCGATTTGCTTAAAGCCATAGCTTTCTGCTTTCCGCTTTCTATACTCTGCACTGTCTTCTGAAGGCGGTGCAACTGGAACAGCCACAGCTTGTACAAATTTAGTCCTTTGAGAGGGAATTGAATATCTTTTGTGCTTAACTCCCTTCACAAGAAGACTCTCCCACTTCAGCTGACAAAGGCCTGTCAACCCAGAAAAGGCATTATAAGGTACAAATCACAGGGAATCACAAATATCACACACAGGGACAATCCACATGGTGGTTGTCTCATTCCATTTTAGCAAAGGATAATTTGAGACCCAGTCAATCCTTCGTTCCAAAAATTATGAAAACTGCAACAAAGATTATATATACCCATAAAATTTCAATTTTAATATTACAATTTAGCTAGAAAAGCTTAGTCTTGTATGTAGTGGAAAGAGGAAAAACTAGGTGGCAGCTTCACAGTATAGCAAATCCAGATTTTCTGCTGAGTCATCCTATCTTATTAATTAATCAGTCTTACAAGTTTTCAGCAAGTTATCAGAATCCAATCCACTAAAAATTTTGATTCAAAGCCTTAATGAGTTAATGTCCAATGATTCAAAGCCTTAATGAGTTAGCCATACTAGTAAGTAGTTAATAACTCCAAATTCATAAAGCATATCAATAAAAAACTTCGAAAAAAAAACAACAATTTTGCAAGAAAATAACAAAGAAGAGGAAAAGAGAGAAGCTTTACACACCAGGCGAACTAAAGCATCCAATTTTCTGACTCCCAGTTGGCCTTTGATGGGGGCCCTGACAACAGCCAACCCCAAAAAAAAAAAAAGATTAAACTTTACGAGAATTAGCCGAGAAAGAAAAAGAAAAGAAACGAAAAAAGAAATGGGATTTGCTCACCATGAAAAGGAACATAGAATCTGCAATTCTGCAAGCCATTATGTTTGGAGCAAGAGAAATGCAGAAATTCCAATTCACAAGAGCCCCCCTCCCACTTGGTTATTTATTGGGATTGAGTGAATGTTAAAGAAGTGGATAGATAGAGTTTCTATAGTGGGACAGTGAAGAAGCCAACAACAGCTGTGGCTTTTATAAACTCACTTGTTTGCGGTCTGTACAGCAGCTAGTTGTGGATGGCACTTACATGGGCAACCGCAAGTCCGCAACCATTTGTTCAGATGCAATTTTCATACCAGCCCTTAGTGTTTACTAAAATTGCATATGTTGCACTTAATTTGAGCAAACTCTGAGGCATACTACACACGCTAATGCGCTTCATCCAGATTCAAGAATTTTATTTTTTAACCACTCTTCCCACAAAGATCTGGATATTTAAATTTTAGAAAGTAAAAATATTTTTTAGTCAATTTTAAATTTTACTGTTGTTTCGTTACTGATGCGGTACGGTAAATAACTTCACGTCTTTTATAAATAGTAGTTCTTGTTAAATAACTCCTTGCAAGAACATACACATACGTACATACTCATTACGCAATTCCAATTAAACCTTTGCTTCTTTGGTCGGCATTTCCATTTTCAAACATTCAAATGGTGTGTGCATCACATGTAATTTATGACTATACCTTTTGGCTTTCGTTTTCGGTTTAGTCATTCTTTTCCACTCGCTTGGTCTTTTTTAATTTCTATTATTTGATTTTTTTTATTATATTTATATAAATGTAGAAATGAATTAGCCGTGCATGTAAAACGTTTATAGCATGAGAGATGTGGTAGAATTTCCACTCGACCAAACTTATCTTTTTACGAATGGGTTTTTCTAAATTAAATATAATGTAATTTAGGTAAATTTCACTCCTTGGCTCATTTGACTTCATTATTTTATTATTTACTTTTGTACTAATTTTGGACTAAAAAGTCTATTGTAAATTACAATAAATGCAACTTAAAAAATTCTTTATCAAGAGAATTTGCAACATTATTTATTTTTTCTTAATTTAATTTGTTAGATTAATACTATCTCAAATGAAGTGATACGTTTAGTTGATAATTATTCGTAATTCTTAGAATAACTTATTATATTATATTTTATAACGCACGTCGAGATAGTATCTCATTTGACATACGGTCTGTGAGACTATAACATTCTTTGCTTCTTCATGATTAATCAATATGCTCAATAAAATTTGTACTTTAGTAAATCGATGTTGTATATAGGATGAGGTCTCTTTAATGATGATTTTAACTCCCATGTGATCACATAAGATATATGATTTGATTGCTGATCACATAAGATATATGATTTGATTGCACATAAATAATGATAACATGCACGGTGTGAAGTGCAAATGCCATTGTGCCGCTTTGCCCACCACCTTTTTTGACATTCAATTGTTGACCATAGAAGAGTGTGTTTTGAAAATTTGGTTGGAATATAATGTAAATAATAAAAAGACAACCTTTGGCCCCGGCATAACATTTGGGCCGCAGCAGCAGCTGAATTATGCAAACCAAGTAATTTCTGTAAAGGAAAGATCGAGGTAGATAGAGCAACATTTCATAATTTTCATTTAAGTATAATAATACAGAGAGAATGATAATAATATGAGCACAGTAGCCCTTTATTGGGGAGAGTCTCTCAATTGCCACGCTCCCACAGCATATTTTTCGAGTGCAGTTCTTTTATTATATATTTTCCTAACATATTTTTTTAGTATTTTTTTTCAGCTTCGACGTGGGTTCAATTTCTTGAATCCATTTTAGAGGACACATCAACAATCATAAAAAACATCCCTACATAGCTTAATGCACTCTAATGTAATACAACTAATGCAAAATAATATATTGAGTCAAGAGTACCATTTAGTTAGTAACTGGAAAAAAAATGATACATAATCTTTTGATGATGTATATTATAAGATTCATTGTTTACAATTAAAATCTACATACTTGTAACTTTAATCATTTACATCATCTGCATTACAGGCCTCGTGTGGATTTTAATATTTAAGGATACATTTTGATTAACGCAGTTACTTAAAATTATTTTACCACATGCTTTAGCTGCTTAAGCGATCAACCAATGCAATTAGGTTGCGTTCATTCCACGGTGCAATTTCTTCGGTTTACTGTTTACCCCTTGCATTTTGATAAACGACATGTTATAGACAATTACGATATGTCGTCTATGCGAAGAAGATTAATTTGTTAATTATTGTGCTCTCAAAACTTTTAATAGGATATCAGCGACACGTGTAAGAAGTCTAACAGAGATTGCGTGTCCTCCACTAACGGTCCCCACGTCAGGAAAGGCGCCACTCCCAATCGGCAGCCGATCCAACCCTTCGAGCTACAAATCCTTTCTCAGGCGCATAATATAAACACAATAAAAAGTACATAAAACAAAAAAACAACGAATCTCTCTTTGAATTGATTGATTCCCAGTGATCTGTCAACTTCACCAATATCTGTTTCTGTTACAAGCTCGTTGTAAAAATAATAATAGTAATAATTATAATTCTGTTTCCACTCACCAAACAGGTCATTATTAATTAATATCATCCAACAAACAGCAGAAGCTTTAGTTTTTTTTTTTTTTTCAAATTAATTTGTTCTTATCATTTATTTTCTTTCACCGGAAGCTAAAAGTTGTTATTTAAAATATTCGCATAGGAGAAGCGCTTTTCGCACCAAACAGATTGTTGATTTGTTGAAGAATAAAAATGTGTTGATTTTGGTGGTTGAAGAAGGTGAAGTTCAGAAAAGCGTGGAAATGGCGTTGCTTCGTAGATTGTTTTTTCGGAAGCCGCCTGATGGACTGCTCGAGATCTCCGAGCGAGTTTACGGTTCGTTTCGTTTCACTCGATTGCGTATTATTTTATTGATTTTTATCTTTTCATCTTCTTTTTTTTTTCAATCAAATTTAGGAGGCAGCTTGTGATTTTCTTGTAAGTCGTGTTTGGCGAAAATGAAATTTGAGTTCTTGGGCAGGATTTGAGTACTTATTGAAGATATCAGCTTGTAGTCGGCGCTGCCACATGCAGCCTTAATTATTTAGTAAAATAAATGAATCTTTTTTGTTCTAATAATTCGGATTTATTGAATGTAATTAAATACGAATTTCAAATTTTGGTTAGTGGAGGATTCAGTTTATTTAATGTATTTTCTAATTAAACAGTTTCTTTGTCTTGCACAATCAATAGGACATGTAAAAAGCATTCAGTTAATTGTATTAGGAAACTGTTTATAAGGTACAAGGATTTATAACTATTATTAGCCAGCTTAAATTTGGTAAATGTTCATGTGACGTATTAGGTGAATTTGAAGAAGAGGGGGAAATCTTCTAATAAACAGTTTCGAAAATGTTTTAACTGCAGTGTTGACTAATGCTTGCTTATTTTGAGTGCGTATAGTTTTCAATTGCTGCTTCACGACTGATGCTTGGGAAGAAGAAGACTATAAAAAGTACATAGGAGGGATAATTGGTCAACTACGAGAACATTTTCCGGATTCTCAGTTCTTGGTGTTCAATTTCCGTGAGGAAGATACAAAAAGCCTGATGGCCAATGTCTTGTCTGAGTTTGACATAACTATAATGGACTACCCTCGGCACTACGAGGGTTGCCCGTTGCTCACAATGGAGGTGATCCACCATTTTCTAAGATCTACTGAAAGTTGGCTCTCTCTTGGTCAGCACAATGTACTGATGATGCACTGTGAGCGGGGTGGGTGGCCGGTTTTGGCTTTTATGCTGGCTGCTCTCTTGATTTATAGGAAGCAGTACAGTGGAGAGTACAAGACCTTGGACATGATTTATCGACAGGCTCCTCGTGAGCTTTTGCAGTTGCTCTCACCACTAAACCCAGTTCCTTCCCAATTGAGGTATCTACAGTATGTCTCAAGGAGGAACGTAGTCTCAGAATGGCCTCCTTTGGATAGAGCTCTCTCCTTGGATTGCGTCATTCTCAGATCTATTCCTAATTTTGACGGACAGGGGGGTTGCCGTCCGATATTTCGGATATATGGGCAGGACCCTTTTGTTGCTAATGATCGAAGTGCCAAAGTCTTGTACTCCACGTCGAAAAGAAGTAAAGCTGTCCGGTCTTATAAGCAGGTATATGTACAACCGTTTCTGTTCATGTACTTAATTTTTCTTTTATTCAAGCATTATTCATACTCACTTCGCCTACGAATTACTATTTTAGTTTTGTGATTCTGTGCCATACTATTCTTTCTTTTTCATTAGGAGTTATTCTATATTATTTCCCTCTCTTTTAGTAATAGCTTCATTGCAGTTTCTTTGGGGTGTATGTGCCCTTATTGCACCTAAAATTTGATTAAAAGAAAAAAAAAACTGAAATATATTATTGGCTGCGAACACTTGTTGTAACGCTGCAGGCAGAATGTGAACTAGTTAAAATTGACATCAATTGCCGTATTCAAGGTGATGTTGTGCTCGAGTGTATTAGCTTAAATGATGACCTAGAGCGAGAGGACATGATGTTCCGGGTTGTGTTTAACACAGCTTTTATCCGATCAAACATTTTGATGCTTAACCTTGATGAAGTTGACATATTATGGAACGCTAAAGAACTATTTCCAAAGGAATTCAGAGCTGAGGTATATGTCTTAGCCTCATTTGTTTAGGCATAAGCATTTTTGCATCTTTTTTTTAATATAAATTTTACACTAGTGTACTTTTGGATGAAGATTCTTTTCTCAGAGATGGATGCTGCTGCTGCCATAGTTGCTGCAGATGTTTCTTGCTTTGAGGAGAAGGGAGGCCTTCCAGTGGAAGCATTTGCTAAAGTTCATGAGATTTTTAGCCACGTGGATTGGCTAGATCATGGATCAGATTTTGCATTAAATGTGCTCCAACACATAAGTGCAGCAAATTTTATCCAAGAGATGTCAGACACAGAGTCTGCACCTAGTGCGGGAATTAGCTCTCTACTACAGGAATTAAGTCCTAGAGATCATCAGGATAAAAAGAGTCAATCTGAACTGGATCATAGCCCTAAGACAAGTCCTAAAGATTATCGAAATATGATCATAAATGCATCAAATCTTATCCAAGAGATGTCAGACAGTGATTCCCCACCAAGCATGATAATTAGCTCTCTACTACAGGAGTTAAGCCCTAGAGGTCATCAGCATAAAAAGAATCACATTGTCGAGGAGGACAGCACTAAGAGCTCATTGTCCTCAGCTGTAAAGACACAATCTGTGCCCTCACTAAAGATGTCTCCAGATACTGATGAGAAGGCTAATGAAGACCCCCAAGACTCCCGGAATTCCCTTCAAGTACCTAATCAATCTGATGTTATTTTTCAAAAGACATCCAAGTCTTCTCAGACTACTTCACTTAGTTGCAATTCTGTGCAAGATTCATCTCTGTCAGTATCGGGCCATCATGATGCATCCCTAGCTCCTTGTTATAAACCCCTGTTACATGATCATGCTTTATCTGTAAGCGCTGAGGTCAGTCATCAAATACCTGCATCTCTAGCTATCCCAGATCCAAATCTAGCTTCGTCATGTAAGCATGAAGCTGCTGGACTCAAAAGTGATTCATTTTCACCAACAACACCTCCACCACCACCTCCACCACGACCTTCCATCACTTCTAGTGCCTCAAAAGTTCCTCCCCCTCCACCACCTCCACAGCTACCCCCTCATCATTTTTCATCTTCATGTCCAGCACATTTTCCACATGCCAAAGAAAGTAAATCCCATAAGCAGGACAGGGATAAGCCATCATCAGCCAAGCCGCTACCTGCTCCACTGACCTCATCTTCAGGTACTAATTCTATTACTTTATTGTCCACTCCTCCCCTTCTAGCCCCTGCAACTGCTACATCGACTTCTCCTCCACCTCCACCTCCTCCCCCAACACCACCTATGAAGACTCCAGTCTTTGATAGAATTACAAATGCTTCATTTTCTACTCCTTCCCCTCCAGCTTCTACAGTCACTTTGTCCACAACTTCCTCACCTCCAACTCCTGCACCTCCTCCAATGCCACCTTTGAAAGAGCAATCAGTAATTAAAGCTGGACCTCCTGCACCTCCACCTCCTCCTCTTTATTCTGGATCATCTGCTAGTTCCACTGTTTCATCTCCAGCCGCCCCACCAGCTCCACCTCCACCCTCTTTGTCCTCGAACTCTTCTCCAGTCCCTCCCCCTCCACCTATTGCTAAAGTAGTTTCAAAGACCGGAGTTGCTTCTCCAGTTCCTGCACCCCCGTCAATTTCTCCCTCCAGCGGAAAGGGACGATTGTCTCGTACTATTAGTTCAAGGAGTCATCATACCAAAAAATTGAAGCCTCTGCACTGGTTGAAGTTAACAAGAGCCGTGCAAGGAAGCTTATGGGCTGAGGCACAAAAATCCGGTGAAGCATCAAAGTGTGTTCTACTTAGCAAAAAGTGCATTTTTTTAATTTAAAGTAATTTTCTTTTTCTTCAGCCTTATGAACGTTTTATTTTTGACACCTCAATATAGGGCTCCAGAAATTGACATGTCAGAACTTGAGAATCTTTTCTCAGCAACAATTCCAAATTCAGAAAAAGGTGGAAAATCAAATCAGCGTGTTCCACGTGGTCCTAAATCAGATAAAGTGCAACTGGTAATACAATTTTCAACGCTTAACTATTAAATAGTGCAGATTTCATTGTGTACCTTTTTGTTACAAGAAATTAGGTATATCTATAGTCAGGTTTGACCATGAACCTAATGTCAATATTCCGTGAATCAATTGTCTAGAAACATACTAGAATGTTATCTCTCTTGAAGTCCTTTTCCTAGTTCCTATTATGGGTTTCAACACAAGAAGAAATGAAGTTATAATGATTTCCATATTAACAATAATATCCCAACTAATCCAAAATTTTGTATTGTTTAACATGCATGTTAGTTTTTCATGTTAGAATGGTCTTTTAGTGACTTGATTATTAGATATCATCATCTGGCGTACTATTGAGCAATCCAATCCTTCTATAATCTGTTACGGGGCTGTTAAATTTGTAGTTATGAAGTGAGATGATCATTATTTGATTAACTAGATTTATCGTGACTTATTTTTGTAATTACCGCGTGTCAATATGTTATCCAAGACCAATATAATAGCTTTGTATAGCAAAATAGCTTGTAGTGGAAAACAAAAGAAAGGGCATATTTTTGTCGTTTTAAGGCTATTGTAATTACAAGGTCTTGCTGATATCAAATTGTGAACCTTGGTGATGGAGGATGAATGTCAAATTTATTGTATGTAGCAAACATGGAGCATCTTGAGAATAGACCCATCATTGTCAACTTCAAATACTGTGTTAGAAGTTTGGAACCTGGAGTATGTACTGAGGCTTATATTGTTCGTCATGTAATGAAAGTGCAAAATTTTCAGTCATTAGATATTAGGAGATGAATTGAAACTTTACGTTATTGGCTTCTGTTATATGGCGTTTCTGGTGATTTTGTCTATTGGTTTTTCTTTTTCTTTTCTTTTAATGTTGTCACTTTTTGCAGATTGACCACAGGCGGGCATATAATTGTGAAATCATGCTTTCAAAGGTCAAAGTTCCATTGCCTGAGTTAATGGTAAAAGTAACCAAATTTGTTTACTACTTATGACCATATGTTCCTTTAAAAATATGATTAGTGTGTTTATATATGACAAACTTAAATGACTTCTTTATCCAACCCAAAAAAAAAAAAAAAAATCCCTATTTTACTTGGGGCAGATGCTGGTCGACTTGGTTGGGATATGTACTAATAAATTTCTCCCAAACCAATAACTTTGGCTTAGAGAAATTGGAAAACCAACTAAAATAAGCAAATAGGAGACTGAATCATCTCAAATCGTAGGTATAGTGCTTTGAGGGTAAGAAGGCCATAGGTGTCTGGAAATGCCTCAATCATTATTTGAGCCTCTCATTTAAAAATCTGTCAATGATGAACTCTATCTATTTTTTCCTATGCTCTAGCAATGAATTTATTGGATAATACTGGAATGATCTTTCATTTTTTAGAAGTAATCTTTCAAGGATCTGATAGATTCACTAATTTAGGGGGAATAAAGTGTAAACCGTATAATTTTCTGATTCACTATTATTTTCTATCTTGTGAACATTGACAGAGATCTGTGCTCGCCCTGGAGGATTCGGCAATTGATGCTGATCAGGTTGAAAACCTTATAAAGTTTTGCCCAACGAAGGAGGAGATGGATCTACTTAAGGTAAAGTTAATCATAGGATTAAGAGTAATTTTAAGTGCTCAATCATTTTAATATCAAATGCAATAAATTTCTGTGATTATCTCACAACCATAGCCTTTTGATATGTATTAAAAAGTGTATGTACCTTAAGAATTGCCTCTCTTATGATTTTTTGACTTACTATTGTATTTATGCTTTTCTTTGTTTTAGGGCTACACTGGAGACAAGGAAAATTTGGGAAAATGTGAGCAGGTTTGTAGGATTTTGTTTCTACTATGTTAGTTCTTATCTTTCTAATGGTTTCTTCCTTTTCCTCTTCTTTTTCCTTTTTTCTATTTTCCCCTCCTTTATTCAATATCTATAATCTTTATGCAATTAGTTAGATGGAAGCCAGATACTAGATAGGGTTCTCAAATGGCAAGAAATGGATGATCAACACTAATAGGTTCTATTTAAAATTATTCCGGTAATACTAACTTTTTGTTGTAACATGTGGATTGTGGACTTGATGCCATTGAATGTCTATTTTTGCTTTCTTATTAGCTAGAAGTATTCTGTTTAATGTTACCTCTGCATTGCATAATTCTGCTAAGTTAGCTGATTGCATTTCAGAGGGATGAGGATTGCTTTTCTTCATAGATAGGTATACGCCATTTTCAGCATCTTTAATTTTCGAACTTGCTTGTTCATAAACTCCACCAAAATTACAATAGCAAGGAACTGTTAGATCCATAAAACTGCAATTGAACTACCATAACATTTTTTACAAGTTAAATGATATTTGTAGTCCTATGGTACACCTCTTACCATAGATTAACATTTTTTATGCATTATTCTCACATAATGTGTTTCATTTTAAAGAATTTGGTTCTGTTGACATGGAGCAATAGAAAGCTGCTGTACATATAATACACAAAGCTGAAATGGTTCCATTCAGAGTTACAGAAAATTGACACTGTTTCTGGTGCTGCTTTTTATTTTAATTTTTTTTTTGGTGTTTTGGTGGGAGGGGGAAGGGGGTTTGCAATTTTGTGTGGTTTTCTTCACATGCTTGCTTTGAAAACCATTCTTCATCTGCTCAATTGGCATAGCTTGCATGCTTAGATATTATAAAGTTAATATAATCATTCTTCTGAAAAACTAATAGTCATTGGTAGATCCATATCAGCTCCAAAGACATCAGCAGAATGCTATCTGCTGTCTAAACTGCCCAAACATAGTTTGTGTTAGCCTGTTAGGCTATGTTGGGCATTTTTCAATGGAGGTCTCTACTACACCACAATCCCCTCCCCCCCCCCCCCCCCCCCCAACCCCCAACAAAAAAAAAAACAAAACAAAACCACTCCTGTGGATTAATGAATTTCATTTTGGCACTGGTTATGCTCTAATGTTTAATGATAAACTACATAAACACTTACTCAGTTGACTTATATAACTTCTGCATGTGGAGTAAAAATTTATTGATGAAGATGACCCTAGAATTTAATCTGCTTTCTGGATCTTCACAGTTTTTCTTGGAATTAATGAAAGTTCCACGAGTAGAGTCCAAGCTGAGAGTTTTCTCATTTAAGATACAGTTTCACACCCAGGTAAATAAAGTGTTCATCTTCCTGTCCTTTAAGCATCCTGGGTTTGTGTTAGATATTAATCTGGCCTTCCTGATTTGATATCTAGGTTTCTGATCTCAGAAGTAGCTTGAATGTCGTGAACTCTGCGGCAGAACAGGCAAGATTTATTCTTTTACTCCCATTTAATATGTAAAACTGACCAAAATTCTAAAGGCAGACATCGCATTGAGCTCACTACTGGTGTTCCTATCAGGTCAGGAACTCTTCCAAATTGAGGAGAATCATGCAAACGATTCTTTCATTAGGAAATGCTTTAAACCAGGGAACTGCTAGGGGTGAGTTAACTGTTTGATTGCTGGTCTGCTGACAAAATACTCTTTATCATATAAAAAGTAAGAACAAGTTATTAATATCTCCTGTCATCACAGTAATCAGGCAATGCTATTTGTTGTAAGATGCTCTCACTATAACCCTGATGTTTCATGATAGATCATTAATGGGAAACAAGTCTTTTGGTTTTCATTTAGGACCAACCGTATTCTATTCTTACCTGAGCAAATCTAAATCATATGCTGCATTGGCTATCGCCTAAATTGTGCATGTTAACCAGTGCAAATTTCCTTTTTTTTCTTCCGCCTCTTTTTGCCTTCAGGCGCAGCAATTGGATTTCGGTTGGATAGCCTTCTTAAACTCACTGATACACGTGCTCGAAACAACAAGATGACTCTCATGCATTATCTTTGTAAGGTACAAAAAAGGTTGATCCTTGTGAAATCCCCTTCATTGAAAATTTCGACAGCAATATGCATAAAGTTTTGTGACATTTTATTTTTGTATCTGGATAGTACTTGTGCAGTGATTCTATGAATTTTTATGTCTATGAATTCATTTTTCCCATGAATAGAATGAGGCATTCACAGATGTGTGCATGGACATTATCTGAAGATACAAATCTATTTTTAGGTGGTTACTAAATTCAAAGAGTTGCTTTGTGGTCAATGCATACACATTGATGGGAAACCATTGTACTATAGCTAGGAGATCCTCCGAGCATAATATGTTAGTGCTGTGGCGACTAAAGGTCAAACACGTGAATGTTGAGATGCATGAGTTAATTGAATTATAGCTTATGTATATGTCATTTCAATAAAGTGAAAGAAAATCAGACAGTGATTTGGTTATGGGCTGTAAGGCAGATGACTGACTTCTGAATAATCTGTTTATGGGTTGTAAGACAAATGGTTGCTGTATATTTTCTTGTTATAATTGATAGTTTTACAAGAATATAGGGAAATTGAAAGCCATTCTTGGTCAAAGTGGCGCTAATATCACGTTAGGAAACTACTACACCCAAATGATTAAGCTGATTGGTGTGGTCCCAATAATAATGTTTAAGCTCTGAAAGTACAAAGTTATTTCCTTTCATATGTAGTTATTTGACAGAAATTATATATCATCAATCCTCTGAGGTGCTATCTTTTGGTTATATTACGTATAGGTGTAGTAGTTACTCTTTGGGGATGCTTACTAGCATTACTGTTGTGCACTTGTGCTTAATTCTGCTTCATAGGTGGTTGCTGATAAATTACCAGAACTTTTAGATTTCTCAGAAGACCTTACCAGTTTGGAACCTGCGTCAAAGGTAAAATTATCGTGTTTAGTGGGAATCCGTTGGACAATTTCTGGCATTTTCTCTGACTTGTGATTTGTATCAGATACAATTGAAATTTTTGGCAGAGGAAATGCAAGCGTTAAGCAAAGGATTGGAAAAAGTTGTTCAGGAACTGTCCATGTCGGAAAATGATGGAGCTATATCTGAAAATTTTAATAAGGTATTTTAAACTTTAACATTTTTTTTCTTCCCTTGCATTTAGGCAGTTTCACTTACATCTTTCCGCATGTGCTTTTTTTTACAAAATGCTTTACTACTTTTTAGGAGAATTACTGCTCATGCATTAAGATGCATGGCTTTGAGATATTTTATTCTTCATAAGGCACAGGTCGTTGTATTCTACTCAAAGTGACCAACTATTCGAGAGAAGAAGAGAGTAAAATTAAAAATCTGCATCAACTTCAATTTAATCATAAAAACTGGTGCCATAAAGCTTGAATTTTTATGAACAACGATAAACTAGTTCTTAGCTGTTTGTCTATTCTTATATCACTTGTTTCTCCTTTTTTCTTTTTATCTCTCTTTTTTGGATCTTCACAGAATATCTTGGTTTTTGTTGGTCAGATTTTAAGAGAGTTCCTTCGTTTTGCCGAGGCTGAAGTGAGGACTTTAGCTTCACTATATTCTGCGGTGGTATGGCACAAATTTTTTCACTGTGAAGAATGTTATTTCTGTTTCTATAATATGTCACGTGAGACTGTTCTGTAACCGGACCTCATTGTTTATAGGGTAGAAATGTGGATGCATTGATTCTCTATTTTGGAGAAGATCCAGCTCGGTGTCCCTTTGAGCAAGGTATGTTGTTGATGATCACTTTGTGACCATGCTCGGTTCCTGAACTAGTTAATGGTTATTTTATTACTCTCGTAAACAACTGCTGCAGTGATTTCAACTCTGCTTAACTTTGTGAGGATGTTTAACAAAGCGCACAACGAAAACTGCAAACAGCTTGAGCAGGAAATGAAGAAAATGGCTGAAAGTGAGAAGTCAAAGATGTCACCTAATGAGTCTGAACGCTTGTTACGTACTCCAATCCAGAGTGGCAATGTCAAATGATTTAGTCTTCAAGACAAACTTTCTAACTCTCAAACGAAGAAAATGATGTATAATCGTGCACGGCAGATATATCCAATATGTGTGACGGAAAGATCACTTTGATGATTGCAAAGAATGTACATTTGGCTGGTTGGTTAAATTTGACGTGTAAATATAGGATTCGCATGATTTGCTGCAGACACTTAGGTTGAACTTGTCCTTCAGTAAGGTAAGTCTCTCGGGCCTATTTCCCATTTTCCGTTCATTTGACTAGTTCTTGTCAATTGATTTTGATACTGCATCTCGGTTTCTTCACTCTACATTATTATTTATCATGATCTACCATTTTTATTGGAACAGATATCGAGTCGTCAGTGCAATCCCTGTTCTTCAGTACGCAACTTGTAAATTATCTGACTGCGAAACTAATACTTGTAAGTAATCTTAATGAAAGGTTTTGGGGGATGATAATCCCTTTTCCCCTCCAATTTTTGCTCCTCACTTTGAATTGATTCCCACATCTCTCGTGATTGGCTTTGTTTTGATTGCCTCTCATATGATTTAAGATTATTATTGATAGCAAATGCTTGTTCTTTTACTGATATCATTATGCAACAAAACTTATAACATGAACCCTAGATTCACAATATTTAATACCAACCTAATAACATGTTAATTGTCATACCTGTGGTATTGATATTGGTCCAGTTTTGCAAGTGGACTCTGAGCATTTCATAAAATTTGGACGATGGTCATATGTGTATAAAGTTTGTTGTTTACAGATTTGGATTGCAACCAATCCATGCCATTTTGGCACATGATCCATTTAAAAATCTATATGATTGAAGCTTTAATACTAGGGCAGTTGACCAGTGCGACAAGTATTGTCTACCAGTTTTCATCTACTCACAAGTAAAACAAAGTGTTGTTGGTTGTGTTGATATGTGTTCAGGTTTCTAGTCATAAAAGTAAGTGAAGAAGAAGACTGTAATATACTTTACAGGGACAACTGACAATTGTTTAATGTTATTTTCGGAAGAGCTTGTGAAACAATAATTGAATATTGTTACCACAGTATGTTTGGGGTGATCCTCTTGGTATCAAAATATCAAAGCTTATACTATTTCTTTTTCTTATTATTTTAGAAGTTAATATTATAATCTACTGCTTCTTAAAAAAAATAATGATAATCTACTGTTATTACAACTGCTCCACCCAGACTCTGAAATATACACTGCTAGCAGAACAGTACCTACAATTAGCAGTTTATGAGGATTTTATTAGATTCATACAATTATACAGTACAAATAGGTGTCATCAAGGTCTGCCGAGCGTAGTTATATGTGAAATAATTGAATCCCTAAGTTGTTACAGCAGCTGCAAAAACAACATGAACCAGTACCTACGTGTGGCACTGTTCATATTGTTTTTGCAGCTGCTGTAACTGCAACTTAGGTTTGGCCGTGAAATAATGGTGTGATTTGTAACAACTTCAATTTTGACATAATTAAGTTAAGACTTGACATGTGGGTTTTGAAGTTTTTGAGCTTCCTCTCTTTACAATTTGATTTTTTTTTTTTTTTTGTCTAAGGATGAGAAAAGAAACTACTGATTATAATCATCTGGATTAGATTTTGGAATATTTGAAATTTATTTTGTGAAATACTGCGGTGAACAGATTTTCATAGAATAAATACGGAATTTTCTCGTGTAGAAAATAAATGTGACTGGGACTGAGCGCTCGTCTCTCCCTTTTAGACGCGGAGGTAAGTTGGCTGTTCCAAAGACGTTGTGAGTGTTGTGCAGGTCACGTGCCTTAAACGGAACGAAATGTATAGCAATAGAGTCTTCTCATATTTTATATCTACAGCTGGTTATGTGATTCTGTTTTGTGATCCCAACTTTCCAAGCGAATCCCAAGGATAGTTTAGTCTTACCAATATTTTTGAATTTCGGTACAAAATTCAGTGTTTTTTTTTTTTTTTTTTTTTGGATAAGCAATGTTTTGTTATTTTAATTTTTCCAACATAGATCTCAGTGATCTTCAAGCTAAAAATAGATTTGTTCAGTTTTAAATTAAGTCTCGTACAGCCACTTGGCCTTTGGTTAGGGCTGCTTCGAATCCGGATTGTATGAGTTTTTCCTTCCTTAATTATACAATATAATTGAGTGAAAATAATATTTTTTGTTACGTAATGTGAGTGAAGTAGACGTCGCTCGAATGTTATGGGAGGTAAAAAATTTGGACAGTACTTTATAAGTTGTGTAAAATATTCCTCAAATATTAGTTAGGGTAAAAAATTTGTGATAATACTTCGTAAGATCTAATGTAAACTAATCTCTCAAATATTAGTGAGGATAAAAAAATTAAACAATTTTTATAAGATTTAATATAAACTAGTTCTAATAATTATTTGATTATAAATATCATTAATAGTCTAATGTAATTAAAAAAAAAAAGGTCCCAAATGATTAGTCAAGCATTATGAGCACTATTCAGTTTAATTTTGATTTGTGGTCATATTCTTTCTTTTTTCTTTAAAAAATATTGACTAATATTTGACATATTCCTGTCCAATAAATATCATTCTGTTATCATATATAATTCCAGGAAAAAGCCACCTAATGTTCAAGGCTTGTCTTAATTTTCCGAAAGATTATTTTAATATTACAATAAAATTTGATTGATATTACAATCAAAAGCACATGAAGATTAATTTTGATGTAACCAAATAAACTTTTAACACATTAATCTGCCATAAAGAAAGACGGAGAATTTTTTTTTTTATTAAGAGAAATATTATTCCCAGCAAGATTTGAACCAAAAGAATTTTATTGTTTTCTAAAAAAAATGAACTCATAAATAAAATCAAAGATCATCCATATACATATTTTTAAAGTTTTATCAATCACATACTTGTAAAATAATTAGCGAAAAGTTCATATTAGGATTGGGTTTAAATCTTTGTTCTCTTAAGTGATTAAATGTGAAAGTTAAAATTGAAAGAGAAATTCAATAGCCTCACAAAAGTATCATTGCCAATACCCCAATTACGAGACTTTGTGTGAAAAATTGTGTCGGTGAGAGTAAAACTTTGGAAACTCCTGCGTGTCGCTCTATGAAACATGTGATTTGGCCTCACATGCAGAATTGAGAAAAGCAAGTAATAAAAAGAAAAGTTGGCCCCAAGAAACAATCAACATTGTATCTGTACAATTTGGATTCCATCAGTCAGCCTGAGGCTTAAATACGCCAAACATTCCCCCTGCTTTCGAACTTTTGCGTCATAAATCGACAAATCATGTGTTAGTATTTATTTATTTGCAATTAAAAAAAACACTAAAAGAAATAAAGAATATTGTGACAAGGATGAGATTATTCATTATCAGAGAGATGAACTTGATCCGGTATTTAGGTGGAGCAAGAATCGGAAATCAGAAAGGATAAAAAATTTTAAGTATCAGTTTGTATGAAATTTACACGCAGTCCAATGAAATCTTTGGGGGATAATTTAAAGAAAAAAAAAAGAGTATAATTGAAAGCTAAAATCGCTGAATTATATAGTATGGTTGTACGTTAAACAACCCTTTACCATATTATGTCTGCAAACGCATGCTTTGATCCTTTTAATTGTATCAATTTATAATGTTGGAAGAATCATTCACCATGATGAAGCATCATGAATGCATTTTCATAATGGTAAAGATTATTCCTATGACTGTAGCTTGAGGCTTGGATTTAATGGCTGCCTCTTACTATTTTGGAGCTGAGTAAGATGACAACGCATTTTCCAAGAACAAGTATAAAATGGCCCTCACGTTGCAATGCCTCAAAAAGACAATCTTCACCGACCGCACCCATCAATTTTTTTTCTTTTCGTTTTGTTTGCTTGTCTAGTATTTTATTGGGTTTTTTTTTTTCTTCTTTGCTTACAGTACAATTATGCATTACAAAAGAAAAATAAATACCCCATATAAATGGAATATTTGATTTTATGCCAAATTTTGGGATGTAATTTGCTCTTATTCTCATTTGACAGTGACGTTTTTGTTCGTACATAAGTCATGAAAAAACAATTAAAGCTTATGTAACTTTTAACTCAGAAGACACCCTTTTCTTTTTTTTTTAACTCCTCCGTCAATGTGAGCGATTAAATATTTATTTATAAAATACGGATGTGAGGATAGCCATAGGAGTGGGATTCAGATTGTTTTACTTGAGCAGTTGAGTTTAGCTTCGGATTCACAGAGTTCAGCAAAAAGAGAAGAGAACCTGAGATCTCTCATGCAGTAATCATAATTCTAGTGCCTCTATTTGCATGTGAGAATATTGACTTTTTGCTACCTTGGAAAGTAAAAGTAAAAAGTAACAGAGAATAAATCCCAAAAATCATCCTTAAACAGACCCTAATCATTTAACCCCACCACCCCACAGGCCATCTCATATTATATTTGCCTTGTATGAGACTCTGTATCTTCACTACTTCTCAACAGATAAAGTAAATCCAACGGCAAAAAAGAAAAAGAAACCATTTCTCTCACAACTTACAACACAATCTTCTTTGTCTCTCTCTCTCTCTCTCTGAATTGCTTTGTAAACAGAAAGAGATCCCAACGTTGTGTTTCTTCTCTCACCAACCTCCATTTCTTGAACCTTAAGCCTCCCTTATGACCCATCCAATCATCATAACACTACTCATTCTTCATCATTAGATATTGACATAATTAAATCTGTTTGGATATTAAAAAAAAGAAAAATGGATGTGAGTAATAAGAGAGGGGCTGGAGCTAAGAGGAGTGCTGTGGCAGCAGGTTCAGTGTGGGAGAGCAGAATGAAGAGCGATGAAGTTAAAGGTGGTATTAAAGTCTTCAATGGAGATGATCATGAAGAAAGCAACACCACTGCCACCACAACCAACAACAATATGAATCTTCAAGAAAATGGTGATAAGAGAATTGTCAAGAGAGGCCAAGGTGTTGGCAATTTGGTGGCTGCTAGTGGTAAAAGAAAGACTTGGAAATCTGAAAGCTTTGATGGTCCAATTATTCAAAATGCTAAAGGAAAAAAGAATCTTGATGAGCATACTAAGGAGTTGACTGTGTCTGTTGATGGAGGAATTAAAAAAGGTTCAATTTTGAACAAGAAGGGAAGTGAAAGAAGCCCAATTCAGATGAGAAGAACAAGATCTGAATTAGTGAAAGGGTCAGTTGATTCTATTAAGCCTGTGGATAAATGTTCAATGGTTCAACTGAGGAAGGTAAAATCAGAGTCAGAGTCAAGCAAAGATTTCGATAAGTCTAAAGAAGAAAATGAGGCGATCCCAGAAGAGAATTGCAAAGAATTTGAACCCAATGTTGTGTGCCAAGAGAAAGTGATTTTAAGTAATGCAGCAACTGTCGGTGGTGGTGTCACCAAATCACCACCACAAGTCTTGGCCACTGCCAATAATGATGATGATGATGATGATGATGATGATGATGATGATAACGTTGATGATATTGATGGTGATGAAGAAGCATTTGACGAAGTAGTTGAAGTTGAGAAAAAGGAAATCAATGTGGTGCAGCAAGAACAAAAGCCTGAAAAGATTGATGTTAATGAAGTGAAGAAATTTAATCAATTTAATGACAAAACAAGCCCTTTCATTTCAACTGTGAATAAGCAACCTCCTCCAGTTGTAAAGAGAGCTACAATTTACTCCAACTTTGCAAAACCAACTACAAGTAAGCAGTTATTTAGATTTCAATATGTTGCAATTTTATAGTTCAATGATTTATTCCGAATTCTTTTTTTTTTTTTTTTGGGATTTCCCGTTTGGTTGGTTTCAGGTTCAGATTCAGATGAGTATCAGAGTTTCCCAGAAACCCAAACTAACTCCAAGTTACAGAATTTAGGTGAGATTTTCTCTTTTTGGGCATATTAACCATTAGATGTGTCCTTATTTTCTTAACTCAGTCCCTCTTTGTTTGTTAATTATTCAGTGGATTTAGTAATGTGGAGAGACGTATCAAAATCAGTCTTTGTTTTTGGGATTGGAACATTTATTATAATCTCATCCTCTTACACCACAGATCTCAATATCAGGTAATAAATTTTTAATATAACTAGTCCCAATTTTTTTTTTCTTTTTAAATCTTCAACTCATTATCCTCTGTTTAAAAACAGAGGTCATAACCATTTTTGTTGTTCAATGTTTATGCAGCTTTATTTCTGTGATTTCTTATCTGGGTTTGATTTATCTTGCTGTCATCTTTCTGTACAGAGCCATTGTTTGCAGGTAAAATAAAATCCCAAAAAAAAAGGGGGTTTTTTAATTGATCTAATTCTAATTGATGTTTATTTAATTTCCTTTTGAATAAAATGCTTTTCAGGGGAGTTATAGATATAGATGATTCAAGTTATGTTCTTGGAGAAGAAGAAGCAATTTGGTTATTAAAACTGATTCTTCCTTACTTAAATGAGTTCCTTTTGAAGCTTAAAGCACTTTTTTCTGGTGATCCTGCTACTACAATGAAGGTAACAACTCCCCTTTTGTTTTTGCTATTTTTGTTTTTGCATTTTTTGTTTTTGTTTTTGTTTTTTTTTCCTATTTTGTTTCCTTGCCATACAAAAAGTTGATGAATTATGAAAACGAAAAATGGCAGTTGGCAGTGCTTCTGTTTGTTTTGGCTAGATGTGGCAGCTCCATAACTATCTGGAAAATGATCAAACTGGGTAAGTTACTATTTACCACGCTTCATTTAATCAAAAATCAGAACTTTCACGTATTTATTTATTGCTTCCTTTAAACTTTCATCTCCAACATAGAAATTTACATTCATTCATTTATCCGACTGATTGTGCCTGATTGTGCTCGCTGTCTCAGGCTTTTTTGGAGTTTTCATTGTTCCAAAAGTCTGCTCTTCATACTCCACACAGTTAGCAGCATACGGTAAGTGCTTTGAATCATTCATTGCAGATATAGTACTTCCTTTGTGTCCTTCTCATTAATTTTTCAGAAAAAGTTTCATCAACACCCCTTAAAGTTTATTGCAATGTCATACAAATGGAAACATATAAAAAAAGTGAAAATTTTATTTACATACGATTACCTAATTTTAGATTAAATGTTAAAAAATTAATTCGGTGATAACTAACAACCAAAATAGGGGTTAATTGGTTCGATAAAAAAAAAAAAAAAAAAAAACCACGTATGAATAGAGTATGGGTCTTTTTCCTTATGTTCAAGTGGAGCATAAAAGGGAAAAAAAAAATTGTAAAAACTACCAGCAAAGAGTTTTAGTTATAGTTTTGCTATTTCCATACTTGTTTCATATTCTTGCAAAATCTAAGGGTGTCAATGAAATTTTCTGGTTTCCGTCCAGTGTTCTGATACCATCCGTAAACCGTTAAACAGAGAGCGTACCAATCAATGCGTTCTCATTACACTTGAATTCACCAGAAGCATGCGGACCCTCCCCATCAAAACTATGGTCAGCTGCCTGATCTGATGTGATCATGTAACGGCTCCTTGATAATTGATTTGATGGGTCCTACCATTAAAATGAAAATGATCCTGATTTAGGACTAAATTAGTAGAAAAGAAAATGTGCTGGGTGTCCCATAATTGCATCATTATTTCTTAAATTGAATTCTAATCTCTCTATCTAGGGCAACTACCTTGATTCCATTTGGAATCAATTAGACGTGCGGCTCATATTCTCCTTGTATTCTATTTTCTTTAGTATAGAGCGTGGGATTTAATTAGATTTACATTGATCAAAATTTTTTTTTTTGGGGGGGAAAAATCATATTATAGCTAATAAGTAATAACAACCAAATCATATTGCAAATTATTTAAAACCGTTTCATCAATGTCACTTCGTATAAAACTAGCTAACCATGCTTTTAGAAAAAGAATTCTAAAGTCGTTTTGGCAACGTCTCGGTTGAAACATCCTCATCCTTGTCATTTCTTTGGGAAAAAAAGTATTTTATATTAGCTTTCCAAAAGCCTTGAACTAGGTCCTAAAATATTAACTTAATTGATTAGAGTTATATGCATGATTATATATTTAAATAAGAATCTCCCCAATTCATATTTAAAGCAACGTACGGCCAGGCAAAATTCACCCACTACCCCATCTAACTCTACTGTTTTATTACTTATTTTTATATTGAAAAATTTTGTCGTAAGTTACAATAAATATAACTTAGAAAAACCCTTTAAACTAAGCTTTATATAATTCAAACGAATGCATCACATCAATCGTGAATGTTCATATTATTGTATAGGACCCCAGCCCCACCAAACCTTTTTTCCTATTTAACCCTTAAATCAATATCCGTGGTGTGCTCTCGTTACACACACACATATCTGTAGCATGGTCCACAGTTGTCCTCCTTTGTTTTGTCCCCACATTTTGCATGATCATAATCAATTAACGTGGGCTCATCAAATGGGGTTCATTAAAATCATGGGCCTCGCACGGCCCATGTTTGGAGCCCAGCCCTAGAAATTTTTTATGTTTCCTTTCGAGCCCTTGAAACAAGTACGTAAATAATAAATATTCAAAATTTCGTCAGGTTTAGCAATTAATCTTAAAGTAAAATGTTTACTAATATTCCAAAAAAAAACTAAATGTAGGCAAATTTTGGATTCGACGCTTTCGGGACGCATGGGATTCATGCTCTCACAAGAAAGCCGTGGCCGTTGGCATTTTTACCCTCGTATGGAACTTGTCCTCAATGGTCGCTCGCATCTGGGCAGGTGAGGACCCTTTAGTCATTTCACATTAGAATGCAAATATTTGAGTTTTTGTTCCCATGCACTGACGATGCACCAATCACGCAGCATTCATGCTATTCGTTGCCCTCCGATATTATCAACAGTCCATGATGAGAGATGATTGGGTGGAGGTGGAGGATGATGATACAAAAGGTACTGAAGAAACCTGGCATGAGCCACAAAATGGAGTGCAAAAAGAAGCACTTAGGCCCAACAAAGAAGTGCTTTTGCCCAATAGACTAAGGCGCACCTTTGGGCAACCAAATAAAGCAAAGAAGTTATCGTAAAAGCACTTTCGGGTACAGCAGATCAGCTAACAATCAAATCAAGCCGTTAGTTTGGATCATGGGGTCTGATATCATATGATATGATGTGCAAGTTTTCATTCTCAATCTTTTATTATATATATATATATATAAACAGTTGTTTCTTCACTGTAAATATAGTTTGTTAAAGACATTATTAATCACTATCAAATATCAACTAACAAATCCGAAAAAAGTAATTTGAGGAATGAGTAATCCTAATCCTTCTCTAGTACAGACCCTCATATTTTATAAGTGATCGTTGAGGTGGGAATTCTCCAGATTAGAAATAGGTTTCAGGTTAAACTAATAGTTGTCTACTTTAAAATTGAGTGGTTGCAGAGTTGCTTAGCTGTTGACATAAAGATTGATCGAGCTCGTGATCGATTAATTGCTCGCATAAAACGTTAAAAAGGAGGAAATAGAGTCGATCACATTCATCAAAAGGATTCTTGAGACATCCAATGTGGAAACAAGAAATTGCTAATGACAAATTACTCCCAAAATTAATGTTTAGATGATCTTGTAAAGCTATTAACCGGGTCTACAATCTAGATAGAGTGATCAGCACGTGGTGAGGACTCAGCAAGCTTGTTATTTAGTTAACTAGTTAATTATTTGCAGTAGTTTAAGCTAATAGCATCTAATTTTATCCCTATTTGTTAGTTTTAAGGATTTTTTTTTTTTTTATAAGTTGGCTTTTAAACTAGTATCAATGTCAATAATGGAAGTCTAAAATATTATTTGGTGACTGGTTAATTGTACTCGGAGGTATTAGATTCCTCGACGTACTAAAAATATGTTTATGGCAATTTAGATTATCTCGAATTAACACATTTATCACTTGTCTTATTTATTTTGTTTGATGTCCTGGTTATAAATTGAACATTAGAATAAGTTAAAAATTATAAGATTTTGAGTCAATTCAATATTTTGAAGTTTTATACATATTGATCAAGATATATGTTGTTATAGTAAATTTCTTTTGTTAAAAAAATAAAATTGTTTTAAGTTGTATTGTAATCCTAGTTTAGTTAGGATTTTTGATTTATTTATAATTATAAATAGGGTTGTTAGCTAGACTCTCCTCCACACTGCGTCTTGTTATTATTTCAAATCAAGGGCCCAATTAACTGTCAGTAGGTTTAAGGCAGAGAGTAACAGTAAATGGAACTGGAAACAGAGACATGCGCCTCAACCGCAAATGGAATCAGTCGGTCGTTTATTTGGCATTAACACCACGAGCACGGCTGCTATATCTGCTATCTCAGCAGCCACCGTCACGGGGACTTGGCATAAAATCTTGCATGGCAAAGGCAAACCTTAACAGACCCATCATCACCGCATGGACATGATTTGCTTTTTGATGAGCATATAATATATACATATTTCACCCTTGATTATATAATTGTTATTATTATTATTATTATTTATTATTTTTAATTAATTAAATTATTTTATTAAATAAGAAATTAATTGGAGAATATGGATAAAAAAATATGAAGGAGTTCAATTTAAAAAACAATAAAAATTAAATTGGAAGACAAAAATATAGTTAAGAATTAATGGAATCTGAGCGGAAGAAATCAAAGCAATTAATTAATCAATTCAGGAATATTGAATAATTGAAATATTTAATGTTGCCAATTGCCAATTGGGGTGCAATCAATTCAGGAATATTGAATAATTGAAAGATTTAATGTCGCCAATTGCCAATTGGGGTGCACGTGCAGAGATTTCAACTTCAAAAGTGGAAACAAAATTGTGGCTTATGGTGGCATTAATTAGGTAGCTTGATTTTAGAATTGGGAAAGGATTGAATTCAAATTGAACTTGGTCAATTAATGCATACAGATTCCTTTTCATAATTGGTGGTTATGGGTATTATAAAGAGAAGCCGAAGAGACACAAGAAAAGGGAGAGAAAAGACGAGATAGAGAGAAAAAAAGCAGCAATGGCAGCAATACTCTAATTCATCAATGGCTGATTTTATTTATTTTGTTGCTTCCAATTTAAATATGTCTAGTTAATTTTCCTATACTAAGATTAATGATAAAATCCTATTAAATGAAATAACTATTTTTTTGTTTAATTAAATTCCCTATATATGTTCTTTAATGTTTATAGTTCTTGTTTCACATGATTAGTTAATGTTATTAAATCTTGTTATTAAATCTTTTCACTAATTCTGTCATGCATTATTAATTGTTAGGATTAATATTCAACTAAATTTTTGCTTGGATCTATAAAGTCAATATATGATTTTCCTTGATTCTGTATATTTTATGAAATTGTTTACACAGAATTCTTAGAAAAATTTTAATTCTTTATTATTTAATATATTTACATAGGATGCTTAGATATCATACTATTAAGTAGAAAAAAAAAAACCTACACAAGATTAATTTTAATTGAGGTTAATTGTTATATTCATGAGATGATATAGATTGATTTTGAGTTGTCACTCTAAAATTAGGGATTAATTGATAATTAGATAATTACTAATTGAATAGTGACAGATTCTAAAACCTTGGTAACCTTTGTCCTATTGAATTCTCCATTGCTTTAATTGTTTTCTTAATTTAATTAGTTTAATTTTTCTTAAAATTTAATTTGCTCAACTAGGTTATGATTAATATTAATTTTAAATTTAAATTATATTTTCAATTTAAAATAATTTCTGTGAGCTCGACTTCGTTATCACTACTATATTTTTAAATTCGTGTATTTGCGAGTGTATTAAAATTTTTCACAACACTTTCGTGTTTCAAGTACATCCGTACGTTTAAGTTTGACAAATGAGACTCTCTTCAGAGGGCCATTCGAGGATATGCGTTTGTTTCTACCACCCAAATCCCCACTGATAGCCGATGCTCTCAGTTTCTGCATTTTGATCTTCGTTTTGGTACTGCATTGATTTTGGAATATCTAGTTGGGGAACGTGGGGAATCTGCTTTTACGGATCTTTCTTTTGATCTTCCATTGAGATGGCTTAGAGCTAATGGAATTTATGGACATCTTTTTGCATCTGCTGGAGAAAGATTGTGATGTAGTCATTTTAATTATGCTCACTCTGAAGAAGTGAAATTGTTGAAACGTTGTGTTTAGCATCGAGTCTTTTGAGCTAAGAGCTGGACATTGTTCGGTTCGATTTGATTCTTCTTACCAAATTGTACAGAATCTAATAAGTTTTATAAAGAATTATGAACTGCGCCAAACCAAACTGAAATTAGGTTGGTTTTTGTTCCGGTTCGATTCGATTTTTATAATTTTTTAACCTGTAAAATCTTGATTTTTTTTATTATTCAATTTTCGGTTTGTTTTTATTTAATTAACTAAATCAATCGATTTTTGTCTTCATCTTCAAACCGAATCGAAATGGAAGTGAATTATTCATTCAGTTGTCTGGTTTCTGGGCCCCCCCACCCAACTTTGCGCTAAAACTGCCAAGTGGACAAAAAGCAAAATCCAACAACTGTTTGTTTGACAGTTGAGACGTTGACGATTGATTGAATTTATGGGGCATCAAACCGACCATGGGCTGCCAGCTTGTTGCTGATTGGGATGAAAGGGAATATTCTTTGCCACGTAGCATAAAAAGGTCGTAGGTCGATTGGGGCCTTGCGGTGTTGTCTTTCTTTAGCACTTTTGGTGGGACATACGATTGGCCTACACATTCCACTATCCATTGGCCATTGACACGTGGAGTGTAAAACGGTAGACTTTGTTTTTCTTTTTTTTTTCCCCCCTAATTAAGTACTCTAAAAATTGCTCATTGAATTATTTTTTATTTTATCACGTTATGCGCCCGGTGAGTGATGTTGTCACGCAGCCGCGGACTTACGGTACGGTTAGGTTGGGCTAAAATTTCTTAATATCTCTTAAGTTTTATAATCTTTCATCCAATATTAAAGTTCTTATTTTATTTTAAAATATATTCCCAATTCAGCTTTAAAAAAAAATATTTTGTAATTAGGGTCGGAAACTTATTTTATAAAATAATTAAATTATATATTCATTAAGTATGTCAATATATTATTACATTGTCACTAATATTAGAAAATTACGAAATGGTATAATAACAATTAATAACATTTTCATAATTTAATGACTTATTTCCTTCACAATAATACTTGTTCTTTTTCTTTTTATTAAATCAAATTATTCAAAGACATCGCATCCCCTGTCACTAAAGTTAAAAAAAAAATCATGGATAAATTAATATGCAGTTTTAATAATTTATATTATAAACTTATTTATTACATTGTTATCATTCTTTGATTAAACATATATATTAAATATATATTTTTTACTTAGAGTTTTGATGTCGCATTACTTGCCATATATGTTATTTTTACTCATTAAGTGAATTGACATTCACATAAATATTTAAACATAAATTTACAAATTAGTCAAGGTAATAATAAAAAGTCCTTGATCCATCCATACTATCACGAAAATAATAGGTTTAATGTATCAACTTAAATTTTAATCCGACTGCAATACAAGATCGTGTTACTTGCTTTCATTCATTAAATTACCACTTGTGAGCAAATTATTTCATCATTCTAGACACTTCTTTTCACTCAAACATAATACAAATACTCAAATCCATCACTTTTCGACCCAATATGTACTAACCTTTCGAGATACATTCGCAATCGCAGAGGACAGAGCCGCCTATGAAAGAAATCTCGAAAAGTGGTGAGAAGGAGAGTGCCGGTTGTGAAATACCCAAAATAATAATAATAATAATAACAATGATAATAATAATAAAAAATAAATAAATAGAGACTAAGGAAAGTGAAAGGAGCTAATGAATGTTGGCATTGCCCACAAATGGCAAGACCTACAACATGTCATTTTCTTTATCTCCAAAACCAACTCTTTTTAATGTTTCTTTCTACGAAATTGTCAAGACTTAAAAATAGTGTACTATCTTGACGGCTGAATTTTAGTAGGTGGGAGACAGAGAGATCAGTCAATAATCTATAATTTTTATTGGTTTTAAACTTTTTTTTTTAAACTCTATTTTGTTATAATCTTGAGCAAAGTTAAGCATTTTTCGTTTCTTGGCTTTTATAGTGTTCTTCAACAAGAAAATTAATGTGGACAAAGTAAATTTTTTGCCAACTTTTATCATTGAGTATTGACCTCCCCTTCGTTTTTTGAAGAACAAGGTGATGCCCCTTCATTCAACTTTTTTGATTTACCTTTGGTTGAATTATACCGTGATGGTCATCGCTTATCTCCTTTAAAGTGGTCTTATTCAATATGAGCTGTTGAGGTCTACTAGTCTCTTATGCATCATCAGTCAACAAGACACAACAATCTATTAACTATTGTGTGATTTTAAACCTTTGATTTTGTGTCAAGCAATATCTATGTGATGCCGCTCACCAACAAATAAAACTTATATTAAAATGAAACTTTCAAAGAAAGAGATAAAAAAAATACTTCTTAATTAGCCAGTTAGAGAATAATACAATTGTGAGATTAATTGTTTTGTATTTCATTTTTTAGAATGGACTTTTTTTTTTAGGTAGTGGTTACGGTAGAGCTGCTCCACCGTAGAGCAATAATGATGACCATCAAATCAAAGTAGTAAATACAGATTTAACATTTATTTTTATAATCGTACGGTTATCAACAGTGCTCTACCGTGAAGTAGTTCTAACAGAGTTAAACCTTGATTTTTAATGTAGAAAGAAAAAACAGAGGAGAAAGCACTATAGCTTTGGCGAGCTTGTTTGGTTACTAATGCTTTGAAAAGTTTTGCTAAACATTTCTAACTTTGAGAATCAAGCTAAATGTTAGTGATTTGAAAACCAAAATAGTACAATCTTAAAGTGTAAGACTATTTGTATTTTGGACTATACTCTAGCAATAATTTACACGCTCATAGCTAAAATATTTAGTTTTTATCGTAAGTAATATGTTATCAATTATTAATTGTCAAGTGTAAGGTGTTAGTTCAACTTATTATTTGTTACTAAAGTATTAATTTTACAATATCTATTAGTGATTGACACATCATATATTGCATCAATTGAAATACAAAATACGCATTCCAAACATGTAAATTTAGAGTTCTAACAAGAGATGCATGTATTTTAATAAACTCTATAATATTAAACTAACCATGATTTAATTTACTAATAAAAATATCTAATATTATTCTGAATTACTAATGTTTTTTTTTCTTTCCCTCAACACCAATAGTTTATATAGAAGGACATTAATCATTATGGAAGAACTGGGAAATGTTTTTGAAGCATGTCTGGAAAATAATAATAGAAATAAAAGCCGCTTACATTATTTATTCATTTATTTATTTTGGCTGTGTAATGAAAAGTTGACAAATAATTGTCTACTAAGAATCAAACAGTAAAAAGCTAAAAGTACCCGGGTTAGATTACTATATTTTAAGTATAAAGAAACAATTCGATACTTAATAAAATGGGCTTAGTTAAGAACTTGATTAGAGTAAAAATTAATTAAAACTTTTTTAAATGGCATTAAAAAAAAAAGATATTAAGGATCTTAATATTTGAATCTTAATTAATGTGACAGTTAATACGAAAAATTATTTATCCTAACATAATTAATTACTAACCTAATAATAGTTATGGATAAAGTGCCACGGATTCAATTGATAAGATTATTGGCTTTACTCGAAGCAGTGAAAGGTTTCAAGCATAATTTAGGGTGGAAATGGCCCACCCAACACAACTGGAGCCCCGTTCTGAGGCTCCAGAGCGAATGTAGGTACACTGTGTCAAGAGGCAATAATTCGGTGGTCTTGGAACCACCTCGGACCACTGAATCCGAGGGTCAAGGGCTTAGAACAACACGAGTGTTAATTGACTGGACCAAATCTGAATCATCGAAAGACAACCTATCTTATTTGGGTCACCTGAACTAGGAGCCAGGACTCAGGACCACGTGCTCCATGTTCAAACGAATAACGGATGATCGTGTTTGCACTTTTCATTTTGGGCTTCTTTTGCCTTTTGTTCTCATCGAATAAAAAATTAACTAATAATTCTCAATTAGTTTAAAAGTAATTGTTCAAATAAATAGTTCTATAAATTTGATATATATATACACACACACATACATGTGTGTGTGTGTGTTTGTTACACTTTGGGTTAGAATAATCAAATTATACAAGTACTGTACATAAAGATGAAAATCTGGTTAAGTGTTGCTGTCGTGCACATTAATGTGCACTATAGATCACTGTCACCTGATTATTTGTCAAATTACGGTATGCCAGTCAATGATCAACACATGGCTTATGGGGTATAGTAACATAGGTGATGATATATACACGATCAGGACTACATAATGATATAACAAAAAGCAACATGCATCAACACGCTTATCTGTGGCTCGAATACTTTAATTTTCATATTTGGCTCACAGCATCAACAAAAACAATCAAACACACACAAAATGCCACTTTGTGTATCTAACATACTTTTTGGCTCGCACCAACTGCCAACTCAATTAATTAATACAATCATATAATTCTTCGTGTTTTCTTCAACAAAAACACCAAATATATATATATATATATATAAAGGGGGGGGGAGTTGTCTGAATATGTCCAATAAGTTGTTTCCTTTTATCTTATGGATCGACTTGAATTGAAACGTTGCGTTTGGCACCCTGAGGTTACTTACGCCGTTAACTTGCTATTTTCAATTAAGTTAACAAAAATAACACGATGTTGACGCTTGACTGACTTTATGCGTCTTAGACCGCCCATGGGCCGTCACCCTCAGCTGGTTGCTGACTGGGATGAAAGAGAATCTTTCTTGCCACGTAGTGCAAAAAGGTTGAGTCGGGCCCCGGGGGTTTCTTTCTTTTAGTAGTTCTTTGCCCTTTTTGGTGGGACAGCATACCATTGGCTACACAAACCCCACTGTCCATTGGCCATGTGGACTTTTGGGGCTTCACCCCAAGCTGTAAAATAAGTACCGTGAAAATTGATCATTGCATTGTTTTTTGATTTTATCAATTTTGTGTACTGGTGAGTGATATTGTGATGATGTTTTACGTTTAATATATAAAGTTAAATATTAATCGGATTGCATCATAAGACAGTGTTACTTTCGTCTATTAAACCATTATTTGTGGTGGGATTGTTTCATCATTTTAAACCCTTTTTCTTTTTTTTCACTCAAACATAACACAAATAGCCAATTCCATCAATTACAGACCCCATTAAGTGCGCTAGCCTTTTGGAATATATTCACAATCACAAAGCCGTCTAAGAATGAAATCTTGAAAAGTGGTGGGAGTGTGAATGCCTCTTGTGAACTAACAATAAAAGAGGATAATGGTCGAGAAAGTGATAGGAGCTAATGAATGTTGGCATTGCTCACAAACGGCACGGCCCACAGAGTGTTCACTCTCCCTAATCCACAGAACCGACCCTTTTTGTTAAAAACAATGTTTCTTTTTGAGAAATTGTCGAGACTTAAAAAAGAGTGTGCATGGCCTTGATGGCTGAATTTTAGTGAGTGGGAGACAGAGAGATCTATCAGTACTTTATAATTTTTACCAATTTTAAACTTTTTTTTTTTACTCTATTTTGTGGGAATCTTCAGCAAATTTAAGCTCTTTTTTTTTAATCGCTGCGTTTTAGTGTTCTTTAATGAGAAAACTAATTTGGACAAAACAAATTTTTTTACAGCTCTTATCATTGAGTATTGACCTCCCCTTCCATGGTTAAAGAACAAAACGATGCCCATTCGGTCAACCTTTTTGATTGACCACGACCATGTCCCCTGCCCTTTGGTTGAATTACACAAAGTGACGGTCATTACTTATCTTCTTTAAAGTGCCCTTTTTTTTTTTTTTTTTCCATTTTTCCAAGACTATTCAAAATTATGAGCATTTGTAGTCTCCGATGCACCATCAGTCAACAAACAGAGCGATCTATCAACTATTAATTGTGCGATTTAAAATCTTTTACTTTGGGTCCAATAATACGTACTATGATGCCTCCACCAACAAAACCTTATCTTTGCAAAATTGACGTGAAACTTGAGGAGTTAAGGGGAAACCAAATCAAGGGGCATCACTCGGGCATAAAATAAAACCAAATTTGATAAGCCGGTTTGTGGGATTTGATTGGAAAAACGAGTTGTTTGGAAGGAAACGCGTGATCAATTGATCATCACCAATACAAGCAAAAGTACATCAGTACGCGGTTCGCGGTACGCGCAACGTTAGACAGAAAGCAAAAGTTGAAATTTGCGGCATAAAAGTAACAAAAGTCAGTGAAAATGGGACGAGGACGGTTACAGTACAGAACCGGCAAGTCTCCAACACAAAAGGATTATTGTCACACAGATACAGCTGCAGATGTACGTATAATCAATTGCAATCCCCACTAGTAAATGCTGAAACTTTGCACTCATAGTAAAGTCAGCGCAAGTCAAGCAGGGGCCACATTGATTTAATTATCTTCAACTAGAATAATTCTAATATTAATAACCACTTGTCATAGAAAATCGATTTCAGGTTCAGCTGAGGATCCGTGAACGCATAAAGCGTTGATAAATAAATAAATGAATTGATCTTTAGTTGTTGTCATAGTACTTTAGAACACTTTTGTTGATTTTTCTGCTATGTGCAAATCAAAATAATGAACGTCAAATTCATAACCTTGCATCAACGTTATCAACATACAAGAAACTTTTCAAAGGCAAACATAAAATTCATTGCCAATTTATGTTAATTTCACACAACTGTTTTACAAGATACAAACTGGAAATTACAAAGCGAAAGAAATAAAATTACACAACCAACTTTCCTCCTCCAAAGACATCATCTCCCCTATAAAATTTGCAGAAACAACAATGGAGTAGGCCATATTTTGACGAACACTTATAAAAAAACAAACACGAGAGGAGCAAGTCCTGCAATAACTCATTAAAAATCTGAGCTATGCAGGTAACAGCTAATACCCAATTCACATCGCACACAGTACTAATATTTTACATCAGAGAAGCTGCAATCTGATCAAAAAAAAAAAAGAAAGACAGATTTTGGCAGCTTCTTTATTTATTTATAAATTTACCTTCTCCGGTGATAAATAGTACCCGGTGAAAGGCTGCATGGCAATGAAACAAGCTCAATTCAGAGAATTGAGTGATAATGAAGATAGCATGATGATGATGGTGCTGTGAACGATTTCAGGCTTTTTCAGAATTCGCATCAGAGCTGTAGGCACTGGCTGGTGGGGTTCCAGCTGCAGAGCCGGTGCCATTTCCTTTCTTTCCAGTCAGAGCCGAAACAACTGTCTTCTTGAAGCTCTCGAAAATCTGAGCTTTGATTCGGCCCCTTTGTGGTGGAATACGTATGTTCCTATTCTTCTCTTGGTTCTGGGGAGTTGGAGAAGCCGCAGACATGGCGCTAGCAAAAAAGGATCTGCGAAAAAAAAAAAACATAGTTAGTGTTTCCAATAAGAACTCTAAAGCAAAAATGAGACCAATATGCATCATATGTTGAGGAGAATCAAAAATAGAATGGCATAGATATGCGAAAAGCAGATGACCAGAGAAAGCCAAAAGAATGCTGAAAAGAGAAGGGGGAGGGGAAAGACGAACCCTTTGTTTATTTTATTTTATTTTTTTTGTGAAAATGTGTGAGGAGCAGGGGGAGATGCTATTTGAACAGTTTTTTATAGCCAAAGTCTTCTTTTAATGCATGGGACACACCCATCGTCCATCGTCATATGAATTTAGGAGAGATTCTAGAACACGTTTGTTATATTTATTTTTATATATAATAATTTTTAAATGAGATTATTTTTATTTTAATAAAGTGAAAAAATTATTAATAAATAAAAAATATAACCTTTAATATATTAAAATTTATATTTTAATATGTATTTTTATTTTAATAAAATGAGCATGTCCTCAATAAAAAAATAATATATATATAAATATATATATAGACACACACACTCGATAAAATTGATCTCCTGGGATTATTTAGTTTGGTATTGGGAGATTAAAAATTTTTATTTTTCTTTGTTTACAAGTTTCCAAGTCATTACGAGGACTTTTCCTATTAATAAATATAAAATTTTTTCTTGAATGAAATGAATTTCTCAAAATCAAGAGCTTAAAAATCCTACTTGGCTACTTTCTACATGGGGCTCGTAAAGGATAAGCTCATCGACGGATTCGGTATAGGAACGGGGCCCCGCCTGACCTGCTAGCTGGCTGGCTTGGGAAATTTTTAAAGAGTAATTTTTAAAAATTCATTATTTTCTTTAAATTTAGTAAATGTATCCCTCCTGAGTCTTGAAAGATTGAGGTTATTTGTATTTTACATTTTATTTTAAATACGCATATTTTATTAAAAAATTATATTACTAAATAACCTTGATGTAATTTACAATTGAGAGCAGCTATAGCTTAATTAAATAATTATTACTCTTCCCACATGTTAAAATACAAAATCATTTTGTCTTTGCCCCTATTATTAATCTCACCAACATCAAAGTCTAATCTATCTTAAAAAGAATTAGTTTCAACTTTCAAAAAACGCCGTAGCCATGAAAATAATCCTGAAATTGAAGTCACACAAAGAGGAATTAAGCCAGTAAAGTGAAGGAAAAAAGGTTAATGGAAAAAAGAAAAGAGCTTTTTTATTAGTGTAAAGAGGAAGCAAAGTATTTAGTTTAGTGGAGACTATTTTGGTATTTAGAAGAGTGTTCGAAGTAAAAATTGATTTTTAAAATTTATTAAATGAGTGGTAATGTACAAGAGTGTTCAAAGTATACTTGAGAGTGCATATAGCCTCGCCCATTGTGAATTTTGAAAATACTCTAGTTAATTTTGAAAAGTTTTAACCTACCTCGTGTAAAAGCCAATTCTTTAAAATTTATTTAGTTATTTTGATTTTATAAAATGTAATATCTACCCTAATAAGTAATAACTCACAAATATAAAAATAAATTAAAAGAATGACATTTTCTTCTTTTTCATATTTTTTTATAGTGCTTAAAAAATAAACAACTAACATAAGCATACTGTAAAATTAAATATTCTATTACCAACAAGTAATGAAAAGAAAATCGATGGATATGTTGCCTAATCTCATTGGATACTGATCCATTACTTCTACCATTATGCTGCCACCACTACCACGTGTAACTATTTAAAGCATGCATTAACAATAAAACTACATGCCTTGTTTTAAAAACATGAAATATTGTATGAATTTTTAAAATTATAATATACTTTTCAAAAAAAAATTATAATATAATTTGAATGTGCCCAACTAAACAAAATTTAAGTCTACGCCCTTGGATAAGCTCATGGCTCAATCAAATGTGTAAACTTAAGATCCCTTTTTTAAGTTTTTGGGTGGAGTTGCTTTCACAATTATCAGTCACCACTTGCTTTACGGATAGGACAGAGAAATTTCCTTCATTATCATGACCAGTCACCATTTGCTTTATACAATATATTTTTTGTTTTTTGTTTTATTGTGCCTTGTAAACACAAGTTTAAGAAATGAAGCGTGTCTCTAGAATTGGTATTTTTTTAAATTTCCAAATTTCATATTTTGCATTAATAATTGGGAAAAAAAAAAGGGGACGATCTGTGTTAATATATGGACAGTTAGATCCCATCATTACAAATCTCTTTTGTTATATACCTTCATCTATTTAAATAAAAGACAAGCATATTAATATACTATAATATCCACCAAAATTAATGAATTGTAAAATAATTTATTCCATTAAAATAGAATGGAATCCACTAATGCTACGTTTATTTACTGAAGTGGGAGTGAGAAGTGTAGATTCCTCCCACTCAAGTGTTTACTTATATATTTTAAAGAGGGAGTGAGAATCTCACTCCATGGACTCCACTAATTTTTGAAATCGGGAGTAGAATTTCCACTCCCATAGAGGAGGTGGAGTGGGAATCCACACCCATCTCTTACTTTTTTACTCTTTTATTAAATTTAATATAATTGTATTTAATAAAATAACATAAATAATATCAAATTTATTTAAATAATATTATTATATAAAATGAATTTATTAAAAATAATAATATTATTAAACTTATTTACATATAATATTATTATATTTAGTTAAAAATAATAATTCACATTGATTCTAAGTTAAAATTACTTAAAAATAATATTATTCATAAAGAATTAATAATATTATTATATACTATCCTTATTTGAAAATATAATATTATTATGTTTATTTAATTTTAATAATTAATAATAATAAATAGCTTATTCTAAGAAAATATTAACTTTTTTACTCTATAATTAATAATAATATTTCATTTGTGTTGCTCTTATCAATAATTTTTAATTTACATAATTAAAATTAAAATTAATAATAAAATTGTGATTTACATAATTAAGAACATTAACAATTATTATTAATTTACAAATACAATAAAATAAATATTTTATTTTTAAATATATTTTTATTAATTTTATAATTTAAAAAATTATTTACTCCCAATCTAAGATAAAGTAAACACAAAATTAGATTCTGATTCTAACTCCATACTCTTATTTTAATGTAAATAAACAATATACTCACATTCCCAATACACACTCCCAACCTTAAGATTCCCATTTCTCAAAATTTGGCTTTCTCACTCTAAAATGTAAACCCCTACCTAAAAAGAATTAAATTTGGATGTCCGTTTCTAAAACAACGGCGGCTTAACTGTCTTAAGATATGAAAATCATTTTCCTAAAATAGTAACATGGTAATTATAATAATAATAATAATACTAAGGAAAAGTTACACACGTCAACCTCTCTCAGCTTCCACAGAATTGCCGAACAAGCCCCAGCCGCCCTCTTGGCCCTATGAGGGTTTTTAAAAATTCGGATTTCCGAAATAACACGCTTAGTGGTCTCCCATAAAAACAGCATGAAAGCAACTAGGGATATGGACACCGGATGCAGGCAACAACAATTATATTATTTGACGCACGGCTGCTATCTTAAATATTTTATCAACGAAAAAACAAATGAGTGAAGAGTTTATTAAGATATTGGACTTATAATATGAAGAACTTTCTGCTTGCAAAGGTTTGAATTTTGAAAGATGTCGTGCCTCCGAATAAACAAATCAGAAAAGCTCAAAGGGAGAATGAGATACGAGACTCTGTCCCTTGTTAACTATTGCTGATGGCTCTCAACTTTTCAACACTCAGCCAATTAATGCAGGGGTTTTAGGTTCTCTGAATCCAAGTCCATATAAGCTTTTGACAGATGATGTAATGATAATTAAAGGGCACTGGGGACTTTTTTTTTTTTTTGTACTCTTAAGCCGAGTGGAGTCAGGAGTGGTGAATTCAATTTCGCTAATTGTGCTATCAATAGTAATTTTTTAGTTATGAATTTTTTATTTTAATAAAGTCAGGGATCAATTAAAAAATAAAAAAAATATATATTAGAATATATATATTTTTTTATCTTTTAATTAATTCCTAACTTTAATAAAATTAAGAATTCATGACTGAAAAATTATTAGTGCTACCAGAACAAATAAAGATCGCTGAATGCATGTGTCCCATGGCCACGTGGGTCTGCTCTTTTAAAATTGATTCAGTTTTTTTTTTTTTTTATTTAATATGGGGTCATGGATTCTGAGAGCATGCAAATTTCTGAAAAAGAATAAATGTCCAATTCTATAAAGGGCTTGAGACATATAAAGTGTTTTTAATCAATGACTAAGTGTGAACCCGATGGACTTTTTCAGATTCAAGAGCACGGCACCAAGTCACCAGCTGCACTGATTGATACTTTTGAGCCATCCTCTGTCTTTCTCAGGATTCGGCATCTAAGTTATTTGTCAACAGCAGTACAATTTGAGATATTCCACGTGTCAAACACTATGAATCAAGCTTATCTGATTGACTTAAAAAGCGAAAATTAAGTTAGTTTTTTCAATTTCTAGTTATGTACTTTTGAAACCATCACCGAATTGTAATTTCTCTGGATTCAGCACTTACTTAATTTCCATACATGGGATGTGCACGCATCAATGGATTTAATTCAATCATTAGAAAAATTTCCTCCTTTGCTTTTCAAAGTTTCACATCATAAATTTAACTATTTCAATCACTAAAAGTTAAATGCCTGACGATTTTGTAGTGCAACATTTATGCACCCACTTAAAATTACGTGCCGATTAATCAAAGCCTATTATTAATTGACTAAAAAGGTGAAATTTTAAATGCATGTGGTTGAGTTTCTCGGCCACAAGGACAAAACAAGACATCAATTAGCTGATTCGTTGAGTGACACCATCTTAAGGAAACACAGTAGTTTATTCGATCGATATTATATAAGTATTCATTAGTAATGTGATTGGTCAACTCCTAACAAAGCTCGTGAGATTACTTTTTCCTCAAAAGTGAAAAAAAAGAAAAAGACAGACATACAATCCAGCAGAAAAGCAACATTTGTAAAATTAAAGAATTGCGTGCGGGAGAACACAAACAAGAATTAAATCAATATATAATTTTGTGTGGGATATTGACGGCAGCTGCCAGCCACCAAAAAGAAACTGGAAGGGAGAAAAATATTCTGCGGCTTTCCAGGAAGGAAACCACATGACGACAAGAGACCTTTAGTTTGGAACAGTACGAGTTTGCTCTTTGACCTTTTGCAGTTCCATCTGGGGGGCATCATTATCTATTTATTTCTAGCTATAAACACAAGTCAAAATGGCTTACCATGACATGCCACGCTCTTTCTATTATTGTGATACGGACTCCGCTAAGTTGCAGTTTCTGTAAGTAATAGACTTTGCTTTAGTACCGGCACGACCTTGCAGCAGCATGCTTTTTTCTTCTCCCCTCCAAGGCGCGTGTGACCTTGCCCATTCACACTATGTTACTAACACAGCTAGGTCCGTGTGATACATATTGTTTTGTTCATGCCGTGTATTCTATGTACAGAAACGCGTATGTTCAGTGACGATCCAGCCACAACGAATAGTTAATATTAGGTTAGTGCAAAGAAGAAAAAAGACGAGCGTTAATTTAAAATTCTTAACGTAACTAATCCTCCTTTTTTCTAATCTGATTATAGAAAACGTGGGGGTGTGCAGCTTTATTAGCAGACGAGTACATCATCATTTCATCGGGACTTATTTAGACTAGAGTGAGAATTTAGGTGAGAAGCTAAACAGGCAAAAGCCAATAGTATTCACTTATTTTGGTAGATTAAATACGTTCTTTAAAGTTTTTTTTAGCACTCCTAAAATCCTTATATCCCCCTTTTTAATTTTATTTTTAAAAAAATTCTCGGTTCAATTTATAAAGTACTGACCGTATATTAAAATCAATCATCTTGCTATAAATTTTTACTCTCAAAATAATATATATTTTTTAATTTTTATTTATAAAGTGCATAAAAAACTTACATTATTTTCTTCTTATTATATAGTTTCTATCTCCATAGTCCTAAACTCCTGTAAGTTTCTCAAGAGTAAATATTTTTCCAGTTAAAACTTAAATTATGAAATGTGGTGTGCGTAAATAAAAAAAATTCAAAATAAAATTTCATTTATGTGTTTAATTGAATTTTTATTTAAAACAAGAAATGAATTAATTTTTCTTCAGTTATTTAAGTAATTTCAATTAGAAAAGGGTTGTATAAGAAATCTTGAGCCGTGTTAAAAGTCTTGCTCTTCTCTAAACTCCAAGTTGGGCTTTGACTGGGCTAGGCATAATCATGGCTGCTAGCAGCCACTTGAAGTCCAACATGAATTCTCTCCTCTAAAAAGTTAAAATAACAATAATAATAATAATAATAATAATCAAATTTGATTATTTGATAATCCTCATCTGGTCTTAAGCAAATTCGGATAGAGTGCCAAACATCAAGGGGACACTCCAATAAATCTCTATTATAAAAGAAAATGGATTCATCGTGGGTATAAATATTTGAAGTGCATCGTCATATTATCTTAAGATATTTTTAATCTTTATTATAAAATTAAAAGTACACTAGATTTGTAGCATTAGTATTATCAGGTTTATAGACTATCACTTGCAATCATCCTATTACTTATATTTATGATTGTCGGTGTTATTAATTTTGATATGACAGGGTAGTTGGTTATATTGTATAATGTAACTATCTTCATTAAAAAATGATATTGAACCACAAAAAAGATACTATCAAGACATAAGTGACAGTATTTTAAAATAAATAATATTATCATTTTATGTGCTATAATAATACCGTAGTATAATAGTAAATCTCTCTTTTTTTTTAGTAGTATTTTTTTAGTATTCAAATATTGGCACTCACTTTTTTTTTTTTTTTTTTAATTTTAGGAGCACCGAACAAAAGCAAACGAGCCCCTAGAAATAAAGGAGAAATTTCAAAAAATGGCGGGAAAATTACAGAGCCTATATAATAACTAAAAAGAAATAGAAAATTTAGCTTCGATCAATTTCAGATTAATGGCGAACAAACTGATAAGCGAAATGCGACTGCCAAAATCAATCGCCAATGTCTTCGCTGCTCGCAACATCACTACCGCCAAGGCAAGCAAGTTTTTACCGAAATTTCATTCCAGTTATAGTTCTCTCTCTTTCTCTCTCTTTTCCTTTTTCTTTTTTCTTTTTTTGTTTTTTGGAGGGGGCTTATTAATAATTAATTTTACTAGGTAATTGCTTAATTTCAGGACGCGTTGTCATTAACAGAATTCGAGTTAGTGAAATTACTAGATGTGGAATTATCGGAAGCCAGATCTGCGCTAGCTCTCATGAGTGAGATCGTGTGTCCACCGTATCAAACTGTGAGTGTTTTGTGTTCATATAACCTTCCAATTGCTTCTTCCAAAAGTGCTTTTTTGTTTTTTTCCATCATAAATCACTTGAAGCAAGTGCTTTTTATGAAGAAAATCTATTAAGAAGCACTTTTGCAAAGAGCATTCAAGGAGTGCTTTGGTTCTGATTGTCTTTTAATTATAGGCGCTGTCGTTGATGAAGCAACGCGTAGCAACGGAGCCCTTGCGAGGGCGTCTCCCCACGCGGCTGAAAGGATTAGATGCTGCGTTGTGTGGCGGCGTACCATTTGGTGTCGTGACGGAGCTGGTTGGTCCGGCTGGAACAGGCAAAACACAAGTAAAGATAAGATTTGTGTTTATTCGTTGTGATGTGATGATTCTTTTGTGTGAGACTCAAATCTCATGCTTGAAGCTCTTTTGAGTTAAAATTGACTCTATTTTAACTTGGCTGTTCCGGCAGATTCAAGACTTATTAGTTGGCATTTCTATCATTGGAAATAGTTTTTAACTTCTCACCAACAATTAGTTTGCGTAGTTTCACTTGGAGTGATGCTTGCTTCATTTAATTGCAGTTTTGCCTGAAGCTCTCATTATTGGCTGCACTGCCAGCACATTACGGAGGCTTAGATGGCTGTGTAATATACATTGATGTAGAATCCAAATTTAATTCGAGAAGGTATTCAAGAGCTCTCTTATCATAGGATGGCCTTCTGTTTGTGGCATTATGTTCTGTACCATGTTGCAATAGGAAAACAAAATATTTCAAATTTTTGAAATCTGATTTCTCAGGATGATAGAAATGGGAGCAAGCAGTTTTCCAGAAATATTTCATTCCAAAGGAATGGCTCAGAAGGTTTGTGAAATGATTTTCTAATTTTGTTTTCCCTTTCAATTTGTTTGATGCTGTAAACTTGATACTAGCAATGTGTTACTTAATCCATTCATACAACAGATGGCTGGTAGGATTCTTGTCCTGCAGCCAACATCACTTTCCGAGTTCACAGAGAGGTTCGATCCACAACAGACTTCATTTTTCCTTACCCCTTGAAATGGCAGTATAGGACTGGAAGCTGGTAAGGAGTATTAGGTAGCATTAATAGGTGACGAGATAAATCCAGCTGAATGTTTGATTATTATGCAATTGAAATCTGGCTGTACGCTCTACTTTTGCTGCCTGGATTTATTGTAATGATTACTACAAGAATAGTTAATTAAGTAGGGTTTTCTATTCATCAGTTTGGAAAAAATTAAGGTTTCACTCCTTCAAAATCAGGCGAAGCTGCTGGTGATAGATAGCATGGCGGCTCTTGTTTCAGGGTGAGTTTTAACTATCTTTGCTCGTGATGATTTTGATCTAGTATAGTTATCACTTTCTTCTGGCTTTGGATGAGGTTTATGTTTGAGATAATACATATGTTTGCTCTTGCACTAGGATTACTGCAAATGGATAAATTCAGATTTGAGTTATTACAACTATGTCCTGATATGGTTTCAAATTAAAGGAATAGCTTTTCAGTTCAATCTGCTACTTCATGTCTAAGTGAACTTAATTAGAATAATATCCTCACGACTGTGTATTCCTCTTGTATTTAAATGAGAAAAGCAGCCTCATACTCTGCTAGTATAGTTTGTGGAGTCTTCTATATTGTTTTCCATCATTGGGAAAGTCACATGAGCAGGAGTTGAACTTCTCTTGTATTGGTAAACAGCTCACCATCTTTCTTCAGCTGTGTATAAATACATCAGCAGTGTATCAGTTTATGTTATTCAGCATGCTGATCTCTGGAGGGCTGATATCTTATGGATGAGCCCATATTAGTGCATAGTGGACATGGCAGAGACGTTTAAGATCAGTTATAGTATATGAATATCACAAAAATTTCTTCCCCGTTAACAAAGCCTTAAAATCCTAATTTTGGTTATATGAATCACTTTTGACCTCTTAAAGTGTTTTCTACACTTTTAATGATATGATTCATACACCACTTGCCATACAGCTGGTTTGTTTATTATTTAATTAGTGGTCATTACATATTGTCCAGGGCACATGAGCAGAGAGCGCCTGGGCAACATCCTCTGTGCTGGCATATTTCCCTTATTACGTGAGAATCATATCTCTAAAAGTTGCTAGCATTGAGTTCTTGTGTTGAGTGATTTTTCATTCTAAATGATATCATTTTCCAATTAAATTTATCTAGGTTGCTTGCTGAATTTTCAAGGATTCCCATTGTAGTAACAAACCAAGCGAGACCTCAAAGCCATGATGAGTCCTGCCTTTATCCCTTCGAAGGTATGACGTGTACTCATACCAAAAAATTTCCTCCTACTTAATTAACACAATGGACATTGTCCTGTGCAGAGCAGAAAAGGGGTAAAATTCTAAAGGATGGTACAAGACATTATTCTCATACTGTTGCTGCATTAGAATTTCACTGGGCTCATGCAGTAACCACCCGTCTTGTGCTTGAAGCCAAATCAGGTTCATAGCATAAAATAAAGCTAAGCTGCCGTGAAGCTAATCCTTGATCTTGGGAGTTTCCTAATTCAGGTTCGACAATTTTCTTCACTTTCAGGTCAAAGGTTTATGAAGGTGGAAAAATCTCCAATATCACCACCTCTGGCTTTTCCTTTTACCATAAATTCATCCGGGATATCGTTGCTCACTGATGAGGGAACAGAAATGGTAGTGCCAGAGACAAATGCAATTTATTGTCAAGGTAGATTCCCCAGACTCACTTTCTGTGAATCTGCAGGACCATTCTAGTTTCAGGAGTGGTGCATTTAACATCTCATTCAATGAATGTACTCTGCCAAAGAAATTAATTTTCCAATATAATGGCTGCCAGCATAAGGTTCTGCTCCGTAAATTTTGTTCTTATCATTGATTTACAAATGGTTATCAATTTTACATTCTTTAGAAGGACTGTCATTTTAGAGTCTCACATTTCAATGACAAAATTTGCAGGCTGCAGTGACGTCACTGAAGACAGTGAAAGATTGCATTGATCAATTGTGATGGTCCGTTTGCAGGGATAATCCATGAAATCGGTGACCGATTTTTTTTTAATTGTTATAATTTACGTCCATTTTGAATTGTTATAATTTACCTTTAACCGTAAATATTAAAACAAGAAAAAAAGAAAAGTTTGTTAATATCTGCAATTTTGGGTGAGTGAACTTGGATAGAAACTGATGTCATCTTTACAACCTTGGACATCATTTTTCCCCTTCGCATCTCTGCTAGATATCTTCCACGTTTGTAATTGTTTCAGGCAACAGGAGGAGGATCTTTGTCCTTTCATAAAATTTCTAGCGCGAAGGTATATTTCTTAATTCTTATGCATAAAATCAATGAGAAAAGCAAATATTTTTGGTCACTTGGATGATTTCCATCCCAACAGAGCAGGCAATCTTTCATTAGATAGCAATCTGCATATTTTTGAAGTGAATTTCTTTGTACTATCTCTAGTAACGCCACGCTTTCTTCTTTCCCTTCGTTGTTAACTATTGTAAGGACCAGGTTTAGGGAAGCACTAATCAAGGAAGCGGCAATTTTTGTTAAATAAACTGTCGGTGTTGAACGTGTTTAACATCTGCTTTTTCCAATTTATGACTAGTAGGGTATGTCTAATTCTATGATAAGCATACTTCTAGTATCAATAACCAATGCGACTGCCGTACCCCATATTTTGAACCCCTTGAATGGCATTATGAAGCTTATCATCGGTGGTGGGCTTGGCAGGTGTGCCTGGGAGGTAGGCTGTTGAGTTTTGGTAGATTTGGGCCTGAGGCAAGGGTAAAGAAAGGACGGGCCCAGCGTTTTGTAGCATTAGCCGGACATAGCAATAGAGGGTATATCACAAGATTTTTTTTGCTTTTGTAGCACTGGCCAGACATAGCAATAGAGGGTATAACACGAGATTTTTATGCTCACCTAGGGCGCTAGCTGAAGAAATTATTAAATTTTTCTTTCCTTTTCCTGTAAATTAATCATGTTTGTCTATAGACGGTGATTGTAAACGAAACATGTACTTATGCATCTACCCTTTAGTCTTTATTCTGTTTTGATAGCCGAAATGTCTATCAGCCAATCCTTGTTAACCTACAAAAGGAAAAGGGAAAGTGACAACTTTTTTTGAATCCTCAGCCAATCCTTGTTAGCTTACAAAAAGGCATTGTTGCAAACAAGGATTGGTTGAATGCTAATGGGTGAAAAAAAAAAATCCAAGTGAAAAATCTGTGTGCAAACATAAAGTTGTGATATGGGAATATTACTGGTCACGAGATTAAGACGGAATTAGGTACAATTAATGGTTCAAAGCACAAAGTACAAGCAAGTTGTCGTTTCGAAAAATAGAAAAAATTTTGAAAGAAGCAATCTCGGTTTTCAGATGATATTGAGAGACTGGCTTTGATTTGGTGCACCTTGCTTGAACTGTGTAGTTCTGTTTACTTTTCTTATATGCTACTGTTGGTGGCTGATGGCACGGTTCTTCTTGATTGGATGCTGAGATTGGTGCCATTATTTGTTCTTAGAAATTATAGATGAATCATGCTTAAAATAATGCACATCTCATTATTAAGGCCAGTGCCATATAGTTATAGTATAAGGCAATTGATTGCTCCTTACTCAAAGTTCTTTCCACCGCATGCTCATGAAGTTTGTGACATTTAAGGTCAGCACAGCAGCAATCTGTATACATGTGACTGTCGGCCAAATCAAAGGCTCAGGATCACTTTGATTATTTTAATTTGAGAATTGAGATCCCTGGCTTTTACATGAACCTTTGTTTTTTCCTAGTTTGAGTATGATCTTTAAAGAGAATGCCTTGGCATGCACTTCACCAAGATTCAGGACAACTTGTTCCTGTCTATCGTTTTAGCAGTAACCGAGGAGCCAGCCGATGATTTTATATTATATTGAGCATAAAGAACTGTGAGCTTTGCTGCACTTTTGTTGCTTCCTCTTGGCTAAAGCCTTAAGACGATATAAAGTACTCTGTACATTCTCCAACCTTCTGCTGCTCATTTCTTAAACAAATGAAAATTTAAGTACTGAGAGAAGAAGCCAAAGATTGGGCTGCATTTTAAGGTTTCCCTCCTTTCTTGCTTTTCACTTTTACATATAATACGATTCCTTTGGACACACATAGCGTATCAAACTTTCAAGTTTCAAAGTTGGTATTAAATAAATATGTGCACAGCTGGTTTATTTTGTGTTGTTTTGAAATGTGAATCATCCATTGCATCATCAGTGTGGCTTTGTCTATATTAAAAAAAAAATTAATTAATAAAATAATGCAAATATGATTTTCGTACCTAGTCAGATGTCTCTGAGCCTGCTAATCTTTTGAGGACTCATATTTAATTAAACCTTAGATTACCACATGACTAATCTTGGATTATGTTCCGATTCAGCTGCAGATGAATTGGCAAGCCCCTTTAATTATTGATTAATCTTTGGCATCTTAATCTCCTCGAAATTTTATGCTCCCATACTATATTTAAAAGATGATGTTTGCCCCCTTGTGTATATTTAACGATTCTAGTAACATCATGTACTGTGGCCACTATCAATAATTTAATAAACCTACAGTATTTTATTTTTATTAGTTTAATATGACAACATTGTTGTGAAAGCAACCGCAAATCAGAATTTCATTAAAGTTATATTGACCGTCGACAGAATTATTTAAGTTCAACTTTATTAGTATGTTATAGGCCTAATTATTTAGTTGATATCTTCAACAAGTATATCTTATCAATTAAAGCAAAGAAACTTGAAGAGGGGGCAAAAAAATAGAAAGAAAGAATTGTCTACATGATTTTGCCTTTTTTTTTCTTTTTCCTTTCCCCTTAGATTTTTGGGTTTCCATTTGCTTCCTTAAACATTAAAACACGGATTGATAAGGTTGAGTGTCATAATAATTTTCATTTTGGGGACAGAAATCCCCGTAAAAAAAAACACATCCCAATTCTGAACAGTGCTTTGATGTTACAAGTTTAGTGTGATTTATGTGATTTAGAGATATTTGTGCGTTGTCTCAAAACGTGTTTTTCATACCAATATTTTGGTCTCACGCCCTTATTTTGTTTGCTTCATTCCTACCTACCATCTTGAAGTGCGGCCATCATTCCATGAGACCATCTTCATGATTTTATTACAATTTGCACTTTGTTGATGGGCTAAAAACAATAATTAAAACTCATCTCTTTTGTTTTGTTTCTAATGGGTCTAATAGGACCTTCAACTAAAAAACTCATGAATTCATTGATATTTAGTTATGCACTGTGAGTATTGATATTTAGTTAAGTGCATAAGATTTGACAATCCTCAATTCTTTAACCAGCTTTCTTTCGGGTGGAATTAAGTCTGTGGGCGCTTTCTACAATTTACCTGCACCGAAGGAATTCCGAAGAGAAGAATAATCAATTACTGGTTTCAACTTCAATTTCCTTCCATTTTCACGCTCAATATATTCTGTAACAATCATTCCAAGTCTTCAATTCCTGGGTTTGGGGGTGGCCCATCTCCCATATTACGTTGATTTTTTATTTATTTGTTTATCTGGGTAAATATTCAAGTGAAAATGGGAGGACTTTTCTAGGTCCGTGGCTGTACGAATTGGAAATGGCGTTAGAAAGAAACAAGCCATTGCACGAGATGGATCGTTAAATCAAACTTCAATGTTTTAAGGGTGGCCCATCTCCTGTGACAGGGCAGGTGTCCTCTCCGAACCTGATACCGACCGCACCATAGCCGGCCCACACACGGCAGCGCAAGTAAACATCGTCCTGTGGCTGAGGGGCCAAGGGTAATTTAGTCATTACAAACGAAAGGAATCGGTAGTCAGTAGCAAGCGAGCAGTAGGATGACGATGGGAATTAGCTTTCAGGAAGAGGATTAGGTTTTATAGGGGGGAGCATTTCATTTTCCGTCATTTCAAAATTTAAAGCAAAACCAAATAATTGCCGGCGAAAGGGCGAGAAAATAGTATTAAATAATCGAGCAAAAAAATGATCAAAATAGAAAGTTTGACCAAAGGGATTGGATTATTAAATTCCAAGAAAAAAATGCTTTCCCTGAATGGATATCAAGCGTCCACGTCTCCCTAGATGTAAACCTCGTACACTCGTTGCCGACAGGAGGCCCACCAAAAAAGGGGAAACCACATTGTACTTCGCTCCTTCGTATTTTAATAATGTTATTTCAGCCCCAATTTTCGTTTGACCTTTACACGAATTAGTTGGCGTTGTTAAGTTCTAATGGTACCACAGCGTGACACATCGACACACCCCCCCCCCCCCCCCCCCAACACAAATTATATGTAGCCAGCGGTTACAAATTTTTTGTTTGAGTTTGGCATTTTAAATCTCCAAGTAACGGAGGTATAAATTTATAAATACAATATAAAACAAATATGATAATAAGACAGTGTCTCTCCAATAATACAATCACATCGCATCACGTGTGTTAAAAATGAAATATTGTTTTTGGGGAGTGATTTAAATTATGAAATATTGATTATTACGTCAAATGACCGTATAAGTTTGTCGGTTAGTCGACACGTAGCCGTTTAAAATTAAGAAGCTTCTCACTAAAAAAAATAAAAAATATATATATATATTATGAAATTGTATTCGTAAAATTGACAAGATTGTTCTTTGGACTGCTAGAAGGCTTCCGACCAAACAACAAAATCCAACATCTTTTAAGCAAAACTTGACAAAAACACAAGCAACTTGCTTCAAAATCCTGAAAATACGTAGCCAGAAAGCATTACTAAGCAATCTCTACCATGAATTACCCCAAAAAAAAAAAAAAAAAAAAAATTCCTTTCCGACTTCTAGATTGCTACTTATTAACTAATCGAAATTTACATTTTCTGAGAATATGATTATTTTTCTTTTTTAGAAGGCTTACTTCATTGAGATTATCGATTAAACTGATTTTATACGAATTCTTGACAAAAAAAATCATTTTCTAGTTAGATGGACTTCGGTAAGAATTACACTTCACCTACCCATCCTCCTTCCACAAGTTTTACTCTTTTTTTTTTTTGGAATTTTTTAAAAGGATTTGTATAGCGCGTAAATAAAATTCTTAAATACATGTAATTTGCACATGGTTATTAGACATAATTAAAATCAATAGTGATTGGGGATGTTTAATTTCAAATATTTAATATTAAGTTAAAAAAATACAAGGAGAAGAAGAAGAAGAAGAGACTCATCAGTGATCGCTCACGTGATACAGCGCGTGTAGAATCCCCTTTCCTGCGCGGGAGGGCCCACCAAAAGGGACAGTTGGCTCTCACGCAATTGCTGCGTTGACTTGACGTGTGGTGGGAGAGAGTGGGTGTGTTCTTCGTTTCTTTTAAAAGTAATTATTACGAGGATAATATCATTTTGTTTTGTTCGTGTCAGAAAATTGATATCGTCAGGGATACGATTTTTATTGTTCTGTTGAAATAATGATAATATATTTCCTTTCCTTTGGAGGATCTAGCGCTTTCATTTGACAACACACCCCAAAACTGGAAAAGTTAAACGCAACTTTCATGAATGGTTGAAGAAAATAATACCCAGTCTGTTTTTCGGCACTTGATATTTTCATGAGTGTGCTCACGCTCATGAGAAAGCACTTTTTTTTCCTTTTTTTTCTTTTTCCCTTGAGAGACAAATCATGGGAAGCACTTTTGTTGTTGTTTCTTTCTTGTTTAAATAATAAAATATCAAATCCCCGGAAAAAAAAAATTAATAATTGCTCTCTTAAGTGATCCTATACCGTGTCGATATGAACTTTGGATGAGCATATCCACTTATATATATAAATTTATACTAAATTTTATTAGTGGACCCCTTCGTTTCAATAATTTCCTTTTATTTATTTGCATGACCTAATTCATTTTCTTCACAATTGTTTAGTTCCCACGCTTTCGAAAAACAACCAAATAAAAATAAATAAATCAACTGTTTCCTGACTCACAGCAACAAGAAAGCAACATGAACCGTCCGATTGACGACGTCGGCAACATTGTTCAGTGGACTGGTGGACCAGACCGGCACGTGTCATTCCGCGATTGGGAGCACCGCGGATTTTTAAGGATAGGTTTGGCGATTGGGTGCCACCGGCTACAGCCGGTGTGGGCATGTCGCTATCGCGGTGGTGAGGAGGGGTTGGTCACTTGGTTGAAATAATACCAAAATTGGAAAACAAGTTAAACCTAATCCACAGGTTTTAAGGCTGAAGGATTACCTTAATAGGAAGGTACTGAAAGTGCTTAAGTGCGTTACTAAAAGAACACTTTTCGGGGAAAAAAAAATTTTAATTAAGCGCTTTTTTCACTGACACTTGTAAGTGCTTTTCCACGTTTGACTGTTGGTGTTTGAAAAATCATTAGCTACTTGCCGAATGCCACCTAGTCAGTCAGTCACCCGATAGACATTTATGGCTACAATTAGCAGGCGTGATTAGATCGGACTGGTTATTAGAATACGATGGAATTTAGATTAAATTAGATCGTATTTCTCTGTTTTACATTTGGTGCCAGTATTAAATTAGACTATGTTAAATTATATTTAAATAATATTAAATAGTATTTAAGTTGTAATTTAAATATAACTCTCAATTATTTGTGAAATTTTATAATAATAATAATAATTAAAATAAATCTAAAAAGTAATTAATAAGAAATTTAAATATATTCTAAACTAAGTTATTGGGTAGTCATAATATAATAAATAAATAAATAATTAGATAAAATCAATTAATTAATGTATTATTAATTTCCATGATCATTTTTTAAGTTGCACTAGTGATTATTAAATTCAATGCAATCAATAATGCAATAACTTAATAAAATTATTAATTTGATTGATAAATTGCTAAATATACCAGTAATGAAATTTTAATCTCAAGAGTTAGTAGAAGTAAAAGTACCAATTTAATTAGATCATAGATAATAAATAAAAAATAAAAATAAATTTTGAGTCAATCAAAAATTAAAAATTTAATTAATTAATTGATATTAGGTATAAATAAAGAATAATAACATCAAAGAAAGTCTTAAAAATGGATAACCTTTTTTCTTTAATCTTATCCCAACTAAACTAAATTACGATTATTAATCCCATGATTTTAGGATTAAATTCACATTCAATCTCCCTTAGTCCAATCCAACTAAGCCTACCAAATATGGAATACATATTTCATTTCAAAATTAATATAATTCCATATTTAATCCTGACATCCAAACATTGCTGTAAGCCTGTAACGTAACTAAATGAATTTGGCCGAATATTTGAGTGCAATAACATCATCTATGGTAGCTGCTGTATGCAGGTAACAGCCGATGTGGGGTTTGGTATTTTATAACCCCTTAATTATCTGACAACTAATAATTGAGTCATACAAAAATATTATTTTTAAATTGATATAAATTACAGATGACATAATTAATTTAGCAATGCACATCATTTATATGGAATGAGCAAACAAGTTTGTAGTTTAATTCTACGGAATTCTTATGCATTTGTCAACATAATTAGAGATTCACATTAGGGAGATTAATTAAAGCCAACTTTAATGAATATAATTAAGTATTAAAATAACGCACACCTTATTTGAAAACTTAATTTAAACCTCAACCAAACTGCTGTTTGGGGTAACCAATCCTTAAATTGGCATCTCTACTCACATGTTTTCCTTTTAGAGGCAGAATTTTAAAATTGTTGGGATAATAAGATAATAGAATGTTTTAGTGAACCAAAAATGACCCAACCCCCAAGTTGTGTTTTAAATCTCAACCACGGCAATAAATTAAATATGCAACAACACAAGCTACTGCAAATTGAGTTGAATATCTTGCATATGGCTGTACAAATAGGAGAAAATTGCACATGATGGGCGGGGTTTCGGAGTCGGTAATCGCGAAAGTGTTCTCATTATGAAAATTGTTGCTGCAATCAAATGAGAGTGTTGAATGTTGAAATGCCAAAAAAAAGGAAAATGTCTCTCTACTAATTGAAGTGCCACGAAGCCATGCTCCCGAATTAGATCATTAATTGCAACTAGATCATTAATTGTTCATGAATCTTCATTCACGTAAAAATTTAATTTGCATGTGCTTAATAAATGTGACATTCCAAATCTATGTTCACATTAGTTTAGTTGAATAGGCCAACACGTTTTGTACGAGTCGACATGGACTTTTTCCCCCCCTTTGTGTACTGTTTTTCTTTTTAAACTGGAGTGAATATTTAGAGAAATTATCCGGTTTTAAATTTTAAAAAAAAAATCAAGAGAAATCCTCAAAGAATTTTGATTGGAATTTTATTCAATTTTATATGAATTTCAAAGAATCTTTTTTTATTTTTGACAAGTTTTGTACTACATAGACTTATTTGATTTTCATCAATTTCTTTTTCCAAAACTTGCTCTTCAAGTTATAGTATTACAAAGAATTCTTCAAATTTTATCATTCTCCCATGTTCAAATCATTTTAGAACTTCATGTTTACTTGATTAATTCATCATTTTTTTGAGGGAAAAAGGAGACTTAAATCATATCAAATCATAATATTAGAAATTGAAGTGATGAAACTAGTACACATGGTGAACAATTTAAAAGGAAAAAAAAGAAAAAGAAAACCGACACTCACTGTTGAAATCACGTTAATCAAGTGATATATTTTAAACACATGTTTAAATCGATTTTGAAATCTATGTTATCACTGTTGAAATCACGTTATTCAAGTGATATATTTTAAACATATATTTAAATCGATTCCGAAATCCATGTTCATATTAAACGAAAAAATTTATTTATTTTTTATAGAAGATCACACAAAACTTTAATGGTACCAAATTACATTATTAGAAGTTGAGAAATAAAATTCTGTCACGTGTTAATGGTCACTTAACCTAGATTTGAACATCAATAATCATTTGACCCATTAACCTTGAATCTCTTCCCTTTCACAACAGTTAAATAGTAATAAAAAGTCGAAAATGAAAACCATATACTTAGATTCTCGCAAAAAGGGCAAAAGGCAACAGGCGACACTGTCATGGTTATGGTTGCCAACTAATTGAATCAAACACTTTTTTAAACTTTATTTTTTTCTCTTTTGATTTTCAAGATTTGATGTTTCCCATAACAAGAAGAACAAAAACGTCCATCTCCATAGATTTGATGGGTCACTTAAAAATCCTCCATGGTCAAATTTTGCGACTCAAAGTTCTTATTTCCATCGTTAAATAAATAATTAATTAAAATAGTGATGGTAACTTCTCATCCTAGGGCAATCACTCGGCTTTTGTCAAGTGATTAGAATAATTTTTTCACAAGTATAAGGATAGTAGTTTGAATCTTTACAGATATATTATAGAAATTTAATTTAATTTTTTTTTTCAACACTTGGGTGAAGGTTGAAGTCTTTCAAATATTAAAAAAGATTAATATTAAAGAGGGTTAAAATTTAAACTTGATGTAAAATGATCACAACTATTTTTTTATTCTTAACATCAGTTATAATATAATAAAATATGTTGTAATTTGAATAATAGTGTCAGTATAATAAAAAAATTTTTTTGAAAGAGTTGATATTAAAGAGGATTAAAATTTAGACTTGATGTAAACTAGTCACAACTATTGTGTAATTATTAATATCAATTATAATATCATAAAATATATTGTAATTTGAATAATAGTCTCAGTATAATAATTAAAAAAAAAACTTCTCATCCTAGGACGACAAGTGTTTTAATATTTATTATTTAATTAAGCACATATTTGTCCATGTTTAGTGACAATTAAGATAACCAACAATTAAAAAAGAAACTAATCTTACTTTATTTATTAAATTAATTAAGACTGTAAATCATCGCGTGCACAATGGTATTAAGACTAAATTATACTTACTTGTCTGACGAGTATAAGTGCGAATAATTACCACCCTAATATCATATCCATCGTAAGATACGATATTTATGGATCAATTTTTTTTATCGTCTTTCAAGGATTATTTTATTTTTATATACAATAAGTAATACAAAATTGAAATATAAAATTCGTACATGATACCTGACGTGTTACTCATTTAACCGTTAAGTATATCATTTTACAAAATTAAAATCTTGATAAAACAGAGATATAAAGTAGCTCCTTTTTTAGGAAAACAAAAAAACAAAAAAAGTTAATTTTTGTTTGGAATAGCACACACATCGTCTTGTAGTTGTATAGTACTTTTGAAGCTCACGGTAGGGAACAGTAACAAACGCACCGTACAAAACAGTTGAGAGAGAGAAGAAGCGCAAGCCAACAAGCAGCCCACGAAAGGAACAATAAAAGAACGTGTTACTCGTGTTCCGGGTCTGGACGGCAGGGACAAATTGGGAAGTTTGTTTAAAAGTAAGGTCATTTTTTGGAATAAAAATAAATAGAACCCCTACTAGTGTATTTCTTCGTTTTTATTTATTTATTTTTATTTTTAATTAAATCAGGGCAGATGGGGCAAGCAGTTGTATATAATCATATTTATGAAAAAAAAAGTTGTATACAATAATAATAATAATAATAATAATAATAATAATAATAATAATAATAATAATAATAATAATAATAATAATAATAATAATAATAATAATAATAATAATAATAAAAAAATCCAATGAGTCTTATTGGCATTTTTTTTCAGTATTATGTCTTGAGGACATTCACACTGGCATTGAGAGTTAGTTGAGTTGGATTGGTTTTCTTCAGAAAGTATATATGAAAATTTGTGATTTTTAATTGTTATTTTGGTAAAATTGGCGTGTGATTTTGTAATTATAAATAAAATTATGAAAGAGTATTTTGCATTTTGTAGAATCAATAAATTTTAATGAATAAATGAATATTTTTTGGTCCAAAATTATATTATTTCATGATTAATAGTCTCTGGAAAGATGAGAACAAATTTGAGAGTTTTCGAATTATTATGATATTGGTAAAAAAATTTATGTCTAGTGAGTGATATTTTTTCATCTCCGTTCAAATCCTTAAGAAAAATGTCCAAATTTCGTCGGTTTTGTATTGAATTAAAGTGTAAAACGATCTGTGAAAGATCTTGTTAACTGAAGTGGATTTAATGAGACCTTTAATTAAAAATCTCAGTAAGTCTTACTTGTCCCTACACAATGTGTATAAAATTATTTGAGCCCATGCCTTTAAACAAACTTGAAGTCAGTTCTGTGAAATTAACAGCTGCCTATGTACCGCACATAAGTCATAAGAATTAAATGTTATTGAATACCATCTACTTTCATTTAGGTGTAGATTTAAATATCGCATAAATTATAATTTCACACCATAAATTCATAAATAGTATCACATAGTCCCACATGAAAAATGTATGGAATGGTTTTCATTTTCCCATTTATTCAGGTAAAAAAAAATACAACTTGAATGAATTTAAATTGTATTTTTGAAAAATTATACATAATTTTTTTTTAATCTTTTACTTACTTTTTCTAAATTTATTTAGAGGAGATTTACAAGCTCGCCTTAGGAATTAAAAAAATTGTAGAAAAAGCAAATATGGGAATTGCGGCTCGGTCAGATAAGCTATCTCAGATGCGCTTTTTTTTTTTTAAAAAAAAAAAATCTCCCCAAAAAGCTATTTTATATGAATTTAAAAAAAAAAAAAAAAAACCTGCCGTTGGATTGAGGACCACTGTATTTATCTAGTACGTGATAATTGACATGAGGGTCAAAACTCAGAAGGTTAGGAGGTCGACCAAACTGGCGGTCCGGATCGAATGAGAGGGAATCAATTCTAAGCTTAGGCGACTTGCTGACAAGTTTCAAACCCAGCGGTCCGTAATCGCAGACGGACGAGGAATCAAGTTTATCTCCACGTGTCGACATCCAAATGGACTGATATTACTGAGCTTTGGTAGCCAGATGAACATGAGAACTTACCCCGGGTGAATACAAACATATACGTGTATCGCTTTAGTAGGCAATGCTTTTTGACGACAACGGTAGGTAATATAAATTTTATATGAAATTGACAATTAACGGTTAAAATTATTGTGTCTAGTCGGGGCAAAATAGCAAATTATGATAGGTCGTGAAAGTTGAAATTGTGATTATGTTTTCAATTGAATTGTGACTAAAGTCTAGTCAATTTAACAATTATCTTTCGATGTTATGTTTGAGGATGAGGAAGCATGCGTAGAGGAAATATAGTTTTGCCTCTAAGCTTTTCAATTTTTGGATAAGTAAAATGGAAAAAGCTATTATTGATAATCAAACAAATGCAAGAAACCAAATCATCTAATTTTAGTGCTTTTCATTGAAATTTAAAACTACAAAAATATATTTGTCTTCAGCAATTACCCCAATCCATTTTATGCTGGTTGAAATTTTATTTACAAATTCATCATTAGCCAAGCACAAAAATTCTTTTTTTAAACCCTATTTTAGAAAATAGAGAATATATGTTGTTTATTATATATATATATATATATATATATATATATATATATATATATATATATTAAATATATTATATAAATGTAAACTAAAATTTTTTTATATCAAATTTGGGACTTTTTATGATATCTCGAAAGATATTAACAATTAAATCATCTAGTAGTATTGTTAAATGCCTAATTCAAACACACCTAGTGACTGATGTATGCATCATATAATTTTTTTTTATACAAAAATTCTCATTAAATCTTTTTTATTTCTTTTGAAGCTTATGTTACAAGCTCCACTTGATATCATCAAAATTCTATCAGAATTCATTTGATATAGTTCCTTTCAAACATAATAAAAGAAAAATAACTTGAAAAAGAAGTGTAATCTAAAAAAGAAGAGAGATTATTATAATACAAAACTTCTGAATATATATATACTTTTTTAAGATTATATTATAAAAATATCCGTACTATATCATCAAAATTCTATCAAAACTCATTTGACGTAGTTCATTTAAAGTCTAATCCAAAAATATGCACTGAAAAAGGTTATGTAGTCTTTAGAAAAGGAGAGAGAGAGATTGTTAACACTTTAACACTCGACCTCAACCAATTAATGAAACATCACCAAAAAATATATGTATGAAATGGTTGTTACTCCACTTGATTTTTACTTGGACTCCTCTTAAAATATTAAAAAAAAAAATTAGATAATTGTACCTATCATATCAATCAACAATTTAATCTTTAATCACAACAACTAATTATCATGGGCCACACATCTTGCGAAAAAAAACCTGGTGCCCTATGTAGTTCCTGACAGTAACAGTATAACAAATTATTTCTCCTTTTTGAAATTGTATAATACCTACACATACAAATTTATACGTGTATAATACCTACACATTTTCTTACACGTGTACATAGATTTCGTACTGTATAGATTAGGTAGTCGCGGACGGTAGTTTCCCTCTACGAGACTCGCTATATAATAAAAATCTATTTTATCCTAAACTGCATCCGTGAATTTAACCATCTAAATTAAAAAGTAAAAATTAATTATATAAAAAAATAATACTTTAATCAATTGATTTAACTTGTGTATCTAAAATAATTAGCTAATAAAATTGTAAATGTTATATCTCGTGAAATTCTTAAGATAATGATTATGTTGGAATTTTTAAAATATTCTTGGAACATCAGCGATTTAATAATTGAGCTAATAGGTTTGATGACAAAATAATAAAAAAATTAGAATATTAAATAATTACCAGAAAATTTTAATAATAAAGTGATACAACCAAAAAAAAAAAATCCTCTTAAAATGATGATATTACCTGGAAAAATACGCGAGACTCGACTGATAATTAAGAGAGAGAGAGAGAGAAGAAAGAATATCTCGCTGGAAAAAGTTATAAAAAAATACCGGTGACTGACAGAACCGGTAGCCAAACATCCGGGAAATGAGAAAGAAAATTGTTTATATATTCCATCGCCTCTTAAAATGGGTCTGAAGTGTTCCCTCACACGTCTCATCGCCTTCCTTTCAACCTCTGCCCACCCCTTTCTCACACTAAACTTAATTTCTCTCTCTAAGGCTATGGACTCATTTAGGCTTGCGATGTTTTCGCTCGGATTAATTGAGCCAATGTAAAAACTAACACAACTCACAACAACCTCTCACTCTCCCTGCTTAGACGTCGTCGTTTTTGAGCTCAATTCTTGCTCACCGGTGGCTTCATCCGGAAATTATATAACAAGCAAACACAAAAGCGAGCTCGTGATTTTGTTTCTCTCACTTAATTTCTCGTTCGCTTAACTCTTCATTTTCTCAAACTCCCAGCTCTGTTCGGTTTTTCGTATACGTATAGATATAAGCTGTTTTTTATTTTTTTTCCTTTTATAATAATATCTGATCCGATCGACCTCAGCCGTCGGAATTGGTTTATATTCTGAAGCTTAAGAAGTTTAAAGTTAAGCTAAAAGAAGAGCTATGTTGGATCTCAATCTAAATGTGATGTCGATCGAGTCGACTCAGCAGAACTCGGCCGAGGAGCGAGTCGGCTCGGTCGGACTGCTGGAGAAATCTCCGGAAGGTTCGTCGGGGACTTCGAATTCGTCAGTGGTCAATGCAGACGCCAGCAGCAATGTTGGCGACGACGAGTCGTGCTCCACACGCGCCGTAGCCGGGGACAACAGTGTGTTCACTTTTAATTTCGACATACTGAAGGTCGGTGGTGGCAGCGGTCACGTTGGGAACGAGAACGCGGACCAAGACGACGCCGTTTTGAGGAAGGAGTTTGCGTTTTTTCCTGCGAGTGGTGGAGGAGAGAATGGAGGCGGCCAGTCTTCTGGAAGCTGGATCGATCTTTCGTTTGATAAACGGCAGCAACAGTATCAGAATCAACAGCCCCCACAACAAGAAGGCGTGGGAGAGGTGCGGGTGACGCAACAATCGTCACCGGCGGTGAAGAAGAGCAGGAGAGGGCCCAGGTCAAGGAGCTCTCAGTATAGAGGAGTCACGTTCTATAGGAGGACCGGCAGATGGGAATCTCATATCTGGTAGATTATTATTTACCTTCTTTTATTTTATTTTATTTTACTTTCTTTAAAATTTCTATGCATTGGCGTGGTTGAGTTTACTTGGCGTTTATTTAGTCAATTATATATGGGTGTGTTAGAAGTTGAATTTTCATTTTAAATTGGATGTGCTTGGGTGTGGAAATGAACGATGTTCTGTTTATTAAATTAAATTACTGTTAGTATTTGTGCATTCATTTTCTTTTTTCTATTTTTTGGTGCAGGGATTGTGGGAAACAAGTCTATCTTGGTATGGTTGTCACCGTATAAATGTTTAATTCCTTATTGCACAATTGCGGGTTTTCTTTTATTTTTCGGTTATTTTTGGCAAATATTAATATCTCTGTTGTTGGGTATATTTAGGTGGATTTGACACTGCTCATGCTGCGGCTAGGTATCACTTCTTATTTTGTTAGAAACTTGTTATCACATACATTATTATTATTATCATTTTGTATTTTCTAAGTTCATGAATTTAGATGAATTATATAAATTAAAATTTTCTTGTGATTACATTTAGGGCCTACGATCGTGCTGCTATTAAGTTCAGGGGTGTTGACGCCGACATTAACTTCAATTTGGCTGATTATGAGGAAGATATGAAACAGGTTGGATAAACCCCTTGTTTTAGTTGAAGTATAACTCTGTTTGCATTATAGGTAATTAAAGTGGCTTCTTGTGTTCTTTTTAACTAATGGGGCAGATGAAGAATTTGAGCAAGGAAGAATTTGTGCACATACTCCGTCGCCAGAGCACTGGTTTCTCAAGGGGAAGCTCAAAATATAGAGGGGTGACACTACACAAATGCGGCCGTTGGGAAGCGCGTATGGGGCAATTCCTCGGCAAAAAGTGAGGAAACTCTTCATGGAATTTTTAACATATATTTATATAATGCTTGAATACAGAACTAGGATGTTTGATGCCATGCTTGAAAATAGACATAGGAAGTTTAAGAAGTGCCTGATAGTATGAACTGAAAACTGGCTCAAAGGGAAAAACAAATCTAGATATGCCTATTTCAAAGAAGAAACAATTGGCAATGGTGTTTTTTCATCGTGGAGATTACGATGCTTGAATGCAGGTATATTTATCTTGGGCTATTCGACAGCGAAGTAGAAGCTGCAAGGTCCTAATGATCATGAATTACACTCTACCTGATACTGAATTTATTACCCTGAATTCTCAACCTCAATAGGGTTCCAACCAACACATATCTACCTTTTGGTTTTCTGGAAATCAGGGCTTATGACAAGGCAGCTATCAAATGTAACGGCAGGGAGGCAGTCACCAACTTTGAGCCAAGCACATATGAAGGGGAAATGATTACTGAGGGCAGTAACGAAGGTACTATAAGATCAGGTGGTCTGTATTGAACATCACTTTTTGTCTTCTATAGAAGTTTTTGGAAACTTGTTAAATTGGTTTTTGATTTATTTTCTATGCAGGCGGCGATCATAATCTTGATTTGAACCTGGGTATATCTTCATCATTTGGCAGTGGTCCCAAGGCAAATGAAGGGCATCCCCAGTTTCTTTCTGGTGCTTATGGTGCCCATGGTGGAAGGACTTCAAGGGTAACTTTTGAACTAAAATAATTCTGATCTTTTGGATTTCAGTTTACATGGTTACTTACTTCGAGGCCTCAACCTTAGAAAAATTCTTCTGAACCTGAAATCAGTTCTGGACACCAGTAATGCTCTATCTGGGATTAATTATTTGGTCTACACAAGGGAAGAGCATGAAACACGTTATGTGAATTTTAGTTTCAAATTATCTCAAGATCATGTTCTCTCTGATCCGCTTTTGTAGACCGAGAACTCTACTGCTGCAGCTGTGGGGGATTTAGCTTCCAAAGGACTAATGAGGACTTCAGAGCACCCAATTTTCTGGAATGGTGCATATCCTGGTTTTCTTCCCACTGAGGTATACCTCATTGCTTTTCCTTTTTGAGTTTGAACTCTAGCATTTCTTATTCATCATACATGATTTGAATTGTTATGATGGCATTGGATATAAACTTATATAATATTGTGGGGTTCAATAGTGTTAATACTGCATGACATTTCATGTGCGGAATGAGATATTGGTTGTCCCTTACCAAAGCTATGGAAGGGCAAGCGATGCTTGAAGGAACATTGCATGTTGGATTAGATTACTTCAGATTAGGAAAGAGAAGGCATATGAGTGTCTTTTTTATGCATTAAATCAACGCCCAGGCAAGCCTGCCCAGAGAACCTGAGTCATCAAGTCCAACTTTGTTTTCATTTTTAACTTTTTGGCAGGAAAAAGCAACAGAGAAGAGAATCGAATTGGGTCCTCCACAAGGTGTCCCCAACTGGGCGTGGCAAATGCATGGCCAGGTCAGTGGTGCCCCAATGCCACTGTTCTCTAGTGCAGCATCATCAGGATTCCCATTTTCGGCTGCTCCTCCCTCCGCTGCCGTTCTTTCATCCAAACATCTCAGTCCGTCAGCCCGCAATTTCTGTCTTACTTCAACTAATACCACTGCCCCCAACACCTCTCAGTTTTACCATCAGATGAAACCGCCGGAGGCACCACCATAGCCTATTTTCATCCCGCGATGTTAAGTGTCTATAGGCAACAATAACAGCTATGGTCTTCAAATTCATTGTATGATTCGAATATTGGTTCATATACACCAAGACTTGGTTTCTGACTCATTTGCTAAACAATGAATACACTCTGGTTTGATGTATCAGTATTAAGAAAATGCTAATCCATTTTGAAGTGCTTCTAGTACTAAAGCGTGTTTCAAGTCCCAGGTATGTAGCCTGTCATTGATGGAAATCATCTAAACTATTTTGTGCAGTTAATTGATAAAACCATCTATTTCGAATTAATGATTCTCTTGATTCTTAATTAAGTTGTAATGTAAGTGTTTGAATCAGCCGTTAGCTTCTCTTTGATATTTATGCAATTCGTCGTTACACATGAAATATCTTGCACGCACAGGTTCTGTATGTAAATGTTGTGAGGTTGTACAAAATAAGTTATAAATGTGCACGTTAGCATAGTTTATGTTGATGAAGTTGAAAAATGGCCGTGCATACATGACATTGTGTATTTGTTTTCTACACAATAATGTTGTGTATGTATATGGTGAGTCTGATTTCTTTTTCGGTCAGGGCGTAAAATGGCCACGCATACACAACATTATATATATATATATATAAGCACGCGCCGCGCACGCACGCGTTCTGTTGGAAAAAGGCCAAGGGTATTATTTTCGGTAGCTTTCAAGTGAAAGAGTAATCTAGTGAAGAAGATAATTAAGAAAAAGAGAAGTAGGTTGCCTCTTCACCATATTGTTAATTGGTATTTTAAAAAAAAAAATAATTAATTTTAGTTTTTTTTTTTTTAATTTTTATTATTATTATTTTTGGTGAAACACTCTACGCTTACGGGTTGACAGAGAAATGATGGGAGAGTGCTAGTCTTTGGTAGAATTTTAGAAGCTGTGACAGCGAGATTATTGTAGCCGTTGATTCCATTATTTGCTTGTCTGCCAGAATGTGAAGCACATTCTGTTGGAAAAATGTCTCCATTGGCCTTACTACTTGACAAAATGTACTACGCAATGTACAAAGGGAAAATCATTTTCGGTTGAGTCCGTAATTGTTGGGACCATCTTTCCTAAAATCAGGAAATAAGAAAAACAAATACATAATTTTTTTTTAAAAAATAAAAATCCTTTGTTTGGCATTTTCTTAAATTGGTATTCGAGTGTGGGGGAAAAAAAATCTTCTTGATCGTGAAGCTAAAAAAATTGTAAATGTTAATTATATTTGGGAGTTAAGGAAAAAAAAAAAACTGGTTTAGAGATGAAAAAAAGATTCTTACACACAAAAAAAAAAAGAGAAAATGTGTATAAATTCATACATACAATTAAATCACAGAAGTATTACTAGATAGAGACTAGAGATGAGCTTTTACTGCACACTTGTAAATAAGCATTTGAAAGAAGAAGTACATGATGTTGCTCACGGCTATTGGACTTGCAGTCTAGTTGTAGTAATTCGTGCCATCAAAATATTTGAAAGCTCATTTAAAATCTTTCTTCTAAAAATGTGGATTAATTAATAAAGTATATTTCTCTCATAATGAACTAATGTTTCGTAAACGTATGAACTGGAGTATAAAAATACGAATGTAAAATTTCAATTTGAATGGTATATATTTGTAGATTGTAAGCATTTAATTATAGAAAAGAAAATGATGCAACTTACGATAATTCGAAATTAGGGAAAAGAATGTGTGCTAGAAAGGGCTACAGCGCAATGAATGAATGCGAATCTTTCTCAAAGGAGGATGGGGAGAGCCCCCACTCAATTTCTTCACTTTGTTGAAGGGTAGGAATCCTTAAATTTGGAGACATTCGTTGACCCTTTGAAAATGCTTACACATACGCACACAATTAATAATGATGCAAGTTCAAGGGAGGCCCTTTAATGAAAATTGTTTTTAGGTACAGCACAAGCACTTATCTTTTGCAAAGCCATTTGGGGAGGTTTTAGTTGTAGCTGCTTTTGGCATGTCATTTAAAAATTAAAAGCTCACCTGACATTATGACAACGTGGTAAAGAGTAAGTTGCTAATTTCTCCTCTGCTTCATAAATTCTCTAAGTTGTTTGTTGTTTATTTGTAATCTTGGATATAACAAGATAAAATTTCAATTAAAAAGATATGCAATCAATTCTAATGCGCCTACAAAGTGTCAAGACAGTGCTCTTTTTATTTATTTAGTTATTTTCTTTTTAACTGCATATATGGAAACAACTCGCATGCACCAAGAGTTACTTTTCTTTTATTTCCATAATTCTCTTTTTCTCCATGTATTTTTGCCACCAAGGTTTCCAAAGGTTAATAAGTTGTCCCACGTCTCGTATCACCGGACACAAGCATATAATCCTCTAGGCAATGAACTCCAGTCGAAAAGGACAAAAGAAACCCCACTTCTCTTTTCTCAAAATAAAATCTGTTCATGGTTGAATGGGCTGCAAAGGGAAAGGAGCACCATATATTTCGCTATTGTTATTGGAACACATGGTGGACCAAAAACCCAGTTGGATTTTTGTGAAGTCTCCCTTTCATCTTTACACTACATTGATCGGTCCCACTTCATTTTGTTGGGTTTTGTTCGGCTTGGTGCCAGGTCAAGGGTTTTTGGATGGTGGGGTTTCACTTTTCTTGATTTGTTTTTGTCATTCTATTAAAATAAATAAATAAACGTATGACAGTGCGAGAGACACCCTATTGGTGGGGAAGTTTCCCATGCTTGTCGGCATACCGAAATTTCGGTTGCCTGCTGCGACTTCGTCTTTGTTCTATTTCTTTTAGTGGGTAATGGGGTTGAGACGTGGAATCACTTTTCAAAAAGGACTTTCTTGCAAAACCACGAAAACCTAATGCTAATGCTCTTTACCTGTTGAGGTGAAGCGAAAGGATGGTGGTGAACTCTTTTAAGGAGACCAAAAGAACCCAAACTACTATTTTGGAATAGTAACCCCACACTGGCTGGCAAGCACGCTCGGGTTGATTTCGATCCAAAAAGGATATGATCCTGTGTTCTTTTCCCACCATTATATTTTTGTGGTGATTCTCCAATCACCCATCATTTTCATAACAAACAAAAGTTTGAATACTACTCTTAATTTGGGCAGTGGTGCACTGTTATCTTCGGATACCACATCAATTGTAAAGCAGACATGAAAAAGTGCCCGCAGCTACCAGTCACGCTTTAATGCTTCTAAGGTTAATGGTTTATCCTCGCTATAAATTGAAATACAAATTCTCTTGTCTCTTTCTTTTAAGAACGTTTACAAATATGTTGAGGTTTTAAACCAACATGAAATTGGGATTACTGAAAGCTTAAATTTTCTAATTCCTAAAGGCGCACACCGAAGCTACCCTCGCTGCCACAGGTGATTGTCAGCACGTCGCACGTTGACATGAACGCAGGGCAATATTATTTGCCAATCAACATCCCAACATAACCCAGAAGCACAAATTCTTCATGTGACACAGACCATGAAAGAAGACGTATGTACATCTGGATATTGCGTGCACTCATCAATGAACTAAGCAGTACCTCTTTCCATAAGACGGCAAATTAATATATATGTATTCCATACCAACAGACAAACCATTGGGCACAATAGATCATAGATAACCTACTTTATTTGCCTGTGAAATGCATTAGATTTGTCCAAATTTTGGCAAACTTACATTAAAAATTTAAAATTGTGAAGACGGAATACCGTGACACTCATAAACGCCGCAAGGAACAAGGCAGATAAAAGATGGAGGATCAGATTTGATCTGTTTAAGTTGGGAGATCAAACAACCAAACATTTATTATTAACTGTAATTTGGAGGAAAACACACCAAAAAGGGACGATCAACCTGTTAGTTAGATCATCTATAGCATTCCCCAATACACACTATTATGTAGATCGCAGTTTAGTTTACCTGCAAACACAACATACATGACACAATTTTGATCAGTGTCTATGCATGTATTCAAAAACAAGTTAATGATGACAAGCTACATAATGTGAAGACGCAAAGGTTCACTGCAAATGTATAATACTTCTTTGACGGTTTATATGTTAGGCCTGGCTTGTGCAACTGTTTTAGTCAACACTGAAAATGAAGTTGTGGCATGCTAAAGCATGAACTCAGTACAAGACAACTGCCACCCACCACAATATCTAACCAGAAACAGAACACTGAAAATAAAGTTGTGGCATGCTAAAGAATGAACTCAGTACAATACAACTGCCACCCACCATAATATCTAACCAGAAACAGCATAACCTGAAGGAGAGAAAATGGCTTCCAAATTGAAAACAACCACAACATTTGGGCCTTTAGTTGCTTTCAAAAAATTATGAACAGAGTTCTCCTCGCCTATCCTTTCCAAAGAAACTGACGAATGATATTACCAATAGGCAGAAGGAAATATTTCAACAGGATTGATAAAATTAATTTATCCTCACCTGTAGGTTTCCAGACCCAATTTTAAGGCCTCTTCTCTCACGAGTTTGATCCAATCTTCAGCCGGGCAGCCAACGAGACCAGTTATGAGTCAGTCTCACCCTCAAATACAATGCGATCAAATTTCACGAGATCAGTATGTTTTCTTCTGTAACTACCCGATCACGAAGTAAATTTGTTTCCGCCACATCACATCCCAAATGTTCTATTATATATATCACCTGAACTGGCCATCCGAAACTTCGAGTCTTCGTAGCCATTATAAAATTTGTTAAACGCTCCCACTCTCTCATTTCTAAGGAGCTCTGCCATGCCTAAACTGTTTCCACCCTGAACCTCACTCCACCCATCCCAGCGGCCACCATTTGAAATCAGCGGATTTCTAGACTGTTGAATGGATAACTGGGCAAAAGGAGATAGATTATTTGCTTGTGGTTGGTCCATCAGTCTAGAAGAAATGCCATAAGAATCATTAAGAGGAGAGAGACCATCGCCAATGTTGGCATATCTTAGGCTCTGGTGGGGGGATAGAGATCTTTCCATCATTAATTGCAGCCTTGCCTCATTTTCAAAGGCATTTAATTGTAAGGGGAAATTATTGCGCATGTCTAAGCCAGGGTTGTTAAGGCCACTTTGAAGTCTCCCTTTGCCAACAGCCAAAATTGCAGGATCCATAAATTCAATATCCCCAGTGCTTCCAACATTTCCAAGTGGTTGCATCTGATAAGTATTTCTCAACAGAGAGGATGAGTCAAGCAAATGATTTCCTGCATAACAAATGCATGAGATTATGATTCATTCAACAGACAGAAACCCGAAAGAAGATACCATCACAAGATCCAAAAGCAATATTACAACTAACCAGACAAAGTGTTAAAAGACTGGTCCACTCTCTCCTGCGAAGTAAAGCCCGGGGGTGGTGCTCTACTAGGAACAGAAAATCCAGGTGGGGCAGAAATTTGAGATCTTGCAGCGGCTAAATTTGAATTATAACAAATAAACTGTGTCAATTGCAATGATCACAACTTCAAGCAAAATACAGTACACGAGAAAAGAAGAGACCAATGAAAACTCTCAAAGGTAGTTAAAACAAAGTCCACCTCCAGAAAAAGTTCATACAACCAGTTCACAGCCAACTATGGCAGATTACACAAATAATCATATAGACAAGTGTACCCATCCAGCACAGAGAGGAAACGGTCACTACATTCTCAGCGAAAGCCATAAAATGGGAGTTAGATGAGTGGTCCTGCAACAGCATAATGATTCTATGGAGCTTTTAAACTCATTATTAAAGAAATTAAAACAGTACAACAGAGGTACCAGCCTCATCAATGTAATTAAAGTCAACCCAACAAAAAATAATCCACTCAGTTCTTTAACAGTCCTCCCCTCAGACATGGAGATTGACTAAGCAAGCAGAAGATACACAGGTAGAAGAACATTACACAATACTATCTATTCTCAATCTGTCAAAAACTGGTATTTGATTGCATTTACACAGAATAAAAGAATTAAATTCAATGCTCTTTTGGACCATTAAATTCCCATAGCACCAAGATTTCAGAAGAGGGGTATGATAAGGGAAACACTACATATCTTTCAAAAATTAAATTGATGATTACTGTTATTAGACCAAACGATCTAATATTGTGGTCAAGAACAAAAGACAAGGAACCAAAATCATCTGGAATACTTTTTAAAATACATTCTAGTGCAATTGACCATAAAGCAGCACAAATTCAATGACATTAGACTAAACCATAGACTAAACCATGTCACCAATGAACTTTATAACGTAATTGCATCTCCCCCCAAGATATAGAGATTGTCTAAGCCAGCAGAAGATATGCATGTAGAAGAACATTAAACAATACTATCACTCTCAATATGTCAAAACTGAGATTTGATTACATTTACAAAGAATATAAGAATTAAATTCAATGCTCATTTGGGCCATTAAATTCCCGTAGTACCTTGATTTCAGAGGAGGAATATTATAAGGCAACCGGTAAGGACAAATTGTACATATCTTCCAAAAATTAAATTTTTTGATTACTGTTATTAGACCAAATGATCTACAATTGTGGTTAAGAACAAAAGGCAAGGAACTAAAACCATCCGGAATACTTTTCAAACTGCATTCTAATGCAATTGACCAAAAAGCAGCAACGAATCCAATTGACATTAAACTAAACCATGTCTCCAACAAAGCTTAGAACGCAATTGCATTAGTCCTCTATACTAACATATTATAACCTCAGTTAGGCTTATCGCATAATTACAAAGTTAATGTATTTAGAAAGGTTCCCAGTGCAATGCCCCAAGTGTAGTAGCAAGTAGAGCATCTAAGGCTGGACAATAAAGTTAAGTCTGTACCTCCAGGCTGCCTAGATAAGGAACTAACCCAACCAAATTGAAAAATAAAGATGTGCAACTTGCACATAACTAAAAAAAAACTAAAGAGTAAAATTGCAAACAGACATGTTAAAATCAACCACTCCTAGAGCAGGAAATCAGGAGGCCTAATATTAACTCACTCCCAAATGTAAGCATCACAACATGCTAGCCATTACAAACCATTTTTTTCATTGAAAAACAAAACAAAAGACAATAAATATTAATGATAAATGGGTAAATGCTAAATTAAAACCACAAGCACGCAACGAAAACACACAAATAGCCAATAGAACACATCTCAAACCAGTACACATACATTCCCCTGCAACCCCTCCCCTTTGTCGTCAACCAAGAAGTAGAATCTCCCAAACTTGAAGACAAACGAAAAATGCCTCCCAGGGAAAAAAGAAAATAAAAGACAAGAAAAGAATTCTCACTCAAATGCAACACTTGAGAAATAAAAACACCACATCATTAAAATGGAAAACTAACAAGTTCTGGCATGAAAAGGTATTGGCTAATAATGCGCATGTTTTTCAGCGTATACCATATTGATACTAACTGGAAGGCACAAATAGCCAAGCAAAAAAGCATATCAACCACTAATACATGCCCTTATAGTCAAAACTAAGAAAAATAATTCACCATGAAAAAAACAATTCCCTCCTAAACGCAATACTTGAAATGAAAACACCTCATAAAGTGCCTCCAAGCTAAAAAGTACAGGCATGAAAAGATATAGATAACAGAGAACATAATTTTCAGTATATGCTTTAACGATACTCACCAGAAAGCTTATTGGGAGAGAAAACTGCATGATTGCTGGTAAAATTGTCTGATTCCTCCAAACTACTGGGATGGAATCCATTACGTAGTCCAAGCTTATCCAACAATGGATCTCTATTTCCAGCAAAATCTTGGCTGAAAGAGTGGCTCTTTGGCTGCTGACTGAAACCACTGAAAGATCGCTCATTGTCAAAAGGATGGTTCCTGGACTCCTCTTGTCTAGCAAAAGAGAACCTGGACTGATTATGATTATGTCCTTTCCAGGAACTTGACATTTTAAGCGAACTTGGTTCTTTCTCGGGTTCAGTCAGCAACTTGGCCAAATTCTGAGGCAAAGCTAAAGGGTCATCCCATGTATCAAAGTCCATAGACAAAATATTTGAGATAATGTTATTCTCCCCTGTATCTAAAGCAGCATCGATGTCGGCATCACCGTGTAATGTCTCCCTGGGCATCCCTTGACCCTCATTTGAAAGCAAAAATGCATTTTCTACAGCCCTACCAGAACCAGAGGTATTCCTAGCCAACTTCTCAGGGTATCCATTTGATTTTAAAGAACTGCTAAACAAATGTGGATGTGAACCGCCATTAACACGGTTATCTACAAATTGAGGATCAGAATTTAAATTCAAGGCAGTGAGAGCATCACTGTGTTGAGACGAATGAGACCTAGAGTGACTTGGAACATGGAGTGAATTAGCTGACTTTGGCAAATAATTTGAACGACACACAACTTCTGGATCCTTGAGTCTTTGACTATCAAAAGATAATACATCCTCCTCTTCTTGTGGGTTTGCGTCAGTCCCCGCTTGAGTTGGATCTGTCCTCCAATCAAATGGTTCTCTTGAAACAAACACATCATTTTTAGATGTAATGGATTTTCCAGTTCCTGGTGACATTAACGGTTCTCTAGGTAGATCAGCATTGTATGGTTGTAAGCCTTGGTTCCTGGGCAATTTCATCATGCCATGATCAGGAAGTGCATTACTAGATCTAACTACACCTGAATGTTCATCTGTCGCATTTCTGTCTATGCTCATTGCCGACACATCAGAGCACAACTCCTGCATCTTAACATCTGCTGTGACATTCTCTTCCTTTTCAGGACCCAAAACACGAGAATGGTCAGTAGTGTCTGAAGAGTGCATGGCATTTGGTGGCATATTAAGGCCTTTATCAGTATACTTGGATAATGGTGGACAAGATGCCTGGTTGCTCAAACTTACAGAGGCTGGCTCTCCATTAGGTGTAGGAGGCTCTGACCCAAAATGCTGTCTTGAAGGTTTTGATATGTCTGACTTGCTTTTAGAATTAGTGATTTGACTATCTTCATGCAATGTTGGCCTTTTCACAACATCATGTAATGTAGATGCTGATGTTGTATTTGCCACTGTAGATGAAAATGCCAAAGCACCGCCAACAGTGTCAGGTCTTTGCTTGGAAGGTCCATTTGAACATGCTGAAGTAGACACTGACTGCTGATTTGAAGCACGCATTCCCCTGCCATATGTAACAACATATTCAGGACTAGCAAATAACACATACCGAACTGGCAATGGAGATAAATAAGTGATCTACCATGAAGCCGCAGCAGGAAGGGCTACTGATCTAGCAGAACTTCCATTTGGGATAGGATCTTTACTAATGCTTGCTGTATTCTGCCACATTAAATGTAACAAAATTAAAACAAAAGTCAGTCACAAGACTTTGCCGAGATGTTAAAGGTTGCGTCAATCAATCAACTTTGTCTGAACTCAAAATTTTAGAAGATGGGAGTAAGAGTAAAAAGAACGAAATCACAAACAAGGAAAACTTAACTCATCAATGAATTTTATATCATAGGGCCAAACACAAAGAGTGTTTAGTTAGAACAAACTGGTACAGGTGAACTGTCATGGTTTCACACACTTAAGTAGTAAAGGTGCAATCAAAATATTTCTCATAAGATGTGGTCGGACAAAATGTGATAGATATTACATAAGATGTATCTTAAGCTTACATTTGCAGCATTTTTTACTGAAGGTTTTGCTGTAGAAGCAGAATTAATGTGGCAATAATCATCAAATGGTGGTGGTAATACACTCCCAGAGCGTCGTTGCAGATTGTTTGTTGTGCCAGTAATTTGTTGAACTCTACTCCTGTGAAACCAAAACACATCAATTAATTGTCCAACAGACTGTTCCACCACCGAAAGGGGGGAAGGTGGTTGTGATAATAAACAAGCATCAAAGGAGGACTGAATTGTCATTCCTCTGCACCATTTCAAATTATTACCAAGTCTATTGCAAAATTTAAAATCAAATTTACCAAAAATCAGTAACAACATGCTCAACCAAAATACTCACACCCATCAAAACACATCAGCTTTCAAGAAATACTAGTATGTTTTTCGTCAAAGTGAGAGAGAAAATCACAGGCTAGGACTTGGGAAAGGAACTGAAGCGGTAGCAAGCAGAAGTAGTTTTGTGTAGCTATGAAAAATTTGTCCTACTACTTGATTGGTATTGTGGTACCAATACGTACAACAGATGTATCAGGCGAAAAAAACCAAAATAACAGTCCTATTTTTCTGTCAACAGAGATGCCCTGCTCTTTATGAGATGAGCTATTCCACATGGAAAAAGGGAATCCAATTGTCCACCTAAGCCGCTTGTTGATCCTTCTTTGATTCGCGAGAACTTGCTCAGGTAGAACAGAAAGAATGCGACTACTGGCTTCCGTAAAATAGATCCCAATCAAATATATAAAATTGATGAAGTCCAAATAGTCGGAGAGTATGTGAGACATTTATTTCACAAAATGATTCAAGCAGGAAACAAAGCAACTTCATGGGCGATTTACCAAGGACAGAAGAGCTGCAAGCACACAAATGTAGATTACCTTGTGTATGCAGATATAATCTCATCTTTAGTAAAACTATCTTCTTGAGAACCAACCTCATGCAAATACAGGCAATCAGGATTGGTGCAAGGCTGGAGCCAAGAGAAACGAATCCTCATAAGTTACAACAAAAGAAAATTCCTAAAATATTAGAGATAAACCAAATCAGTATGTAGGGTACGTACCACATTTCTCAGCCAAGCATGACAATACTTTGTGGTCCCAAAGCATGCCCTGAAATGTATAACCTGGTAATTGTCAAACTTCTTTTGGGTGAAAAAAAAAAAAAGAAAAAATGGTATGCAGACATCATCAAAGAGAGGGTAGGTTTCACAAGTGCAATTTAGAACGTACTTTAAAGATTTACCCTCCAAAACAAACCCATGTACAGATTGAATACATCGAACTGCTTCCTCCTCTTTTGAGTAAGTAATATATCTGCACATAAAAAGGATATAGATTAACAGCTGCACTTAATGAGATGCTGTATGATAATAAGAGGTGAGTGATGTCAAAAATATGTACGTAGATGTCTAAAAGCAATAGCAAACTGATGTCCAAAGATCCAACCACAGGATAGGTAGGTTAACAAATAAAAAACCAAATATAAAAGAACACTGGTTACATAAAGATCTCCTATTTAAAGCAAAGAAGACCAAGCATTATGAAAACATTTGAGCTTACACACTACAAGTATTGTTTGGAAATTGCTGAATAACACCAGCTGCTGTACGAGACATAGACACTTTCAAAACCTTCCCATACTGGCCAAAATATTCTCTCCGCTGAAGAAGCTGCAACACATTGTCAACACCATATTCAGAACATGTACGGTAGAAGTGGGAAAAAAACATACACAGACACAGAGAGAGAGAGAGAGAGAGAGAGAGAGAGTACATCTTCATCTCCCAAATTCAAAGGCAACCCAACGATGTAGACAAGATTCCGTTGAATCACTCGAACACTACTAAGCTGTTGCTTCTTTCCTTCAGATGATTTAGTCTTCAACTTCTGTGGCCTCATTTTTCTCTCCATACTGATTTCAGCCACCAATCTGAGGAATTTAGAAACAAAAACTATAATAAATACAAAAATTAACTTTGCATACAGTTGGAAAGAGCATTTGTTGTGATCTTCCATGCTGAAAAACAATCTGAAGAAAAAACTACCTCTCACACTTTGTGGCCATCCCTACAATCTTTTCCTTGTCATAAGGAGAACGACATGCTGGACACCGCCCCTCTGTCTCTTCCTTTTCAGCCATGTCCATTATGTGATGCCAACACCAAACACATATCTACAATGAAGTCGAAAAAGTATTTATGAAATTGAAATGAAAAATATAATTTGGAGAAAACTTCTGTACGGAATCAACAGTAACAACGGATAGAAAATAAGACATCTATCATTAATAGTATATATATTATTCCCCTATATGTATTGGTCTGAATACATTAGAATATAAAGAAAAACAAGACAATTGATTAATAATATGCCCAATAACATTGCAAGTAATTATAGTTTTTTATCAAGGCTTAACAAAAGTGCATGACAAATAAAGATGACACCAGCCAACAGAGGCAGAACTTTGCAAATGAGCTTTTTTTACTCCTATATCTAAAAGTTTAGGATTAAGAAAGATTTCAGCGATCAAAGGTCAAATAAAAAAACGATTTAACTTAAGAGAATGATCAGTTTTGTTTGACCATACAACTGGCACCAAACATTTGTCAAGCAGACTGGTAATACCAAGCACATTCTCAGTAAAGACAAATAAAAAATATTACTGAATGAAATATTACATAAATGGTTGATCATGTAAAATCAGAATGAAAAGAAGCAAAGAAACCTTTTGTATAGCAATGATGCTATAGACAAACCAAAAAGAAAAAAGTGATCAGCAATTAGGCTGTAACTTGTTCTGGGAAGAAATCATAGAACTTAGACAAAAAAATAACAGACAAATAAGCTATTGCCCTGACTGCAGCAAGGCAAAATCTGGAAAAAAAAAATGGAAACAAAAATAGGACATCTAAGCTAAGAACTACTTTTTCATCAAATAGCAGAACGCACTTTTTTCATTGTACAACACATCCATTATCATATCATAATTATTAGATGACTGCACAATATCTCCAGCCAACATATTCAAATTTCAATTAAGCAGAAACCTTATCATTATCTGAAAGGTAATAAAGATAACTGAAGCAGACCTCATAGCCACATTTGCAAGGCTTCAATTGTTGATCTGTCAAATCCATCTCTTCAGCACAGAGAGGGCAAGTCTTTTCTCCTTCGTCACTCATGGTTGCCCTACCAAGATTTAAAAACGTGATTACTTTCAAGGGCACAACCCCACATAAACAGAAACAAAGATACTAGAATTTGCAAATTAAAACACCATCTCAAGCAAATTCAAGGCAAAAAGGGGGAAAAAACCTCCATTCGAGTAAACCCCATACAATTCCACTTGCATAAAAAATGAGAACTCACAGCAACCGATTTTGTACAAACTTACACATTTACATCGCCTTTTATCACAAAACTTGATAAAAGAATGCAGACAATAAAAGAAAGCAAACGAATTTGAAAAATCTGATTAACACATGAAAACTGAACAAAATACAATATCACTTGTATGAAAAATAGAGTTAACAAATAGCCCATTCCACGGTCACATTACTGTTAATTGGAACCGGACAACCATTTTAGCCTCAACTAAACCCCCAGACAATGATAAAACCCTAGATAAGTCCCAATCAAATCAATACGCAGCTGCAATCACAGCTGACATGTCTACCAACAATCATAAATCAAACCCTAGCATTACCACTTAACTTTCATCATATCAAGGAAATCAGTGACAAAAAGACTAAAACAATTACTAAATCGTAGATCAAAAATTAACAACTAATTCATCAAAAATATCGTACGAAAATCACAATTGCGAAACCAACCAATCAAAATCACTCGCATGCAACACAAGAACAAACACGAGAAAATTAGGGATCTATATTGAAAATAGATAAAAGATCGAGGGGCATAATCGGAAAATTAGGGTTAGATGGACTTACAGTTTGGGGATCGATAAGAGGACGCGAATCTGAGAAGATGATGAGCGAGATTAGACGAAACGCACGATTCAGCGGGGAGAGAGAGAGAGAGAGAGAATACAAGGGCAAAGGCAGGGGCTTTGTTTGGATGGGATGAATGGCTTTATTGGCTGCTGCTGGCTTTAGCTTTCTCTTCTTTCTTCTCTCTGCGTCGCTGTCATTTTAATATTGTGAAAGGGTTTAATTGCCCTTGATTCTCCATGTTATTACGGGATTTGCCATTCCCTCTTTGCTTTTCCGGTTTTGTCGAGATTTGGAACTGGGTTTCTGTGGGTTTATTGGGGTATCTTTTGTGGTCGCTTCGATGAGTGCCACTTCATTGAGGGGCTAATCCGACGACTGATATTTGTTTTTTGGTGGACCAGTGTTTATAATTTTATATTATTCGTAATAATTATGAAAGTGTGTTTTTATTTAATTATTTTTTAAAAATTAAAGAAATTTTAACTTATTTTCTCGAGTTTTTAATAAATTTACATTATCAATAATTACTAAAAATGAATGTTACTAAAATGATCTTATTTCTTTAGACTCAATGCCTAAAGTCAATGTGTTTGGTCCACCATAGAAAAAGCTGAGCATTTATTATTTAAGTTTATGTGACATTGTCTTTGGGGAAAAATAAAAAATAAAATCCCACATTAATTAAGAGATTAATAGGTATATGACATTCATTGTTTATCATTATATGTTCAAGCAACGGTTATGAAAGTCACTATTTCATGTTAGAAAATAAGTGTGAGAAAGTTTGGCATAATTAAGAATTAAAAAAAATTTCTATTAAAACTAAAAGATGGATTAAATAAAGGTCTAAATAATAATAAGTCCAATAAAGTTGTTTATTTTTGTGATTAGGAATATAAATTTAGTATTTTTAAGAATAATGTTGGACATAATAATAATGAAACAATTTAACGATTGAGATATAAAATTACAAAATAATATTAACAATCGGCATGCTATAAACATTTAAAAATTAGATTAATATTAATAAATTTATCTTGATTTACAGAAAAGCCATGGTTAATTGTCTTATATCAAATCAAAATTCACTTAATACAATAGCTTGTTATTTTTGAAGAAAACTTCAAGCGATCAATGAATTAACATTTTACTATAAACAAATGCGTATTTTTGCACAAAATTAAATATAATTGAACTCGTATTATTGTAACAGAAAATTGACATGCAAAAATATTAACCATTGTTCCAAGGTTTGATTACTAATCTACAAATTTACGTGCAATAGAATTTTATTTTTTTACCATCAATTATCATAAATTGAACTAAGTTAAAAGTACATTTATAATTATTTAAAGAGTATGTAAACAATATTTGGAAGGGTATTAAATGCTGGAAGCGTGACTAAAATATTTAGGGAGACAAAAAAAAGAAAAGAGCCGTGGCAACATCTGTATATCTATGAATTTTTATTTAACATTTGATGAAGCCGCTCGTGTTGGATGCAAATAATCACGAATGAGGTGCATGTATGTATTTTTCATGTGATGGAACGTGGGCCCTCCGTGTTAATTTCATATGGAGTGGACGTGTCCGATGGAGTGAGAGTTCATTAATCACACACAACTTCGTTAATCAAGAGCAAGGAATCTATGATTTTTAATTCTCGAACGTGTACTATTATGCAGATTTATGCATTTGAAATATATGCTTTTTTCAACAGCCAAATGCAAAATATAACTCCTCCAATACGTAATCATCAAAAAATCGATCAAAAACAATTTAATTTCGACATCAAATTGCTAGCTAGTTGTATGGGAGTTTTATAAAATAAATAGTAAATAGAAATTATAGCAGTTCATGAAATGATTTGGGGTTAAAATTAATATTTTAAGAAAGAAATAAATATATCTTTTTATGCAGTAAATTGATCCATAATGAAAATGAATGAGAATGTCCACAGCTTCACTCAGAAACGAGGAAACAACGTTGTTCACCTGATATTAAGTTGCCGAACATGCCCTCGATTTTTGCCTTTCGATGCGTCAAAAATAGTGTCGGCAGAATTTTGTAATGACCATTGGCAACAGCTTGGGTGTTTGGTGGCACTTAGCAAAACCATGTGGTCGATTTTATGCATAAATAATTTCTTGGAAAGTGTCCCTTGAGATATAAGAGTGACTTTTTTTTGTGCTCCTCGTATCATGTGATTGGGTATATAAGCTACAATGTTTGACCATATATATTGTTGCAACATGGCTGGACCCGATTGATGGGGTCTTAAGTCTCAACAACAAACACGCCATAGTTTATAATACCTCGAGGTACAAATTGTGAATGCGAAAACCAAAAATTGGGTCTAAATTTTGTCTTTTAGTAGCCTTGAGTGTAAAAGTTGGAAAATTTTAAACTTCGTTGCACATATACAGTATTAGGAGGGGAATAATATTTAAGATTTTTTTCTCCAATATTATATTTTTCCAACAAGTAGTAAAAAATTAAAATAAATATTTAAAGTCTTGTAAAATCTCTTTTTTGACATCTACAAAAACGTAAACTTCAATTTATCTCTTAGAATTACAATTCTCAGTTTATTTCGTAAAGTGTGAAAATATTAATTTACTCTCATTTATTGAGTAGAAAATAAAAAATAAAAAAAATTTCATCAACGCACCCTCTATTTGTCCTAATTTTCTGAATCAAAGTGAGGATAAATTGAAGTTTTCATATTTTTTTTATAAATTGAAGATTATTATTTTATCTTAGAGATGAATTGAAGTCCACAAAACAACTCTGTATACCCACATAGGAACACCCTATTTTATTTTTTAAAGACTTCAAGAATTATGCTTTAGAAATCAATTTTTACTTAAAAGACTTTTATTTAAAGTTCCTATAATGTTTCTTTATTAGAAGTTGAAATTGTCATCAAGCTTTTATTAGGTATTTTAATATTAAGAGCACAGTTTGCAGTGGTGGATTCCAAAAAAAAAAAAATTACTAGGGCTAAATTACATAATAATAAAATATAAAAATTAAAATTTTATGAATTTATAAATTTATAGTTTTATGAGTTTATAAAGATTATTTTTATAGACTCAAAGGGTTATTTCAAAGATTTAACGACGGCTAATTAAAAATTTAAGTAATTTTATCTTCAATTTTTAAAATTTATTCTTTCCAGCTGAAGTTTGATCCTCTAATGGTCATAAGTTGGATTCGCCCCAACCTGTTTGAGCCCCTGGATTTTTTTTTTAAATTTACTTTTCAAGAAAATGAGATGTAAGAGTAAATTTCTTAACAATAACGATGAGTATGTTTTTTGAGTTAATCCCAATAAATTTTTTAATTGCACTGTGAATGAAGTTATAGTCCAATGGACTAGATGCAAGTCGTAATTTGAAAAAAGTTATTTAGATCCAAGTAAGGTTTCAAATAAAGGTATTTAAGATGTAAAAGAGAAAATAGATTTGTCTTAAGAGAAATTATTAAAATATTAAAAGCATACGCGTGAGTATGAGGTGAAGAGTGTAGACCGTGGGGGTAGAAACATCCAACGGATAAAATTATTAGTTTTGATATTTGACCCTAAGTTTATTTCTTTAGTCTTTATTTTTCAATTAATTTATTATATTTCTAAAATTACCCTTGAATAAACAAGAATAAATTATCTTTTTTTTTAACCCTTCTGGCACACGCACTCACCCTCTATTGTTGCCAACCTCAGACCATCGGGCTCAGCACCGTGCTCCATAGAATAAAAATATTTGGATATTGCAAATCCCGCGGGCCTAAGCCTTAAAGATTTCACACCGGAATTGGAAAAAAAGAATTTATCTATGATTATTTAGGTAATTTCAGTTAAAGAGGAGGTTTTATAAGAAATTTAGAGGGATGTAAAAAGGTCTTCTGTTATCGTAACTGAAAATATCAAAACAACTGAATCATGGATCGCTGTTCAAACTCAGCGGTAAACACTGGATTGCATGCTTCATTTTAAGCCTAAAAATCAGCGATTTCCGGACCGGTAAGCGCTTAAAAGTTCATCACAGTTTTCATGCTACTAATTTTACGGCGACGTTTTATCTTTCTTGTGCCTTCATTTCCTGGATTTTAGTGTTAATGATTTTTCATAACGATTCGGTTGATAAAATTGTTAGAATTATACTCCATTCAATTTTATATGCTTTAATTTTATATACAGGATCAGGCATCACCTGTACATATTTTCTCAGTACACCTAACGACAATATCAAAATTAACACAACTTATTACTCTAATTTTGTCAACTTTACACAAATTTAGTAACAATTGGCAAAGAAACTAATGGAATTCGAAGACTATAATTAAGTTCCGGGATTCTAAGGTTGAGTTAGCTCTTATGTTGTGCATACAAGACTATCTTACTGGAGTCTTCAATAACAAAACCACTGCTATTGGTCTCTTAAAGTTGATTAAATGAGCTTCACTATAGTGAACTTGAGCTTGGATGATGATGAAGCTTTGTACATCAAATAAGGGGTTGCGTACGTACTCTGTAGCTTGTGTGCCGTTTCAAGGACTATGAGATTTTGCTGTTATCTTAATGTGAAACTCTGAATGAAAACTTGAAAGCACATTTACTATTGGTGTTCAAATGAGGCAGGTTACAGACAAAGATCATTTTTATCCCAAATATGCCACATAATGTAGTTACTTGTGGAGGAGAAGCGGCAAAGTACAAATCACAATTTGCAAAATTATGCAAGTTTTGTTGTGAGTTCTATCTTTCATGATATGCATGCTAAGTGCTATTCATTCAAATGTAACCATACATATATTATTTGACAATTCTAAGATTCTCGAGATAAAACAACGTGGGTGCTCAGGAGAAGTTTGGAAATTCATTTTATTTTTTGATTGACATCGTCCAACTATGGAGTTGTTTGTCATGAATCAGTGTCTGAAAGTAAGTCGATGGATAATATCTTGTGCATGCATTTTCCTTAAATATACTCTTTCCATATAATATGTCATCTTTTTTCATTTACATCTCTTTCATTTTGATTTGGTTAGTGTTATCAGCGTTTATGTAAACTTAGTGGGATGTTCCATTCTTCATACACAGCAACTAATTGCTCATATAATTCATATTGGTTTTAATTTTTCTGATATTTTACATGTTGAGTGAGCGCATAAGCCTTGATTTTATAATTATTGTTATTCTTTTTTTCTGGGATTTTTCATTAGTAATCATTGTGTTCTTATCTCATTTTTTGATCTTGTGCTTTAACAGTATAAGTGTTACAATGAGTGAAGTTAATATTGAATATTTGTCTTCTTATGATAAGGTTGAATGCATGTGAAGCTTATAATGGTTTCCTGTGTAGCTTACAGGTGGTTTCAACTTTTCAGCATGGTTTACACATCTTGTACATGCAAAGCTTCTAAATTTGAAAATTTTAGATTTTCCATGGTAATTGACGTGTACTTGTCTTATCTTCTTTTGCTTAAGCTCTTATGCTTATCCATTCTCGCTATTCTACTCTATATAAAGTGGATCGCCAAACACAGATGAGATAACTCTTTTTAACATGCCATAAACTTCATCTGGCTTACCACCTTGAGCCTAAGTTAGAACTTGGGAATCTTGTCAAACTTCATTACTGATCTTGGAAATGGGTGACATCGGAAAATGGGATAAAAATCAGAGTCCCAAAGGAGTACAAGGATCCCTATGGTTAAATGTCATTTTCTTCTGGACCTCTTCCATGAGAATTGGCCTCTGTGGAAATTATAAGGTATATATAGTATCATTGTTCTTTTATGTTTTGGTTAAATTTAGCTTTTGCGGTCATATTGTGAGTTCATCCTTCAAACCATGTCTTGGCTAGGGAATTGTTGAATCAAGTGATTTTAACTCTTCTTTCTTTTCAGCTTTCCCCTTTTTGAATTGGTAGAATATTTTGCATTTGTATTCCAGTTTTCTTCCCCACCAAACCCCCCAACTCCCTCCTCCTCCCCCTCCCCCTCTCATCTTTTCATTTTTCATTTTTCATTTTTCTTATTTGGGATGTGTGTGGTAGTGTTTTGTAGCACAGTATAGCAGATTGATTTGAGTTGCTTCTGTGTCCGTTTCAGTTCTTAATTTGTCCACCCTGGACCTGCCAGCAATATCTTTCTTGTCTCAGTTTAACATAAAAGGTAGATATAGGCTGAGGAATTTGAGCGACTTAAAAGTTTTTCCATTTTAAAAGAATAATTATGCCATTAATTTGATTTAATGTAACCCAAGATAGACATTTCTTTCATGCTTGTTATATATGTACTTTTTGATCTCCCTTGGAATGTATGGTGAGATTTTCAGAAAAAATTTTCAATTGTTCTTATTGCTTCTCTTTTCCACTTTACTTTCTTCATTTATAAGAAACATGTTGAGAGTGGCTTGCTATTTTGAATACTAGCCAACATCAGAGTAAAGAACTGGGGTGAAATGAAATCGCATGTTGAGGAAAAAGAAATCTGTCAAATGAATGTCATACAGGCCTAGTTTTCAGGAGTTAATCCCATAGTTATTTGCATGATATAGCACATATTTTCAGCTAAACAGCAGTACTGCTCTCTGATATTTTGCAAGATTTTCAGTGATAGGCATTTAGACAATTATACCATACTACTTTTATTTGAATCCTAGCAACTATTTTTTTATATGTTGCAAGTGACCAGTTTCGGTGTAATTGAGTTGCTAGCTTGTTGTCCCTTGACTTTGTTGTGATCTAATCCACATTTTAGTGTCTTTATACGATTTTTGTTGTGCCTCTTATGTATAAACAACATTTTGCTTCTTGATTGAGCCAGGAAGGAGCCGGGTTGTACATGGGCTTGGGAGGGCATTTCAAAAGCAGGGATGGGATAGGAGCTAGTGGAGGCTTGCCTATATGTTCATAGATCATGCTGAAGTTTGCCTATATGTTCATAGATCATGCTTGTTATGATGCTTTTGCAAACTTGCGACCTGGAGGACGGACATAATGTAGGACTGCAGCTAGTTTCCATTACGGCTGGTGCTTTGAACAAATTAATCGCCGGTCCAACATATTTTTTGGGTTGCTTGATTCAGGATGTGATACGATCGCTTGCGTCTGGATCACGGCTTGCAGCATGCAAATCCATTTGACTGCCTAACCATGTCGCTTCAAAAATCATGTATCACAACATAAGCTCTTATTTCTACAAGATGTTTTGGGTTTGTACAATTTTGTTCCATAAAATCACGTTGACGTAACTGTGACGTTGGTGAATGTGACAAGTCACCACGCTGATGTGACGAGATGAGTAAATAATCATGCAATTTAAGCTAATGAATTATTTATTTGAAATGTATTTTATCTCTATTTTGGTTGAGCAAGGTTTACAGATACACTGATGGTGCTAGAGTTGAATAATACTGTTACAAGTAATATGTATTTTATTATAAGTTTCGCTTTCATATTATAATTTACGCATTAAAAAAAATAAAGAATTAATTATCATTTTTTTGCCTCTAAAAATTCTTTGTAATGGTGATGGGTGGTTAAAAAATATTAAAAAAATTCGAGTTATTTATGCCATGGGCCCATGGCCCGTGGACTCATTAATTTGTTTGGGCACTTGAACCACCCATTACCTCTTTTTTTTTTTGGGCGTAATGTTTATTTATTTATTTTTTTAAATTTAAAATGACAAGGATTTCGAGCGCTGTTTAAACTCACCAAGTGGAAATTTGGAATGAATGCTTCAATTTACGCGGAAAAATCAGCAATCTCTCTGGACCAGGTGAGCTTTAATGCTTATCGCAGTTCTCAAAGTTCTCGATTACCGGCGGCGGTTTATCTTTATTGTAACATATTTTGTGAAATTTAACGTTCATGATTTTTTTTATAGCCTTTTCGAATACGAAAAAAAAAAAATTATATATCCGTAATTCTGGGATTATTGAAATTATATCATCTTGATTTTTGAAGTTTGCGTACACTGCGTTTAATTCTTTGTTATAACTGAGAGCTGCATCTTCTACCGAAAAACTGCTTTGAAGTTATTTAGGTCAGTTTCCTTGTGTAGGAATTTTTAGCTGCGTTGATGTTATTGATGAAATTATACTCAATTCAATTAATTAAGCTTTAATTTTACACAGGGCCAGCTGTAATGTCAATCAACTCTTTCTAATTGATCAAGCTTTCATCTTGAATGTTTTATTTTAATCTCGCTTGAGCTAACAATTACGTCAAATTAACAATTATTATTTTCTATTATTTTGTCAACTAAAGCTATAAATTTGGTAACAATGTCAAAAGGAACTTCTTGAATTAGAAATTTAGTTATTGTAATCGAAGAAAGCTCATGTATGATTATATAATAATGTCACGTGATGTAGTTAATTTTGGAGGAAGAAGAGGGCAGAGTATAAATCACAATTTGCAGAACTGTATCAAGTTTGTTGTGTGTGAATCCTATTTTACATTTGATATGTGCTATGCATCCAAATTTCAAAAGAGATAAATTTTTTGACATCACTATAACAGCATAGGTGCTCAAGAAAAGTTTTGACATCTTATTTGTTTGATTTTGTCCTTCTATGGAGTTGTTCATGGTGAATCAGCTGTTTGAAAATTACTTATTGGATAAAGTCTTGAACATACATTTTCCTTAAATATGCTCCTTCCATATACTATCTCATCTTTTATCATTTCCATCTCTTTCACTTTCATTTGGTTACTGTTATTAGCATTTAAGTAAAACTTAGTGGTTGGTTTCTATTTTTCTTACATAACAGCAATTGACTTTGGTTTTAGCTTTTGATTTTCTACATGTTGTGTCCATAAATAAGCCTTCAATTTTCTATTTGTATTTTTCGTTGGTATTCTGTGTGTTCTTATCTCATCTTTACCATTTACATATGTTGTGCTTTAACTCTTTATAAACGTTATTATGAGTGAATTAATTGAATAGATTCAATATCTGTCTTCTTATTGTTAATTTGAATATATGTGCTTACAGTGGTTTCACCTTTTCAGCATGAACTACAAGTGTAGCTTACGAATATTTCACCTTTTTGACGTGAATTACACGTCCTGTACATGCATAACCTCTAAATTTGTAAATTTTTCAGTGGTAATCAATGTGTACTTATTGTAGCGGATTTAACAGATTGAACATTTGTGTTCTTATGATAAAGTTGAATGTATGTGTAATCTACAGTGGTTTTTCCTTTTCGGCATGAATTACAAGTGTATCTTATAAATAATTTCATCTTTTCGGCATGAATTACACGTCTTGTACATGCATGGCCTCTAAGTTAAATATTAAAGTGGCAATTGACATGTACTTATCTTAGGGGAGGTTACTGAACAGATTATTTGTCTAATGATCAAGTTGTATGTGTAATTTACAATGTTTTCACCATTTTGGCATGAATTACAAGTGTAGCTTACATTTAGCGTGAATTACATGTCTTTTACATGCGTAGCCTCTAAATTTGTAAATTTTGAATTTTTCAGTGGTAATCGACGTGTACTTATCTTATCTTCTTTTGCTGATGCCTCTTGTGCTTATCCACTTTTGCTATTCTACTATATATAAAGTGAATGCCCAAAACAGATGAGATAACACTACTTAACATGCCATAAACTTCAACTGGCCTTCCTTCTTGAGCCCAATTAGAACTTGGGAAACTTGTCAAAGTTCATTAACATTCTTGGAAATGGGTGACATGGGAAAATGGGATCACGGCAAGAGATCCCAGTGAAGTACAAGGATTCCCCAGTAAGTGCATTTCACTTGGGGATTTTTTCCAGGAGAACTTGCCGCTTTTGGAATTGCAAGGTATATAGATTAATTTTACTAACAGATTTTAAAATGTGCTGCTTGGTTTATTGCATGATTTTTTCCCCCTTTTCTAATTTTTCTGTTGTGGTCATATCTCAAGTTCTTCTAGATCACGTGCAAGAGGTTGAATCAACTTTTTCAAGACCAGAAATTTCAGTGTTAACAAGTTTCAGTTTTGGTCATTGTTCACACCTAGTCTTAGCTTGCCAATTGCTGGAATTAAGTGTTTTTACCCCTTTTTTTAATTTTCAGTTTTCCCCAATTTCTTATTTTAATTTTTTTTGGACATTTTCACTCCTGTTTTTATGTGTTCCTATCTTTTTTGTTTTAGCTGTGACTTGGGTCATATAGTAATGCTTTGCAGCACACTGTAACATATTGTTGAGTTGCTTCCATGTACATTTTAGGTCTTAATCTGTTGATCCTTGACCTCTCAGCAATATCTTTCTCTTCCCAGTTTTACAGAAAAGGTCCACATAAGGCTTAAAGCTGTGGAATCTTTGTGATTCAAATATTTGCCCTTTCAAAGAATAGTAGAATCATTATGCCTTTTATTTTGATTTAATGTCTCAGACTCCCAAGACAGACATTACTTGCGCTATTGTTATATTTTCACTTAGGAGTTTCCCTTGAGAATTATGGTGGGATTCTACTTCTGGTACTTTCTTCTTATTTGAAAGATTTTTGTCCCTAGGATATGTAGCCTTTTTACTGATTCTTAATCACATGTGGCTTAGTATTTGAAATACAAGCCATCACCAGAATTAGGAGCATGGTGAGAAACAAAATCGGTCATTGAGGGGGAGAAAAAACCACTTAAATGAATGTCATATTGGCTTAAATTTTAGGAGTTAGCCCCATATTTTTTGTGTTATATGGTACTTTTTTGTAGTTAACAGATTTTCAGAAAGGTTTATATATCCTGCTTTTTAATAGTTTGCAAGATTTCAGAGACAGGAATTTATACTATGCTACTACTATTTTTATCTTGGTCACTATTAATTATTTGTTGCTGGTGACCTGTCTCTGAATAAATTAGTTATTTGTTTGTTGTGCTTGTTGACTTTGTTCTGATTTAGTTTACATCATAGTTTTAGTTTAGATGATTTTTGTTGTGCCTCTCTTATGCTGAAATCATTTGCCCCCTTAATTTATCTAGGTAGGGACTGGGATGGACACGAGCTTCGGTGGCCATTTCAGAATATGGGGTCTTACAGAAGCTCGCCGAAGCTTGCCTATATGTTCATAGATCATGTTAGTTAGTGAACTTGCAACCTGGAGAACGGACATGATATATGACTGCGACTATTCTCCTCTGAAGGCCGATGCTTATTAGCTGGTCCAGTGTATATTACTAGTTTTCCAGCATATTGCTAGATTCACATTATGGTACAATCTTGGTGCTAACTTGCAATCTGATGCAGAGTAGCTGCACATGGAGAGCTGCAAATTCTAGTTTTGCTGTCAACATGTGTAGCTTCAGGCTTTCAATTAGTCATTTCTCATTATCCTGAAGCTGGAAAAGGAATGACTAATAAAAGTTCCTTTGCACCTCTACTACAAGTACTAGTGGTGTTGGTGTAGCCACAATATGTTCAGCTGCAGGTTATGTACTATGGTTTGCCAATTGAGCCTCAATTGAATTAGGGTTTTGCAATTTGCCCTTGAATTCAAAAATATCTTTGCGTTCCGCTAGTGGGGTATAATCTTTGAAAATTTCGAGGTCCATTAGATGGTTTGTTATGCATATGTGCGTTTTCAGATTGTCTCTGGCTGCGCAATATCATCTGTTAGATTGAGCATCTGGATGGGCTAATTTTCTTGAGATTTACCCAGGATTAACAAGGGAAAAAGATATCCATGAGGCCCACGATTGCCACACCACGCGTCTGGGTGTTGAGTGCATGCAGGTGACAGAGAGAATTGCTTTGTGAAGATAGGATTGTGTGTTAATTTTTGTCATTACTGGTGTTAAAAAATGGGTAAGAGCAATTGATTTGTTAATGTATTAGCTAGTTATATGAAAATGCAATATAATCTAATGAATTGTTTTATTTAGAATGAATTTAGTCCACTGTCACGCAGAATAAACTGCAATGAGATTATTACAGATTTTTTTTTTTAATTTCTTTGTGTTATTATGATATCATATATTTGAAAGGTCCTATCCAATCCATTATTGTCCAACACTATATAATGTGTAATTGCGTGTTTAAGGGATCATTTTAGGATAAACCAATAGTATAAATACATAAAACACATGGGACATGAATGTGAAATTGGATGTTACATCATCTTCATCGAATAACGTAGTGTTTGTTTTTTTATCTTTTTTATCTGGAATCTGAGTAGATTTACATATTCGACAGTTTTTTTTTTTTTTCTAATTCTCTAAAAATAAGTATTAAGTTATTTTTCAACTTTAAAACTTAAAACATGAACTTTTACATTTATATCTTTATTAAATTTGAATGTTAAATAAAAATATATATATATCTCAAAGAATATAAATACCATAATACTTTATCATATATAAGAAAAATCATGTTCAATAAATTTTTCTATTATAAAAACATTTATATAATTATATAAAATAATGCTTTTGATTACTGATAATAGGAGATTTAAGAACTTATAAGAGAAGCAAAGCGAGAAGGGATTCCATGATTGTTGATAAAAAATAAAGATAAGATTATTAATGGATAAATGGGTGGGTTTTGGGATTGACATGAAAAATAAATAATAAAATATAGATATTTTTTATATTAGAAATTAGTTGGCTTATTCAGATTTCTCTATTCAGTAAAATCTCAAAAATAATTAACTTATTTTATTAAGTAAAAATTGTCTGAAAAAGTCTTATCAAGTTATAAACACAAATATCCCTAATTAACTTAATTAATTAAGTCACTTTAAGCCATTAACTTAAAAAACAAACACCCTCTAAGCTTTGATTATAATTTACACGTCCTTACAAATACCATTAATATACCTTCTCATTTTTATATAAAGAGAATAAGGATTCAGTGAAAAGCTTTTCCTAAGTATTGGATCAAAGATTGTTAGGTAAAAGAAATGAAAAATATAAAAATACGAAGTAAATCTTGATCCTAAATTTAGTTCTCTGCAAAAATTTAGTTCGGCAATGAAATTTAATTCATATAAAATCCTAATTTATATAGCATATCTATTGTTTTGTTTAATTAATAGGAAAAATGATATTCACAAAAATGCTTAGTTTGTATCAATCAATTAGTATTTAACCATCGGAGTAATAGCCGAACTCGATATTTTCAATTTTGAAAAGCTTTACTTTTAATAAAGAATTAAAGATGTAATCCTAAGCTAAAACCAACTACCTTAAACATATCATTATTTGTTGTAAATAATAATAAATATTTTAAGCTTTAAGAATTTTCACATATCCTTAAGGTGCTTCGTGTGGATCCAATCTTGTTCACTTTTGAACCTTCTATGATAGTTGCATTTTGACAGTGATAGCGTTGGCATTTCTTTATAGACCAGCTACTACAATTCCCCATCTATTATAATCACTTATATTAATGACAACAATAAAAAAAAAATCAAGAACAATAGTTTCGTTATATATATATAAAATAACACAACGTCACAACCTCATCCTAAGAGAAATTAATAGAACCTTTTTGTTGGCCAAAATTGAATTATTAATTTCATCAATTCAACATGAACGGCGGCACCATATATGCTAATAGTACCTAATGCTAAGTGCACTCGTGGTAGTTGAAGTTGGGTCCTCGCTTATCTTAATTTTTCACAAAGTTTGGAAGATTAAAAAAACATGTAGCGGTAACATTGTGATTTGTTTATTAATTATTTTTCTTTACTCTTTTCTTGATTGTTAAGCTTTTTGTTTTCATATTTCACCATTTTTTAAGTGATTAACCTCAAATAAAATGAAATTTATCAATAAAAATGCTCAGCAGAGTAAATAGCTCAAAGAAAAAATTTATTAAAAATTTTTTGTAATTTTGTTTCTTTAGATCGTATGAGCGTTTCTTTGTGTTCTTTTTTTAGCAGACACCCCTGTTATGGCAGTTTAGGAAGAAATCGGCTGCAAAGTTCAAGGAAAAAAATATTTATTTTCATATTATTTATTATTATTATTTCTTTTCTTTTTTTTTTTGGGGGAAATGAAAATAATCGCTAGTGAAAGATTGGTCTCTGTAGAAAAATTTGGAAATTAATGAACCTTTGACCAGACAATATTAACAGAACTTATAACGATCACATCTCACTGGATCACCACAGAATTAAAAAACGTTAAGTGTCCGTGTTCGTTGTGTCAACGTGGCAATTCTGAATTCGTCATTGGTCGCGCAACCAAATCAGATGCACCGATTGCTCTTAAACAAGTGGGGCACATGTGTTGTTTCGATGGCCAATAGCATTTCATGGGTGATAAAAGGTTCTGTGCACGAGTAGGTGATTTAATTATTCCCCAGATGGAATCTTCGGAATTTGGACGCGTTCACACCTGGGGATGGATATATTTTTCATGCCCTAGAGAGTTATGACCGTCTCAAAGGCACTGAAATGACGTTAATAACCTTAAAGGGCGGGTTTTTCACAGCGGCTATTTTCCGTTTTTAAAAGGGGGAAAAATTAATAGTCCGATCTTTATTTTGACTTTAATTATTTGCATAACTGCATTTATTTATGAACTTCCTGGTTTGGTTCATTGGTTTTTTTCTTTTAATGAAAAAAAAAAAACCCAATATTTTTATTTACAAGCTTACATATTATTACAATTTAAGCTATCATCATTAATATCATCTAGTATATGAAGAAAATTAAAACTATAATATCATTTAAAAAACCAATAACCTAAAAGTGCCGGCAAGATAACAGTAAAATAAAAAAACGGATACTATTTATACTATAACATACAAAATAACAACATTACTTATTGGAGTGCTCTCATTTCTGTATTTTTGTTGTTTTAATACTGTTTAAATAATATTTTTTTAATAATAAATATCCATTCCAAACTTGAGTTTAATTAATGTCTTCAAAATTTGGGTGAAATTTTAATAATACAATAACATAATTATTTTTATAAATCTTTTAATAAAAAATATAGTATAATAGTAATTCAATTCACTTTTGATCCCGAGATTTTACTATTCATATTAATATCTTAAAACTTTTTAATTTAACACAAGATACACATGTTTTCCATGATAATAAATATAATATAATAATTAAATTTTTTTAATTATTATAGAGAACTTCACTTATCTTAGATAATACGTTTAATTCACCCTCACGCATACATTACCCTCACATATACATTATATTAGTTTTTAACTTGTGAATAGAATAAACAATTAATTGTTTTATTTTATAATGTACGGATAACATTTTACTCAAAATGATGCGTCAATTTTATCTCATCTTAATTTCAAAAACGATTAAAAGGAATTATTATCGATTAATCTTTTAACAGTCAGCATTTGCCAACTCATTCTTGTTTACAAAAACTTTTCATTTTTAGACACGTACATAAAGGTCATTTTGCGTTTGAAGTAGGTCGGTCTATCCTTTTCCGAATAACCAAATAAATTAATTTGTTTCCTCCCGTAAATCTTGACTTCCAATTTTGTATCTGCCACCTACCCCAATGACTGACCGTAGATCTAAAAATAAACCCTAGTCCCAGCCGTCCACTGACTGACTAAATTAACAGCCACGAGATCAGACAAATCCAACGGCTAAGATCGATCTCCTAGAACCTTCTCTTTCTCCTCCCAACTATATCTTCACCCTCCTCCTGTCCATAGTGAGCTTGTGCTCTGCTCGTGCCACTCTCGTTTGTTGAGGATTTGCGTCTTTCTCTCTCATTTCGTTCAACGGTCAGTGACGTTAACGGATCTGTTCCACACACCGTCGTTTCGAAATGCCGATTGTCGTTTTAACGTAGAACGTGAAAGTGTTTTTGTTTTTGTTGTTTTCTAAAGTTGTTTTTGATTTTGAAAGCAGTTGAAAAGATGACGAAGAATTACCCCACTGTTAGCGAGGATTACAAGAAGGCCGTGGAGAAATGCAAGAGGAAGCTCAGAGGCTTCATCGCAGAGAAGAACTGCGCTCCACTCATACTCCGTGTCGCGTACGTATATTCTCTCGTTATACGTATATTTTGAGTATGTGTGTGAGATTGATTTTTTTTTAAATTGTTGTACAGGTGGCACTCTGCTGGTACGTATGATGTGAAGACCAAGACCGGAGGTCCGTTCGGAACCATGAGGCTCGCTGCTGAGCAGGCACACTCAGCCAACAACGGCCTCGATATTGCCGTTAGGCTTTTGGAGCCGTTCAAGGAGCAGTTCCCGATCATCTCCTACGCTGACCTTTATCAGGTACTGTATAAATTAATTTGTTATTGTCACACGGCGATCTTTGACTTCTCTGATGACCGATTTAAATTTATTTTAACCGATCTTTTTTGTTTATCATCGTGGGTCATTTAGCTTGCGGGTGTTGTTGCTGTTGAGGTTACTGGTGGACCCGAAGTCCCCTTCCACCCTGGAAGAGAAGTAAGTTATTATTATTCGCAATTACTTAATTTAATTTGATTTAATATTTTTTCTGTTGTTTCGAGGATGAAATCGATTTGTGAAATTGATTTTAATCGCTTGTTTACTTGTCTTGCTTGATTGATGTAATTTAATGTCGAAATATTTGTAGCTCATTTACTGATAAAATTGGCCTTATTTACAGTTTATTTACTCATTTACTTAAGTGAGTGATGCTCTGTTTTCTGGTCTTTAGCTTTCATTGTCTGTGTAAAACTTTATTTGGTTGTTGGGTGAAAATTGAAATTAAAGGAAGCAGTGTAGGAATGTGTATGTCATACTTTCCTAGTTTTTCAGTGACTGCACTTGGCTTGAAAGTTGTTAATGAGTTTGTGGTTAACTTTTTAGAAATAAGAAAGTTCTTTCATAGCATAAAACTTGTGGCTTCTGAAATTGCTACGGTTGTCCATGTGGACTACCACATGTTTTGTGTGACTCCGAAGGATGGCCCTTCGTGGTTAAGTGGCTGGGTAATGGACACTGAAGTTATTGCACTGTTGCTATTTTCACTGTATTTTGGTTATCAAATAAAGTATCAGCCACCCTTTTGATGTGACATATACATGTCAAGTTTACAATACTGTTTGTCGAACTTTTTCTTGTTTTCTACAGCATTGTATATTAAATTACAAAATTCCTCTAATTTTTTTCCTCTTAGTTGTGATTTGCTCTATGTATCAATAAAATACTTATCTGTATGGTATTTGTGATTACACATCTTGCATTGTTGTGATTTTCTGCTACTGATGATGGCCATCTCCTATTCTCAGGACAAGGCTGAGCCACCTCAAGAAGGCCGTCTTCCTGATGCTAAACAGGGTTAGTATTTGTTTTTTTTTTTAAGTATCTTATTCTACTAGAAATAAGATGAGCTGTTTTGTTGCTTCATCTTGGATAGCTTCTTTACATTTAATTGCTGCAGGTAATGATCACTTGAGGCAAGTCTTTGGTACTCAGATGGGCCTCAGTGACAAGGATATTGTCGCTCTTTCTGGTGGCCACACCTTGGTTAGTGCTAAACTGTGAAGATTTGTTGATTTCCTCATGTGCTGAAATAGTGTGGTTGTGAAATGTTAAATTGGCTGCATTGTTTATAATCTAATCAGCTTATTGGTTTGAATAACTTTATAGGGAAGGTGCCACAAGGAGAGGTCTGGATTTGAGGGACCATGGACCCGCAACCCTCTCATTTTTGACAATTCCTACTTCACGTATGTGTCACTGGTCTCTTTGCCTGGCTTGTTCATTTGTGTATTGTTTTGAGTTTTAGACTTTTTGCACGAATAGTAATCTTACTGTAAAATGTTAAATGAGTCCATAGTTTAGGGAGAAATTTGACCTTGAGTATACATGAAAATAGGGAGCTCTTGACTGGTGAGAAGGATGGTCTTTTGCAATTGCCGACTGACAAGGCCCTTCTTAATGACCCTGTTTTCCGCCCTCTTGTTGAGAAATATGCTGCGGTGCGTATGCTTAATTTTTATACTTTCTCTATGGTGTATTGTTATTTGCTTTATTTTCTGTTGGTATTTTCAAATGAATATACTCTGATGATTATTTTGGTTGCTTCTTTTCACCTTTCAGGATGAGGATGCCTTCTTTGCTGATTATGCTGAGGCTCATCTCAAGCTCTCTGAGCTAGGGTAAGATTCTTTTCACCTTTGCTGATGATGCTTATTTTAATTTTATTGTTTTTCCCCCTTTTAAAATCTTCCTAATGTTACAACTCGACTTATTGGGTGTGCTTGTTCTTTGTTGCAGATTTGCTTAAGCCTAAAGTCAGCTGAGTAAATAAATGGTTGGAATGATGCCAACAACAGCGTGCCTCTATTTTATGCATTTTGAATTCTCAGAAGATTTGAATTTCAAGACGTTGTTGGTTGAATTTTGTGGTTTTGTTTCGTTGCACATGTTGGATTGTGAAAAGTTGGGTAGAGTGCTATGGTTACTATCATCCTTTAGATCTAATAATGTCAACTTTTTTCGGACTAGATGTGAATTATCCACCAAGTTTGGTTTAGCTTTTTCACTATATGATTTGTATGTGTTTGGTCACAAAAATGCGGTCAGTAGCATGATGCTCACTGTTTGCTTGGTTTCTGTTGCGAAAGGCACGACACTTTCCACTTACGGCAAACAAAATGCTTTAGCAGTCTATTATATTGATGGGTTTCAAAATCAACGGCTTTATTGTAAATCCGGCACCTGCCGCATCCGTTCTTCTTTTCGAGCTCTTCAGGCTCGTCTAGCCGGCAAGGTTAGCTGCCATTTAGGCTAACGTTAATTAAGATGCCCAAATGTTTCTGCCAAGATCATTTACGGCCATTGCCTATTAGCTAGCTTGTCACAAATTGCCACTTCTCAACTGGAGTGACGAACTGCTAACGTAAACCATTCCTGAAGAAACGAACAACATAAAAATTTATACGCACCAACGCCGACTACTTCATCCTCTTTGGTGGGAGATGATATTCCAAGTTCGCGAAGAAACTCATTTTCATGGGTCCGTAAGCCATTGGCATCATGTCTCAGAAAAGATATTCTCAAATCTCGACCATCTCGAGATTACAAGTTGAACAAACAAACTGGGGGCTTACAAAGGTACAATCTTAGGATGGTGAAATTTTTATCCCACACTTTTTGTTAACCCACCCACGTTTAGAAACTAATTTAAAAAATGACATAATTTTTAAAAATTTTATATAAAGAACGGCTTTAAAGATCTAATTAATTTAATTTATCTTAATTTAATTTTTGGTAACTTAGATTTTTTAATTATACTTCACCACTAAGATTGCTCTAGTCTAAGTTAATTAACTATTTTACCCTTATAAAATAAAAGTACTAAAAGTGTATTCATTTAATTTTTATACAAAATTCATAATTTCTAAATAATACATCAATACTACTTTTATAAATATGATGATTAGTTTTTAATTAAATTAATTTAATGTCTTTATGATACAATATTCAGGTAAATTATTAAAGTGTCAAATTTATGTAATTTACCTCTAGGGCATTGAAAATTATTAGAATTTTATTTAAAAATTTTGGATTATAAGTCACAATTAAATACCTAAATTATGGTACAAGGATATATATTTATTGGCTAATTTGTTCATTTTATATCATATGGGTAAATTTGTCAAATAGACCTTATGGTAAAGCAATTTGAATGGTCAAAGAGATCTAAGTTAAAAAAAAAAACTGATAAGAAGAAGTTAATTGATTAATTGTGAAACTTTTATTATTAATTTGTATTTATTAAAAATAATGTTAACTTATTATAAAAAAAAATTGTAGAAGTGGAATGCAACTACACAAATAGTAGAGTAAAAATATCTCTATTTTATTAAAATTTTTAATAAATTATTGTTGCGTTTAAAAATTAAATTAATTTTATTCTAAATCCGAATAATTAAAAATTTATAATACTTTTATTAGTTTAAAGTTGTACGCACCTCAATCTATCAACTTTATTTTGACAGTTGCAAATTTTTTTTTTTTTCATTTTCACAATAATTGTAACTTACCAAACATGCCCTGAGTCATCTGGTCTTGTTTGTCTTCTTATCACTCTGATTGGCACTTGTAATATTTCATAATATGTCAAATGTTTGAGAATTGAGATTTCAAATTAAATTACTCGTTCCTCATGCTCTAAAAAATTACGCCAACGTTCTGAACAGTTGGAGAAAAATACAACTTGCAATCTTTGACTCGATAAAGCTTCAAATTGACTTTTTAAGAGTCTGAAAACTTGACTTTCTTTCCGCTGCAGGCCAGAATTTTGCCGAGTTCAAGTCGCCATTTGTCACGGTTGCGGAAGCATAATCTTCTACGTTAAATTTTGATGCTTACTTAAAATTACGCAAGAGAATTTAAATAATATTTTTAACTAAATACTTTAATAGTAATCAATTGAGATAAATAAATTCTTCTTTCTTGTTTTTACATTAACATTTAGGGTCAACCGTTTTTTTCTTTTTTTTTTTCAGTTTAGTGTAATATATTATTAATTAATTTTTATTATGTTAAATATGTTATACTAATTTTAAATTTAAAAGTTTAAATTTAATGTCCGTGGATATATACATATCCAACATCTAAAATAGATGTATCATGTATCCACAAATAATAATTACGGATTTGCTTGGGATTAAAAAATGGCGCACATACTTTGCAAGAATTGCTTTAAATTACGGACTGGAGCATGACATGCTTATAATTTTTTGTTAAAAAAGCTTAAAATTTTGGCATTCTCTTGACGTTCAATGTTTTCAAGGCATGTAGTAATGTAACATGATATTAGAGTGGATTTATCTTAAAAACCTTGTGTTTGTAAATATGAATTAAATTCAAGGTGGAATCTGCCTCGTGTGTTAAATTCATGTGACTAATACATACTAAAATTAAGTTAAGAGCACGTGGATCACACAAGTGATTATAAAGTATTAAATAAGAGTTTATTTTAAGTAAGATGTATGAAATACCAAAAAGAAAAAAATATATGATTGTTTTGCTTGAACCACCTTGATTCCTTCGATGAATAGAAAGTTATGATAAACAAGACGCCCAAGTGAAATAATACGTACGAATTATTAAAAAAGATAAGTTGTAATTATCTTTTCAAATTATCCGAATAAAAAAAAAACATAAGCTAAGATCACGTGCCTTGAATGATCCACGTAGTAGAGTCGTGCACTAATGGGCACATTTAGTGTCAATTATTGGTTCAATAATAGAGTCATCTCATATTGTCGTATTTGACAAATGGCTAGCTAATTCAACATCGCCTTTAGTAGACGTATTGTTAGTTCATTATCACGGTCAAAAGTAAGCTTAACCATATCACATATTCACATGAAACCTCAAAATCAAGTAAATAGAGACAGTCTAGCCTTCAAATCAATATTAAAGTCAATATCTTCACGTGCCACCCCTCCATATCAGCGTTTCCCGTAAAGACAAAATTATCCACCAAATTATGCCTAATAAATGAAAAGATAATATTATTATAAAGTCATAATTTAATCCACACGTTTAATTATCAAGACGACGACGGTTCTCTCATCCATTTTAGTTAAAATATTGTTGTTATTTTTCTTAAAATAATCCAACAAATGTTACAAATCCACTCTTTACTTTCTACTCTGTACGCAAGGGGCAGTTGGCCGTTGAAAAGGTTGAGCAAATATCAACCGTCGATCAGCGGCGGCTCTAATCTCAGCCCTTAATCCAATTCTTTCGAACAAACGCGCATCATTCCCTCGCGCGTTTTCCCTTCATCTTCCTGGCACCTGCGTTGAAACAAAACAAGATTCAAATAATTTACTTTTTATTTTTTTTTTCTATTAATTATTTATATAAGCATCAGCACATTCAAGCCCTCCATACTCTAAGAAAAACACAAACACAAACACAAACAAAAGCGTATAAAATTAGAGGAGAAGAAGAGAGAGAATAAAAATGGCTGACGTGGCACAGGTCAACAGCGTAGGTCAAACGGCTGATTTTCCGGCGGTACCGACGCACGGCGGCCAGTTTATACAGTACAATATATTTGGAAACTTGTTTGAAATCACGGCCAAGTATCGGCCTCCGATCACGCCGATTGGTCGTGGCGCTTACGGGATCGTTTGGTACTTGTCCTGATCGAGCTTATTTTATTTTCTTTTGCTTTTGTTGATTCGATTTCGATACGATTCGTTTTTGTATGTTGAAATGAAATAGATTTTGGTTTCTGTTTTGAAATCTGAAGCTCGGTGTTGAATACGGAGACGAATGAGCTCGTTGCGATGAAGAAAATAGCGGGCGCTTTTGATAATCACATGGATGCCAAGCGTACGCTTCGTGAGATTAAGCTTATGCGACATTTCGATCACGAAAATGTGAGTTTTTTTTTTTTTTTCCTTTAGCTGATTTTATTGGTTTTTATTTGTGTTCTATACAACAACCTGATTAGCTCAGACATGTTACGAATTATGATCGGATTGCACATATTAGGAGAAATTGCAACTGACACCTTGAAAGCACTTTTACTTTCTGTGAAAGTACTTTTGAAGAAGCAAGCACAAGATGTTTCTCAAAAGTGACTTTAGAGTCCTTCGTGATGAAATTTGTTTCATTTATCACTGAAAAATAGCTCTAAAAGCACTCCTAATTACTCCTTCACGTTTAAAACTGTATTATATTTCTGTACTAACTACCAGGATAAGGAGAACGTTTAATAACACTATATGAATGCATCTTGAACCTAAGATATTATTGTTTTTTAGTATATTCTAACTTGTACAAATTTATGCTTGAAACGTAAAAAACAGGTGATAGCTATGAGAGATGTGGTTCCTCCACCTCTACGAAAAGAGTTCACTGATGTCTACATTGCTACGGAACTCATGGACACTGACGTTCACCAAATTATTCGCTCAAATCAAGGTTTATCCGAGGAGCACTGCCAGGTATTGCTTCATTTCTTCCATTTTTTTTTTTTTTTTATACAGATAATTTAACAACTCATCCATCACAATTATGAGATTGCCTTACCTTCTATATTCTCCATCTACTGCAGTATTTCTTGTATCAAATTCTTCGGGGACTCAAGTATATCCATTCAGCAAATGTTATTCATCGGGATTTGAAGCCCAGCAATCTCTTGTTAAATGCAAATTGTGATTTAAAAATTTGCGATTTTGGTCTTGCTCGTCCAACCTCAGAGAATGAGTTCATGACAGAGTATGTTGTCACAAGATGGTACCGAGCCCCTGAGTTATTATTGAACTCATCTGATTACACTGCTGCAATAGATGTGTGGTCTGTCGGTTGTATATTTATGGAGCTTATGAACAGAAGGCCTCTGTTCCCAGGAAAAGATCACGTGCATCAGATGCGCTTATTGACAGAGGTGAGTTGAAGTTTAAGCATTTGGAGCTAGTTGTTTATGCACTAGCCATTAAGTGAGTTGATTCTGATGATTTTCTTGCATGCGTTAACCAATGTTCTGGATTTAAAATTTGTAAGTCACAAGAATGTAACCAATTGTGTGTTTTGGATTGGTGCTGCATTGATGAAATCAGGGTTGAAGCAATGATAAATGCTACTGAGTAATAAAACAGAATTTTAGGATTTTCAAAGTTGATTATGGCTTATGTTTAATGTTGAAATGGTAATAAAACATTAATAGCTTATAGTTATACGCAATTTTTATAAATGATAGATAATATTGAGTTTGACATTCCTATAAAACCTTCTTTAATTTTGTCTATTTATTGCAGTCCAAGCTTGTAATTGATCGCTGAAGTTGGCTTAAGTTTATCTATATGAATTCCGTTTTATTTAAGTTTATCCATATGAATTCCTTTTTTTGTGATATTAATATCGATTTAAGTTTTAAATATACTTAGAAAGCTCGCTACTGGACGAATGCTTATGCTTGGTTTTATGCTTTTTAGCTTCTTGGAACACCAACAGATGCTGATCTGGGGTTTGTCCGTAATGAGGGTGCAAGAAGATATATACAACAACTTCCCCAACATCCTCGTCAGCCGTTAGCCCAAATTTTTCCGCATGTTCATCCTGTGGCTATTGATCTTGTAGATAGAATGCTTACATTTGATCCCGCCAAGAGAATTACTGGTGAGTCTTATGTTCTGTATAAGCCATTTTGGTGCTTTTGTGGATGCATAAAATTTATTTTATTTCAGTCATGAAATTGAAATCTTCTCCCGTATGGGTGTGTGTTGGTTCAACTTATAGACCTCTATAGCGGTACAAGAGGTTCAGGTTTGAATTCCACATATAATATTAGAAGAAAATTTTATACAAAATTCCCTGCATTGAGCTTTTTTCAACATGATTTAAACTTGTTGTCAGATGATTATTATTTTGGCTCTGATTAGGTTGTCATCTATAGGGTTATCATTGGATTAACCCAATGGAAGGCACTTTAAAGATTGTTTTTTTTTTTTTTAACTGACATTATCTACAAGTTCCCTATCCTTTTAATTAATCATCATTGAAAAAATTGTCTTTGAGCAGTTGAAGAAGCCCTAGCCCATCCTTATCTTGCAAGATTACATGACGAAGCCGATGAACCGGTCTGCCCAGAGCCATTTTCTTTTGATTTTGAGCAACAAAGCCTGGGAGAAGAGCAAATGAAAGACATGATTTATCAGGAGGCTTTAGCGCTCAATCCAGCATATGCTTAATAAAATAAACGGCACTGGTGCTAGGCTTTAATATTCACTATTTGTTTGTAATTCCATTGGCTCTAGTGTTGCTCGGATGAATAGATGACTTTGATCAAAAGATGGCCGTCAGAAGCCAGAAGTGAGGGCTTGTAGATCCAAAACTGAGATTGTCCCGGTTTGATTTCTGTATCTGCGTCATTTGTAATGTGATTCAAACTGTTCTGCCCCACGACTCACCAGCTGTTTTAAATTTCTTGAAGCCTTGAAGCTCTGTAAGGTGACCTACAATCTTTCATATATGTTATTTTACATGAATGTATCAATAATGTGTTTGTCGTTTGAGGGGTTTTTTTCTTGCTTTTTTTTTTTTTAAATTCTAATTTTTTTCATTGCTGTATCATTAATCTGTTGTAAAATAATAAAATTCAGATTATATTTTTTTTTGTTCATCGTATCAAATTGAAATTGTTTTAACCGCTCCTGTCTCTTCTAATGATCAGTTTGCTATCTATTAGTCAATCTGTGTGGCTTATCGTCTCATAAATAAAGGGACGCTCTTGAAAATTCTGAAAATAAAAGGCTTGGAATTCTAAGAGATTTGCCAAGTAAATTCTCTAGGCATTTTAACTTAGGGTGTTTGGTGTGTTTTTCAAAGACTCTGTGTGCTATAGCCTTGGGTTTTTCCCTAAAATGGACCTGAAAAGAAAGGTTAGTTTTTTTTTTTTTAACTAATTCAGTTTTCTTACATCAAAATCTTCTTCGAGTCATAAAAAGCCATCTCAAGCAGTTTCACACCATTCCAAAACATTCTCCTAATTTCTTTATGAGTTTCTTTGATTCTAAAAAACAAAGACCGAAAATTCTATAGAAATTATTTCGGTGCTCGAAACTGACCCATGTTTTTTCCTATAGTATTATTTCACAATATTGACATGCGTGCAAAAAAGTAGCTCAAAATTCCAAAATCATCCTTTAAAAGCGCAAGACCGTGTAGCCTTCAGTTTTGGGCCTAAAATATGCCCGAGAAAAAAATTTGAGTTTTTCTTCCAAAACTAAGGGTTTTCTTCCACTAAAATCCTATTTGGATCATAGAGAGCCCTTTTAAATAGTTTCACTAATATCTACATTATTGCAAAACATCAGCTTAAAATTCCAAAATTATTCCTTAAAGGACAAAAAACAGATGCTATAACCTTCGGTTTTCAGCCCAAAATAGGCTCGAGAAGAAAATTTTGGTTTTTCATCAAAACTAATTCGTTTTTTTTTCCACCATAATCTTCTTTGCGTCATAAACAGCACTCTCAAATAGTTTGACACTTTCTGAAAAGTCTTCTAATTTCTCTGGGGTTTTCTTTCATTTTTCACAAAAAAAAAAAACCAAAAATTTCATAGAAATTATTTCAGGGCTCGAAACAGATGCCCATTTTTTTCTTATGGTATAGTTTTGCCAATATTGATGTGTGTACAAAAAACAACTCAAAATTCCATAATTGTCCTGTAAAAGCCCAAAACCGGGTACTATAATCATCGATTGAAGACAAGTTGGGTTTTCTTTTAAAATTAATTCGGTTTTCTTCTACCAAAATCTTCTTTCGGTCATAAAGTGCCATCTGTAATAGTTTCCCATCATTTCAAAAAAAGTATCTTATTTTCTTTGAGATTTTATTTTTAAAAAAAGACCAAGAATTCCATAAAAATTATTTCAGGGCTCGAAACCGACTCTCAATTTTTTTTTTTTCCTATGGTATAGTTTCACCAATATAGACCTTCGTGCAAAAAAAAAAAAATCAGCTCAAAATTCTAAAATCATCCTTTAAAGCCCAAGATCATGTGCTATAGCCTTAAGCTTTTTCGCCAAAATGGGCTCGAGAAGAAAAGTTAGTTTTTTTTTTTTAAATTAATTTTGTTTTCCTCCACTGAAAATCCTCTTGAGGTCATGAAGAGTCTTCTCGAATAATTTCCATCGTTCTAAACAGTTGTCATAACTTTGGGATTTTCTTTATCTATTAAAAAAAAGACTGAAAATTCTATTAGAAATTAGTTTCAGACTCGAAACTGGCTCTCTTTCTCTCTTTTTTTTTTTTTTTTTTTTCCGTGTAGTATTGTTTCACCAATATATAATATGCATGCAAAAACCTAGCTCAAAATTTCAAAGTACTAAAAAGTGCAAGATCTTGTGCAATATAGCCTTTAGTTTTGGGCCTAGAGTAGGCCTAAAAAAAAAAATTGAGATTTTTTTAAAATAATTCGGCTTTCTTCGATCAACATCCTCTTTGGCTGACGAAAAGCCATCTCAAATAGTCTTCCACTAAAATCCTATTTGGATCAACACCTTTCCAGAATAAACAAACTTTAAAAAAACAGAAGTTCATCATTCTTTTATTCAACTAGCAAAATTAAATAAATTTCTAATTTTAAAGATAAACACACTTCTCAAGAAACTACTCAATCTACAAAAAGTAATTACGAGATGTAAGCCATCAATTCGATAAATAAAATCATTCCTAATATACTAGGCTTATTGGGTACAAAAATATTGTAAGCTTTTTTTTTTATTACACCATATATTATAAGTCATAAATTTCATAACACATATTACAACGAGATGACATAAATTCATAGTAATTCAGAATATTAAAAGTATAATTAATTATGGAAACAAATCGTATAGCATGTATGCAGAAAACAAGATATTAGCTCATGTTACATAGTGTCACCTATACTCCCGGTAACCTGTCAGAAACAAAATCAAAATCAGAATATCATGTACACATTCAGAACACCAGTACTTGTCCAGAACATATATATATATATATGTGGTCTCTATGCCACAGAGGATTCGTAACAATTTATATGGCAGATCTGATACAGATCAGTCTGCGAGCATGCATAAAACAGATCTAAGAAATATATATATATATATCGTATAATACGATTAGAATCAAAGTCAGAATAACTATGGATAATGAGCCAAAATATTTAAATTCATTTTTCATATATAATGACTTACATGTAGCACTTCATGGCATTCCGGCCCTCGAGAGATAGCCCCCGTATAGTCTCAAGAGGTGGCTCCCGCATAATCATAAATAATCTCAATCGTATATGTGAACCAAATATTTATATTGGATTCATAAAAATCAACAATAATTTAGGCTTGCAAAATAAATTCCATTATAATATTTTATAGATAACTTCACAAAAGATAATCATTTAGCAAAATAAATTACATATTTAAAGGCATTTATAATGTTATGTTAAAACCATAAAAAATAACATAGTTTTTACATTAAAAAACATTTACATAAACAATTTTTGTTACGAAAATCAATTAATTTTAAAAAACTATAAAAACACATGTACTTATAATAGTATCAAAATAATCGTGCATATACATTACATTAAGAATAAAGTTACTTTAATTAAAAAAAAAAGAATAAAGTTACTTACCTCGATAAAAATAATAATTTAAACACACCTCTAAGTCTCTAACAGCCTCAAATACCTCCAACACCTTAAACAAATACAACAAATAACTATTAACAACCTATTCTAAGAATTTGATTTTCTAATTCATACCCATACAAGTCTGATTATGAGAATTTTAACTTTTAATTTAAAAATCTTAATGACAAAATATTTTACAGAACTATTTTAGACATCAATGGGCATCTCCCATAAATTTTTCAAGAGGATCAGACACCAAGAATATTTTCAAAACTATTTGTTTCTTGATAAATACAAAACTATCTCATAGTGCCTTAAATAAATAGTATGGGTTCTGAGATTTTTATAAAATCATAAATTAACTAGAAAATTATCAAATTAAATCTGAAAATACTAGACACATATATTAACCTTGATTTAAAATTTCAGAATTTTTTGAGTTCATTTGCACCACAAATAATTTTGTAAATTTGGTTGTTATGCTAGAACTGTAGTTTTCTATTGCAATAGTGTTAGCTTCGAATATCCATATAAAATCGAAAACAAATTCAAATCTTTTGAAACAAAATTTAATCAATAAGTCATGCATGTCTAGTTTACAAAAGATAAGGTTCTTTTTAAAAATCATTCATAAAATACATGTTTTATTTCGGGATATTCATACTGTCCAGAATTATTCAGTGTATTTATTGCATCAAGGATTAACTAACATGGCTAAGCAATAAATTAGCGCACTAAACACAACTTAAATATATCTTAAATCATGCATAATAATTTGTAACAATCTAAAATCATGCCAATAAAGCTCTAAATAGGGCACAATGATAGGAAATCAAGTAGAGCATAGAGAGAGTAAAACTTACCTATTGTTAAAACTATCTCTCATAAGAAAAAATTTGAATCCTAGGGTATGGGTAAAAAAATAATGAGCAGCAGAGAAAATAAAAGAGAAACACTGTGATTTAGGGTTATAGAGGAGGAAAATATATAAATTTATAGAAAACCTTAAGAAATCCTATTAACTTTAGAAACATTGTGATTTGGTATTCGAAATCGACCCCCATTTTTTTTTTCCTATGGTATAGCTTCGTTAACATTGACCTTCGTGCAAAAAATCAGCTCAAAATTTCAAAATCCTACTTTAATAGTCCAAAACCATGTGCCTTTAGTTAGGCCTACCAGCTTTTTTCTTCAAAAAGTAATTCGGTTTCTTCCGCTAAAATTGTCTTCGGATCATAAAGAGCCCTCTCAAACAGTTTTGCCTCATTCAAAAAATTAACAAGAGATAAGGGATTTTGTTCACAATCAGAATGTCATTTTCATGTTCATATATTTTATCAATTTGTAAGAATTGAACCAACCCGTTTGTCTCTCCCCCTACCACGGCATATAAATGTTAAGGCAAGCTCATGCATAGCGTAAGACATGAAACCATGTCTGTGAGCATTAACATGTTTGATATATTTAACGTTCTTTCTTAGCTAATCTAACTTACATTTAAATGCTTGTAAAATTACTCAGATTTTACATAAGCCACAAGTTATGTAAACATTTCGGGAAGGTATATAATAAATAAATAATAATACAGTTTCTTGACTTAGATGATTTTTTTTTTTTGAAAATTTTTTTCAAAATAATATTTTTTCTTACAAGTTCAATTTAAAATTTAATTTGCAAAAATATAATAATAATAGTTTTTTTTTAATAAAATGACATATCGCGTAATGTAACCATATCATTTCAAGTTTTGAGGCACGCCCAAGTCTCAGCTGCTAAGCAATGCGAGGTCTGATGATCCAATGTTAGTGTTTTGTGTTCAAAATTCCTGATGAGCTTGTCTTTCGAGCCAATGCCAGGGGGCCACAACTGTCAGGCTGAAAACCCAGATTGATCATCAATCGATCCTGTGCTTTTCGATAATTAGTGTGAAAAGCTTGGAGTTGTCGGAGAGTAATCCTAGCAAAAGCCATTATCCAAGCATCAAAATCGAAAAGCAAGTTCTTTAAATGATGTTAACAAGTTCTTGGGGTTTCTTGAATCTTGATGAGTGAATCTAGACAGATTTGCCTTTTGGTAATGAATCTTGAACATAAAGTAATCAAAGAGAGGGAAAGGTACCAATTATTCAGTTTCTGTTCAATTTTGTTGTGAAGATTCTTCAAGTAATTAAATTCCAATATTCTTCTTAGGTGCTTGATTAAAAGCACACATTGAAATTTAAAAAGGATATGCGTACAACAACAGCAAGTGACTATTTTCAACTTCAATAAAGCATCGAAGCTACAAGCTTTGAGTTAAAACAGAGCATAAATATAGCTTCTAAATCTAAAAGTGGAACTTCCTAATAGTAAAGCTATCCAAGTTTAATTTGCTGATGAAGCTACGTTTCGTTTTTAATTCATGTCATTATGTCAAAGAAAGTTGGAATCTTACAAAGTAACATATAATGACCCTACTGCAGCTGGTAGTAAGCTTCACAGACATTTACACGCCATTAAACTTGGTTTTGCCGATTGACATTTTGGCATCGTATCCATCAGTTTAACTTATTTCTTCAGTACACACAATGGAAATTGTCCATTTCACCTTAGTTCAACATTCATCAGTGTTTGTCTTTGTCAAGTAGCAGAGCTTCCTCAGCAAACATGATTTCTTAAGAACATGTACTCCATGTCAAAGAATTAAAAAAGAAAAAAAGAGGAAAAAAAATTCCTTACTGTGATAATATTATTGAAGAATAAATGATACAAAAAAGAAAAAAAATTATCCACTCTCTTCTCAGATTCCACAGCGATAAAGAAATCACAAATAATTTGATGCTGCCAAAGAATTGAATCAATTAAAAAGGAAGGAAAAAGTGCCCAGAATGATCTCAGGAGTTAAAAAGAAAAAAAAAGTTATTGTCAGCACTTAGGAAGATCTGCTGGTGGAGGGAGCAGCTTCTGATTAGGATGCTTTCCATCTAAAACAATCCAAGCCATCTTCAGACCCCAGCTTGTGTGCACTTCAAGGTGGCAATGCATAAACCATACCCCTGCAAAGAAATTTTTATAATTATGATTAAATGGTATTTAACTATTATGCATATTACGATGCCTCTTGTTTTATCTCATTTACCTGGATTATCTGCAAGGAACCGAATCGCTACCCAGCCACCGGAGGGCACACCAACTGTGTTCCTTTCAACAGGATCGACAAGGTTGAATTTTGCAGGGTCCTTATTTGGATCGAAATTTCCAAAACCTTGGCCGACAACGAAGAAATTGAAGCCATGCAAGTGAAGAGGGTGGCTTTCAGCTCCAAGAATGCTTGTATCCTGCATTATTAGCTCCACACTAGTGTTGAAAGGAAGCACCACTAGCTTTGTTCCGTTGCTTACCATCGTGTTATTGGGTGGAGTGCCCGTATAATTAAATGAAATCAATGGACTAGTAGGAAAATCAGGGGTGTAGACACCATCTGATTTTCCAGTAAAGTGAGCTTGGAGCAGAGCTGTGGTTGGCACTACAAAAGAAATGTTATTGACTGATGCTTGAAACATGGTTCCATTGGGACCTTGGCAGGTTTGGTTACTCTGGCAGGGGCTTGTTCCTAGGCCAACCGTGAAGAAAAATCGCCTATCAACATTCTGGGGCACATTGGCAGGAAACTGTGCGCTTGCTAAGCTACGAAGCTTATTTGTAAAACTTGTAGCAAAGGAAGTGTCATTGAGAGCAGGTAGAATTGGTTTGAAGAGGGGAAGTTTTTTAATGGAGTTGCTTGAATGATGGAAATTGGGTGGTTTTTCATACTCTAAAATACCAGCAACGGTTGAATTGTCGAAAGTGCCCTGGCCGGTTACATAAGGTCTAGCTTTCATGAAAAATGTGGCGCTTGGGTAGTGAGGTTTTGTTTTGAGAAGAACATTTGTTGTCTGTCCAGGGGCAATGAGTAGTGTTTCAGTTTCAAAAGGTTTAACGTAAATAGCATCAGCTTCAACAACTGTGAGGGTGTGGTTTGCTATGCTGAAGAAGAGCTCGTCGTTGAGTGCAGCATTGATTAATCGGAGAAGGTAATATTTTCCCGGCTTCACCTTCAGCTTGAATGTGTCTGGCAACACCAATTTAATTATGAAAAATTAAGATAAAAATTGCATCCGAAAACAACATTTTCAATTAATGCCTATATCCACAGTTCCACACCTTTGGCAGAGCAGTTATACAATGGCCCGGGAAGTCCATTGATAGTATATGCATCAGATACATTTGGGCCTCCGCCCGATTTCAGGGCCTGGCTAATGATAGCCTCAGGATCCGCTTTGAACCACTCTCCTGCAGTTTAAACCATTATTGTTAGTGTTTAGTTGTTTATGTTAGCAAATTTTGACTACCAATTGACCAAAGAGGCGAAATAGGCAAGCTCCAACTACCAAAGATAATGGGAACTTCCTTGTAAGGCTTGGTAAATGGGTAAGGAATGCCGCGCTTGGGAAGAATGATGATGGGACCATGGAGAGTTGATCGTAGCCACGATACGTGAGCATGCCACCAGAGTGTTCCTCTTTGGCCAACAATGGTGAAGTTGTAAACGTAGCTCTGCCCCGTTTGAATGGGGCACTGTGTAATATAAGCTGGTCCGTCAGCCCATCCACTTCGAAGCTGTCTAATTCCATGCCTGTTCCAAACATATCATTATAGCTTGCAATCGAACAAGAGAACATATTATTTTCCTCTTAAGGGAATGCTATTACCAATGGATGGAAATATTGTTCTGGACATGGTTAATAACTTTGATAAGAAGCTGGTCACCCTCCCTTGCTACAATGCGAGGCCCTGGAAACTTCCCATTTACTGATACAATGCTCTTGGTGTTGCAAAGACGCGTCACATTTTGCAATTTGATCTACAAAATATTTTGACAGTATGTTAATAAGTTATAAACTGTAACCTGAAAAATGAAAATAAATCATCATATAAATTATTACACATACATCAAACTTGTAGTGCCTGGTGACACCAAGTGCAGGCTCAGCAAGCAGACACAAGGTGACAAATGAGCAAATGACTCGTAGGAATGCTGGTGATCCAAGAAGAGAAGCTCCCATTCTTCTCTATATCTATTTTCTCTTTACGGAAGGTTAAGAGAGCCTAATTGCTGAAGCTAGAATTACTCGATGAGTATGTACTCATTGAAGCTTATACGGTCGTGTATATATATGGAGTAGATGCAGGGTACGAGGCATGGTTGGGCGAGAGAAATTTGCAGTTTGAAGCTCAATTGAGAAGGACTAGTTGTTAGAACAACTTTAGAGTGAGGTCAAAGGCAATCAATTTTCTCTGACCTCCTTTCTGTTTAAGTCAAACTGTTATTATTTACAAATTCATAAACCTATACATGCTCGTGTGGTCTCCCAAACAGGTTGATTTACCAATTTCGATAGTAATTAACCCATAAGAAAAAGAAAAATTAGGAAACTTCTGCATCATCACAATTGCGGCTCAAAATGGCAATATGACCTTGCGCCCATCAATATTGTTGAAAAGTGCAAATCAAATGTGACTTTCAATATCGGAATTAAACAACTCATGGTACTGAACCAAGAGTTATTACGTGAATTTCAGATGTGGCATGTATGTATTTTTTTCGTATTTATTAAAGAAAATGCGGGGCATTGGTGAATATTGAAGAAAACTCAATCCACGTATGCATTTTTCTCTATTGCTGACAAATCAACCAACCAAGCTTTTGTATAAAGGATTCTCATGTTAATTGAAAACAGAGAATTCTCTGCGTCTCTCCTCACCACCATAAATTAATGTTCAGGCAATATTATCCCAACCTTGAGACATGAGACTATATGTCACCTAAGTGGCATTTTATTGTTAAAAATTATAATTGTTGGCATTTTTGCTTTCCTTGAGATAAGTGGCTAATGTATGAGAGAATCAAACACTTACATCTCCCTTTATGTTCTCAGGAGACAATGAACCTTTCTTTGTTAAGGGTGCAAGCAGTAACAGCGACATTGCCGACATATATACTTTCGTTTGGAGTAAACACATGTTGTAATTAGTCACCATGTAGGCAGTGCAGCTCAATAGCTCATCATATTTTAGTTGTACTGAACAAAATTTAAATGCCAGAATCTTGAGAAGAGAGAGGATGATATCTTTGGCTCTGTTAATAGTTTGTGACAGTTGTAAATACATTCAAGCCTCACAAACCATTAACTGGGCTCTTCTGGTCCAGATTAATATTCCAAAGATATGAGATTCTGGGCGTGCATTTGAATTTCAAGAATTTTTGCTTTTTGCTTTTTTAGGAAATTGTTTATAACATACAGATTAAGTAGATTGGGAATCTAAAGCTTTGTGTGGAATTGAGGTGCTGTAGTCTTTAAACTATAGCCGTTGTGAAAAAAAGTTGTAACTACGAAACAAAAATTAATAGTATATAATAAATATAATTTTTAAATAATAAATTTGATAAAATTATTAAAGGTATAATATACTTTTTATAATACAAGTGAAAAATTATATTAACATACCTTACAAAATATAGTAGTTAGTGTTTACTAAATACTTTAGTACTGTATCTTAAAAGTTACAACTACCCCAACTTCAATTCTAAATAGGGCCAAGTACACAAGCCAAAATCCTTGTCCATTTCATAACCTTAGCAGAAAACGGAACTTTCGAAGTTGGTCTCTTTGAAGTCCAATTACTTCGAGAAGTACCATTAAATTCTCACTAGCACCTTCTTCCCTATCAGTGACTTGAGGATGAAGTAATACTTCCAAAAGCTGAATATGATTAAAGATTTTTTGTAGGGGCTGGCTATATCACTAAAAGCTTTGTTACGCACATCTCTTACAAACAAAGCTACTTTTCTTTGGCATTCTCTTTGTTCACAAAAAACAAATTTTAGAAAGAGCACTACTTATTAGAGGAAGATAATCGCGATCGGAATGTTAAAAAGATTCTTGATCTTAAAACAATATTCAAGGCACAGTTTAGACTCCATTACTAATCCATAAAACAACCCCGAAAGCCTCTCATATGCTTGGTGATCATTATCGAAATGTGCAGGGAGTTTTTCGTGTGAAACTGTATCCATTTTCCACTATCCGATCCGAAAATAAAATTGAGCAGGGTTAGAGGGAAGCGACTGAGATTGTTTCCAATGGTGTTTTCTTGAGTTATTGTACATAGTTTTTGAAGGAGGGGTAAGCCCCAAGGATCTAGCCAAGTGTTTTCGAACAACTTTATTTAGTTGATCACGTAGATTTGAATTTTAGGAGTGATATAAATTTTGAATTTTGTCCACTTATTTATCTTTAAAAAAATTTTAAAACAAAAAAATAAGCTTTTGAAGATGGGATTCCAATGGAATTCGAAGAATTGGTGCATTTGGTTCAAATGAATCTCCCAAGCTGTAACTTTGACGGTTAAAATTCCTCATGAGCTTGGAAACATGAACATGCTCAACCCTAATGTTCATTTAATTACTTGCTTAGCACGAATAACATGAACTTGCTCAACCATAACAATAAATTATAAAAACATGATTGAAATATAAAAAAAAAAAAAAATCGAGACTCTGGAATTATTTGCTATTAGAAAGAATTGGCATAAGTATTTTTTTTTTCAATCTCAGTTAATTTAGAACGCTATTATATCTGTAAATTTAAGTTACCTACAAATTCGAGCACGGTTCAACACAATTAATCAAAAAACTTTAAACCTCATGTATTAGGTTATTGCATGGAAAGTCTTGTGCATGAATCATTAGGGTTTCTACATCATTATCACCAGCTTACCAAAACCCCCAAAGAAAAAAAAAAAAAAAGGAAGGTAGTCTATGGATTGGAGGACTCGAATCGAAAATATTAAGAAACAAACAACCTCAAGTTGCGGAACAACACGGACCTTGTTCTCACACACTCCATGAATATTTAACTCTCACATATCAATTTATGAAAGGTGTAAATTGAAATTTAATAAAATAAAAAATATGAATTATTTTTAACACTCGATGCTTATTTGTATGATTTATTTAATAATCATAAGAACTTATTTAATTTCAAAAGTTATTTTCTAAATTTTTATTATTGTTTAGTTTATTTTGAGTAAATATTTTTTTGAAAATTAAATTTTAAACTTTTGAAAGTAGAGATCGGAGATTAAAATAGCATTCTAAAAGCTATTTTCAAAATTTTTATTGTTGTTTGGTCCATTTTGAGTAAAGATTTTGGAGATTAAATTTTGGGCTTTTGGAAATAAAGATTGGAGAGCTTTTTCAAAAGTTAAATTGTTTAAAATGTCTATTATTTATTTTACATTCTTGTTTTATTCATTTCATAATATAATTTTAAAAACTTAACTCTTAAAGTTATTTTATAATTTTTAATAAAAATTTTCATTAACAACTGAATAACTGAATATATTTTTTTAAAACTTCTACTCATAAAAAATCTATTAATAAAAATTCTACTTGAATAATCTTTATTGAAAAATTAAAGCAAATGGAACCTCATTATTTTTTTTTCTTTTACAAAGAGAATAACAATAATTATATCATTTTTTACCCTAACACCCTCGAGAATTAATTATTAGGTCCCACCATTTACGAGAACCATCTACTACATATAATACTATAATGGATACGTTGGAGAGATGTTTACTTTTATAAGGATGGGAATACCACTCGTTATGCGCAATAAGTACTACGTTGAATAATCTAATGAAGGTGCATGACAATAAACGACAAGTGCATTGTTAATGGCTGTTAAGCAATAGCTTTTTTCACATAATCTATTGCGAGTGCATGACTATTAATAGATGACCAATACATTGTTAATTAATGGTTGTTAAACAATAGATTTTTTCACCTAATTAAATGGTGATTATAATATTTTTTTTTCATATACGCACCGCATGAGTAATTGCCTTGATAGCAGCAACACTGGGTCGCTTCCATTCAAAGTCACGGTTTTATACGAATTAAGAACTAGCTCATTCAGCATTGTCGTTGTGCTACAATTCAACAAAGAGCAAAATGGCAGCTGCTACTGACACTCACAGGGAAGCACAAATATCAGATGCTAAGCGAGGAGGCTGGATAGCATTTCCCTTCATTGCAGGTCTCCAGTACTGTCTCATGCGTGTACAAACTCTGTAACTGCTTTCACTGAAATTTAAACAATCTTGAATTGATGTGGATTGTTTCTGTAATTTCAATTAATCAGGAACTGTCACTTGCCTGACGCTTGCTGGAGGAAGGATGGGTAGCAAACCTAATGGTGTATATGATTCAAGAATTCCACATCACTAGCATTAACTCTGCTCTGATTTCAAATATTGTTGATGGTTTCATCAACTTGTTTCCTGTCCCCGGAGCAATCATTGCCGACTCTTTCTTAGGCTCTTTCCAAGTCATCTGGATATCTTCTTTCGTCTTTTTGCTCGTAATCTTCTTGCTATATATATGTGGGTCGCCTTTATTAATTCTTTCAATGTTCACAGCTAGTAATTAGCTACAGTTTACGATATATACCATCATGTCTAACTCTTGCAGGGAGCCATTCTTTTAGCTTCAACTGCAACATTTTATCCCTTGAGGCCTCAAATATGTGATATTGGGTTGAGCTTATGTTAAAGGTCCATCCAAAGTCCAATTTGCAGTACTATATGCAGGCATAGCTCTGGCATCTCTAGGAGTGGGTGGCTCACGCTTTACATTAGCAACAATGGGAGCCAATGAATTTGAAATCCCTCAGCATCAAGGCATTTTCTTCAGCTGGTTCTCCATTCTCACTTACGCTTCAACTGTGATAAGCTCTGCAGGATTCGTCTACATTGAGGATAATGTTAGTTGGCTTGAGTATTGCAGCAAATTTAGGTGGTGCTTTCATTTTCTTGTCGGGAAAACGTTTCCACTTGTTTGAAAAGCCAAATGGGAGCCCCTTTGTGGGCTTAGCCCGTGTCGTTGTTGCTTCTATTGAAAAATGGAAGCCTGTTCTCTCGTCTGGAAGTGAGGATTACTACCAGGAGCAGAATGCAATAACTAGTCTCATGGCAGCGACGCTTGAACAGAAGTTCAGGTACTGGCTAATATCGGCATTTTATTATCAAATTAAAATAAAATCTGCCCGATGCTTCGATTTAGAGTCTTAGTTGCTTTGATAAACTTATTTTTAATAATATTCCTGCAGCTGCAGTAATGCTCCTATGAAATGGAGCTTTAAGTTTGACTAACAGTAACAGATCTCTCTTTCTTGATGCAGGTTCTTGAACCGTGCAGCCCCGATAACCGAAGGGGACATTCAAGCAGATGGATCGATAGCAAAGCCGTGGAGGCTCTGCTCAGCTCAACAAGTGGAAGATTTCAAAGCATTAATCAGAATTTTCCCACTATGGTTTAGCAACATGATCTTGAGCATCACATTAGGAACTGTAAACAGCTTGACTGTTCTTCAAGCTCTAACCATGGACCGTCACCTTGGTCCACATTTCAAAATCCTAGCAGGATCCATTCTTGTTGTAGTTATACTCTCTACTTCCATCTTTCTCATCTTCAATGATCGCTGTTCTTTACCGTTTGGCAGAAGTTGACTCATCAGTTGCTGACTCCACTCGAACAAATAGGAGTAGGCAACGTGTTAAACACGATTGGCGTGGTTGTCTCAGCTGTAGTTGAGGCAAGGAGGCTCAAAATAGCCCATGCTCACCACCTTCAAGACTAGCCAGGTTCTTTGGTGCCAATGTTGGCCTTATGGCTATTTCCACAACTACTTTTGGTTGGCATTGGGGAAGCATTTAATATTCCAGGACAAGTTCAACTATATTATCAAGAATTTGCAGCCTCTCTACGAAGCACGGCAACTTCTATGATCACTCTTTTTATGGGATTGGTCTCTATTTGAGCACAGCTTTGATAGATATTGTCCGAAAGGCAACTGGTTGGTTACCGGATAATACAAATAGCGGCAGACTAGACAAGATGTATTGGACTGTATTTGTGCTTTCCGTGCTGAGCTTAGGTTATTATCTTGTTTGCTCCTGGAAATACAAATACAGAAATGTCGAGAAGGAAATGGATAATGAATCTGGCTTTGTTAAGTGACTGGAATAGTTACAAAAAGCAAGAGGCTTAATGTATTTGACTCCCGTAACAATCTATTAGCATATATTTACGACACTTATTGTCTATATTGAAATTCTATATTAGTTCTCTAATCCCTTGAAGCTGATGCCATTTTCAAGTCTTAGAAGAAGATAAAACACCAGTACTGAGGTAGAGAAAGGAGAAATATTTGCTCCAATTGGAGAAACAGAAGCAGAGTTCACAGTTTTCATCTGCAAGTGAGGATTGCTACCACCACAACAACAAAACGGTACACCAGAGATGGCGCCCTGAATGCCCAATATAAATAACTTCAGGTATAACATTAACAGATTAGAAAAGTTATTATAGTAAATGTGTTACTATGTCTATTAAGAGCCAAAAGAAACAATGCAACTTTTTAATTTACGAGAAACTGAATGAGCACCAGCGAAGTAGAAAGGAGAAGCATTAGTAGAGATGTCAGAAATCTCCACAGGATAGAGCCCCTTGGAGATTTTTTTTATTTGGGGAGGGTACGGGGATGAATTTCTTACACAATTTTTATTTTGGGAAAGGAACAGGGATATGAGATAGAATTTCTCATCCCCTCCCAAATTCTCCATTTCCCCATTTTATTTTCAATTTTATATTTTAGAATTATTAATGATTAAATAATAAAATTTAAATTATAAAACATTAAATACTAGTATAAATAATAAATATCAAAATTTTTATACTAATATATTATGAAACTTTCAAGTTTAGTTAATTAGTTATTGTCCTAAATTATTATTCGATCAGATCTTATTCAAGAGGCTCTGACCCAAAATTTTTATTTTAAAACTTTTATCCAATAAAACTAAAGCAAAAGCTAAAGCTAAAGCATCCAAACTTTACTAAAATATACTGTAAGACTTTACTTTTATTTAAATTTTTATTTTAATATAATTAAATCAAATTCGACAACTAAAAGTATGTCAATTATTCAAGTTTATATGAGATCGGAGACTCTCGGGGGCCCATGTTATTATTTAGAGAGGAGAGTAAGCAATTCTGACGTGACAACGGCATATGTAGAATATCAAATATGTACGGGGATGTCAGTCCACTCCCTTTCTTCCCCATTGCCATCTCTATGCATTAGCTCGATCTATTACAGGCATATTTGCTACTCTATCTTAACTGCTTCTGTAACATATATCAGAGAAACAAATTGTGCTAGTATATCAATTCGCCCTGACGAATCTCACGAAGGTTACCAGTAAAAAGATAAATTTCTCCTTGATTCAAACTTTTCAGGCACGTTATTGTCTCTAATGATAATCTTTGCGAAGTCTGATGGTCCAAAGTTAATGTATTGAGCAAAAAATTCTTGAAGCCTTTTCTTTCAAGCCAATGCCAAAAGGCTGCAATTTCCTTGGACACCCGCTTAAAACAATCGAACACACACTTTTTGATCAATTTTGTGGAAGGCTTGGAGTTGTCGGAGAGGAATCCAATCAAAAGTCCAAGCACGAAAATGCAGAAACAAGTATTCTTTAGTGGTGTTAACAAGTTTTTGGGATTTTTTGTTTGCGGTTCTAAATCAAACTTTGGTTTTTGTCACTAAATCTTCAGCTGGGTTTTTTTATAGAAAAAGAAAAGGGTCAGTTGAAAGACTTCTGAAAGAGCGGGAGACAGATCAATATTGTTTACTATTTAATTTTGTTGTGAATTCTTGCAAGTAATTATATTCCATTTTTTTTACTGTTTAATTATAATATAAAATTGGAAGTGAAAAAGGAATTTTCATACTACAGCGCGTGACCGTTTTCATACTCAACAAGCTATTAAAGCCCAAGCTTTCAGTGTAAACAGAGGAAACATAGAGCTTCTAAGTGGAACTTCCTAATTGGAAAACTATCCTGGTTTTTTAATTTGCTGCAGTAGAAGCTGATGCTACCGGTGCACGTTTTGGGACGAATCTTCTCACTCTTATATCTTTGCCATGAATAACGAACTGCTTTAGTTCATTCTCTCCGAGAATTAATGTAATGTATGCAGGCGAGCGGACGATCACACGAGCATAAAGAGACTGATCACGGCAATTGCCCATCATAATATCCTCTAGACAATCTTCTCCATATCTCCTGCATTCAATCAGAACCAATAAAAAAATGTTAACAAAAGTCGCCGCACTTGTTCTCTTTGTGCTAGTATTTGCATTCATTAATGTAATAAAGAAAGAACAAGAGAGTGCAACACATACCTAATAAAGAACTCAAAAAGTTCTGCTCTTGTAATGGGGTGACCTTTAGAGAATGTGGCAAACAAAGTCCGATCAGTATCAGCATCATTAGCTTGTCCATCTGCCAATTCGTTTCCATTACCTTGTTGCCTAAGAATATTGACTTGGGGTTGCAGTAATTCAACAGCAGGTTCCAAAACCTGAACTTGATGATTATTCAAATTATTTCCGAGTACCAAGTCATAGTCAATAAAAGCTCTGTCACACACATCTCTTGAAAGGATAGTAACATTTGCATTGGCACTCTGTTTGTTCCCAAACACAAATGCTAGAGAGAGCTCTCTGTCACAAACTCTACTCATTAGTGGAAGATTATAGTTAAGACCGGCCTGTAAAAAAGATTCTTTGGCTACACAATCAAGGCACAATATAGACTCGAGTGCTAATCCATAGAGCCCTGAGAGTGATGACTCTGTCAGTTGTAGTGACTTGTGTACAAAATGTCTGTAGCCTTTAGTTTCAAGCCAATTCCAAAAGGCTACAATTTTCTTGGACGTGTCAGAATCCAAACCCAGTTGAAACACTAACTTTGCATATGCCTCACGATCAATATTGTGAAACCTTTGAAAATCAGTGAGCGGGATAGCATTTTCTTCTTGGAGCTCAGGAACCGTGAGAGTAATCCTAGACATTCTGTAAAGGTTTCACCTTTCTGGGAAGGGGGTTTTTGCAGAGATGTATATGAGAAGAAGCAAATCAATAAAGTCAAGAAAATGAAAGGAAAAGTGAAGTTAGTGTTTTGATGGTGTCTATGGAATTACAGCAAAGATTAAACTTGAGGCTAGTTATCGAATTGGTGAAGGTTTTTTAGAATCCAAGAAGGAGAAGAAGGGCAAGGAATGCAAATTTTAATATGATTGCTCTTATAATCTTTAATGTTTTCTCTTATCAACAACGGGAAAGAAAGACCATTCATTTTTTTTTTTTGGGGAGACGGAAAGACGTTTATTTATTATATAATATGTTTAATATTTGCAGTTGTATGTAAACATCTGCCAACAATGTTTTGCCACGTGTACATTATTACTCATATATAGTGATGATTTATTATTTATCTGAGTTCATATTAGAGTTAAAGAGTGATTGGTTCAAGTTTGTAGACAATTAGAAACTTAAAAAGTTTAAATAAGTACACTTCTTCTCCTTGCTGGACTCTGACAAGACCCTTTGTGATTCATTTCGCTCGCTCCCGGAACTGCCTTCACTGATCCTATAAATAGCCTCTCAAGTTTCAACTTTTCGGCATTCCCGCAAACTCCATTGAAACAGAAACTTAATTTTTATCTTTTATTTTTCCAAATACCCATCCGCAAAGGCCAGAACTTGCTTCTACAATGTCTTGGATTCCTATCAAAAACCTCAAAGATTATCACAATATCGATCGCCTAGCATACGCCAGGCTTTTGTATCCATATGGGTCAGATTGTGTGGCATACAAGAAAATAATAGCCCTATGGAATTGGCTTGAAACTCAAGGCTACAGAAATTTTGTATACCACACGCTGACAGTGAGCGGTGCAGTGCTGTATTACTTAGAATTCGAGTCTAAATTGTGCCTACAGTGTTTAAATGAACTAAAAACGTTTTCACAAGAGCTCTCTCTAGAATTTGTTAATAAGAAGAACAAAGAGAGTGGTTGTGATAACCTTCTTCCAGCAATGAGTCAAGTTTGTGGCAAAGAGCTCTCTCTAGAATTTATTTATGAGAATAAAGAGAGTGCCAAAGCAACGATTACTAAGTTTGTAAGAGATGTGTGTGACAGGGCCTTCACCGACATTGTTCCAAGAGAATGTTTGATAGATGAAATACAGTTTATGGAGTCGACTTTTGGGTTACTTCGACCCCAAGTCAAAATTCTTGGGCAACAAGTTAATGAACAAGTTGACGAGAAGGTGCCTAACGAGCATTTCTGTAATGGGAAACAAAGGATCAGTGACCGGAGTTTGTTTGTAACTTTCTCAAAGGATCAGTCTATTACAAGAGAAATACTTCATTGCTTTTTCAATTGGAGATATGGGGACGATTGTGTGGAGGAGATCACAGTGGATGATGATGATGATAGTAGCCGCGCGGAGTGTGTTAATGCTCGTGTGGTAGTCAAAAGACCCTCATACATTGCTAGGATTCTGGGCGAGAGTGAAGTAACGCAAATCAATTGCGATCCATTGTTTACACTTACAGTGAAGAAGTTCGCCTAGGTTTAGAACTTGAATCAAGAAATTTATTTTAACTATTTTAAAATGTAGTTACCATAAGTCTTGCTTGATAGATGTTAATGTTCCCTGCTGTGTGGTTGGTGTCAATTTTACAATTTCTTTTTTTTTTTTTTTGCTGGGTCTGAAAAGGTATTCAGTTAGAATCTTTTGATCTGTTCTGTTAAACAACAGTAACTGAGATTTACTGATTCAGTTATATCTAAAGAATCATTAAATTCCTTAAAACAAACACTCAAGAATTCCTTCTGTGTAGCATTGTTGATAATGGCTATTCTTGCTCTTGAGTCTCATAAATAAAAATTTTTATTCTTCAGAGAAAATCAAGCCTATACTCATTCATATACATCGACCACCGCACCCGAATTTATTAATTTATTTCATGAGTTAGCAGTGGGAACCTTCACTTGCTTGAATAATTTGCATGATCATTATAAGATCACCACAGGGATAATGAAATCTCCAAATCCGCCATTGATTATATGGATAATGAAATCTCCAAATTACTATATTAAGATGAGAGGTCCAGGACAGACATGAATGTTGATCTCTTTCGTCTCCGTTGTCATCATGTTGTAATCACAATTGCGTATAATTCAATACTCAAGAGGTTAGTTGATCAAGATTTTAGATTTTTTAATAACAAATTTTAGATACAATTTTAATAAATAAAACTAAGTAAGAAAATGAAAACGATAAATTTTTTTCAAAAAAAAAAATTATCGTAGATAGTATCAAAATTACATTCAAAATAGTAAACTTGTCTGGACCAGCATCTTTAAGCACCAGTGTTCGGGAACACTAATTTTGCCATAGAACAACAATTCCAACGAAACAAATGTGCAAGTGCACAAATGACGTTATGTAGATTAATGGGAACAAAAATTTACATTCGTTAATTGTTGCGTAGAAAAAGAACAAACAAATTTCTTTGATACATGCTTCTGCACAAGCCATGGTCTTGTTTGCCTATAATCTTGTGACAGATTTTGTGATTCTGAATCAGTCACCGTGTTAGTGACAAAAGAATGATTAGCCAAACCTCAGCCTCCTTATGCAGAATTGGAAGGAGTGTTGATGTTGCCGTTGCTGAATTTTGTACAATCAAATGGCCCTATCCCTTGGTTATTCTTTCGTTTCACCTAAAAACATACAAAGTATATGCATCAGATCAAAATATTGCAGCAAACGCACCTAGGAATCTGCAAGTTGCTTGTTCATTACAATCACTGATACAGTGGATCTAGGATGAAGAGAAAATTACTAAGAAAAACAAAATAATATGGATCATACCGGGGACCATGGACCAGGTTCGGGCAGAGATTTGTCTGGGGGTGAATGTTGTACAGCACCGCCTTTCAGGGTTAGAATTTCCTGCAGAAAATTTTGCATTAAATTGCTAGATAGTGATCATTTATTTATTTATTTATTTTTTCCTGGTCCAATGAATCATCAATTAATATCACTATCAAGTTGAAGTTTTCAAGAATATATAAAACGTGCACGCAAAATATGTTTTCTGTCAATGAATCAAAAATTACAACACTGCTAAAAAGAAAAACACTTGTGTGCAAGTTGAGTTTTCAAGGACTGCATTTAGCCTACAGTCACACATCATAACAGACAAGTGCAAATCAGACTAATCAGGATAGTGGTGTGATTCAGCATAGATCACCAAGTCAAATTCAGAAAATTGATTGGAAAGTTTTTCTTATCATCAAACGAGTTTATATTACCTCTCCAGCAGCTTCAAATGCTGCTAACCATTCATCAGAAAAGGGGGCAGCATGTGGTGGAGGTTTTATCACAAGATTATCTTGCTTCTCATCAATCTCAGATTTCCCTCTGACATAAGAAACAACTAGAGTCGGTATCATTTCTGAAAATTTAATAGCAATTTAAATAACTCACGTGATGATAATGGGAATAAGTAGAAAATAGGAATGCTAGCATAAATAAGATTTAGAATTAAGCACTCACAGGCTTTCTGTTGCATCCAGATCCTCTGTGGGACATATGGCATCTTCTAATTCACAATGCATTTCACAGTTAGGATCATCATTCGTTTGAGAAACACTAGTTTCAGCATCCCCAGGCAAATCATCACTCTTTAATATATTTTCTATATCCTGAAGGATACCTCCTAATGACAACATTGTTGAATCTTCTGTGGCAAAGTTGGAACTTTTAAACTCATGCTTCATTTCACAGTTAGAACTGCCATTATTTTGAGAAACACTAGCTTCCTCAGGCAACACGTCACTCTTCGTTAGATTATTCCCTATATTTTGTACATCACCATCCTTCCCAGATGGGCAGTCAGCCTTCTCATCCTCATCAATACCATCTTCTCTCACTGCAGCTGCTACCTGAGTACAAATGGTAAGACTGTTTGGTTCATTTGCACAAGCATCTGATTTTTCTAGAATATCATCCATCAGATTCCCACAAACATTGTTGTTCTCATATTCTTCAGAAGAACAGTTGATTACAATCAACTTATCATTCAAACAGGACTCGTGGGTATCCAGGGAACCTTGGACAGCTACAGAATTCAAAGTATGAAGCTCAGAATGCAATCTAGATTGTTCATAAACGTCATCTGCAACCACCGGATTAAATTTACTGGTGCAGCAATCAGCTAATATACTCCCTTCTAAGACCTGCATCTGTTCATCTTCAGCAAGTGATTTCTTGATTTTGTTGTCAAATGAAGCAATTTCTTCATTTCCTTGCTCCGCATGTTCATGTTGGAATTCATCATGAGGGCTTTTTGGTCCTCTTCCACTACAACTTTTAACATCCAAACTGATATCTGCAACATTTTCCACATAGGACTTTCTGGACTCTTCAAAAGGCATGCCATTCTCAGACAAAGTTTCATCAGACGCCTGTGGAATCCCACCCACAGACTGTTGGCAGAACATGTGCATAGAACTCAACTGGTCATTGTGTGTTGTTGATGTACTAAGCTGACGATAACTACTATCATCCTCAGGAAAAAGTTTATCAGACACCATTGGGCTAGGATTACTCTCCATGGACTGTCGGCAGACTGTGTGCATAGCACTCAACTGGTCATCGTGCATCATTGATGCACTATGTTGACAAAAAATAATGCCATTGGCTGGCTTTAGATCAGAGTTGGAATGGCAATTGTTTAGTTTGCTTTCTACACCTTTCTGCTTATTTGGATCATTTATCACATAACCGATCTGAACTTCAATTGTAGCACCTCTATCAGTTACCCCAACATCATTCCCAGTTTGCAGCATAGCACTAGGTTGGGTTTCAAAATGTTGAAGATCAAATTCACATCCATCGAAATCCCCACTGTTGAGACAAACATTAGATACCTCGACAATAGTGGTGGTTGCCATGCTTATTGATTGATCTTTGCCAATTATTTCAGACTCCCCAGAATTAGCTAGACCATGAAGCTTGATGTCATGGCTGAGTTGTGCATCAGTAAAACCTGAGATAGTGTCATCTCCATGTGGACAATCAGCTATTTCAGCCATATGGAAACCACAATCTTTTGTTGCACGTGGCATTAAACAAAGAGCACCAGAACTTGTCAATTCACTTCCATTAGCACCATTTACATTTTCAGTCATATCATCAACAACCATTTTATCCAATACATCACTACCTTGTGATTTTGTACAAATGTTGCCAATGCTGGCCACACAGTCTTTTGCTTCCACTGTGTCTTCAGAGTGACGCTGACCATGAGAACTTTCTGCTTCACCACCGCTACAGAGTCTGACTTCTGGACTGCCATCTGCGGTCTTTGCAGTTTCGCAATTATGGAACTCAGAAGATCTAATCTCCTTGGATGAAACACCATTATTCATACATGGCTTTTGAGCCTTGGTAGAAACCTGTTTGATACAAGGCACCATATCCTCATCTTGCTTCTTGGATTGTTCATCAACATCATGCACAGAGTCTAACCAATCATCTTGCTTTTTCAAAGTAGCATTAATACTGTCACTGATGACATCTTTGGACTGCAACTCTGAAGAGATGGCAGAATTCTTAACAAATGAGTTACACGTTTTCTCTTCCACACATTGGTTGTCAATCATATCCTCTGTCTTAAAAACACCTTCAATTTGCACTGTGGCTTGAAGATGGGATGAAAATTGAGGATTTTCCAATTCTTTCCCACTCAAGTCCATATTTGTTGGGTAAATAATGGCAACTCTCTTTTCATCATCATCATCATCGTTCTTCAACCGATCACTCAATGCTCTGTGAAAGAGCAATTTGTTATCATTACTCTTTGACTCATTATCCACCACTTGAGAAATTTTCTCATTTTCACTTGGCCCCACATTTTGCAGAGCTTCTTGGTCAATATCATTGCACAGACTAAATTTTTGCTGATTATTTAAACTGCCATAACTGTTGGAGTTAAAAGGCACTTCCAATTCCACCTTTTGAACAGTTGTAAGACTAGTGGGGATGAAAGATCCTTTTATTGATTTTGGTATCCTTGTACCAGTTGCTGTCACACCATTGGCCATGTCAGGCATCTTTGCAGGAGCAGAAATGGGCGTCTCATGAGTTGCATTTAAGGAATCAAACTTTCTAAAATTAGGTATGTTGGATTCTGGAACATTACAAGCTTGATTAATTCTCAGTAATGAACCATGTGATGTAGAAGCTTTTGACTGCAAGGATGTTAACATATATAAAAGAAAAATTCAATCAGACACTTAAATAAAGAGTCGTTCATTCCAAGTGCACCATAAAAATAGTTGAAAGTAATCTATCCATGTGTTTTTACCTGATTAAAGAATCCCAAAGATGGCGATGGCATCCGCAAACCTGATGGTTTTGCAGATTGTGTTTGTGCATACTGCATGCTTCCGTCACTTCGGAGAGAAATCTGAACTTTTCTGGAATCACCATCATTGTTGTTTAACACATTCGCAGAAGTTCGAGGAGGAGGAGCTGTATCAATCTTCAAGGTATTTTTAGTTTTGTTCACAACAGGATGCTGAGATTTGGCTGATGAATGCTTTTCCAACGATGAGTTAGTCTGTACAAATGAAAGAAAATCATGACATAGAGGGCAAACTTTCCCTGGGGATAATAATAAAATGTTGGTGAAGTATTATATTCCAAAAATCGTGATTAGCCCTAGAATTTTCAACAATGTTCTCACTGCATTTCTTCTTGCTTGCTGAAGGGAGGATTTCACAGCTATTGATCTGCCAGTTGAACCAGATCTTGCATCATTTCTTGCACTGTTAATACTGTTTGAGGCAGCCTTTGATCCAACATTTTTTTGAACGCTGACTGCTACATGAGAAAGGAGACACCAAAAATACAGATATGATTTGACTATATCCAACTATCAATGAAACGTTAACTTATTAAGATAAGATGATTGTATGAACACAAATAATCAAACCCTCTCTGAAAGAAGCAAAATCATAATCAAATTACCTGGTTGAGAAATCTGATTTCGCTTCATGTTATTTGCAACGGGAATGTTGCTTCTGGCAGTTACAGAATGCACAGAGGTATCCAGCTTACGAGCTGGTACCCTAGAAAATTTTGATTCCTTACTTGTTGATTTCGTTGTGTTTGCATTTGCAGGTCTTTTAAGAGTTCAAAGAAATTAAGGTCAATTGTTCAACAATTACAATGAAGAGAGAGAGAGAGAGAGAGAGAGAGAGAGAGAGAGAGAGAGAGAATGTCAAAGTAAAAGCATTTGGTCCCACAAAAGCTAAGCAGAAGGATATGAAGATGAAGCAACAGGGCGTGGGCAACCATTGCGTTTAGATCCACTCCTATTGATGTCATGGGCTGAAAGCAGCTTCCGCTTGCCCTGAGAAGCATGTATTCAGAACAATTAGAATTAGTTCCTTTTACCACAACTTTTGACTTATGGGGAATAGGTCAAAATGATGGAAAGTTTTTGGCCATCCTAAAGCTATTTAAGAAACACTAACCGCTGAAGCTGATGCTACACTAACTCTAGCTGGCGAACCAGTCTTTGGCAAAAACGCACCACTACTCTTTCTATCTTCACTAAGAAAACTTGCAGGTAATTCCTTGAACAAATTTTCTGAATTACGAGCCAAGGATTCACTCCCATCTTCTTCAATAACTGACAACATTGCACCACGGGAATTGCCAGAATTGCCGCTGATCATAGACAACTCTATTGGATCCAAAACACCTGACCAGTCGAGCAACTAGTAAGTGCAATCAACTAAGAACTGCCATTTCAATCTTTAAGTACAATAAAACATTACAAAATCGAAAAAGGGATCACCTTCTTCAGTAAAGAAAGCCTTATTCCACGCTAAGCTTTTGCGCAAATTGTATCCTCCCTTTTTCTTCCTCTTCATTGATTGTGGCTCCATGTTGAGTTTTGGCACTTCTGGTTTGTTTAGACTTGCATTTTCTTTGTTAACACTGTCTCTTTTTGATGATAAATCCAGTTTTGCTGCATCCCCATTGCCTGCGATACCCACTGCAACAGAATAATGCCATTCATTTAAACTTTTACACAAATGTAACTCAATTCTGGTATAAGTTTGACACTAACATAATTAACAAAATATCTGTCCTCAAACCATTCTATGTAAAATTAACTAATGACGCATTTATGAGTTTTTCTTTTTTAAAAAAATAAAAAATAAAAAATACGTAAATGATTTCCAAAGCATTTTCTAAAACTTGTTCAATGCATTTTTAGGAATCTGTCACCACAGATTCTTCAAGAAAACAAATCATAAAGTAGAGCATAAATTTAGCAAAAGAAAAAGAAGACAAAATTCGCGAAACAAAATAAGAGCAATAACATTACTGTGAACAATAAATAATTAACAAAACCCAAGAAAGCAAATTGTTCAAAAAAATAAATCGCAATTCAGGCATTGAAATTCATTGAGTGGGGAAACCCTAACCTACTGGAGAGACAAGAGGGGGAGGATTAACGGCGCAAGCGGATCTGGGGATTTGAAGAGGTGAGCAAGCGAAATAAGTGTTGTTGAGACTCGAAACGCCGTCGTTCGAGATGTGCTGCAGCGGCAGTAGCGAATCATCTTCTCCTGAGATCTCTATAAATGACAGATCGTCTGGTTCCATTTCTTTGATCTTTTTTATCAGTTTGTGTTGTGTACTTCGTGTTATGAGAGGTGTCAATTTCAAATTATTGGCAAGCGGGAAGTCTTAGAGTGGAGTGAATTGAAGACAAAGATGACGTGATTGGGTTGTTGAATTTACATATTTCTCCCTGCGATTTGGTTCCTCTTCGGGCTTGTTTTGGGCAGGCAGCTGGCTGACTGAAAGAACCATCATATTAATCCAAGTATTATTGATAAATCAATTGAAAATGAAACACAAAGGTTATAAAGGGAGGATAAATTAAGTAAATTATTATAAAAATAATAAATTAATTTTTTATTAATAAATAATATTAAAATTAATAAATATAATATAAAATTTATAAATCAATGTCAAGTTTAAAATGAAACATAAATTTTATAGATTACACATAAAACATGAGAATAAAAAGTAAAATAAGTAAATTAATGTAAGAGATATTAAAAAATAAAAAAAACTTACAACTGTAAAATAAAAACTCATAATAATATTGATTATTTGATATATTCACTGGTTTTGTATTTAAATTGAATAATAATAGTTTTGGGTTTATGTAATGCATGTAATGTTTTATTAAGGATAAAAGTCATTCTCAAAATTGAATTGTGAAAAACCGTTCTTTTAATGTTTCTGAAACCTGCTCTAAGATGAAGCGAATTTGCATGCTTATGCACCTCCTCAATAACAATTCAAAATAGTTTTTAAATACAAGTAAATAGCAAAGTTTAAAACTACTTGAAGTATGCATAAGACTCAATTTTAAATATAATTTTATTGATATATCATCTATGTGTCTAGTAATATAATAATATATTTTTATTTTATTTTGGCTTAATCCACATTAAGATAAATAATTGTACTTAATTAATTTGTGTAGTAAACAAATACTATTATAGAAGAATGAAGAAAAAAAGATTATAAATGTCAATAATGAATTTAGAATTCATGTTTAAATCAATTCAATAAAACTAATTCTACTTGTTTAAAAAAAATTATTTTTAATTGATAAGTGACTCTTTTTTCTTTGCTTAATTAAAGTAAATTAATAAAATATTTTTCACTAAAATTCTAGAGAAGCGATGTTAATGGTTTTAATTATTAGTAATTTTATATTAATTTATTTATTTTATCTTTCATTTATTAATCTTATTGGTTTTAATTATTAGTAATTTTATATTAATTTATTTATTTTATCTTTCATTTATTAATCTTATGTACAATTTATAAAATTTATATTTATTATAACATTAATACCACAATTTTAATCACGTCCTCATCATGATCAATAATTTCTCCTAATGCCACGTACACATAGGTGGCCAAAAAATTTATTTTACCACACCTTTATCCATATAAAAGTACAAACTGACTGGCATAAAATTTTAGAGATTATTTTAAGAAGTTTGAAGATTATTTTAAGCTATTAAACCATTTATTCATATACAATCCATTTTTCAGTAAATGGAAATTCAAACCAAAATTTGGTTCTTATTAATAAATTACAAGCTCGAGGCTCTAGCTCTCGGCTCTAGCTCTAGCTAATTACGCACTCTCTTTGGTTTCCACCTCCTTCAGAAGAGGCATCACTATCTGAAAATCCTAAAACAAAAGTCTCTCCTTCCTCTTCATCACTTTCAAAATCAGCTGCATTGTATCTCCTTTCCATGTATGCCAATGTTTGCCGCCTTTGCAGCCGTAGAACATGCATGATAACGTCAGGAGTAAGTGTGATCCGTGAATGATCTTCTCTACCCTGTTTATTAGCTTTCATAATCTGTTCATAAACATAAAGGAAGCATTAGACCTTAAAATTCATGTTGCGTCTGTAACTAATACAAGACAGGAACAGAGTTGGACCTTTTCTGCATTTTCGGGCAATGGAGGAAAATCAGTAGGCATAGGAGCCCAGAGCTTGACACTCTTCTCAATTCCACAGGTAGCAAACATCGGAATGTGTGGATGGGGCTCGAGCTGATTAACTACATGCCGATCACCAACCATTAAACGCACAAGCTTACCTCCCTTCTTTTTCCAAATGAATAGGTGACCACAGTCAGAGCCACTCATGACATATTCATCATTGGGGCCAAAGAAGTTCACTCCTTTAACTGTTTGTGAATTCCTATGACCGGAATAAACCTGTGGCTCCTCATGTTTCTGCAAATCCTCAGGAGCGATAGACAATGGTGAAGGCCCCAATCCCATATTCTTCTCAAACAGATATATGAGCTCATCGTTGTAAGAGATGAGCAGCTCACTTGTATTAGAATAGGCCAATCCAGTGATATGAACATTGTTTTTCCCAATCAGATGACGGGGGCAAAACGTGTCCACAGGTGTATCTGAACTAATTGGTGAATACCAATGGCGTTTTCTTATGTCATAGACACGTGCATATTCATCGGAACCTCCTACAGTAAAGTAATTGGGATTTCTTGGGTCAATTACAATGGCATTCAACCTTATGCTGTTCATAGGCTGCTTGCTGTTTTCTGAAAATGAGCAGCAGTAGAAAAGCCGTGTTGCACTGTCACTTCGCAGATCAAACTGCAACATAAAAAGAAAAAGTAACTCTGTAACTAATATTAAAGAGCGAGAAGCTTTACAAGATTCATATAACAAGATTGACCAACATGTTGAACAAAACCATCTTCGCCACAGCTATAGATAATGTAGGGACTTCCTGGCTCCACAGCTAGCTTGTACACACGGCCTTGGTGCTTTCCCAATCTTTTTGTATCAATCCGTCCATCCTCGAAGATTTGGCCAAGCCTCACCTAAAAGGAAGAAGAACAGTTCACATTGGTCAAAAAATAGAGTACACTATGGATAATCATCATAAAACAGGTTGGGATTAGATCTAGATTGCCAAATGTTACATCAATTCTAATCACTGTATGAAAAATTTAAAAGTAAGATGGTATCAGTAAAGTAGCTATATATGTCTCAGTTTTATGTTTTCATGTCAACAACTTTTTGTTTTAAGCTTTATTTTAATGAAGAATTCCTTTTTTTTTTTTTTTTCAAGAAATGGCTGGAGAGTGATAGAATTTTACAAGAGTCAAAAGCAATTGAAGCACATTGAATACAAGTAACTATTGCAATAAATCACACTAAGGAACCCAAAAATGGCTAAGAAAACGTTAGAAGTAATCATAACCCAAAGGCCAAAATGACAACAGAGAATCAACAAATCCATTATGTCTAACATGTCAACAAAATAAAGAAAGACATAATTAGGAAGTGTCAAAGCATCTAAAGTGAACTCACCTGGCCATCGGCAGAAGATGTAATTATTTTCCGATCATCAGTGAATGGCATAATTCGTGTTTGGAATATGTTATCAAGATGGCCAGATAGATATGAGAAATTCTCTCTCCTATCTTTCCAATCCCAAAATATGACAAGCTTGTCATCAGAACCTGAAACAAGAAAATCACCAGTGGAGTTGAATTCTACTGCATTCACACAACCCTTGTGACCATGTAACTTCCCACAAAGGTTGATTCGCTTCATAAGAACCTGCGATAAAAAGCAAATATAAAACAAGGCCCCAACCATTTCCAGCCATGTTGATCCATAAAGCTGAAATTAACTAAATTGGAAATACAACAATGTCCAAAATACATCCACAGCGGCCCATGGCAACTTAGTGGCCAAAGCAAAGCTCATTTCTCTAACAACATCACATCTATGCTGTCTTTAAACTCATCTTCATTAAAAAGAATTCTCTTCGAGAAAGAAAACATCACAGAAATATCTACTCAATACTAACCAATGAAATCATTAGGTACACAAAGCAAATAGTACAAATCCAACCTACGGGCTAATACTTGAGTTACAAAATGATCCTAGACCACATATTGATAACATCATCAATTGCTCCACTTTGTTAATCCAAATCATAAAATCAAACCATATAATTTGATCCAACCCATGAGACTAAAAAATGGGAAAAAAAAAACACTAAAGTTGATTGAGCACAACAAATTTTATATACTGTCAATTTAATTTGATTATATCTAAATTCAACCAAATCTATTATTTCTCAGAGTAAGAGCTCAGTAAAATTATGATAACTGGGAAATTCCAAGATTAAAAAAAGCGAAAAAAGTATTGAAACCTCTGAAGCAGAGAATCTGCAAGCTACGTTTCTGGGCCGAAACAAACCCATCTCCCTCTTGTAAATATCCGTAAACCCATCTTTACTTCGCTTCAAATTCGTCTCCATTTTAGCAGAATTTCACTCTATCGACAGAGGGAGTGGCTCTTTATTTATTTATTTATTTTTTGTGTTCTCCTTTCTTTTGTGTTTTGAGTTTTTCACATGAGAGAGAGAAGAGGTGGCCCCTGCTAGAAACAGTTGAAACGCATCTACCCAAAGTGAAAACGAAAATAAACACCATGATGGCAATTGACAGCCCGAGAAAAACTTTTCAATTTCTATTAAGAAGGGTAGAAATCTGTGATTGTTTCTTTTCGGATGGTAAATCAAAATCCCGAATTAAAATTATGGAGAGTGTTTACTTCACATCAGAATCAAAATGGTGGAGCCCAGCCCAATTTGAGAATGAGAAATGGAAGACTGCTTTCGAAATGAGTGGAAATCAACCTTCTATTATCAAGAGTTCCAATTTTGCCTCATTAATATTTTAAAATTTCAAAAATGCCCTCATATAAATAAAAAAAAAAAAAAAACAAATCACAACCAAATCATCGCTACCAAATCGCAACAACCAAACCATCGCACCCAAATTGCGTTTGTCATCGTTCAGTTGGTCGTCGATGATGATGTCAATGATGTCGGCGATGATGACGACGATGTCGTTATCCAGCGGTAGCAGCTTTTCTGATTCCAATTTGTTGTTGCTATTGTTGTTATTCTTGTTGGTGTGATTATTATTATTATTATTATTATTATTATTATTATTATTATTATTATTATTGTTAATGATAAAAAGTATTAGAATTAATTAATATATTGATCGTAATTGTTATTATTATTATTATTATTATTTGAATAATAATAATCACAATAATTAAAATATAAAATAATAATTATGACAATAATTAATTAAGGATTTTTTAATAATTTATAATAATCAAATTCATTTTAGTTACGATTTCTGGATAAAGTAAATACATCAATGACAATACAAGTCATTTTGATTTTGGTTCCTACAGCTCAAATAAACAATTTATTCTGCTTCGTCATTCCAACTTATTTCGATTTTTATTTAGTAAATGTACCATAGAAAAAACGTTATGTCTTTTAAAAATACATTATACAAATGGTATTAAAGGAAAGTTAGAATGAGTGTAATTAAATTTGTTGAGAAAATATGGAGGGTAATAAAATTTGGTGAAGGGAAAGATTTAATTAAAATATTCATAAACTCATGGCTTTCTGAAGAAATTTTTGGGGAAAAACTTATTTTTCACTCTTTTATTTACCACATAAGTAAGTAAATAAATATTTGAAAAGTAAAATTTAAAAAATCACTCTTAAATTTAGTGTCAACTAATAAAGTGAGCCGAGTCTACTTAACCTTTTTTATGGGATTTTACAACCGTCCTGAGCATATCAAACACGTTAAAAATAGTTCTTCCACTCAATAAGCAAAACTTAATCATCAGCTGGGCTCCAAAAGGTTATTCTTATGGTGTTTAACTCGAACAACTATTAAGGAAAAGAAATAAGTGAGAAATATGTAATGTGAATCACATAAGGGAATGATTGGCCTGTGGACTGTGGAATCAAATACAGGGAATTTTAATTCTATGGAGTGGGATACAAAAGCTTCATGGCGGGACCATTTTCCATTATGTGATTGAAAATGCAGAATTGAATAAGAATTGAATATGAATTAACCGATAAAGAGGAGAAAAAGTGATATTCGACTTGCAAGTGGCTTTACTGTGGTCGTGTTTGGGCACAATGCTCAATTCTTCGTCTTTCAAGGGCCTGTTGACCGACTACCTGCTTGTGATACAAAGCAATTTACTAATGAGAACAGAATTGGGATCTCCACAATAATCCCTACCAAACATACAGTAGCAATATTAACGAATGAAGCTGAGGATGCAAATGAAATTTTTCTTCTTGAAGTTCTCTGTAAATAAGCTGTATGATTGTCGGATCACTAGTTACATTAGAATAAGACAAAATTTTAAGTTTAAAATAAGGCTCAAATTCCGGTCAGTCCATGGTGGCAAGTGTGTTTGTGTAAAAACTGTAGATCTAATTCCCAGTCCAATAAAAATGGCTACATGGTACAACGATTCCCAGTTCATCTTTACAGTAATAACTCCCCCTCCATTTGCTCTTTTCTTTTTCTCCTTTGTGCAAAATAATAATTGAAAATCAAAAAATACAAACTTCTATGATGGCTGGCAGCTTAACATGACTGAAGCAGAAATTCCTTTTTTACCAGAACCTCCAGAGAATGAGCCATGATCCCATGTTCCTAAGTCAAAGTGGTGCTAATATTAGAGCAAATGATCCTCAGCCAGCGACAATGGGCTTCTAATCGACGTCCATCTTAAGTGGCTTCCAAATTTGAACGTATATCTGCCTCCGTTTCCTTCTCACGGAAAAAAAAAAAAATCCAAAAACTGAAGGATATACGATAAACCTAATCTTCCTCATCATTTATTAAGGCAAACGAGAAAGGTCTGAACTTGTAGCCATCCCCATGGTAGAATTTGTTTTGGAATTCCACCCAATGAAGACGCAATGCATGTAGGAAAGCACTGAGAGTCTCCATCATGAGCAATATGAAAGCAGTGGCAAAGGCAAAAACTGCCAGCCCCACTAACCGGATAACAAGGTTATCATACCTGCAATAATTTCCTCTCATACGTCAGTACTGACACCCCCAAAATGAAAAAAAATGTCTATGCTAGACATCAAAAGTTGTTCAGCACATTGATAGAAATCACAGCGTGAGTGATTCCTATCTCGGTTTTCCATAATTTGTAGAATGAGAAGATCAACAATTTTTTTTTTTCAGTTTTCAAAAAAAACAAATGCTGTATCCACAGACATATAAGGTGCAAGTCGTGAAAAGAATGAGAGGGAAATCAAAAGGGCAGAAAAACAGTGTGGCACAAGATAAAATATAAAAACTCACCCCCAAGCAAGGAGGAGGACCTTCTCATAGAAAACAGTTGATAATTCAGAGTGTGCCAAGCTGCAATAGCAGTAATAGATACCCAATTAAACAGTTGCATTAAAACAGATCTAGGTTAAACTCAAGGATTATTCAAAGCTGTACCTCAAAGCCCAGAGTCGAAGGTACGATGCTGTGTTTGAGACTGCGCCTAGAACAAACTCTATGGAATGTATCATTTGGTGCACAAATATCTCACTGAAATTAAAGTCCTCATGATGTTGTCGTGCAGAATCGGGTTCTACCTCAAGATCCATCTCAGAGGTGCCAAGTATCCCATAGGTGCGACCTTGAAATCTCTAGAAAAAAACATGCCAAGGAAAAAACCCAGTTTTAGAATTTGAAAGAGAGAAAATGAATATGTAAAAGATAAAAATCAAGAAAATCGAAAGGAAAACCAAAAAAAAGTCCAGGTAGTGGAGACGGATAGGCACTAAAACCAGTTCCTCAATTTCCTCACTATTTCATTTTACAATCGAAACAGAAATTACTAGAATGCTGACAAAATTGGACGCGCGCATGCTCACTTAACAATACATTTTAACAAGACAATCCAAGGGATCCATCAATTCCAGATAACAAGAAAGAATATACAATATATATTATTATATATGGCCATTAAATTGGACAATCTGACGTTTCAACTTATAATAACATGGAAAGAGGGCCAAGAAATTTTAAGGAAGGAAGAAGTAAAGAACCATTAATATTTGCAGTAGTTATGAGATTAAAGTCATTTATTTTCAAAATTTAGCTAAAAGTTCTCAAGGGAAACATGTGAGACAATTCAACAAGTGAAGATCCCTAGTACCTCCGTATGAAGCTTCCTTAAAATAAAAGGTTTTGGAAAGAGCATCCATGGAACTGCAACTATAGCCAAAAGCAACAATAAGATCTGCAAAATTCAAGCATGAATTGATTAGATCTGAAGGTAAGAAAATTGTACATAAGTGCACTCTACAAATAGATGAAAGAGTAGAAATCATGCCTGAAGTGGTCTCTGACCCCAGAACAATTCATTCTCACCAAGATCATCAGTAGGACTCAAAAACATGTAGATCATTACATGGTAAAGGTCTGCCTGAGAACCAGTGCACCACTTGATGATAATGAGAAGCGATAGATAACCAAAGAGACTGTTAAGAAAGATCAACTGTGGCACAAACTGATACCTAGCACCAAGATACAAAATAGCTTAACTTTCTTGCCTTGGAATAAAGAACAGAAAAGAAGAAGCGGGTATTATAGTCAGAGGAACAGAGGTGATGGAAAGACAAACCTTATATCCAGTGAGCTGCCAAAAAAGCGAGCATCAAAGTAACTTAATATAATTCCAAGGTTCATCTGAGTCACACCCAACAAAATAGACATTTTCATTTTGAGAGAGTTCAAAAATGGCAGTTCTGAACGGCTTCCACGCCAACTAGGATCAACACCAAATGGATATGGATCTCGATATTTGACTAAACCAGCAGTGTGGACATCACTTATAAGAGCAAACAATACATAAAATAAGCAATCACAGAGGAAAATAAAGAAAGCACTTTTCAGATATATCATGATGTATCCAAGATGAGGAAAAAAGGATAATAAAATGGTTCAAAAACTCATCCTAACATATTAAAATTACTATGTTACTATTTAACTTCTATAAGGTTTAAATTAGTTGCAAGATATATGAATGATGTAGTTTCTCAATCTGTAACAAATTAACTCTAGAATAATCCATACAAAAGTGCTGTACAACCTTAGTTCCCTGTTGTTCAATCAAAATACTAATTAAGCTAAAATCTTCTCCCAAGCTCAGAAAGAAGATGACAACAGTACAACCCTCAGGTCCTTTTCGTCCTTCTGATATATCACATAACATATTAACACCAATCCATCCTACGGGAGCAATTTTATGCCAAAAATCCTGAGCACAAAACCCACGAAAAATAATCCTAAACAAATGCTACAGCTGCCTCAAAAAAAATAAATTGATTATTTTAAGCTAATCAGAGTCCTAGACAACATATCGACAAATAAGAGCTTCAGGTAAAGTATGTAAAGATTAAGACTGTTGTGAAGTAGCATCTAAGAATTCGACTGAAAATTTGTAGGTCCAATAGCACATACCTACAAGTAGTGTCCCGGCATCTATAAGCGGACCCACCAAATATGTGAAAAGGAACAGAGAAAAATTCATTGTAAATCAGCCCACAGTAAATTGAGAAAAGAGACATCAAAAGGAGTACGTAGCGCCCACCAAACAGCATCTCCATAAAGCTTCCAAGTTTCTACGTACAAACTACCCAAAATCAACTTATTGAAATGCAAGTATTTCATGTCAGAGTGAAATATAAGCAACATAACTATGCAAATCACTATCAACTAAAGTACTCAGGGTCCAATCATGCATCTAAATTTGTTCGATATTATCTGCATATAAGTAACAATTACAACATCGTGATGAGGAACAAACATCTTTAGCTTGAAAATAACATGATAAATCATTCCAAAATATAAAAGCAACAGCAAAATCAAAACAAATGATAACCATTAATCTTAGACACTGATGCATTAACTGGCTTGTAACATGAGCGTATAAACATTTTGGAGCAGGTTTTCCCCAACTGAGAACCATAACTCATATTACAAGCCAAATATACTTTACACACTCTTTCAAACTTCTAATTCTAAATGCAAGAATTTGACAGCAAATACCTCATTACTGAGCTTCCGTTCCCGTGCTATTAGGACTAATGCTCCCAACAACAAGCATATTCCATGACCCCAATCCCCAAACATCACCGCAAAAAGAAATGGAAATGTAATAACTGTGTATACTGCAGGATTTGCCTCTTGATATCTAGCAACACTGCCAAATAAAAGTGTTAAATTAGTAATCTGATCTGTTATATTAGATAAAATAAATAAATAAATAAAAAGTGCACAGCTCATCAGCTCATACAATCAATACAATTATTTTACTTGATTCAGTTAACCAAATGTAGCTACAGTGTAATATCATTAGATAGAATTTATGATCTTATAGGATTTGTAAGATTTTTGGACTTAGGGACTTTTTGACATTTTCTTTGTGGACTTTTTGTCCCTCTTCTATGTACATTCCTTAATATACTTTTTTGTTTCTGATTGGGGAAAAGAAAAAAATGGTAACCTCAAGTACGAAAGTGAAGATGGAGTCGGGCTTCATCAATTCAGTTAGCCAATTCAGTCTAAATTGCTATCAAGCAGTCAGCTATCATCACCAGCAAAAGAATTATAAGATCTGTTGAATCAGTTCTTTTAGTTTGGACACACAGAAAACCCAATTTCAAAAAATAAGTTCCCAACAGAAACTGACAAACAACGAACACGAAAATGAATTATCCTTGAGTTTCTTGTTCATCATGTAGGCCTCTCATACACTCGAAATCACATACCAGCAAAGATCATTTGATAAAATTATACCAGGAAATGACAGTATCAGAGAAAAATATCATACACAAAACTCATTATTCAAACTCACATTCATTCATTTTACAAGTTGCATGGTGCTTCCAGTTGAAAACCAAATCTTTTCCATATAAGCGGGAAAAAAGTAATAGCAGCATAGTAACTAACCCATATGCATCAACAATTTCTTGAAAAGCATTTGTGAAATGGTTTGTTCTAAAGTACGTGGGAGGCGGTTCCATAGAATCCATTACGTGAAATATTGTACCAACTTGCGAGTTGCTATCAAATGTTGCACGTTGGAGAACCTCCTGAATCTGCTAAATCACAAACCAAATTCTAATGCAATTAATCTTGCTGGTATCTCTCTTCAGAAAATGTGCAAAACAACAGAGAACTAACTAGCGTGTGTAAATCTATACAAAATTAAAATGGAAGAGGCACACTAAATTACCTGAGCTTTTGCAAAAATAGGACACCAGCCCTCTCCAACAAGACATTTTTTAGTCACGTCAAAATTCAGCATATTCAATGTATCATATACAGCCTTCTCTCTTCTTACCTGGAAAAAAGGCAGTTAATAGGGTTTTGGTATCACTGTTTTAAAACACCATAAACTATTGTAGTGCAAACATGAAATGTGTTCACAGCTCAACTGAAGACAAACAAAGGAAAAAAGATGTAGCTGCATCTCACCATATTCATCCATTTTGTTAGATGAAATCCAATGGAAGTAAGTGCCTTGTTTCTGTGGCGAATGCCAGAATCCAATGTGGCTTCCAATTCAGAAAGACGTGACAGAACCTGCAAATAAAAGCTTGTGTCAACAAAATAAATGAATAAATAAATGAACAAATATTCAGTGCAACTCTTTCACTTTCTTTTAACATATAAGTTTGCAGTGTACTCTGTGACTCTAATAATCAACTATGAATGCAAGCAAAATTAGATTAAAATTAGTTAAATTCCGTAAGGAATTCCAAATAATCCTGCATTAAAAACAAATTTAATGAACAATAAAAATAAAGATCAATTTGAGCAGAAAATATTTCTTCCATGCATGAAATGGAATCTGGCCAGCTTTGCTACCGACATGCTTACTTCTCTAACAATTTGCCTCTGTTTAGTTAAATCTTCAGAAACAGGATAGCAATTTGCCCCAAAAGCTTCACAAATTCTCAAAATCTTTGTTCTTGCCTGCTCCCCTGAGAAAAATACTACAAATATAGTTTTCTCGACCTGCAATGCGAACACCAGAAGTCAATTACCAGATAATTAATCTTTATTGAAAGTGACTAAATAAATCTTCTGATCACAAAAGGTGGGAAAATGCAATACAATTGTGAAAAAATATGTTAAAATTAATACACAGCTAATATTAATGAGAGAGACTTAAACCATTTCAGCTGTTACAGGATCCATAATCTCTTCGTCAGCTGGTGCCTGATTGAAAAGCATATTGCCTCTTGTAGCACGAAACAACATTCTCTCAAATCTAAGAACTTTGGATTTGCAAATAATCCCGCTGATAAATCTCAGACCAGACTGATTTGATGGGCCAGCCCTAATATCCTGTATAATGAATTATCTATAATAAACAAAACCATTGGATAAATGTCTGACAGGAAAAGAATTCAAAGGCAACATTGAAAAATAAGAAGATACTTGTTCAAGTAATGATGCTGTATCGGGATAGTCATTCATTGAGTACACATTCTCGCTTAATTCTGTTTCCTCAGCAACTGCATGTCCATTACTTGATACAAGAAAGCCACCAGCCTGGAATTGCCCCATAAGATAGAAAGGGCATAGAAAAGCATCAATCGTAAAAAATTTAGAGCAAAGTTATAATTTTTTCATTTTAAAATAGGCTAGCTTTTCTTAGAGACATTTGAACTAGAGTTTGCAGAAATTTAATTAAGGATATATCATGACCAAGAATGAGAATTCCTTCATCAGCCAAACAGGTAAAAGACCATAAGTTGATCACTTATGAATTTGTGAACTGTCAAACAACTTTTGGCAACAGCAATGCAGAAACTGTCGATGCTAGAGCTTCTTCCTAAAATCCTTCTGATCGCAAAAGAAAGCATTTCACAAAAGAAAGCATTCAAACACACTGCCTGTCTATGCTAACTTGAAAGGGAACAATATATTTCAGTAGCTAACCCCACAAAAGCACTTTGTTTTCTGGTTCAGTGTTTGTAATCAATAGTAGAAGCAACAGATAGTCAACCCAATAGCTTAGTGGTACTAATAGCAAAACCATTCTCTTCAGGTTAAATCAGATATGCTCCATTGTGATATTAGCAACGGTACATGGGTTGAGGGTAGTTTCGGCCGAACAAAGATAAGAAAGATAAACATGTGTGCATACCTAGGATGCCAATTTAACCACAAAAGTAAATGACAATTATTCATAATATATTACCATAACTCAAATAAGCAGCCTAAATGAATACCTTTTGCAGGACCATTTTGAACTCTAGGAGCTCATTATATGTTTGTCGAAGCTTCTCACTGTTCGAGTTTGTTTCAATTAGCTCATGCTCATGTTCAGCAAGTTGTATCTGAAATTGGGGAAAGAAAACACCGTAAGATTTCATAACCAAGATGAAGTAGTATGGGTAGATACCTCCTCTAAACAAAAAGTTACAACTTCAAATGATTGATGGAGTAATAAACAGGATCAAAACCTAAAAGCTATCAACAAGATGAGGGATATTATATATATGAACCTCTAATTCCTCCAAGTCAAGATCAGGTCCTGAAACAGGATGCACAGAAAACTGAAGACCGGCTTTATTTATTTGTTCTTTGAAAAATCGTAACTTTCTTGACATCTCTCCACATCGCTTTACCTGTCAAGAGTCATAAGACTTCAAAGACCATAGTACAATGTAATACAATTTTCAAGTGCAACATATAAAATTAACAACAAAGATTTGGAATAGTTAATTGTGATCAAATATTCTTGACCAGAGGCAAATGCTTTTTAGATACGAAAAAAATTTACAAATGGTTTGATTCTGCAGCATATTCAAAAAAATTCACGATAAATGTTTATCCTATCTTTTGGCAATTAAAAACAATAGAGCACAGAAAAAAAAAATTATGATGACTGCAGGTTACATCATGCGCCAGTTTACATTAACAAAAGGCATACATACACTGAAAGAAATATATTCATTGCGAGACCGGAAACATCAAAAACTGTAGATACAAAGATTTAAGGATAAAGATGAACAAATGGCTAATACAATACCAACTAACATCTTATAGTACAACAACATAAAAAATTTTGATTGCAACAATAGCTCTAATAGAGTTCAATAGATACCTGATTAACAAATGTTCGCTGAAAAGGGCTTTTATCAGAATTTAACTGCGAAAGGGGAAAAAATTCATAATGTATCTGATTCAAAACTACAAGAACACAAAACTCAGTTTAACATACTAGTTTCAAGTTAAGACGAAAAAGAAAATCCACAATTATGCCAACACTTTAAAGTAAACAAATAAATTTATTTAAAAACAAAAGTAAAGAAGAAGAAAGATCAGCCTCAAATAAGGTACACAAATGAACCTGCTAGGAGATGCAATCTGAAATCAGAAAGAGAACATGAGTAAGGTACCCCAAAAAAACTTCCTTCAGATATTTTAAACCCAAAAAAGAAAGGGGAAAAAGATAAGATAAAAGAAAAACAATCTTATAGTCAGACTAAAGCTTGTGTAAAGAAGATTTAATCCCGTCAAAACCATGCATAATTTATTCTTTTCAAAAAGTTCATAAGAAACTTTGAAACGCTGTCTTCCGAGCTACCAATTTTTTTCCTGTTTCAAGCCTCAAATTCGAAACTCCAAGTTCCCTAAAACATAGTCCAATAAGCAAACTGACCCAAATAGATTCACACTTTCCACTGACACATTTAAGCCCTGGTAAGTCTAAATGTGATTAAACTGCAGTATACCAATTGAAAGATATCTACATATCAGAATGCCTAGTATATCGGCTCAAGGAGAGAGTGAAATTTTGTTTTCATTAGTACAGGATACTCAAAGCAACCCCACATTAACCCATTCTAGAAAAAATGCAGTCTTATTGCTTACAAAAGTATGGACCTTCATCCATATTTAGTAAAGCATGCATCTGGATTCTGGAACCATGCTTAACAATCAAATTTTTGGATCCATCTACCCAAATTGGAAATGATCATTAACTTATCACAACCAAATGCAACCATGAAATCCTGTTCCTACACTTGAAACCTACGCCTCTCATATCTTAACCATAACTGGCAAAGCCAACACGTATGATATAAACCAGGATTCAGATAAAAACTAAGTCAAACCATGTAATAAAATCCTAATACTAGATAAACCATAAAACCAAGAGTTCACCTATTGGTATTGAAAATGTGGCATTCAAATCCTAAGTTCCTCCACTCAAATATACCTAACATATGTTTAATTAACAAGTAAATTCCAGTTCTATCCTTAATTTCTCTCCATTTTCACAGCAAACAAACAAGAAAAAAATACATTACTTCAGTTCAGCTTAATCAATGCAACATAGTCGGATCTGACATAAGACTAATGACAGAAAGAGCAAATAACAAAAATTAAATAATTAGCATTACTAACACAGGCCATTGAGCCAAAAACAATATAATTAAACTTCACACTCCAAAATTTTCCATTTCTCCCTCCATTTTCTCATCAAACCAAACAAGCTAAAATACTAACGAAAACAATCAAACAGATAAACAATGCATAGATTCATTCAACACAATTTAAAACAACGACGTCGAATCTGAGTCGACAGAACACTTACATCACGAAACTGCAAGAGACCGAGTTCGCCGAGATACGAAATGGTTCGTTGGGCAGACTCGACAGGAATGATGAGCTGAACAAACGTCATCTTCTCCGACCGCATCAGATCCATAGGCGGTAAGTCGTCTATGAACCTTTCCATTTTTCTTTTTCTTTCTTGTTCTTTTTCTCGAAAACCAGACAGAAAAAAACTTAACGTCCTTATTAGATCTAAGTGAGTTTTCTTTTCAGATCCAATAAGAAATGAAAGTGAGTTGCCTTTGGTGTGTGTGGGCTTAATTCTTTTTCAGTTTCGGTTTTGCCATGTTGCAACCGTCAATTGAATCGAGAATTTCGCATCAATTTCATTTTTCAACAGGAATTTTCCGAACGTAGACTTAACAGAAGGGTTTTCTGTCTTTTCACTACTTGTTGGGGGACAGAAATGTAACTTTGCGTATGAGAGTGAGACTACGGACACTAGACAATCTGCAGTAAAAATAAATACTGTAGCAATATACGGACAGTGCGACCCAACACCAAATCAAATATTCTTGAATTACATGAGATTATTACTCAGATTATAACTCATATTTATGAGATTAATATAATGATATTTACAATCAAATAATTACTGACTCTACTAAAATTAAGGAAGGAAATTAAACCCTCACAATGTATTGTGGGGACTCGAACATGTGACCTCACAATTATAGCAGTGGGATTCTAATCACTATGCTAAAACCTAATGACTACCAAATCAAATATTCTATTATCAAAAGTTCAAAACTCTACAATTAAATTGATCTATTCTTGCATCACTCGCTTTTTGAAAAGTTTCAATAACCTATACACACATGAAACTTCTTTTTTATTATTTTTTTTTCTTATATTGGGTTTACCAAACGAGAGTCGAAATGGGCTGAAATCAGAATAGGTAAGAATCGAAATGAATTGAAATTGGAATGAGCTGGATTACTATTAATGTGTTTACTTTATATTAGAATCAAAACCAAAATGAGTTAGATTATTACAAATTACTAAAAAGTTCTTAATTAACTTTATCATAATTATTATTTTGTATTTTAATTATTTTGATTATTTATTCAAAAAATATCATTATTAATAAGTATTGTTAATAATATATTAATTAATTATAATAAAATTTTATTAATAAATAATAATATTATTAATATATTAATTAATTATAATTTATCATTAATAACAATAATAACGGCAACGGCAACGGCAATGGTAACAACAACGGCATCAACAAATTGAAATTGCATCGGCTGCTGCTTCTGGATCGCGACATCATCATCATCGTCGTCGATATCAATCATCAACACCAACTACTGCTACATCATCATCACTTGTTGTTGTTGCTGCTCGAAAATGGGCCAAACGGTGACAACACTGGCGACTAGTTGTTGCTCCATAACCGATGACAATGGTGTTGCTGGATCACGGTTGCTGCTGCTTGATTTGGCAGCGATGGTTTGGCTCCTACAATTTGCTTTGTTCTTGGCTGTTTTTTTTTTTTTTTTTTATAGGAGGACATTTTTAGAATTTTGAAATGTTAATGGGGCTAGAATCGTTATTCTTAAATAACAATCTGATTCTAAATCTTCTCTTAGGAATCAATTTCTCATTCCTCATTCTCAAATTGTAGTAGGCCCTTAGAAATCAATCTCTCATTCCTCATTCTCAAATTGTGATAGGCTCCACAATTCTGATTCTAGTTCTCATCTCTATTTTATGAAATAAACACTGTTAATGATTCAGATTCCGAATTCCGATTCACCAATTTGGAAGATAAGCACACCATTAGTGTTTTCAAGAATATGAGAATACAAATGGCCACGGCATGGCCCATTAATCGGCCATGCCAGGCCATTTTGGGCCATACATCATGCCATGCTCAGTACAACAGGGCCATACCAAGACATGACATGACAATGGGCACGCACGGGCATGAGCCCATTAACGGCCCATCCTGGCTGCTCACACGTTCACTCGAATTTTTTAAAATATTTTTTTTTTGTTAATTTCTTGTGCTGTTTTGTTATAGAAAATAAAATATCAGTTTAAAAGTTTAAGTTCAAGCTTTAAAAATTTCAATTTGAAATTTTATAGTGTCTTCTAAATTTCTAATTTCATATTGATATTTGATAAATCTATTAACTAATTTAAGTTATCTTTAATTGAATGATCTAAATCATTATTTATAATTTAACTTTTAAAGAATAAATAGAATTATTACTTAATTAAACTAAAACTTGTTAGGGATTTTTAATCCCACCTAAGATCCTGCAAGTAAAAATATCAAACAACTAATAAATAAGAAATATGGATAAAAAATAAAACTTGTCATATAATAGAAGAGTTTACATAATAAACTCCTATAACAGAGAAAAATTATGACCGATATGAACGATGAGAAAAGAATCCATTGTATGAAAAATTATTACAATAAGTTTAAGTTTAGTATTTTCGTATACACAAAATCCCAATAACACTCAATCTCTTAATAAATTTATCATTTTTCTCACATTATATACTGTTTACTTATAGAAAAAATTGATTGTCATGCTATGCAAATAAGTAAACACAACCTCAGTATGTATAGGGTGGGCCTAGGCCAATCATACCCAGGCCTGGTCCACATCATAAGGCCATAGACATGGGTAAAAAATTTAAAGACAACAATGAATGGATTTAGGTTAAAGGCTTATAAACTTTATAATTTATAAATTAAAAATTAATTTATAATTTACAGTTCATGTAATTTATAATTTTATAAGCATTATTTGTGTTCATTATGTTGTGTTGCTAGTATTTTATATATTAGACTATTAATTTATTATATATTGGATAATTATCTTTAATTTAAGTGTTTTTTTTACTTTTAATTTTATTTAAAAACGTAATGATTATTCAACCCAACCCAGCCCAAGCTCAGCCCATTCAATTTTTGATAAAATTTTAGAGGGTTTGGGTTTATATATAATGATTATTTCTTTTACGAGAAATATTTATTGTAAGAGAAATATTTATTTCTTTATATAAGTTGTTGTATTTCTTCTTGAATAAGTTAAGTTCTAAAGAGAAAAATATTTATTCCTTAAATACGAATCCTCCTAAAAAAAGACACATTTCCTAATAAAAATAACTGAGGGATAAATCAATTTTTTTATAAATGAAAAGCTAAAAATTACAAAAAAGATAAAATAAAGGCGTAATTTACATAATTATAATTTAGTCTTTCTAAAGAATATATTATCTTAAGAAATTCTTATTAAAAAATGAGACATATTTTCTAACAAAAATAACAATATTTGATAGATAAATAAAATAAAATTATATTTTATGAAATGAAAAGCTACAAATTACAAACAAGATAAAATATAGGTGCAATTAGCATCATTCTAGTTTGTAGCACAACCCAACTAGGTTGACATCCACTTAACTATCTATCATTTGCATATAACAACTATTTTAAACACTAAAAGCATTCATAATTTTAATATTTATTGTTGTCGTCGTCGTCATCATCATCATCATCATCAACTTTAACAAGAATATAATCATTGTCGTTGCCAGCTGTAATTCATAATTTGTTATTATTTATTTTATCAAATACCAATATTTGTTATTGTTGTTGAAATTATTTAAATTGTAATTAATTTATTGACTTTTAATATAATTTAATTTACTAGCTTTAAATCTAATTACAATTTGTCAAATTACAGTTAAAATTGGATTTGTATAACTAATCCATGTTTTATATTTTAAAACTATAAATTATGCTATCAAATTAGAACTAAATCTGTGATATTAATAAATAATATGATGTTTTTGTTTTTATTTTTTCTATAAAAAGCAATTAATATTTTTTATATTAAAGAATTAATTTAAAGCATTGTAGTTTTATTTAGTTTCATATATTATTATTATGCTAACAGACAATCAAATTTGTCTAGCCAAAAGCCATTAGCTTACAATTAGGGATGACAAAAATCCACATAGGGATGGAGTTCTTGGGGATTTTTCCCATTTGGGAAGGGTATAAGGACTATTTTATGCCCAATTTCTTTTTCGGAGAATGAATGATGATGATTTTTTACCTAATTTCTTATTCGAGGAAGGGACAAAGATGAGGAGGAACCCTCATCCCCTCCCAATTTTTCCATTTCCCCATTTTAGTTTTGAATTTATTTTTCTAAAACTTTTAGCGAAGAAATAATAAAATTTAAATTGTAAAATATTAAATATTGATGTAAATAACAAATATTAAAATATTTATAAAATGATATACATATAAGTTAATATAAAGACTTTACTGTAATTTAGACATAATCATAGCCCAAAGCCCATAGTCCACAAATCAAACTCTAAGGCGCTCTCTAATAGTCTCACTTATCATTTCCAAATTATTTGTGCTGTAGCCAACACCCAACTCATCCTTATCTCATCATGATGCAGTAGCATGTTGTGTCGTCAGTGGCCGAGCAGCCTAGTTCGTCACAACGTCAGTCAACAGTCCCACTTGCGATGTTCGTCGCGGTATAGTCGGTGGTCAAGAGATATCATTGCTCATGGACAGCACTCACATAAATATTGTATAAAAATCACATTATTTCAATTTGGTTTTGAAAATCATTATTTGAATATGATATATACTAAAAATTTGATAAAGTAAAACGAAATAAAACCCATTTATGATCATTTTTATTTTATTTTATATATTTTAATTCTAATATGATTCAATTAAGTTTAGAAATTAAAAATATATAAGTTATTCAAGAATTAAGGACTTTTAAGGATCCTCTATTATTATTAGGAGAGGAATGAAAATTCTCTTAAGTAATTCTAATTGGGTTGGAGAGGAGACAAATACATATTCAGAACATCGATGATGGGTACGAGCCCTCATCTTCCCCGTTGTCATCCCTAGCTGGCATACTTAAAAATAAAAATGAAATTAAGGCTCACGGGTTGGCCCAAATACAGCCCACCTAGCAATGTGGGAAGGCATGAAGGTGCCCATGGACCGTGCGGGGCCTCATCGATGATGGGTACGAGCCCTCATCTTCCCCGTTGTCATCCCTATATGGCATACTTAAAAATAAAAATGAAATTAAGGCTCACGGGTTGGCCCAAATACAGCCCACCTAGCAATGTGGGCAGGCATGAAGGTGCCCATGGACCGTGCGGGGCCTCAAAAATTTATTGTCATACCGGATTCTACTTAACAGGCCGTGCCTAAGGGCCCAAAACCCATCTTGGAGGTATTCGCCGAAAACTGTCCGGGAGGTATTCACCAATTTGACTAGTGCAATTATGACCCGATCCTTTGCTTAAGCGATGCAGAGTTTATCACCGACAATAACATTATTAAATAGCTTGATGGTAGTTCATTTGCGACCCTACCTCTCGCATGTTCAGTCCAGAAAATTTATAAACTGAGCTAATTGGCACCCACTGCCACTATAAATCTTCAAGTATGATCTCCTATTTCAATTAAGACATTAAAAAAGAGAGAATAAATAGAAGCAAGGCCATAATTAATTAAGCCCATGGCCCATTCATTCATGATACATACACACACGCATGTATATATATATATATATATATATATAATTTTTTATTTAAGAATTTTTTATTTTAATAAAATTAAAAAAAAAAAATATAGACTATTAACTTATCCCTAATTTTAATAAAAATCCCTAATTATATATATATATATATATAACATGGACATGGTCGCCTAGAAAACTCATGTGGACATAAGAATAGCAAGCCAGGATTGCCGATAAGTAAATACCAGTCTGCATACAGCTTTCTGCTTCGTTCAGCTTTTTGCCATCTTTGATCATTTTTTTGTAAGTCTTTCGTTTTTACTCAAATCTTTCACAAGTTAGTTATTCCATTTTACTAAAAATACGTACATTTTTGCTTCGTTCTTGTTGGATATCTTAATTATTTAAAAACTCGGACATGGGCATCTTTGTTTCTTTTTTAGCTTTAGTGAATTCAATTCATGGTCTCAAAATTGCATTAAACAGGATCTTTGAACCGGAAAGAATCATAATAATTTTCATCCTTCTGAAAGCTTGATGACAGTTTTATTCTATTTCACTAATGCGAATTTCTTCTGGGCTAATTTAATTATGAGTTTGAGCGAACTGAACAGCTAGGTTTAGTGAAATATGTACATTGATTCATGTAATATACTTATATATGTCAGGAAATATATCTTCTTTCTCATTAGGAATTTGTATCCTAACTAATTTACAATTTATATAAGGTAAGGAATACTCTCCTATTACAAAAATAATCACTGTATATGGGGAGATTGGGTTTACTTGTTAATTGCAATTCAGTTTGTTTGCGAGTAGATAGTTTTAGTGTGATAGAAACGGTATGTCTATTAAGAGATTGGATATTATTGGTATTTTAGGTGTGCGGAAAATACTAGAGAAATAATTTTTCACGTATTGAATTTTTTTGCCTATCATCCTTAGCAGCTATGGTTTTTCTCCAGTATAGGAGTTTTCCATGTAAATTAATTGGTTTTTTTCTCTATCTATATTTTTTGTTTATTATTTGTTTGATATTTTTGTTTGTGAGATCTTGGGTGGGACTAAAAATTGCTAACAATATACTAGTTATCTATCATAGATGGATAGATATTTTGCTTGGTCTATTGTTTTTATATAAAATCCTATTTCATTTCTATCTAAAATTGTTTGATTTTTTTTTCCTTGTATTTAGTCCAGAATCACAAGAAATTTTAATGCTTAAATGGGTGATGATTTAATCTGATGTTTATATGATTAGGAATCAGTTGATTGGTATCTGCCTAATGGGAAAATCCGCAGCTGATAAGATCCTAAGCTACAAAGATGTTGTTCTTAGGAGATCCGATTTGGACATCTTGAGTGGCCCATATTTTCTGAATGACAGAATCATCGAGTTTTATTTTAGCTACCTTTCATCGTGCCATGTTTCACAAGAAATCCTACTGGTTCCGCCTTCAATTGCTTTCTGGATATTAAATTGCCCGGATGCTACATGTCTGAAGGAGTTCATAGAACCGCTTAAATTGCCAGAGAAGAAACTGGTGATCTTTCCTGTTAATGACAATGATGACATGAGTCTTGCTGAAGGTGGAAGTCACTGGAGCTTAGTTGTGTATGAGAGCAATGGTAACGTGTTTGTGCATCATGATAGCAATCACGGGATGAATAAAATAAAAGCGAGAAAACTTTTTTCAGCTGTGGTTGGATTTATGGGTGATTCAACTTCAACATCTAAAGCCAAGTATTTGGATTGTGTTGATTCGCCACAACAAATAAATGGTTATGATTGCGGAGTATATGTTATTGCCATTGCAAGAGCTATATGTTGCTGGTACGAGAGTAGTGAACACAAAGATGCCGAGGGTATGTGGTTTTCTTTTGTGAAGGAGCAGGTTACTCCTGCTGTTGTCTCTCAGATGAGAAAGGAGATTCTACAGTTGATTAAAGGCCTCATGGAAAAGAAATAGGACCTATGACCTATCTGTCGCCTCTTATTTGAAGTCATACAGAGACTTGAAATTGATGTCTCATTTTTATAGACACTCAGGCAGTTAACGTTCTTAGATTGTGTATCTCAACATTCACCGATGACTACCTTTTGTTTTGTTGACAATCCGTGTAGTCTTGCGTGAAGGCAGAGATTTTTTTTAAGAACCCGATATGTAGAATTCTTCCCTAGTGTAGAAGTAAGTTTACTACAAAATAGTTTCATTCCTTATCTGCTTTCAGGCTTTCAGTGGTCACATTGTTGTACCAGGGTGCTTTCGGTGTTTTTGACCTTTGCTGTGTCAGAATGTTGTGAAAGAGTGAAGCTTCTTGCTCTTGGATGTATATGGAATTTCTATTGGAAAAATTTTCTAGAGTTCTCTTTACTTTTCATGTTTGGCGTTTGCATATTCGGAGTTTTCTTTTACAGTTATTCTCGGTTGCAAGAGAATATTGGTCTGTTATCAGTATTATTTGATACCAAGCTTAGTATGTGGCTAGTTTCGTAGCAGAGAATATTGCTGACAGAAAATTGCTCATAACATTTCATGTGCATTTTGGTTTTAACACTACACATCCAAGCACTTCACACAGCACCTAGAAAACTTCTCAGTAGGTTTAAGTATTGATCAATTGGTGTAACAATGACTACCGGCTTGGTCTTTCATAAGATGATGCACTTCCAGCCAGGAACTAGGATTGGCCACACATTTAGTTACCAATTTTGAAGGTTTCTTATTACATTGAAGAAAAAAAACAGGACACAATTTTTTGGATCTTGGAACTCCAAAACTGAGGATTATGTAATTTATGATCAATTCCCACTTCCTGTGACTTTAAAACACAAAATCTCATAGGAATACACCTAATTCCATTAGCAAGATTTGTCATCCTTGTCCATTTAATGATGGTTACTAAGGCGCACAAAAAAATCAGTGCTTAGATATCAAGAAACAAATAAATTGCACTCGGTAAAGATTTCCTTCATACATGAACAGACCAAAGAATACACATAAAATAAGAATATACCAAAAAGAGAGCAGAAAAGATACCCTTGTCTAACTTAAATTCCTATAAGTAAAACAAGGCTACAAAATTGCATCAAATCTGACAATAAGCCAGAATCTGTACTAGCAGGAGCATCCAAGCACCAGATGAGTGGTTGCATCACCTGAAAACCTTTTAGAAACTCATAACATAACAAAAATATGAAAAACTGTGCATGGCAATGGTTTAAAGTTTTATATCACATTATTGACTCTTCATTGGGCCCTGCATCAGCATTACAAGAAGACGGACAAGGTATTAGAGATTAAACCACAAGTTGAGTTTATGGAACAAAAATATCAGTAATCCAATTTGATGGAAACAATCAAGTAACTTTTGATCCTGGAAGAAAGTCCGGCATTACGCTTTCCTTTTCTAATGCTGCCAAAACATGAGTGAGGATGCAACCTTTTGTACATTAAATGTATATTTACACAGATATACCTAGACTCAAAAACAGATTCTGAACCCCGAAAAAGTAACAGTAATGAGTAAATAGATGCATGATGGATAAGAACAAAGCTTCTGCAACCACTTTGATGAAACACAATACGGAATGCATCCAGCTTTATAAAAGCAGCTCTAAAATATTCAGAAAACCAACTTCAATCCCTCTCCATCCTGTTCATTGTAATGATGAATTTCTTCTTCATTTTTTTTTTTTATTTGGTGCTAGGAGTTAGATCCTTTTGGTCCAGTCAAATAACTATCCGTTAAGCATCTTTCAGCAATTTTAGAGTTATTTAGATTGGATTCCCATTAATCAATCATTAATTCAAACTTTATTTTGATTCCTGTGTTTTGATTAACTTTGACGTGGCATTTGAAGTCTAAACAACCTAATTAAAAGTATTTAACCAATACATAACATACACTGCAAAACCTCCTTATTTACAAAGCCAATTAGAACCTGCTACCAGATTGAACTGCAATTCAGACAAGACTTTGCCATATGGGTTTGAACAAATCCAAATTTGCCACTTGTGGATGTTCTGGAGACCATTCTCCAATGGATGATGAATAATTGTTGTTGCTACTATCATCACATTCAGAAAAAAGAGTAATGCTATGCTTACTCAGTAAGGATACAGAGTATCCAAATTGATGTGACAACTTATGTCTCACCAATTGATTCGGTTTGTAAAAACAATTACCAATAAAATCAATTATGTCAATGCATGGCAAGAAATGATTGGTGACACATCAATTGGGATACAAACAAAGTATCACAGTAAGCATAACATTACTGTTTACTGAAATAAAATGTTTATTATTAAGTACTTGCTAACATTTTCAAAAATTGGGTTCTTACCATAATTACAAGCATTCGTATCATGGTACTATGGTAGTGTCGACAGGATAGCTCCCCAAAACTCGCAAGAAAGTAGCGAACTCCTGCCAAGTGCATCAATTCCTTTACCATAATTAAAATATATTGCCTTAAGAGGAATGAAATGTGTTCAAAGGAAAGAAAAACAAAAGAAACCTTCAAATGCCTCAGAGCATTTTGTGCCTTCTGATCAGCCATTGATGCTTCAAAATCCACATAGAAAAGATAATCAAAATATCTGCAAAAGAATAAGACAACATTATTAACCCAGAGAGGAGGGAAAAATGGCAAACTGCTTAATAAACAGAAAACACATACAGCATTGATGTCAAAATTGAAAGTATGACAACGGAAGGAACAAAATATATGGGTGCCATGGAAATAAAATGCAGCTAAAATATTGGTAAAATTACTTTCCAAATCCGTTGTTGCCATCAGATGATCGCAAGGGCTGGTTCCTTAGAGGACGACTTTCAATCTGGTTGAAAGAAGCATAGAAATGCTATCAGCATGTCCAAGCTACGGATATTCAAATGCAATTTCTAAGAAGAGCAAGAAATAATAAATAATAAAGAGGCATGTAATCCAAGATGAAAAGAACAAACCTTTGTAAGGTTGATTTGCCTCAAAGCAAATACAGCAAGTGCCTTGAAAAGCACTCCAGGACCCTCCTCTAATGAGAAAACTATACTTGTCTATGAAATCAAAAACTAACATTAATTACACAAGCTCTGTTGGTAATATGAACCATATTGATTTGAAATGATAGCATATTGAGTAGAAATTTAAGCAATTGTATTATAGAAAAAGGTCTAACCTTGAATGGTCTGTCTGTGCCTGGAATAATAGGCTCCCTAGCCAGCATTAGAAATCGAGTAACATTATCACAATCATCCTATAAAATGAACTCGTGTGAGTTACCCAATGCGTTATCCCACCAGCAAGCTAAGACAATCAATAGAATTAAAAATCCTGAACACATACCTGAATATCCTCAGCAAGTATATTTAAACCATAGATTGCTGCAGCAGAAGAGCTAGCAACAGCTCCCACATCTTTTAGTTGCTCGAATGATACATGCTAAATGCAACAACAATTCAAGTCAGCTACAACTAGAAACAAGCAAGTAAATTTGAAATTTCTATGACTCCAATAGGACAACCGAGTTGAGACTGACAAAAGTTGTTTCCACCCACCCCCTAAACAGACAAATATGTCCACATAAGATAATTTCTTGGAAAGCAAGAAGGGTAGAATACTCCATCTATAATCATAGTATCCCATTATTTTCAGCTCCGCCATTCAAAAATGTAGAAGACTAGCAACCGAACCATCAAATCTAGACCTACCTTTGCTGCACCTGCAGTATCGTCCACCGCTTCCCTGACTAACCCTAACTTTGTTAGTGTGTTCTCACATTGAGCAAGGGCCTGAAAAGTTGCAAAATAAATAAAAACATAACCCCAAAACATTAAGAATAAATCAGTCAAAGAGTACAGTTCAACAAACCTGAGGATGGCTTAGAACCCTTTTCAAGTCCTCAACTTTAACACCATGATTGGCTAGTAGGCAATGACGGACAGCAAATTTAACTTCCCCTACTATGTGCAACCTGTGCCGGAGTAAGAGGTCATAATTTCTGTGGATGCTACCACCCAAAGAATTCTCAATTGGTAAAACTGCTCTGTCTACAAGCCACCTTTCAACAGCCTGAAATTTAGACTAAAGATATAAAAAATAAAAAAGACAGAGAAAAGTTTACACTGTCTGAAACCACATTTATTTTCAATCATTCAAGCATAGATTCTTTTAGTAATATTAAAGAACTTATAACCAGTGCTCTTGAATGTTACAAACATTTCAGCCACTATTAAAACATCTATTGTATTTGTATCCTATGCTGAAAAGACCACAAAAAAAAAAGGCATTTCATATGCTTACATAATTTCACCAAAGTTTAAAGCTAATTGAGCATAATTTAATAAGTAAATAAATGGCAATACAGAAATCAAACAATTACTTCAAAAGCAGTGTCAAATTGCTCGCAAGGAACCGCTTCGCAGTTTGGGTATGCTTTCTCTGCTGCTGACTCACTGTAAGCTCCACGAACTCCCTTCAATTATAATTATCAATCAATTATTTAAAAAATCTCATCAAATCATAAATATTTCAAAATTATACATAAGTAGCTGCGGTTTTGCGGAAATGAAACAAATACCTGGTATGCGACCCGAAGGCGAGACCCGTCGGATACAAAATTTGAAAACTGAGCTGAAGATAAAGGCCCTGAAACATAAACCAAAACCTATACGATAATTTGAAAAAGAGAGAGAGAGAGAGAGAGAGAGAGAGAGAGAGTAAAATCAAATAAAAGCAATGAAAGGAGAAGGACAAGATGGAGATTTCTCATACGGGGAAGCGAATTCACCAAATCCTTTGAAACGACGTCTTCTTCATCATCATCAAGAATGCTCTGCAGGTGAAGCGCCGGACTGGTTTTGTTATTGTTACCGCCGATTTTCTCATCGTTTTGGTTAACAGAGGCCTTAACGGTAACGTTTCGCCACCGTTTGATATTAAGTGGAGGGAATCTCACGGTGAATTTTGGTGTTTGATCCGACGGAGAGGGTTTAACGGTGATCTGTCGTGAAAGTGGGGTCAGCTGCGATCGTGCAACGGAAGCCGCCATTAATTAACGCGTGAGACAGCGAGACTCAGCCACGAATTACTCGAGAGACGAAAATATGTATAATAAGGCGGGTGCTGTTTGAAAACAAAGGTGTGTAGTGTACAGTGTGAATCGGTCTTTTTTTAATTTCCTCTTCTCGAATAGATTTCACATTTTTTGGGATTGTAGTGTCTGCGATGAACAATAAAATATTGCGAGGTTGAATCTTATCTTTCGATAATTCGTATCTTTTGCTCTTTTTTTTTGTGGTCCTTTTTTGTGTCACCAACTTACCCTAAGCACCCCCATTATATCTTGGTTACCCATTTTTAGGAAAGAACAATATGAATATGTGTGCATTTTTTTGTCCTTTCTCAATTAAAATTTTGTAACACCAAACACAAATTACACTCTGGTTCAGAATAAATCTAGAAATACTTTAAGACCAGTTTAAATAATTACAATGATCAATTTATAGCGGATTCAAGAATTTAATCTAAAGGGATTTAGCACATCTACAATTAAAAAAAAATTTAGGAGACTACAATAAAAGAAAAGAACGATGCTGGCATGTCAGTAGCAGTTGTGTCGCAGCTTTTTCATCCTGATCAAACTAGAATTAGAGAAGGAATTTTTATTATTAGTGATTAAAGACGATGATAAAAAGAGAGATATCAAAATTTTTAAAGAAAAATAAGAGACATTAAACATAAACGGGTAGAAGATAATGATTAACATAAAGAAATTAGAAATAAGAATGATTTGTTTAAATAATATAAACCAAAAGTTATTGATTAGAGTATGAAAATTATTAGAAGTAATAAGGGGAAAAAAATTAACCGTATGTATTTAATAGCTCCATCTATCTAATAAATCATGAAAATTAGACCAAATTTTAAAAGGCCTACAAGACTCAAATGTAATTTAAATAGGCTATCATCTAAAATAAAATTTTAAACAGTAATGCTATTAGCACCCCTCTCTCATCATTTTCAAACCCCTTACAATTTATGTCCTATTTAATTTTTAAAATAACATTTATTGTTAATAAACCTAGTGAGCTACTTCCTCTCACCCATTTTAACTTTTTCAACTTCTCTGATCTAGGATTTATCTGTTGCTTTTCTTCTTCAATAAACTCCATTCTGTCTCCCCCATTTCATTTCCAAAAGAAATAAATATACATAAAATTTGATTGTCCTCTAACATGTTTATAAAGTTAATAATCTATGAAAACTTCACAGAATTATCTTTTTTGAAAAAATAAATTATAAATAAGTGAATAAAACTCATTTTAAATCAAATTCTTACTTTTTTTTTTCAGTAGTTTGTAACGGAGAAAGACACTGAGATGCGGCTTTAATTGGATAAATTTTAATTTTTAATATAATTTAAAATATAGAGGATAAAATTATAAATACATAACAATAGGGGTTTAATAAGAGGAAAAGAGGGGTGCCAATAGCATCATATTTTTTTATAAATTGAAAACTGAGAAGATGTTACAAATTAAAATTAGGTCATTCTCAGAATAACTTAAAAGTCCATCATCTTTTGAGTCTTCATTAGAATCGTCATGAAGATCATGATAAAATATCTTGAAAGTACCTCTACAATAAATATCTCCCCAAAAATATCGTGCATGTAAGCTCTATGAGATATCTCATCAACTCTTTCAAGCATTCTTGAAAAAAAAAAAAAAGTTCCAACAATTAATACAATATTTTTTTTGGGGGTAAAAATGTATAGTCTATGACATGAAACCATCCAAATATGGACCTCCTTGTCATCTTCGATTTCGAAGAGTAATTGCAAACCCAACTGATAATGATTAAAAAAACAAATTATTATTATTATTATTTTTAATCAAACCCAACTCATTCTATCAATAGCTTTGTAGCCATAACTACCTCAACTGTGTAAAATGTTAAGCAAGTCATATCAATTAAAATTTATTCCAAAAGAAAAAAGCTAATCTCATGAACTATTTATTTTCTTCAATTTATCACACTACATAAATATAATAATTATAATGTTGAGACACAAGGAATTTACTCGAGCCCACTTGCATTTATGAATATTAGTGTTCGGTATGACTTATTTAATAATTATAAGTGCTTATTTAATCCCATAAACTCTTGTCCTAATTTTTATTATTGTTTGGGTTCTTTTTTTTTAGAGCTTTTAAAACTTAAATAAATTATTTTGCCTCTACTAACAAAAACTCAAATTTTGGAATTTTAAGAGTAAAGATCGAATTTTTTTTTAAATGTTAAAATATCTAAAATATCATCTACGAAATTGATAATTTTTTTTTATTCTTTTCATAATATAACTTTAAAAAACTAGCCTATTAAAGTAATTTCATAAATTTTTAATAAAAGTTTTTATTGACAACAAAAAATTAATTTTTTTTACGTAAAAGCTCTATTTATAAAAACTCTACTACTAAACGTTTTACTTAAATAAACTGTACTTAAAAAGCTGTACCAAACAGAGCCTTAAAATATTGACTTTGTTCAATTCCTATTTTTGTTGAAATTCATTCTTTTGTTTGATTAGAGTTTTACATAAGCTAACAAGACTTTTGGCACAGAATGGGACAATATTTTCAACGTCTAATCGTCATCCTATTAATAAATCCTTTAAATTACGCTCATTAAATCGAACGTTGAACAGGATGATGGACTTTAGGAACCAAAACAATAATTTGAAATCTAAAACTGACAGGCCTTCTTTACTTTTTTATTTTAATTTTAAAAATTAAATTCTCCTCACCTATGAAATAGGTTCAAACCCAAGTTCCTTTTCTCTTAGGAGTGTGTGCATTTAAAAATCCTCACATTGAATTGATTATATGAATTTTAGAACAAGATAAGTTCACAAACTCATCAAAATATTAAAATTACTTAAATATGTTGAATCACAGTGACAACTTATAACCATATAAGCTTATTTGGTTCTTTTTCTAGACCTTTTTTAAAGGGTTATTTGTAAAATAAATAAATAAATAAAAATAATAATAGATATAAGCTAATAGATGAAAGATTAAGAGAGATCATAGTTAACTCTATGAGAACGCTCGTACCTCAACATTCCTAATTTTTACAAATAAATAAATAAAATAAAATGTTAAATTAGGGATGATATATACTTCGCCTCACGAAGTAGGAGAACGGGTAGTGGGGGCCCCACGAGCAGCCCACAACAGAAGCCGGAGGCCCAGCAGATGAGCTGTTGCGTCACCCGAAAACCTTTTAAAAACTAATGCCATAAACGAATATATGAAAAACGGTGCACGGCAATGGTTCAAAGATTTACGTCGCATTACTGACCCTCCCTTGGGCCCTGCCTGCATCGGCATTACAAGAAGACGGAGATTAAACCACAGGTTGAATTTATGGAACAAAAATATCGGTAAGCCAATTTGATGGAAACAATCGGGTAACTTTTGACCCCGGAGGAAAGTCCGGCGCAACCCTCTCCTTTTCTAATGCTGCCAAAGCACAAGTGGGGATGCAACCTTTTATTTTGTACATGGAGATATCTGGACTCAAAAACAAATTCTGAACTTCGAAAAGTGTTAGTAACGAGTAAATAGATGCATGAGGGATAAGAACAGAGTTTCCGCAACCACTTTCGTGAAACACGATACCGAATGGGTCCAGATTTATAAAAGCAGCTCTAAAATATTCAGAAAACCAACTTCAATCTCTCTCCATCATGTTCATTGAATGATGATTATTATTATTACTTTCTTTTCTTTTTCTTTTTTTAATTTGGTGCTATGAGTTAGGCCCTTTTGGTCGAGTCAAAATAACCATAGGGATCCCGATTAAGCATCTTTCATCAATTTTAGAGATATTTAGATTGGTGCTCCAAAATAAAAAAAAATTCTTCATCCTAATAATTTTCAAGGCTTGGATTCCCATTAATCAAACGTTAATTTAAACTTCATTTTTACTCCTGGGTTTTGATTAACTTTGACTTGGCATTCCCACTCTAAACTACCTAATTAAAACTACTTAACCGACACATAACATACACTGCAAAACCTCCTTATTTGGAAAGCCAATTAGAACCTGCTACCAGATTGAACTGCAATTTGCCATATGGGATTGAACAAATCCAATTTTGCCCTTTCAGGGTGTTCTGGAGACCATTCTCCAATGGATGATGAATAATTGTCGTTGCCACTATCATCAAAGACCCATTCAGAAAAAAAAGAATAATGCTATGCTTACACAGTAAGGATACCGAGTATTTAAATTGACATGACATCTTATGTCTCACCAATTGATTGGGTTTATAAAAATAATTAATAATAAAATCAATTTTTCCAAATGCATGGCTAAAAATAATTGGTGACACATTAATTAGGATACAAACAAAGTATTACAGTTCGCATGGTCTTACTGTTCACCGAAATGAAACCTATATTATTTAGTACTTGCTAACAATTTGCGAAAATTGGATTCTTCCCATAATTGCGATCAGAAGGCATATCGTGACACTACAGTAGTGTCGACAGGATAGCTCCCCAAAACTCGCAAGAAAGTAGTGAACTCCTGCCAAGTGTATCAGTTCCATTATCCATAATTAAAATCTATTGCCTTAAGAGGAATGAAAAGTTTCCAAAGGAAAGAAAAACAAAAGAAACCTTCAAATGCATCAGAGCATTTTGTGCCTTCTGATCAGCCATTGATGCTTCAAAATCCACATAGAAAAGATAATCAAAATATCTGCAAAGAGAGGGTTGGGGGGGGGGGGGGGGGAGAGGAGGAGGCAAACTGCTTAATAAACAGAAAAAACATACAGCACTCATGTCAAAATTGAGAATATGACAATGGAAGGAACGGAATATATAGGTGCCATGTAAATAAAATGCAGCTAAAATATTGGTAAAATTACATTCCGAACCCATTGTTGTCATCAGATGATCGCAAGGGCTGATTCCTTAGAGGACGACTTTCAATCTGGTTGAAGAAAACATAGAAATGTTATCAGCGTGTCCAAGCTACGGATATTCAAATGCAATTTCAAAGAAGAGAAAGAAATAATAAATAATAAAGAGACATGTAATCCAAGATGAAAAGAGCAAACCTTCGTAAAGTTGATTTGCCTCAAAGAGAATACAGTAAGTGCCTTGAAAAGCACTCCAGGACCCTCCTCTAATGAGAAAACTATACTTGTCTATGAAATCAAAAACTAACATTAATTACACAAGCTCTGTTGGTAATATGAACCATATTGATTTGAAATGATAGCATATTGAGTAGAAATGTAAGCAATTGTATTATAGAAAAAGGTCTAACCTTGAATGGTCTATCTGTGCCTGGAATAATAGGCTCCCTAGCCAGCATTAGAAATCGAGTAACATTATCACAATCATCCTATAAAATGAACTCGTGCGAGTTACCCAATGCGTTATCCCACCAGCAAGCCAAGACAATCAATAGAATTAAAAATCCTGAACACATACCTGAATATCCTCAGCAAGTATATTTAAACCATAGATTGCTGCAGCAGAAGAGCTAGCAACAGCTCCCACATCTTTTAGTTGCTCGAATGATACATGCTAAATGCAACAGCAATTCAAGTCAGCTACAACTAGAAACAAGCAAGTAAATTTGAAATTTCTATGACATCAAAATGATTGCAGAATATAATTGACTCGGGTTAGGTTGACCAATAGGACAACCGAGTTGAGACTGACAAAAGTTGTTTCCACCCACCCCCTAAACAGACAAATATGTCCACATAAGATAATTTCTTGGAAAGCAAGAAGGGTAGAATACTCCATCTATAATCATAGTATCTCATTATTTTCAGCTCCGCCATTCAAAAATGTAGAAGACTAGCAACCCAACCATCAAATCTAGAACTACCTTTGCTGCACCTGCAGTATCGTCCACCGCTTCCCTGACTAACCCTAACTTTGTTAGTGTGTTCTCACATTGAGCAAGAGCCTGAAAAGTTGCAAAATAAATAAAAACATAACCCCAAAACAAAAAGAATAAATCAGTCAAAAAGTACAGTTCAACAAACCTGTGGATGGCTTACAACCCTTTTCAAGTCCTCAACTTTAACACCATGATTGGCTAGTAGGCAATGACGGACAGCAAATTTAACTTCCCCTACTATGTGCAACCTGTGCCGGAGTAAGAGGTCATAATTTCTGTGGATGCTGCCACCCAAAGAATTCTCAATTGGTAAAACTGCTCTCTCTACAAGCCACCTTTCAACAGCCTGAAATTTAGACCAAAGATATAAAAAATAAAAAAGAAAGAGAAAAGTTTACACTGTCTGAAACCACATTTATTTTCAATCATTCAAGCATAGATTCTTTTAGTTATATTAAAGAACTTATAACCAGTGCTCTTGAATGTTACAAACATTTCAGCCACTCTTAAAACTTCTATTGTATTCATATCCTATGCTGAAAGAAAAAAAAAAATGGCATTCATATGCTTCCATCATTTCGCTAAAATTTAGAGCTAATTGAGCATAATTTAATAAGTAAATAAATGGCAATACAGAAACCAAACAATTACTTCAAAAGCAGTGTCAAATTGCTCGCAAGGAACCGCTTCACAGTTTGGGTATGCTTTCGCTGCTGCTGACTCACTGTAAGCTCCACGAACTCCCTTCAATGATAATTATCAATCTATTATTTACAAAATCTCATGAAATCATAAATTTTTTAAACATAATCATAAGTAGCTGCGGTTTTCGCGGAGATGAAACAAATACCTGGTATGCAACTCGAAGGCGGGAACCGTCAGATACAAAATTTGAAAACTGAGCTGAAGATAAAGGCCCTGAAACATAAGACAAAACCTATACGATAATCTAAAAAAGAGAGAGAGAGAGAGAGTAAAATCAAATAAAAGCGAAGAAAGGAGAAGGACAAGATGGAGATTTCTCATACGGGGAAGCGAATTCACCGAATCTTTTGAAACGACGTCCGCTTCATCATCATCAAGAATGACCTGCAGGCGAAGTGCCGGTGTGGCTTTGTTATTGTTACCGCCGATTTTCACATCGTTTTGGACCTTTTGGTTAATAGAGGCCTTAACGGTAACGTTACTCCGCCTTTTGATGTTAAGTGGACGGAATCTGACGTTGCATTTTGGTGTTTGATCCGACAGAGAGGGTTTAATGGTGATTTGTCGTGAAAATGGGGTCAGCTGTGATCGTGCAACGGAAACCGCCATTAATTAACGCGGGAGACAGCGAGACTCAGCCACGGGTTATTTGAGAGACGAAAGTATATATAATAAGGCGCGCGCTGTTTCAACTTTGAAAGCAAAGGAATGTCGTGTACAGCAGGGATGACAATGAGGTGAGTTGCGGGTGGAGCGGGAGGCCTGTCCTATTCTCTATGAAAATTTTGTTTTTATTTATTATTTTATTTTTTAATAAATTTAGTAGAGAGAGAATAAAAAAATTTATGTGGAATATATTTTTTTCACTCTAAGATTATTATTTATTTATTTATTTTATAGTAAGTATAATACATAGTTTTAGTAATTTAAAATTTAAGGACTTAAATAAAATCATCACTATATTATAAAGTATTTAAATTATTTAAAAAAATTTCTAAAAATTTAAAATAATATCTTAAAATGTTATTAAAATTGAAAAATATTTGAAGATAACATCACTGAGAAAAGAAACATAACAATATTTTAGAGTAGAATAAGAATTATATTAAAGAGTTTTCTTTTAGTTATAGCCTATTTATATTAGGTAAAAATAAAAATAAAATTATTAACCAATATTGTAATTGGTAACATAAAATTATTTAAAAAATATTTATATATAATATGGATTGGGATGTGGGTCTAGTGGGGAGTACAAAACTAACCCCATCCCATTAAAAATTTAGAGATTATTATTTTTTTCATTCTGCACTTGATTCTCCAAAAATTATTCAAAATTTATCTTATTTTGTGTGGAATCCCAAACTCATAAAAGATTTTATCATCTCTAACGTACCGTATGAATCGGTCTTTTTATTTTTCTTTTTTTGAATAGACTTTTCATTTTTTGGGATTGTACTGTCTACGATGAATAATAAATAATAAGAGGTTGAAACTTGTTCCACTATAGTTCGTATCTTTTATTGTTTTTGTGCTACAGTGTATCTTGTTTACCCATTTTAGGATAGAACAATATGAATATGTGTGTCTTATTATTTTTTTTTTTTCCTTTCGCAATTAAAATTTTGTTACGCCAAGCACAAATTACACTGTGATTCAGAATAAATCTTGAAATACATTAATACCAGTTTATCAATTTCAATAATTAAGTTGTAACAATTAATACAAATTTTTTTGGGGAAAAAATGGATAGTCTATGACATGAAACCATCCAAATATGAACCTCCTTGTCATCTTCGACTTCGAATAGTAATTACAAACCCAACGCATAATGGTTAATATATACACACACACATATTTATGAAACCCAAAACCCAACTCAGTCTATCAATAATTTTGTAGCCATAGTAAAATGTTAATCAAGTCATGTCAATTAAAATTTATTCAAAAAAAAAAAAGAAGTTAATCTCATGAACTATTGAGTTTGTTTAATTTATGATACTACACAAATATAATAATTATAATGTAGAGTCTAATGGGAGATCAATGGAATAACGAAAGGTTAGTTCGAATCTAAATATATAAATTTATAGCATAAAGATCTACAAAAATATATTTCACAAATTTACGCCTATTAGAGATGAGATCTTTAAATATTAAATTATCAATCAATATTGAGGCATAAATCAGTTATGTGGTTAGCTGGGCCTAAAACCAATTAAATTGTTTAGTCGTGGAACAACGAAAGCACGAAGCTCGCTTGAGCCTTGAAGCCTACGTGATCCTGAAAAAACAGCAAAGCAACGCTGAGACATTTCGTGGTCCTGGACTCCTAATCCAGCCAACTTTGGACCTAACCACATGCCTGATGACTTCATAAATATCTTCATAAATATCTTCATAAAAATCTCATGGTGTTTGCTAAAGTCAGTTGGGCTTTGGCTGCAAATTTAGGAGCAATTGTTGTGTCAATCCGTGAGAGTAAGCAGCGACAACCTAGAAAAGATTTTGAAGATTTGGTTTTGGTCATTTTCAAGTGCTAATGCTAGACATTGAAGCTAAAAGAGAAGTACAAAATTGACGGTTCAAAACGGTGCCAATCATGTCTACAGATCGTGTCACGTCTCTAGGTGAGGACGATGTTGAAGTTTGTTGCTTGTGTTAAAAGGATCAAATTTGGATGTTGAATTTTCAAATTTAGCACGGATATTTAGAGACAGATTTTGAAAAAAAGAAAATGCCTAAGAAATAAAGATGTGATTAACATGGAATTGCAGAAATAGGTAATAATAATATTGAAGACTACTGTTAATCATTTAAATAATCAAAATTAAAAGTACTATTTTCGAATAACATTTAAATTATTAAAAAATTAAACAATAAGATTTTTTTTTAATGGGTCAAATGCTTCTCTAACTATAAAATCATTATAAAAACTACTTTCAAGTATTTTTACAATACAAGATTATTGATAGACTATGTGATGCACACAATTAAGATATCTAATACTTAAACGGGTCAGGTCTAATTTCAAATATTTCAAAGTAAATAAATTTCCACCATCGGAGATTTCGAGGAAATGATTTTCAATCAAGCTGTTGAGTGGATTCTATTTAAAAATAGTTTTAATGATATTAAAAGTGCACCCAAGCATATCATAAGTTAAACTTTCTAGGCCAATATTAGCTTTGTGCTTATGACATTGAGTCATTCATGAAGGTTGTAATTCAACAATAGAATTAAAGCAGGTTGTCCTCCATGGACGATCTGTATAACAACAGTTCACTAGATATCCAAAATATAATAGATTGGGGCAAGTCTTAATCACAAAGAATACTATTCTTTGTGGAACATGTAAGTTGTAATTGAGGTGGCTCCATGTGCAATGTCACCGTGTGCTGCTTTTTTGTCACTGGAATTCTCCTGTGACAGAGACCAGATGAAGAAAAGAATCTTTGTTTTTATTTTTTATATTAAAAAACAAGTTTTAAATTTTAATGGAAATGATTGGAGTTCACATTTAACCTATATATGACAATAATCTATTTGTCGGGCTTAGTCTATGATTTTTAGGTATTCAATTTAAAAAACTAGTTTATTGAATGGAGTGATCTCTTGGACAAAATTATTGTCGGACCTCAGTCTTTTCGTTCGACACACGTGAGTTGTTTCACCGCCACAATTCTGCGCTACTATAGTTTAGTTTTGATACCAATCTATGGTGTGATAAATTAATATATATACATATACATACATCCGTTAATATTATAAATCAAGTTCAAAGCAAAATTATTGGTTATCCATTTTCAATTTTGAAATTCTGATTCAAAATAATGCGATTTGATCCATGTGCCATAAAATTGCAAATGAACTAGGCTATCATTCTATTTTTTATTCTAGATGAAGACCTAGAACAATTGTGATTGAAGATTGCCGCATAGAATATTCATCATAGTTCCATTATTAAGGTAGGTGTACTAAAAATTTATTTACTACCAAAAGCATACAAAATAGTTAAGACTAGGTATAATTCTTTTTGTTTCCCAAAAAAATTTCAGTAAATTATTCAAATTGAATAAATTATTACGTATTGCATGTAGGGATCAATATAGGTTGGGTTGGATTAGGTAGGGGTGGGCAGTTCGGCTCGGGTTAGCGTATGAAATCCGAACGGGTAGCTGAAATCAAAACTCGATTGGGTTAACCTTATTGCAACAACATTGCTTCCTTTCCTTTAAATCCCTAATTCCTCTTTTTTGCGATTTTACATTCGCGTTCCACAACTGGCACAACCCCAGGCCCAGCACATGGCAGTGAGCACAGACACTCACACACATGACATACATGTGCCACAGCTGCTGTCGATTCTGTTTAGTGCACCGGCATTACAACTTCTAGTCGTTCCTCCGTCCTTGAGCCTGATCTGGTTCCTCATTCAAGACTTCAAGTTGCTGTCATCTTGAGCTGATCTTGAGTCGTTCGCGTTTGCTCCAATTGCTGCCACCATTGCCTCTGACTTTATTCACTGTCGTCAACGGCACAAGGTAAGGTTATATAGCAATTCCAAATGGTGTGTGAATGGTTGTTTGTAAATCATCTTTTGGGCATGGGTAAGAGGCATTACTGGCACTTAAACTGTTTAATCTTCTTTTGTGTAATGGTTGTTTGTAATTGTTACTGATTCAGTTTCTTAACATTGTAATTGTTGTTGTATTGAGTATTAGTAGTGATGGGTTATTAATGTATTATATATGTTTTGTCATTTGGTATAATTTTTGCTTTTCATTTTTGCATCTGGAGCTGGGTTGATGTTTGAGTTTGGAATTTTAGATGGTTGGGATTTGATTCATTTTGAAATTGAATTAAATCTTGGAATAGGATGTACCCCGAATTAGGATCCAAACCGAAATTTTGACCTAAATTTTCATTCCAATCTAATTCAAAAATCGAACCCGAACCGATCCAAACCGAATTTCAATTTGGATTTGTGTTTCAAACCTGATTGGGTTGAATTCTCCAAACCGAACTGGTTGTAACCCAAACTGAAACTTGAACAACTCGAAGCGAAACCTGATTTGCCCACCCCTAGGACCAGGTTTGTAAAAATTCAATCCAACCTACTATCAATTAGGTTGAGAAAAAAATCAACTCAACCCAAACCCGTAAATAATCGGATTAGGTTGGTAGGGTCGATTGAAATAAAAAAGAAAAAATTGAAAATAACTATTTGATAATTAAAATTAATTAAAATAGGAAAAAAGCATATTCATTATCTATCATGACATTAAATATTGTCCACTATATATTTGTACCAAACAACTATTAATAAAAAAAGCAACAAAAATAAAGATTGTGTAAAAAATTATCTAATGTAATATCTGAAAATCTATCAACTTATTTTTAGTGAAAGTTCGGGTTTGGTTTATGAATTTTGAATTTAGAGAATTTAATCAATGTTAGGTTTAATAAAGAAAAATTGAAAAGAGCCTCTTTTATAAAAGAATAAAAAGGGTTAGGTTGATAGTTAATGCTAATTTTATTATGACTTTTATTGTTTCTGGATTAGGTTGGGTTAGATTAGATTATGGTTGATAAATTATGGGTTTGGTCAGGCTTTTTTAAGTTGAGGCCCATATTATTGAAGATAAACACAGGCCCTTCAAAAGTTCGTCAAAGTTTGGATGAGCCTGGGCTTGGGTTGGGCCTGAATGGGCTTGGGCTTTTTTATTAATTATTAGGAATAGCAAAAAGTGGGCTTAGATCGGGTTTTTTGAAGCTCATGCCCAAGGCCCCTTTAAGATAAATAGGAAGGTCGGCCCCGGACTTGGGTTTTATTGACTTTTTAAAAATTTTTAAAATTATTATAAATTTAAAATTAGTTAATAATTAACATGTTGTTATAACCATAAATAAATTAAAGTAATTAAATATTTCAAAGTAAAATAATAAATACAACAAATAAAAGCTTAGAATTTTATTTTTTTTAATACAAAATTTTTTAATTCAAGCACTCTCTTAATTAATTAACGTATAAAAGAGAGTTTATTATTATAATTTTAGCTTTTTTGAATCATCATTGATTTATAAATTAATAATTTAAGTTTTTTTTTTTAATTTTTATATTATTTTTTTTATTTTTAATTATATTATTCTAATTTATAAATTTATTTTTTAAAAAAATTAGCGGACTTGGGCATGGCCCGGGCTTTTTTCCTTGAGCGCTTGTGCAAGCCCTTATGTGTGAGGGTCGGGCCGAAGCCCGCAGGCCCGGCTTGGGCTAACCTAGGCTTTTTTGCCCACCCTATTAGTTATGAAATAATTTTTTAATAAAGTAAAAAATTTAAATTAAACATAATTATCCAATACATAATAGAATTATAGATTAGTACACAAAATATTAGTAACACAACATAATAAATCATAAATATTAATATAGAAAATATATTAATTTAATATTTTTAGTTTTTCTTTTTTATTTAAATTTAATTTATTTTTATTTATAAATTAAGACTCTTGCCTTTTTCCTATATTCTTAACTAGGCAAAATTTATGCGGGTTTTATATTTTTTGGTCTATATCCAAGCCTAACCTATGCGGACCGGACTTTAGGCCCCCGAGTCCTGTTCGAACTTTTTTGCCAACCCTATGTTAGGTTTATGCTATAAACCTATATAACCCAACCCAATCATTAATCGAGTTGAAAGGAAAATTGATCCAATCAATTCATCTAAATATAATTAAATTAATTATATGTAGATAATTGATATGAATATAGAGTAGGTTATTATGTAAAATTTACTAATCACAAGCTAAAAAACAATAAAAGCCACAAATTCTTATGCACAATAAAAAGAATTAAAATCTACATCAAAATTCATGATTTTTTGTTTCATGATTTTTGTCGTTTTCTAAGTATCGTCAATCAACTCAAAGATATAAATATAATGTTAATGTGTATATTTTAATTACTTTCTAATAAGAACATTCTTAGTCTTGACAGTGGGCCGAGCGAATTCGCATGACTAGTTAGATAAAACTACTTAAAAGTCAGTCAATCAAGCTCTCAAGATATTAACTTTAATGAACTTTATTTATTTATTTAATGCACACATAATAGTCTTAGAAAAATCGTTTTACCACTAGAGCTAAACCTCGACTTCCTCAGAAAATGTAAACGTTAAAATTTAAGTTTATTAAGAGAACGTGATTAGGGCATTCAAATAAAATAACAATAATAATGATAATAATATAGTGGTAAGACGAGTGTGTGGAAATTGCTGCGTCTATATCTCTCTCAATGTGGATACCTGCGGTCATTCACGTTGAAAGTTCCCCCTTCGAATACGTTACCGAACGCAAAATTGGATTCTGGCATTTTTTTCGAATAACGGCCGATTCCTGATTATTAGTTTAGAATACAACCACTTCACCGTTTCATGTTTCTTGTCCTTATTCCGGGGCCGGGACAAAACCAATCCGTTTACCAAACTCCACGATAACCAAGGACCATGACGTCTTTGTCCCTCCCTTACCCCATATTCCCTCTCGTGCCTCGCGTGATAAGCACCACCCCCCCCCCCCCCCCCCCCCCCCCCACCATAATTTCTCCCACGTGCCAATTGCCCATTTGGCCATTTCTTTTTGAGTAATTAATAATTAATTAATTTACACTCTTCTTACGTTTTATCCTTATCCATGTGTATCCATTCCAGATAACGAACTACCATAAATCACGTGTTTATAAGTTACTATTTTCGCAACAGATTTATGATTTTTGGTAATAAATGTTGAGCACAAGGAATTTACTGGCGCCCCCTTGCATTTATGAATATTAGAACATTTCATTCTTTTATTTGATCAGAGTTTTACACAAGCTAACAAGACTATCGACACCAAATGAGACAATATTTTCAACATCTAATCCTCAGTCTATTAATAAATCCTTTAAATTACCTTCATTAAATCCAACATTGAATAGAATGATGGACTTTAGGAAGCAAAACAATAATTTGAAATCTAAAATTGATAGGTCTTCTTTACTTTTTTATTTTAATTTTAAAAAATAGATTCTCCTAACCTATTTCAAAGGTTCAAATTCAAGTTCCTTTTCTTTTATGAGTGTGTGCATTTAAAAATCCTCACATTGAATTGATTATATGAATTTTAGAATAAGATAAGTTCATCAAACTTATCAAAATATTAAAATCACTTAAATCGGTTGAATTAGAGTGACAACTTATAACTATATAAGCTTATTTTGTTCTTTTTCTAGACCTTTTTTTAAGGGACGAAAAATTTAGAGAGATCATGGTCACTCAATGAGAACGCTCGTACGTCAACATTCCTGAATTTTGCAAATAAATAAATAAAATCAAATGTGAAATTAGGGATGATACTTTGCTTCGCGGAGGAGGAGAAGGGGGAGTGCGGGGCCCACAATCAGCCGACTACAGAAACTGGAGCCCACCTAGCTGTGGAAGATTTTGACAGTGTCGTTAAATGTTAATAATCCAAATCAAGTCTAAATTTGCTGTTATGTGTTAATGTTCCATCCTTTCCTCGTAAACTGAAATATTCGTCTCTTAGCCGCATTTTACAAGCCACGTGTTCGGTCAGACAAGCTGGCATCTCCCTGTGGGTCCCGCCTCCCACCGACCAATCACTTAGCTCTGTCCCTTCTTGTTCGCTTGTCCCCGCATTGGGCCCCCCCCCCCCCAACCCCCCTCCTCTCCCGCGAGTCCTCGCCATCGCCTCCCTATTTCCTCGTCAAGCTACGCGCCTATGCCTTTCACTTTTCTTCCGTTGTGTTCATATTTTTCTTCCCTTCATTTTTCTTCTAATTACTTAATTTATCTTCCCTTTTTTTTAATTGTTTTTTATTATCATATTCACAGCTAGGATGGTTATAAAATATTTCAATTAATTTGAAAACATTAGAATAATGATATGTTTCTATAAAAAATAGCATGAGAATACTAATGACAAAAATATGTTTTTTTATTTATAGTAATTATTTTTGTCCTTTAGTGATTAGTACTTTTTTGTGCACGTATCACAACGCAAACGTAACATGTCGTTATTCACTACTGATCATGAGATATTGTTACGTGTTTTAGGATATCACCTAGTTATTCTAAAAGTAATTGAGTTTGAAATTGAGATATTATGATTTTTGTTAGTCAAAAACCACGGTTGAATATAATAATATATTGTGAGTATAAATGAGTTTGTGATTTATTAAACTTAATCCGACATATAATAGTGATCAAGATATATTAAATTAATTAAAATTACGACACGACAATTCCATTAGGATCCTCTCCAAAAAAAATCACATCCTAATTAGGTGTAAAATTGCAATCGTCACTGACGAAATGACATAAGCTCGCGGGACTCGATAAACGAAAACTTTGTCAGGCCACAATTTGATGGTGATTAAGGTCTTATAAAATATCTATCACGACACGACAATTCCATTCAAGATTTTCTTTTTTCTAATGGAAGCCTTTACTAGAAGCACGCAGAGGCACGCCATTACCCTACCAACCTTAACTCGATGAATATAAAGCTTTGCTATTCTTAGCAATGCATTGGGTCAGCTTAGTGCCAAATTGTTATAGATCATCAAACAAAACTGATCCTCTGAAAAAGGAAAATAAATAAATAAATAAACAAACAAAACCGAGCCATCGAGATTCTCTTTGAGACTTGAGAATGGGAATGCTGATTCTTTTCTTAACAGCAGGTGCTACCTTATGTCTCGGGCACAGTTTCCTACATCATTTCTCACTTTTGCTTTTTTAATTATTCAGTGTTTTTCTTTATTTGACTGGACTGGTTTCTCATTTGACCGGTCAACTAAATTAACTTGACCCATCTCTAATCCCTATCTAGTATCTACACTATCTGCCCCCACCACCACCAAGTAAAGTGCTGTGTTTCCTCATTCTTGTCACTAACAAAATTTCCTACCTTCGTTTATGGCCACTTTGATTTTTCTATTATGGCAATATATGCTTCTGTTTTATTGTAAATCATTCCAAAGAATTTCGATAAAATATATTCAACTCAGTTGATCGGGGAAATCTTGAGCATTGCTCATGTGTTGTACATCTCCTCTAGTACATTTTTTTGTCGTGTATACTTCTTAACTATTTAATCACAAAAACATAAGGAAACAAATGATAGAAATGAAAAATATTAGGTGCTATCAATATATACTTTTTGAGTTATTGAATTCGTGTAGCATGTGTATTTTTGATTGGTTGATATTTACACGTTGAAAGAATGCAATTAGAAAGAGGAAACTTTTTCTAAACATAAATATTCTAATTCATCGTTGAGAGTATTCGAAAATCTTTTTGATTGTTTAATTAAATTGGACGTTTTACACTTTTTAAAGATGAATATTTTATTTATTTGGTTATTTTTGGATAGGATATAAGATGAATATTGGCATCAGTAATGTTTCAAAACTCAAAATACTATAGATCCAGCACTAGCATATGATACCGTTAATTCGCTTAGCAATTTTTGTTTACTTGAAACGAGAGAGGAGCCAAAGCAAATTCTTTTAAGAATCCAAAGGAAATCTAAGTGGGTTCAATCATTGATTGTTTATTATTTTCATTCCTGACAGAAGATGACAGGTTAGAATTCCGGTTGGTGGTCATATTGATTTTCTCGCCATTCCAAGAATCTTGGTCCATAAGGGGTAATTATATTTAATTTCTCAAGAAAAATAAAAGGTGGCTACATGTTAGCCCTTTGATCTTTATTTGATTGCCTGATGATCATAATTTGATGAGTGGATCGCATGTGGATTGATTGCTTCTTTTATATGTTTCCATTTTGCTAAAATACAGAAATGTGCTTTAATGACTTTAATATATTTTACAAAACTTTCTTTTTGATGTTTTAATTCAAAAGAATTGGGTCTTGATAGAATTTAAGCATTTGAATAGAATGAAGGTTAATGGTTTCCAACTTACGAAGAAAAAGACATCATGTTATCATTTTGGATAGATGGGGTTTTATATTTATGATTAGTTAGGGTTTACATAGGAGATGGAATAGAAGATAACAAAAAATTCTATGGACCCATGTGACGTACACACATGGAAATATTTGTATTAAATTATTTATTCATAATCGACTATACTGACAATTTTTTTTTAAAAAAAATAATAATCCACATTTGGATTTAATTATCTTATATTGTATGTATATGTTCCATAACAATAATAATACGCTTACAAAGTTTATATCCCTGCTAATATTATAGATGATGTGATATTATGTTACATGTCAAATTGTTACACGCATTGTCCATGGTGATTTAAGCTTCAATCCTGACTTTCATAAGTGCAGCTGCAGCATTACTGATGTCGTGACTATATTTGAAGTCTTTTTCAACAGTCCAATTTCTAGTCTTCTGTGTCTGTATCAAGTCATAGTTGGTCAATGGCATATGTGTCGAAAACCCTAAAAGAGTTCATGAACATAATTATCAAGCTGGAACAATTTGTGGAGACAGATGCATGGATCAGTCACAATCTGATATGTAAGTATCCATGATGTGACCATGTAGATGTCATCAATGATAAAATTGGTTGCTTCGCTTTTCCTGTAATTTGATTAATTTATCAAAATTATATATAAAACTCAAATAAATCTCTTCAAATCATCAATGAAAACAGGAAAAAGAGATATTGTAATGCAATAACCTCTAAAACATAACATAATGGCAGGCTAATTTCAAAATTGAAGGGGACCAGGACTAGTCACAAAAATGTACCCCAGAAGGACCAGTAGTGGGCACAGCGGAATGACACAAAGCAATTAAAGCCATGCATGAAAGCAAATTCCGTGGTGGTGCTGTGCTGGTTGTTAAATAAAATATTTTGTAATCGAAACCAACAAGATGAAGATGAAGACGAAATTCTTTCTATCATTTTCACTAGTGTCCCCCTGCTGTCTCTCACCATCATTATGAGTCCACATCATCAGAACCTTCAACAAACAAACAGCAATTCAGCAACAGCAACTATTGGCATTGGGATCCAAATCAATCTAACCCGTCAGATCTTCATCATCATCATCGCTTCACTGGGCCCCGCACATAATCTCTCACCTTGTACACACCCAAATACCAAATCTCTGTTTTTATTTATTTATTTCTGTATTTTTGTGTCTTTTTGTTTCAATATTTCTGAGAGGCACGGGGTCTACGCATTATTTGATTTATGATATTAGGATTAATTTCGTTCAGCTCCCCTCATTATTGAAAATCATCAAAATACCCCAATATTAATGTAAAGCCATCACCACAGCACCCCCGAACACAATAAACGCGCACGTATAAAGATGTTTTTAATCTTAGGGGGATCGATTTCTCCTCACGCTATCATTACAAGGGAAAATAATTTACTTTATATTTGTGCATGATATTGAGGTAGGTAAAGGGTGCGTAAATTGTTAAAAAAAAAAAAAAAAGAAAAATTGTCTACGAGAAGTTGACAACGGTGTCCAGTAACTGCCGCCTGCTGGGGCGCACATTGATGAGTAACAATAAAATTGGGGGAAGGTTGAGGTATTTCAATAATACTGGAGGTGGAGTAGAATTAACCATAATGTCATTTGCCGAAGTGAATAAATCGCAGATTTATCGGCGACTGAAGATGGTGGTAGTGGTGGGGACCACCAGAAGTGGGACCCACAGAGTATAGTTGAATCCACGCGGGAAGGGCCCACTCAGCTAGTAGAAGAGAGCTGGCTCATATATCATATCATATATGATATGAATCCGTTGCATAACAAAATTTTATTTTATTTATTTGAAAAAAAGAGAGAGAGAGAGAGAGAACTGGAATTTTCTGATAGCAATTGCTTTGCTTTGCTTGCTTTCTCTGCGTGCAAGATTATATCACATCGATCATCTCGTACGAAAAACTCATCATTACAAGACTCTCTCTTCTCATTTTTTTCTTTCTCTCTCTCTAAAAATTTTAAAAATAAATAAATAAATAAATAAATTTAAATCTCACCATTTTGCTTTATATATATTAAGAGCCCTAGTCCTTATTTGCTTCACTTTGCATGACTCTCAAAACCATCTCTTCTCTCTCTCTCTCTGTTGAGCCTTTCTCTTTAGTTAAGCTAAGCTTGTCACTCTCTTAGAAAAATAAAATAAAAAATTCAACTTTGTTTCAATTATTCTGAAGAGTGTTTGATTATTGTTGCATGGATGGATGCTTCAAGTGGACAACACCAGGTAGGATTTGACAAGATTTTATTATTACTTAAAATTCTTCATTTTGTTTCATTAACTTTAATTACCTTTTGTTCATTCCCATCTTTTCCTTTTCATGGGTTCTTTTTAACTGCACTAGTGATTTTGGATTTGGGTTTAATTGGAAAGTTATTATTATTATTTTTTCATTTGCTTATCATGGACTATTTTTAGTTACTATTTTAATGTCTATATAGAGGAAAAAAATTGACTTTGAGCTTTATTAATTTTATTTTCTAGGGAATTTCTTTCTTCCTTTCTTCGTTTTTGGAAGTGGGTTTTGGTGTTTATGTGGTTATGTTTATATTCTAATTCATCTTTGATATTAGTCTTGATAATTCTACCTTTCTCATGTTTGCTTTCCCTTATGGGATTTGTATACTCTCCTTTGAAAAAAAAAAATTTTAATCTTGAAACTAATCATGTGATTATACATAAGGTTGGGGAGAATATTGATGAGGACCTTTCAATTTCACCTTTTTTTTTTTTTTTTACTTATTTCAATTGTCTTGTTAAATTGAATCTGAGAAGATAATTCTTTTCTTCATACAATCTATTTTCAATTAGACATTAGTATATAACATTTTATTGGTGATTAATTTTAAAGTAACCAGTATGAGGATTTCAAATTTGGGTTTTCCAATATTGAATTCAATCCAATTCCCTATTATCAGCTTGGAAAATTGAGTAACAGTTTATATATATATATATATATATAACAATTAGAAGTTACAAGATCTTTCTTGAGTATTTTTTATTTATTTTTTATTGTTTGTCTATTTAAAGTGTTTTAATTTGAGCTGGTGTTGCTGTCAACTTGTCATCAATTCAGGAAATGCCTACTCATTCATTGGAAAGCATGTTGGTTTGCTCAAAAGCACAACAAGAAAGGAAGCCAAGGCCTCAACCAGAACAAGCTCTTAAATGCCCAAGATGTGACTCCACCAACACAAAATTCTGCTACTACAACAACTACAGCCTCTCTCAGCCAAGATACTTTTGCAAATCTTGCAGGAGGTATTGGACCAAAGGCGGCACACTGAGAAATGTTCCGGTGGGTGGAGGGTGCAGGAAAAACAAACGGTCGTCATCCTCATCATCAAAGAGAAGCCAAGATCAACCATTGATCAGTTCCAACGCAAGCCCCCTCACCAATTTCCCTCCCTTGAGTTATGACACCAATGACTTGAGTCTTGCATTTGCTAGGCTCCAAAAGGAAAATGGTGGGCAACTAGGGTTTGAAGATCAGCATGATTTTTCTATTTTGGGGAACCCAGTAAATAGCCACTGTGACATTCTTGGAAACCCTAGCATCAGCGGCAGCACTTCAGCTACAACAACCCCAGCATTTCTTGATGCACTAAGAAGTGGATTCCTTGACGCCCACAACAATTTTCAGAATTTGTATTATGGGTTTGGCAATGCAAACAGTATGAGTGAAGTTGATCATCATCATCATCACCTTAATCATAATCATGATCATGGTGCTAGTGCAGAAATGATGATGCCATTTGGAGACCATCAAATGAGCGCTACAAATGCAACAACAACAGCTGTCACAGTAACAACAATGAAGCAAGAGTTGTGCAACAGCAGAGAAAGTGAGAACAGCAAGGTCTTGTGGGGCTTCCCATGGCAGCTCAACAATGCAGATGCTAGCATGAACAATGAGCTTAATTCAACTTGGCATGGATTACTCAATAGCCCTCTAATGTAAACCCAACCCTGCCGCTCACCATAATGTGAGAAGCATCACCCGCTAGATCAAATCTCGTTTTGTGTTAAAAGATCTAATTGAAGCGTTACATGAATCATCATGTGTCCATTTTAATTTGTAATTTTTGTTCTTTTTATTATGTTTTTGGCTATTGGTTGATAAGCTCTATATAGGAAATTGTCAGATTTGTTTTGCTAACAAATTAGTAATGGGAAGTTGCAGAAGGGATATAACGTATTTTGTACTAGACCTTGAGAGTGATGTTTCATAGTTTGTGCAATATGAACTCTCTGAAATACTGGGCAGTGATTTTGGATTTTATTTTGAATTCAGGTGGCGGTTTCAATATGTTCCATCATGATTGCTTCTAATTTTCAGGTAGATTCTAAGGACCATATAATAATAAATTATTTAATAGTAAATAAATAATTGTATGATAATGGATTGGTTGGGGTTTTGATTCTTTGTCATTCTCCCCAAGCCATAGATATTTCAGTGATAGGCATGAGCTCTAATTTCGGTAAGGATTTTCCTCTCTAGTCAAGGATCAAATCTTGCTTAAGATTTGGGCGTGACAAATTGCTCAGTAACAGTTTGAATATTATATCACTAACAGTTTGAATATTATAACATTTGCCAAGAAAATTTTAATATTATATTAAGTCTTACTGTCAATCTATCACCCAATTGCATTAGCATTAAAAAAAAAAAGAAAAGAAAAAGATTGAGTGATCAATCAACTAAGGCCGGATTGGTAATACAATTAGGTGGGTCAAGGATAAGGAATTAATGGTAAAATTCCAATTCATATTAGGGCTAGTTTAGGTATGAAATAATCAACTGAATATAAAATTAAAAAAAAAAAAAGGTGTTGGTAAATTCTATTGCTTAAAACAGAGTATTGTTGAGAGTATTGTGAGTATTAATTAAAAATTTATAATATAATAAAACCTTAAATATATAATAATATAATAAAATATCGATAAATTAATATTCAATAGATTGGAAACCTCATTAAATAATAATTTTTTTTTATCAATTATGACTTAGGATAAACATGTTAAATTGTAATTCCATTAATTGATACTCTTTAACTTATGTAGTTTTTTCAATTCTAAGAAAATTAACTTATCAAAGGTAGATCAGTTAGTTTAGTCTCTTGCAATAAAAGTAAGAAGTCAAGGGTTCAAGTTTAATGGATGTGTTTAATTAGGGGATTGGTGCAAGGCATAAGAAAAAAAAATCTTCAGTGAGAGATATCAATAGGATAAAGTAACATACAAATATATGAGTTTACCAAATGAAAAAATCAATAATGGTAAAATTTAATTGACTAATTGTTGTAATGATGTATTAGAAGTATGGTTAAAATAATAAGGTGAAACTAGAAACTCTAAAAGTGTATTTAATTATTTGATTGATTATCTTGTAAATTGCTTTTTAAAAAAAATTAGGCCTACTCGGTTTTTTGTTAAAATGAAAAAAAATTATGATACAAATAGATTAAAAATATATACTCCACTTTGTTTTTGTTAAAAAAAATAAATAAATAAGCTGATTTTCTTGTTTTAGCATCAATACCAAAACAATGCCTCTTAAACAGCTTAATTATTATTATTTTTTTTTAAACTAGCGCGTTTTTTTACGCTTGTTAAAACTTTATAGCATGACACATCGCCCATCATATGCTAAATTTGTAATTCACACTTGCGTAATGCATAGAAACATAAATTAATAGGATTCCAATGGATCAGTGGAAATGTGGAATGGCAGCGGATTATATTCGAGTTTAGGGTCAATTACATTTGAATTTGATGAGGAAGAAGAGTGATTGAGAAGAGAAAAACGAAAAAAAGAGAAGTAAGCCAATTTGAACACTTCATTGTCTCAGTTTCTTTAGTGTGCGAGTGTGAGTGTGACTGTGACTGTGACTGTGACTTAGCATTGGGCAATTAGCTGCCGCCACCTGCCAGCCACCGAGGAAAAGAGTAAAGAAAATGACGGTTCTGCCCCATTTAAATATCGAAAATCACTAACTTATTATTAGAAAAAAGATAAAATAAACTTTCCTTCAAACTTTCTCTTTGCCTTTGGGCGGACGAGGGCTGAACTAATGCGAGTTGTTGCGCACAAATATGAACCATATTGTGAGACCCAGAGCACAGATTGCCCGGTGTCGCCCAAGTTATCAAAATTCTCGGGCAGACGAGGATTTTGAGGTCATTTTAATTTCCTGTGGGCGATTAGGCAGCATCGCAATTGTATATACCCAACCAAGGGTTTCGGCCCGATTCGAAAGAACAGCTTGAATGAAGATCAGACCAGCAATGTAATTTGAGGTCATAATCATAACTTCACTTTTGAAGCAGGGAAAATACAAATTTGCTGATTAATTTTCCCTGAGATCTGAGTCTTGCAATAATAATACCAAGTCGGCATGCATTGCTTGTAACAACTTTGAAGGAATTTCACAAAAAGCCCTTGTTGCTAAGTTCGTTTAAGAAAACCTTATTTGATTAATAAAACACTTGTCGGAGACCCCTCTACTAGATTGCAAATACACTATAGTGCTCAATCTGCTGGATTGTTGCTAAACTGTATTATGCTCAATCCAAGTTAGGAACGTTCTTAATTTTGTTGAAATCACATAGATTTGACCGTGGATGATCAACCACGTGCAAATAGAAACAATAGTACAAGCACAAAGATTGATCTTATGCATAAATTAACATTAGCATATCTTTTTTTAAAGTCAGTAGATCTAAACAGAATTGTTTCAAAATTAATACGGCTTAAATTCTCAAAACTAAAACAAATGAATCATTAATGATACATAAGATGTAACACATCACAAGCTGCATCCCACAAGACCCATCAAACAGAAGAAATACCAAATAAAGAACCTAAACAGAAAAGCTACTCTTGAGCTTGAGAAGCTTCTGGCCCAGTGGGACCATAAAACTCACTGGGACAAGCAGTATTATTGAACCAGACAAAGCAACAAGCAATGAAACCAAAAAAAGACAAAGCACCTAAACACCATACAAGGGCACGGCGAGCCCATGCAAAAGGCTTGGTTAAGATTCCACCTTCATTTAATCAATTCTATTGGTAACTTGTATGGTTACCACTCTTCGGCTCTACCCATGAATTTTCTAGCAATAGGTCTTTCATAATGAAATAGACCTTATACAGTAAGGGTATTTTTTCTAACAGAAGAACAGCAGTCAACAAACCATTCATTTAGAAGAGACTGATACTGCTTTACTAATAGTCTCAACAGACTGAAAAAAAAAAAAAGGTCTCTCAACAGCAGTACATGATAAAGGAAAAAAGTAATAAACAGGGATTACGGAAAATAAAGTGCTCAAAAAACATGGTAAAGCATCCTGAATTAAGAGTTTAGGATCTTGGTTTCTCCTTCTTCTCCTTGAAGAGTGCGAGAAGAGACACACCTGAAACCTTGACAACCTTAAATCTAACACCAGGAATATCTCCCACTGCATGCCCTTTCCGACCAAATCCTGCGATAAGTACCTCGTCCTGCAGCCCGAGGCATGATAGTCCATAAGCACAACTTTACATTAAAAAAAAAAAAAAAGAAAAAAACTATTGAAAAAACAGCAGTGCTCACATTTTCTTCAATGTAGTTCAAACAACCATCGTTTGGCACAAAAGCTGCAATCTTCTTTCCATTCTTGATCAGCTGAACTCGAGCACATTTTCTGATAGCGGAGTTGGGCTGTTTTGCCTCAATACCACTTTACAAGTCAACAATGTTGAACATGTCAGTAATTATGCAGCAACTTCCAATTAAAAAAAATGAAAATAATGGATAATATATAAAACACCAAAAATAAATATCAACCTACATTTTCTCGAGAACAATGCCTTTTGCATGGGAGGAGCCAGCAAATGGCTTCTTCCATTCATTGCCAAGGTGGGACTTCTTGTATGACTTATCAGCCCACCTTTGTCTTCTGCGGTGGCTCTTCAGCTTGCGACCAGCTCCCATTCCATGTGTCTTCCTGTAAACAATTTATCACGGATTAAAACGTATGAACATGTGCCTAATGGTAATCAGCACATATCCAAACGTATGAACATGTGCCTAATGCTAATCAGCACATATCCAAAAAATTCAATAATGTCTTTAACTCATGTATGTTTGTAATAACAAACAAAAAGCTAGCGGACCAAAATTAAGGTTTCCTATAAACTTGGAAACAAAGTCCGCAAGATGATATCAGAATTCCAATCAGATTCGAGGATCATATTCTGATACACCACGGAAGGTTCAGACGTGGAACAGATAAATACTTCACAAATAAAAATCTTAAGACAGACACATATTTCCACAATGTCAAAGAGGATGAAACTTAAAAAGAAATTATGAAGTGGCCTCAGAGATCTTGGTGGATAAGAATCATCAGATGGATTTAAAGCAAACCCATCAAGAGTAGCAAATATAAATTCTCACATCACCGGCCGATCCATCTTCTGCAAATCAAATTAATTTATACCGCTAGCAAACGCACTCTCAATTTATGAAACACTTTGACCACTTAATTTTTTTTAAAATAATAATAATCAAATTTAGTCATTAACAATAGCTATCTCTATAATAAAAAAACACACAAAAACAAACAAAATTTTCTCAAAAAGTTTTGAGCTTTCTCGAGAAACAGACACTATCAGAGGAATTGAGAAACCTTACCCCATGTTGGCGGTACGAAGAGGATTTCTGACTGTAACGAAAGACTTTGGAGCTTGAGGTTTGCCAGAGGACGCCGCAAGTAAAAAGCCTAAACCCTAATTTTGGATTTATACACGCTCATTGGTTGTTTTGGTATTGTTGGTAGATAAGCCCTCCCAATTGACTGTTTTTACAAAATTGGTACTCTAATGTTTTGTTGGGCCCTAAGCTGGTCCACACAACGTCAATAATCTTAGCTCAGCCCTTAGGCGTAATAAGAAGCCCTTTTAAAAATGAAACAAAAACAAAATCTTTTTCTCGGTTGCGATTAGGTTTAGTGCAACAAAGCCTAAAATTTTATTTCAAAATTATAACTCCAAAAATGTAATTTTGACTTCACTAGTTGGTGAGATAATATAATTAATTAATTTACATTTTATAAGAAAAGCATCAATCACTTAATCAATGGATACATCACATATTATATCATTCAGAATAAATTTTTAGAATATCGATCATTTCTGTATAATTTTATACTTTTTTTAATATTACATCAAAAATTTATAAATATTACAAAAGACTGTTTCGTATCAATTCATATCGTGCAAAATTTTGTAAAACAACATGTTTGGCCAAACTCCAAATGATGCGACCAGTAAAAACATGAAAATGGCAAGAGTACCAACGGTAGAAAAATTAACCTTGAGAGGATGACGGCTTAAAAAGATATTAATCATCTTAAGAGTCACGAATTGTACGAGTAACACAATCATAACTAATTTATTTTGCTTCAGTGACTTAGGCTACCACAAGGGGGCTACATTAGAAGCAGGGCGTGGATAGAAGCTTTAGATTATTGCATCACTTTTGCGGAGATATAACTTAAACTTATACGCAATGCTACCATGGATAAATCAGCTTAAGAAACCGACAGGCATTTAGAAAGCTTCAAATTTACTCAAGTCAAAGACGATGCCAGGTGGGAAATTTACAGGGGAAAGAATACTAAACAGCAAAGGGCAGTACAAGGCAAAAACAAGTTGACTAACGTGGAGAAGCAAACTTTTCTTTTTACAGCCACATAACATTGATGGAAGATCAAAGGAATCCATCAGCAGATGGTTCAAAATCCAAAACACCTTCTCAGCATTAATGTTTGATACTATCATTCCTAACAACATACATATATCCTGTAACTCCAAACAAGTGAAGTCCAATATTTGCAAACCGTTAAATATGATATGTAAGTTTTGCACTGCTTCAAGATAAATATGGAGAATAAGCTGTTAAATACTGCCATCAAGTGCCCATTTTCACGTTGTAACAAAATGAATTGGCTGTCCCTATCAAGAGGAGCTGGGAGCATCTGTCAACGAATCAAGAACAAAGTGAAATATACAGTTAGGATTAGGAAAGGAAGATATAAAGAAATTTTTGTAAACATATTTAACTGGCTCACATTGATTCTATTTCTGTGGTTTCTTCCACAACACGCCAATTTTCTTTAGCACGTTTGCATTTTTCTTCTTCAGCAAATCATCATCTATGTCATCCGGATAAGGTGAAGGTATCTTTCCGGTAATAGGATTGTAGTTGCTGTCAATTGATCCACTTCTCTCCATACACTTCCCATTGTTTCCAGTTGAAAGCATAGAGGCAGCTGCCTCAGCAGCCTTTCTCCACTGGTCAGACTGCACTTTTAGCCTTCTCAACTCTGCCTCAGCTTCACAGTTTGCTGCCTGTGCTGCCTCGAGCTGCTCGGCCACTCTTGCAGCTCTCCTGTTAGTCTTATCAGCCTCCTCCATTAGAAGCCCGAGCTTCATCAGTGCCTCTTTCTCAGCAGACCTAGCTGCCTCTACTTCTGCAGCCAAATTACTGTTCATATTAGGAGTGTTCAATTCCCTTTTGCTGATTTCCAACTTCAGCATCTCATTCTCCTCAGATATATTCTGCAGTTCTGTCTCCTTATCCATTAAATTTGCCTTCAAATCTTCAACAGCTTGTGCAAGTTTCCGCAGATCATTGTTCAGTTGAGATTCCCTCTGGCACATTAGATTTTTGTCGAGTTGCATGTGGAGCCCCTCATTCTCTTCTGAAATACCCTGCAATTCAGTTTCCTTATCCATCAGGTTGGCCTTCAACTCCTCAACGTCAGATTTTGCCTTCTGTAGTTCTGCTTCCAGTTCAGCCTCTCTTAGGCCTGACCGATGTTTTATCTGCTCCAACTGTTCAAAAGCACTTTTTATCTGAACTGTGCCCTGGATTTGTTCTTCATTCAGTTTGGTCTCAGCAATTTCTAGAGCAGATCTCAGCCGTCCTACTTCTGACTTCAAAGAAGAAAGCTCCTCTTGAAGCTGGTTTGACTCCATGGTGTCTTGATTTTCTTTAATTTTTTGCCCAAGGTCATAATCACCAGAACAATTTTGTGAAAGGTTTCTATTGGCATTATTGGTGACGGCTTCAAGTCTACTAACAAGCCCTTCTAACAAGTTTATACGCATCCTCGACTGTTCTAACTCTGAAGCAATGGAGCTGTAAGCTTCAATGGCTTTCATGCCATCTGCTCTAAGTGCCTCTACAGATCGTTTTGCAGTTTCGAGTTGAAGCAGAGTTTCCCTGGCCAATGCTTGGGCCTGCGTTTCCGATTCTTTGCTGCCCCTTAGCTGGTTTGTCATGTTTTCCATGAGAGAAAGTGTTTCTATCAGGTTTCCTTTCAAGCTTTGGAGCTCCAAATGTGTTGATTCCGCATTCTTGGTCTGTGCAGCCTCAGATTCAGCTACCATTTCAAGCTGAGCCTTAAGTTGCTGGAGCTCAGCCAAGGCAGAGGCCAAGGCTGTTGAGCCAACTGAATGCAGATTCTGGACAGCCTCAAGCTCAGATTGGCATGCTCGATCTGTTTCTTGGGAGACTTTTTGAAGCTCAACAGCATGAGCTTCCTCAGAAGCAAAGAGTTCCCGAAGCTGCTGCTGGGATTCTTGCAGCTTTGAGGACAATGCCAGTAGTTGCTTTCTGGAGTCCTCCGCATCTTGCTGAGCTTGCTGCTTCCATGATTCAGATGAACTTAGCTGATCCTTCGCCTTCCTCAAGTCCTCCTGAAGTCTAGAAACCTGAGATTCCAACTCAGATATTCTGCTGGGCCGCTTCCTCTGAAACAATACAAAAAGACAATACAGTCATAAAATCATCAAAGGGTTCCCAATTCCAACTTTAATAAGTGATACGTACAGCTAGCAACACGGTAAAAAGTACTTGTATTCTAAAACTATGATAATGATATTAATATAAAAAGAACCAAAAAGTAGGAATTATGCTTGCATTCTAAAACTATAATCTTGGTAGAAATTATGTTTCATGAGATAATAAACACCAAACATTAATCAGATCATTTCAAAGTAGGCATATATTACATATGGGAAAAGAATTGAATACTTTCCCTTTCCCGGCCTCTGTCAACTAACTTGAGTAAATATGTCACCTAACCCTAGAAAGGCCCCATTAGAGTTCATAATCAACTCAATGCTACAGATGATATAAATCTCATTAGGCCAGAACAATTAGACTAAAAGGTGCCATGGAAAGGACCAGACTAGTTCTTTTGCATTCTTGCTTTCTTTCTAGGATCAAGCAAGAAAACAAATAAAACAATAAATTCAGTTAAACCACTTTCAAAAGGCAACTAGATTCAAAAAGCCTAAGAATTTGTCAACAAGAAGGCAACTATGAGAGTTCTCATCATATGTATTAACATTCGTCTGTCTCATAATATGTATTAATGTTCATCAGACTTTAATAAATGCATCTAGTTAAAGTTTAAATGAAACACCTAAAACACAAAAGCCTTAATGTTTGGGCCATCATATGATTCCACAAACTTGTTTCTAAGATTCTAGAACATGTCCAGATAATGTAAATGTAAACAACACCATCAGTTAGCTCCACTGCATCAAGTACCTCAGACACTGGGCTTCTGGGTGATCTGCGATCAATGACCTTAGGGCTTTTATCTTTTGGTGTTCTAAAAGTTTGATTTGATGACGATGCTGACTTGGACTCTAATGCAGTCGTATTGAGTTGTCGAACTGCTCGAGGGGAGACTTTTAAGGGTGCATCTGAGGATCCACTTCTATTATCAAAATCAGTAAGAGGAAAATCAGGTACATGCAATTAAAAAAAATAATATTGTCAATAGTTACATGCTTCTAGACAAAAAAGAGCTACATTTCTTGGTTTCAGGAAAAGAAAATGCACTTCCAGTCTATCATTTACTTTGCATTAAACTCTACCAGCAATAACAAGACAAACTTTTTTCTCATGATAAAATGAGATTATGTGTTAATTTTGAAAAAGAAATAACAGACGCTCTATGAATCAGCCAACCAAAACAAGGAAGACTAACTAATTAATCCGCCGGGAAACAAATTAACAAATAGGGAACTCTGCATTGCTAGAAATCCAAAGGACAAATGAATGAATATAGCACATTGAGCAAGAATAGGTCAAAGTGTTGATAACATCTGAAATTAACAGAATTAGCATGGATACTTTGCATTTATTGTGAACTAGTAACACTGTGCATGCATGAATGATTTAGAGAACAGTCTATTTATGAATGACAGAATCAGCTAAATCTAACAAAAGCCCATCCCTCACCATGAATTTTGTCACAGAATTGCAAATTTCTGAGAGAAGAAACAAATCACATACGTCCAGTCATCTTAAATAACAAGATTTAAACTATGCTCCTCCAATTCCCAAGATAATCAATTTTCTACTATACAACTTGCAATCGATAAAAGTTGTCTATAAGTCATGTATCTGAGTCTAAATCAACTAAAAGAATAAGAAAAACAAAAAAAAAATTATATTCCTTTCTGGGAAAAACCAGTGTAGGTTGTAAAAGTGTTTAGTCAATCACTATTGAAGTTCTAGCTTTTCTCAAAATCACGAAGGAAAATTCTGATAAGCCATAGCAAAAAGAATAAAACAAATTAGCCTGGCTGAACAAAAACAAATTAATTATCTCTGTCATAGTACATCCACCAACAAGTCTCAATAATGGGACGGCTGGAGTCAAGGCAAGAAATAAGGCAATATGCCTCAATCTTTTGTCCTTTTTTTGATAATGACAGAAAACAGTTACAGCTCACAACTCTTACAGCCAAGTATAGCCTCTAATAGCAACTTGATAGTGAATGAAACTTGCATAAATTCACCAGTTAGTCAAACACAAGATCTAAGTAAAACGGAAGGAGAGTGAAAGAAAAATCTAGGAGAGGCCCCAGCGGCAAGAAAATAAGTACACACAAACTACAGCCGTGAATTTCCAGCAAAGAACTCACTGTACCCATTAAGCATTCATTAAACAAGTTACCTAATATGCAAGATGAGATAAGAATTGACAACTTCAGAGATGAGAGTGAGCTAACAGTCACGAGACGTTAGAAATTACTTGCCTTGCTTTTGGAGTCTGCATAATGTATGTAACAAAGCTTCAAGGTACAAAGTGCAAAAAAAAATGAGGTAATTTTTTGTTTCACCACTTCAATGCTCCCTGTCCCACTACGCCTGTAAGAGATCAGAAAACTATCACAAGTTTAGACAAGAGAATCCAATGCATACGTGAAAAAAATTAGATGAGTATATGAAGGACAACAACTCCTTATCATAATATGTATGAAGCCATAAAGGCACAAGATATACACTCACCATTCACATCACACATACCAACCCAAGAATAAAAAATGCAAATGAATAAACAAGTAAAAGAGAGAGTCAAGTGAGTAAAAATCAAATTGTCAACAAGAGAGTAAGAGCAATCATCTCTAACAATTGAATGTTATCACAATCCTACCATGCTTATGACCCATTATTGCGGTCCGGGGGACCTACAGGTTCAAGGACAACAATGATAAAATGACACAAAGACCCCTACTAAAGACAAGGAATAAAACATTGTTTTAGTGTGTATTTGTTGTAAATTCAGTCCCGTGAAAGGGGGTTGTGGTAATTTAGGAAGTAAAGTTCGCTCCCTCATGGTTGCCGTGAAATAAGGATAATAAAACTGTGATACCATAATGAGGGTCAATTAATTTTGAAGAACACAACACAACAAGTTTTCAAGAAACCACTCAAACCTTTTCTATTTTGTCTGTGTAAAGCTAGAAAACGCCGGCAATTAGTGTGTTTGTTTCCTAAGAAAACATGTTTCCGGAAAGCCGTAGCACAAGAGAATTTAAAAAAAAAAATGAGAATGAGTTACATCCGAAAATAAACATACCCATCAAACTAGAGAATGGAGATCTAAGAGAAACAAGAAGCAGAAGAAGCAATGCAACTTAAAAAATTAACAAAAGGGTGCAATGTGTACAAGCACCCTCTTGAGATTCGCTTTCCTTTTGGGAAAAAAAAGCCTGCAACTTTAAGCTCTGAAGCTACAGCACAAAGGCTCATTATAATAACTTTTGCATTACTAAAACATGTTTCGATAAAAAAGGAGTTTCGAAAAAACAAAAAAAAAAATGATAACAATCAGCCAAAAGCAAACAAACAGAAAATACCCAAGAAGCAAGAATCTTTACTGACCCAACAAAGTTTTTAAATCTACCAACTAAAAAAGAACCAAAAAGAAAGGAGTGGCATTGTTAGGAGTTTTAAGACTTAAGAAACTTAGTCAATAGTTACTCACTCGGAAGCTTGAGTTTGCACGTGGGGCTTTGTTTATGGAGAGAATTTAAGCGTAAGAAGCAGAGAGAAGAAGAGAAGAAGACACAGATTGGAATTGGAAGCTAAGGTTGGCTCTGTTTGTTCTTCAAAGTGTAAGTAAGTGGATTGGGTTAGCCATTAGTATTTGCTGTTACCAAAGCGCTGTTGCTCTTTTATTATCTCTTTTTGTTTTGTTTTGCTTTGCCGGTTTGCTTTGGACAGTGGTCTGAGCAAGTGGTGTGTACACGCTTGTCGTTTTGCTTTTAGATTATTTATTGTCAGATTACATGTTATCTCTGTGTACGATCTGTGAGCAGCATGACTAAACACTGTCGTTTTGATTTCAATATCTATGTTTAGTCCCCAACTGCAAGTCAATTTTGTCCGCTTCGGCAATGCATTCAATTGATTTCGCATTTTCACTTGCGAAGTTGAAGTTGGGATCCAATCAATCAAGGCTCCCTTCTTATTTGCACATCAACTGTTGGTGGAAATATCTCAGAAAAGTGACAGATTATTTGTATTTGATCTTTGATAGATATTATGCTTATTATACACACACACACTCTAACTAATGCACCCATATTCCTGGTCTAACAAATAAGTAATTATACATCTATAATATGTGAGCATTTTTTAAAATTTATGTTTTCCATTTCAATGGGCATGCATGCATCATTAATTAAGTGGTAAAATTTTTATCTTAATTTTATATGTAATTTGCTAATACTACTAACAATGTAAATTCTTTGTAAGAAATGATGAGACACTATTATACAATTTCGATAGTTCAAATAATGAATTTTAATTAAATGGATTTAGATAGTCATTTGGTTGGGATAAGTAGCAGCAACGCTCTTTGATTAAATTCTTAAAAAAAAAAAATTAGTGATTTGTTCAAGTTTTGACAATGATTGATGGCTTAGAACTTAAATATTGAGAATAAAAAATCATAATTCAATGGGTCACTAGACGTAAGACGTGTATCAGTTAATTTTTTATTTTATTTTTTTCAGCAGAGTATTCGAGCTAACATGCTGTAAAATAAAATAAATGTGTTAATTGCCTTGCCTAGCCTAGCCAATAACGCAGCTTAGCCGGACCACAATCTGTGCTCTACTCTCCATTATTTTTGTGAAACAAATTGGTCAAATTTTGGTTCTCTAAACTTTAGAAGTCCAGCTCTTTCAAATTGGCTTTGCTTCTGACCTTCATTTATTTATATTTCTTCTGCCACTTCAGTGACTTCACACATCTAGTTATACATCTAATTTTGATCTGAACAATGATGTAGGACTATTTTAAAAGATTTTAGACTTTTTTTTTTTTAATTTTAGTCTTATTTTCTATTTTCATTAGTGTCTAATTTAGGTATGTGTTTAGGTATTTTATTTAGGAATTTTGTATTTATTTATTTTTTCAATGGTGGATTAAGTGAGAATGGATGTGGGTAGTCGAAAAATTTGTGTGATTTACACGTAACTACTCTAATATTAATTGACGCAGCAAAGGTGAATTGCTTGATTAGATCTCACTTTTAATCTAAATGACTTAATGAGATTTTGACAATGTCTTGAGAATTATGAAATATATATTTTTATTAAATATATTTCTATTTTTATTCAATATATTTCTTTACACACTCTTCTTGGTTTACGAGCAAAATCATCATGCCTCTCAATTCATGAACCAGCCCATGGAATGCGAGGATGGACGCATCCTATTTATTGGCACCTTTTTTAGTACAATTTTTATTTTCTTTTTCCCATATTGAAATTCAGAAATTGTGATTAACAATCGAACAATTAATAGATTTCCTTTGAAAAATAAATTAAACTCAATTCCGATGGAACTATTAGCATTTTCATTTATTTGCTAGAGATTAATGGAAAACATCGAATTATAGTAAAAGCAATACAATCATCGATAATTTAGCCAATAATTCACCTAAATTGACTTACCACACCTATTTTATAGTTCTTAAATGAAATGCCACGTGAAAAATATTTGTTTCATATCGAAGCATTTTTTTTTTTTACTTAGTCTTGTAATTGTGGGCAACCGCTGTTACACTTTAAAGTAATCCAACATAAAGTCTGATATTAAAGCTAATTTAAATTATTACACGGGAATTTAGATTTGAATTTCATGAAACCCAACGTTTTACTTAAATTGAAAATGAATATAACTTGATTAAAATTTGATGAATGCAAATCTCCGTACCAAATTATAATGTGCAACCATACATGTGACAAAATTTCACCGATGGAGTTTTGTTGCGGGGCAGCAGATCTGATTCTAAGGGAGACAAGTGTCCCTTTTCTTTTTGTACTTTATTAAATACTTTTGTTATAATTTTAGCTTTTACTTGTAATATGGATTATCAATAATACTCTTTGTAACACAAGCACCCTTTATATATTTATTTAATCTTTTTTCTTGGGAAAATAATTAACCCCAAAAAATAGAGGTTTATGAATAAAAATATAGAGTCATTAGTCATTACTATACGTTAAATTTGTTAAAAAAAATTATACAAGAAAAAAATGATTTTTTACTCTAAGTCACTAAATTACTTGACAAAAATATATTGATATTTATAATAAAAAAAATATTTGAATCTCCTAAATCAATTATACAAAGTAGTTTGAATATCTAAATCAAAACTTAATTTCAAAACAAGTTAAATCCGCTCCACTAATAATTGAGAGGACATATTAACTTCAAATTATTTGTAAATATCATAATAAAAGAGAGGGGCTAAAATAAGAAGTTGAAAAGTAATAATGGTGCATTGATGTTTTTTTTTTATCTTATTTTTTAAAAAAATAAAAGTTTGAGTGAAACATATTTATGTACGGTTTTAAATTCTTAAGTAAATATTATTTTTTCAAAAAAAAACTGAAAGAAATGATAATATAGTAATTAAGCATAAAGAATAAGGACTTGTTTCATCATAAATTGTATGGGTAAAAACAAAACTATGACTGTTACAAAGAGAATTATTGATAATCTATAATACAAGTAAAAACTAAAATTATAACAAAAGCATTTAATAAAGCACAAAAGTAAGAAAATGGACACTTGTCCTCCTTAGAAGTAGCGACTGCGTCAGTCGCCTTTGGAGTCGCTTCCAAAGGCGACTAACACTAGCTCTGCTCAATATGGTTAATCCAAATTAAGTCAAGCTTTTGCATGAAAGATAGATGAAAATAGATGTAGAAAGAATCAACGGGGCACTAATGGCATGTTTGGTTTGAGAAAATATAAGGGGAAGAGAGCGGAGGAAATGAGGAGAGGGCTGAGAAAGAAATAAGGGAAGAAAGATGAATTTTATGTCCAATCAAATATTAAAAATGAGATTGACCATCTTTTTCATTCATTTTCTCTCTTCTTTTATTTTCATTATTCTCCCCTCCCACTATTTCTTCAAATCAAACATGGGCTAAATGTGTGGTCAACGGTCATAGCCACCCATGATACTTGATGCATAAAGAAGTAATTGTGCGGTTGATGCATAAATCTTGGATGATAAATAACTTGTGGTGTGTGCCACATGTACATTAATAATTAGAGATCATATCAGTCGTATAATAAATAAATAATATTATGACATATGTACACTTATTTTAAAAAGCTACCATTCAAGTAATGATCAAATTAAATTTAATTATACTAATTATCCATATATTAGTTGATTGTATTGTCTCTAATATATTATAGACTTCCTCCAATAATTATAAGAATACGGGAACACAAATTTAAAAATCACCAGAACTTCATATTTGGCTGTAGTACAACGGTTGTACCATATCATATTTTTATCCTTTATGCCTTAATAAATATTAAATTTTATTGAGCACCTTATATTCATTTTCATTTATAATTAATTTTATAAAATATTAAATAATTTTCTATCTAAATCCTTTGTTAAATTGCATAATTGCTCTTTTTGTTTTTTATTTTTCTTTTCCTCTTCTTCCCCAACCGTCAACATTGGCAACACACCTTATCAAGGATATTGAATTAAATAATAAAATAAAATAAGAGTACGAAAGAATAAGATATTAAGATGTTTCTTGTAATAAAGTGCTTAATGAAATTTAACATATGTTAAGATTGGTACAATCGTTGCACCGTAGCCGAATCTCAGAACATAAACTTATCGACTTGACTGCTTATAATTGATTATTAGAACTTTCGTGACAATTGCAATGAAATAGATACAAATATATTATTGATCTTAGGATTTCCAGCGATTGTTAGTGTTTCTGACTTCATTCAGGCGACTTGCAGCCTGCAATCCTGATATGTTGTAGAGATGTTACTGATGTTTACATTAGATATCTACTGATACCATTTAAATCAATTCTATTATAGCATATCCTAATTTATACCCTCACAAATATTGAAAAAACATTTATTTCATCCACAAACTAATAGGATAAATGCCCACCTTTACCTAATTTTTTAATCAAGAAAGCAAGCGAAGTGGCCAAGAATTGAATTTGATAAGTCTATGTATTTAATCATTATTTTATGTTGGATATTTATAACATTCGTTGTTAAAAAAAAAAAAAGGACGGTTGTATAGCCATGAAACTTCTAAAACACCTTTTGACCAGATCAAGATGTAAAAAGCCTTTGTAAAGGCACAAGAAAAATTTTAGACTTATTAATTAACCAATTTAAAGAGAGAGAGAGAGAGATATATATATATATATATATATTCATTTAAGCATGACTTTGGGCGCAAATAGTGGAAATCAAAATCTCACAGCACCGACAACTTTACTTACTTGATCCTGTATGTATTCGCCACGTGTTATAAATGGGTCCACCAATACATGGATTGTCGAAGTCCACGGTTTTGATTCAAAATATCACGTCAAAACATTTTTCTTAAGTACGATTCCGGGTTTGTTTTTTTTTTTTTTTTTTTTTTTAAGTTTTAAATAAATCTAAATTTAATTAAAATTTAAATAAGTTTGAAAGAATACTTATTTTACTTTTTTAGTATCTAAACAGAAAATTTTAAAATTTAATAGTTTAACATAAATATCTTTTTAAGTGGTGTATATATTTATTCTTTATAATTCAGAAATTTAATAAATGGATTAGTTTGATAGCATTAAAAAATATAATTATAATATCAATTTTCATTATGAAGTCAACATTGATATTTTAGTTTTAATTCATCGCAATTGACATTCTATGCTAATAAAAATTTAAAGTAATTAAAATACTAACTTCAAGAAAGTTGGTGATATGTATCATTGTGGAGAATGGTAAATGTAGAGAATTGTAATAATAATTGTGGAATTTTATTGTGTAAAATAATATATTTACAACTTTATATGTAGAAAGAAAATAATAGTAATATGTAAACAACAGAAAAATAATATGTACTTCAAGACACGTTACAAATGTCACTTTCCTTAAGACGTTATTTGCCCTCACCAATTGAGTGATGCACATAGGTTAAGCAAACACACCTCTAGGATACAATAAAACACTTATTTGTTCGCTTACGTTGTGCATTGATAAAAGTAAACCAGAATACTATTGAACATTGCAAGCCTACCAATAATCAATATATTGTTCATGCAGAAAATAATATATTGAATATTTAATGCACAAAAAATAGGTGTTATATGATGAAATTCGTTTTGGAAAAGAGGCTATGAAAATAGTGATGTAGGATCATTATTTTCATATATAAGTGGCCTAAATATGATCTCTATTTAAAAACATACTTGTGCTCATTCATTTGAGTTGTCATTTTTTATAATACATCTTTATTCATGGTCATTGGATCAATATTTAATTTTAATCAATAGTCCAAATTGAACCATCATCATTTCAAATGAAATGTCACTATGAAATAATGCATCTCCAAGTGAAATGTCACCATAAAAAGTTATATCCTTAAGTGAAAAGATATATTTTTCTATAAGACACAATTAATTGGACATGTCTTTATAATAAGGCATCATTTATTTTGGCATGCCTTTACAATAAGACACCATTTATTTTGAAAAATTTTCCAACAAAGAATAATATAAAAATATTAAGTTTATACATAATAGAGGAAATACATGAATTGTTAAGGGTATTTTTGATATTACAATTATTATAATTTTCTATTTAAATTTAAAATTTCAAATAAAAGTAGATTTTTTATATTAAGATAAAATTATATGATAATAAGTAATGTACAAATAGGCTAAAATAAGTAAATATTTAAGAAAATTTAAATTCATACTAAAAATATAGCACCTACGTGTGTGTAAAAGGAGTATAGTAAAATATATGAACCGCACAATCTGCCAACAACACGTCGATCGAAAACGTAGCGTGTCAAGAATAATATCTAATATTTTTTCATCTGCATAATTTCCATCCCATATTCACTTAAATAGTTAAATTTATTTGATACTTTTCACACGTTGGATTAATGCAAATTTTTTATTACAATATAAATAACTTTAAATTCAGAAGTTCACAAAGAATTTAAATACATACATGTATTGAACAAAATTAAAAAGTATGCACCAAAAATTCAAACAAATAATCCAACGAATTTTATCTTTATTTGTGGATGAAATAATCTATGTACAAAACATAATTCAAAAATATGCACCCAACATCCAAATGAATAACCCAATGAATTTTATCTCTACTTATTTTTGAATGCGATAATTTAATTTTGAAAATACAATTTTAAAATTTTTTAACTAAGTAACTGATGCTTTAAGTTTACTCTTAGTTGTAGTCATTGTCTTGTATGGATGGAGAACTTTTCACATCACAATTTTTTTTTTAATCCGAAGCAGTTTAAAAAAGGAAATATTATTTTAAAGTATAATTGAATATAATGAATAATATTTTAAAGAAGAGTAATGTTAGATATTTTAATATTTAAGTTTTAATTTAAATTCTAACTAATGTGATATTTATCAATTGGATGATGGTTAAATAATTTTATTAATTATAAAATATATTATCTAATAAATAAATAATATATAATATTAAAATTTAAATTAAAACTTAAATATTAAAATCTCTAATAATATTATTTAAAAAATAATGGGCAGCCCTGCTTTGCTGGACAGCGGGAGGCAGGGACCATTAAGAATGGGGACTTGGGCTCCCATAAATTAAGCCCATAATTTTTCTTGGGACCTTTTTCTGTATAGATTATATTTATTTTTTAAAATAATATCTACACTTTTTTAATGAATACATTAATGTCAATTTACATCATCAAATTTACTGGATAATATTTAATAGGTCAAACATTTCCATGTCAATGGGGGTACCTTTCATTGTCTCCGAAAGATGTTGTAAGAAGAAATTTTTGGAAAAAAAACACCATGAGTCTCAGACATGTCACATGCATGGTGTTACTACGTAATTAATCACACATAATAATAATAATAATACATAGTAACTCTATTATTTGTCCACTTAAGCATTCGAATTATAAGATAGTATGAACAAATTATTAAAAAAAAAAAATTTTCCCACAATTTTTTTAATAATGAACCAGGCGTTCCATCTTTTTAAAAATTTTAATGTTTACACATCTTCACATGCATGGCCAAGAAAGAAAAAAGAAAAATTTTTAATGATTATTAATTCTCATTAGAACAGTGAACAGAGGAGTCAAAACCTAACAATTTGGATACTAGCTGAAGGTATTGGCAAAGAAAGCAGCTTCATAAATATCTAAGCACCCACCAATTTAAAAGCAAGAATCAGGGAAGGCACCTTGAATTTATTACGAGGTGATTCCAAGCTTACGTATCCCCCACATGCCCGAGGAGATTGATAACTTTAAACTGCAAATAATATGGACTTTATTACAAGGTAATTTCTCTGCGACGCTGACTTGTAATTATAGTATCATCTATTGCTTTACTCCATCACCTTTCTTTAACACCCATATCCTTCGAGACAAGCAAACAATTCAAGACTCCACCATCTCTCATTAATAATAATAATAATAATAATAATAAGAGACTGCTAAGTTATAACTATTGTAATTTACAGTTGTTGTTTTAAAATTACGTGAGTCGCATTATTTATGATTACTGTTCACATAATTTTAAAAAAATTATAACTTAATAAAATTCTTAATTAATAATAATAATAAAAGGAAAAATCAATTTCGATTATGTATTTGTATAAATATCTGCTCGGTTCAAACACGACTTTAAAGGAGTTGAGGGAGTTATTAATTTGCAAACCATACAAGGGGAATTTCTGGGCTGCCACCGCTCTCTAATTGATTTTAAGAGAAAATGACAACTATTAGCCTTATAATTTCATAGTAAAATATACTGAAGCTTGTGATCCTTACTTTTCTTTATCTCTTATAAAATGAGACATGCCATGCATTTTAGTAAATAACCATGTGGGATGAAAAAATGATAAGGTAAGTAATATCAACCTAATACACGTCATTTTCCAGTACTATTATAAGTTATAGTCACATCAATTCAAATATAAATTTTGTACCTCAAACTTTCATAATTTAAAACTGTGCCGGTGGGTGGATGCCACATGGGCAAAGCTAGGTGATTTCTTACGTAAATCTCATTTGAATTGGACTGCAGATTTTTAAACCATGCTAGTAAAACCCCCCCTGAGTTATGCAATAATTACCTGACTCTCTATACTATTCCTGATGAAAGTGATAAACCACGGTCCTCAATGTAGCAGAACAAATCAACCTATGAAACCACGCCACCTGTACACGGTTAGGGGCAGTTTGGTCATTTCACTGATTTGTAGCTCCTTCCGACTGTATAGAAGAAAACAAGCTCTTTGTACACCTGACCACCCCATCTGCCACCTGCATCTCCCCGTACTTGTCAAGCTTCCAAAAGCAAGTTCTATATATATTATTTATTTTTTACTTATACATCACCTTAAAGGAGAAGAAACTCAAAGAACCCATAACCAAAACGCACCCAGGAAAGAAAATGAGAACTAGCAATCACTTGATAGGCCTGCTAAACTTCTTTACATTTTTACTGTCAATACCAATTCTTGGAGGGGGCATATGGCTGAGCAGCAGAGCCAACAACACGGACTGTCTCAAGTTTCTGCAGTGGCCGTTGATCGTCATCGGAGTCTCCATCTTGGTCGTTTCCCTGGCAGGTTTCGCCGGCGCGTGTTACCGCAACACGCACCTCATGTGGTTTTATCTATTTGTCATGTTCTTTATCCTTGCTGCCCTTATCGGGTTCATCATCTTTGCCTATGCGGTGACTGACAAAGGGTCGGGCCGGCCTGTGATGAACCGGGCGTATTTGGAGTATCATTTGGAGGACTATTCCGGTTGGCTGAAGGAGCGGGTAACTGATGATAGCTACTGGGGAAAGATCAGTTCTTGTATTAGAGATTCTAAAGTCTGTCCCAAGATGCGCAGAGCTGTTAGCGGTGTTCCTGAAACTGCTGATATGTTTTTTCTCAGAAAGCTTAACCCTCTTCAGGTGCATATGCTTTATATAATTATATTTTTTAATTTTTTGACTTTTGTTTCCATTTTTTTGCTTCATTTGTGTCTGCTCTCTTGTTTCATGGGCATTTGCTACAGTATGGCCTCTTTTTTTTTTTTTCTTCTTCTTCTTTTAGTGCGTATTTGGGTATAAAATTCTCTAGTGATGTTTTTTTCTTGTCAATCTTTTGGTTATATATGGTACAATTAGCTTGGAATCTTTCTTCAAAACATTTTGTTTTTTGGTTAAAAGCAGCATGATTGAGAACTAAACCATTAAGCGGCCTTGGTGTTTAGATTTCAAATTTTTGTGTTACTTTTAGATCTTCCTAATGGTGTCTTAATTTTTGAGAAAAGGTAAAGGTTAAGGAGGAAATAGGATTTATTAATTAATTTGACTATTTAACGAAGTGAAGGACACACTTTGCTCGAAGGTTGATGTAGATCCAGTATATGCGGCGAGTTCTGGTTGGGACTTATTTGATAATATTTCAAACTTAATCCACTAATTCGTTTGCCTTAGCCATATGATGATATTTTGTGGAATTTAACAATAAGATAATTAATTACATATAATATTGGTTCTTGATCGTTATAAAACGACAGTGGACCACAAAGGGCGGTGGCGTCATTAGCCAAGTTCCTCAAAGCCCAATAATTGTGTTCCCATAACCACACCATCCAAAGCCTAACAATAGGTAAAATTGTTATTTAAAAGCAAACATAATAATATGGTTGTGGTCTAAAAACTAAATGGAGTCGTTCCTTTATTTGGCAGTCAAATAAAATCTCTTTTTCTTTCTTCTTGTTAATTATTTGAGGCTGGCAAACAAAATATCATGTATAGTAGTAGTAGTAGTAGTCCCTTTCTTATTTTACTAAAAGGGCCCAAAATTGTTATTGGAAGAATGTTCTCTTGGCCATTATTTGAAAGTGTCGGGTAGCTTTTCTTTTGCTTTTTCAACTCCCCAAACAATGGTGTTTTCCTTTCGAGTGGAATATCCTGTTTGCTTTTCCATTTTTTGTCTGGTTGCTAGAAAACAAATGTAAAGATGAAAGTTAGAGTCTTATCTTTAGAAATTATTTTCCTCAGCTACCAAACATTTTTAGCCATTAATAATTTCACTGCCTGTTTTAGCGAGCAAGTGACTTAGAAAACTTGTACAAGGTATCAAATCTTAACCAGCGGTGCCGTTTTACCGTCTTCCATAATTCTTGACGTTATTGGAAGAAATTTCAACCTATCTTGAATATAACAATGGATCTAGTCCCCATTATTGGAATTAGTAATGTAAAAGGTGAGCTAAGGCTATTGGGTCGTGTTTTTCTTTCTTAGCTTATGTTTGTTATCTGTCATTGTCTTCCTATGTTGCAACTATAGACCATTATATAGTAATGAATAGACAACATTTTTACCATGACGTGGCCTGCTGCGTATAACTAGATTATAGGAATCATATCATCAACAATTTGCATCAAATTTAGATTCTCAAAACCTCATCTTTCGATCCTCAAGTAGACCTTTCCTATTTTAAATTTTTGATATATTTTATAACATGTCATTTCCCAACATAAAAGGATTTAGATCCTTTGTATGACACTGCAAAAGTGCAGTACAAGATATATAAGCAGGTCCAGTTCCAACAGTAAAGTTCTCATGGACACTGTGTGCTTTGCTTTTATCATTCCCACTAGAAGACATTTTCGGAACTGTTCCAATTCGAACAATTTAATTATCTATAATGCAATATCTTGAGTAGATAATACGTTTGTTTCGAGGAATTAATGTATCGCCTGCAGCAGCCTTAATTTTGTAAGATATTAATTTTCCTGTATGATACCTGCAGTCCGGTTGCTGCAAACCCCCAACAGAGTGTGGCTATGTCTATGTGAATGAGACTTTATGGAACCCTGGAGGGGGGCTGGCGGGAAGCAATCCTGACTGCACAAGGTGGAGCAATGATCAAGAGCAATTATGCTATCAATGCGACTCATGCAAAGCTGGTGTTCTGGCCAGCCTCAAGAAGAGCTGGAGGAAGGTCTCGGTGATCAACATCGTCGTGTTGATAATCCTGGTGATTTTCTATGTGATTGGATGTGCAGCTTTTAGGAACAATCGTCGTATTGACAACGATGAACCCTATGGTGAAGCCAGGATGACAAAAACACAACCTAGTAGGATTCAGCTTTAACAAAAATGTGCAAGACATGAAAGTTTAGTTTGCTAAGATTTGTAATTTAATTTAAGGTTTTGGCATTCCGTTAGGACCGGTTTGTTCAGACAAGGGAAGTCAAATTTTTGGTTTAACTTCTAAAACGTTGGCTGTATATGTTGTGTTCACAACATACTTTCTTGTGTCGATCTTCCATTTGGAAATAGCAAAAGACACTATTAGTGTATCAAGACTAGTGGATTGGAGAATGAGTTTTATTTTATACAGAAATGTATGTTTGTGGTGCATGGAAAATATTGATCAAGCAGGAAAAATGGAACCCAATAAAAAGAAAAACAAATCCTGGATTTAGACAACTGGTGAAAATGGAAAGCTGCAGGTCTGAAATCAAAAATGTTTTTTAACCTAGAAATGTGTTGGGATAAACACATGCAGTGCATCATTCTGTTTGAAAATTTGCAGGAACCAGCAAGGGACGGCTACAAATTTCAACTTAGAACTACCTGCGTGAGTTCTTATTACAGGAAAGATCCTTGTACGCGATCAATGTTTTGGGAAAAGAAACAAATGGTTCAGACTAATGGTCGTCCTTAAACACCATTATTTAGTTAAATTAGTCTTAGGCATCCATTTGCAGATTCCAAGTTCCAACCTCTCGCAAGCGCACATCAAAACTGGAACTAGCACAAGAATCTAGTCAAATCCAAGATAAGAGAACATGATTGCAACATGCAAGTAAAGAATCAGATTAAGAAATGAACATGAGACGAGGTGCTCTCTGTGACATCAAAATTCACTTCATGCATGTGCATAAAACTGCAGAAATGTGTAGAGACGAGGAAACCAGAATCTGGTTGTTGAAGCGTTGTGCTCTGCCTGTCTCTCACAACTGACAAAACCACAGTTTACCAATCAACCGGCCATTTTGTCTTCCTCGCAAACAAGATTACATTTTTCAGACTTTCATATACAAGACAAGAATCTTGGATACTCCAGGATAGACTGCTACAAAAGCAGGGGCCAACCTACATTTTGATTCCATTTAACTAAAATTTTGGCGTCATGCATCAGAAGAGTACAAAGTTCAATCCTTCCAGAAAGAGACATACATCTCATCCCATCACCTTCCTCCCTCCCCATCTCATTCTAAGGCACTAGAATGATTTTAGATGGTAAAAGTAATTGAATAGACATAACAAAGCTTCCATTTCATAAAAAATGATAAGAAAGAGACCAAAGCTTCCATTTCATCAAGAAAAAATAAAATGAAATACAGATGGAGTATCCAAAACTAAAATCAAGATCCTTCGTATTTGATTCCATTTGCAACTGTTGCTAGGTCCTCTCGGCACTGTTCTGGACTCCATCTTGAGATTGTCCTTTCTTCAACAGCATACTGCTCCAAACATGAAGGAGTGGCACTGCCCTGGCCATTTTTATTGATGGTGAGAATCAACAGTGTTTTTGCAACACCTCCACAAAGTCGAACCGTGCAATGAATATCTGACCACACCCTTAACCGTCCATTTTCACCATCTTCTCCTTCTGATAAAACAAGCACAGCATACTCAGAATGAACCAGAGATGGATGATGACGGTAGGCAACAAAGTCCACGCCATACTGTGATCCTGACCTCACAACCCAATTTTTCTTTCGAAGATGTGAATAAGCCTTGTAAAGTAAAGGAAATGTTTCCTTCTTGGCTTTCATGTACTGCCATAGCTCATCATCATTCTTCGTAGAATCATCTTCACCAACAATCTTAAGGCATTTTAAAGAATGACATAAATAAAAAGCTTCTTCCATACCAAGTCGATACCATTGCTTATCCTTTTCAGCTGTAACAATAGGTCGGCCAAAACATGCACGGTTGAGAAGTTCAGTTTGTTCTGCTTCCACAGCAAGAAGCGCACTATACCCAGCGAGTACTGCATGAGCTTCCGACTGGACTAGAGAGGACCGCAAATCTGAGATGATTTTGGACATGGGATCTGCCAGAGCTTTCGCTTCCGAGGCCTTTCCTTTCCATCTCGGCCCCATGCTGCCTTTCAATCGATCAGGAACCTAACATTTAAGTAAAGGCAATGCATTTGGTTGAATTTCAAGAAAACAGTCTGACAGATAGTTTACACAAAAAATCATATCCAAAAAATCTAAATTCTACTGCAGCTTCAAAAATGTTTTTTGGGATTATGAACCAAAATCCCACAGGGTTCATCCACACTTGAATAAATTCAATTGAACTGAATTATCCAACTAAAACTAAAACGGATTATTACTTTCAGTTAGTTGAGGCATTTCTTCGAACACGTCCAATGCATATCGTATAAACATTAGATTACCGACGTAAACTGGAAGTTCAATCGTCGTGTAGCTTGGGATGCTAATTAAAAGCGCTGTAATTTCAAATAAAATGAATAAAATTTTTATTCTTAATAGAATGACTGCTGCTTCAAATTTGCTTTGTTGAAGATTAAAGAAAAAAAATGAAGACAGATACCTTCTGCGTGAAGGAAATTGAACAAGTCTAACAAGGAACAGCACCCACAGAGAAAAAGCAGCATAAGCCGTTTGGAATTGGAGTACTCGATTAATTGACTTATAAAATTGGGCCGAGTTACCCAAAATTAACACCCAAGTTATGTACTTCTGAAATCTAACTCATTCAAGATATGAAGTCCAAAATCAGTTTTAGTGACGAATTTCAAATTTTATTTGAGCTTTGGAAGTGCTTTGAGGGTTCCTCCAATTCTAACAATCGCTAACCAACTGCAAACAACTCATCTGTGCCTTCCCAAACGCTAATAACATGCCAAACCGTCAACACAGCGATGTGGGACGACGAGCGAAATTAGAGTCGATTACATACTTAAACATATAACTACATGAAATTTCCAGCAATATCTCGCAAACGATATAATAGTCATCACCATGACCTCAACTAAAATAGAAATCATGGGAAATACTGCTGAACCCGAGACCCAAACCCACTTACAAAATAAATGAAATAATTAATTATTAATAATATTTTCAGAATTTTCAATGTAGATTTTGAGTAATGCTAATTTGCAACCTGTACTTGTAAAATCTGTAGGCTTTGCCAAATACATCTGCAGACGAATAAATTGACTTGCGGCTCAAGAGTATAAATCTTTAGCTCATGCACCTCAGAAATATTGGGATGACTTTAGCCTCAAAATTTTTTCGTCACAAGAAACATCGACTTTCAAATCCTTCCTTGGTTGTCATTGAGGTTGGCTTGTCAAGTCTCTGTTTTAAAGTGCAAGTTAAACATTAGCATTGCAGTGTTTTCCAATGAATAACTCGAAAAGAAAAAACTTGAAACTCCACCCTAATTTCTTTTCTTAGAAGATATTGATACTTCAGCAGATAAAAATGAGGCCTTATTGCTTAGTTCTGACGTCTCCAGTATTTTAGCCCAGCTGGAAATATATAGTTTCAAGAAATTTTATTCATTTGATACAATGTTGACCAGTTACGAGAAGTAGGACCTGTGACTTGCTCAAGTCATCTCATTTTCATTTGATGCTACGACCTACAAAATTTGGCAAGCAATGAAATCTTTTTGAAGCATGAAAGTTTTCCAGAAACACATACGATTGCTTATTATCTGCAATTAACACAACTCCTAAAGTTCAATGCATATGGACAGTTGTTATGGAACACGCTTACCTCATTCAATGAGGAATCACTTTGTTGTTCAATTTCACGTATTTGTTGCATCGTCATCCCATACCATTCATCAATCCAGCCAAAACAATTCCGATGGCTTTCAAGAAAAAGCGCTCGTTCACCCTGTGAAAAAATGATCAAGTAAATAAATAAAGACACTAGAGTAGGTCAAAGTGTCACAAGACAATATTCAATATCATTCTCTTTTCAGTTACTCTTCCTCCCTGCTTTACTCTTCTTCTTTTGATGTTTCACACTTGTGAGTTTTGAATTTTCCTTCAAACAGGACCATATGACTTTCTATCTCAGGCAACTGGTATTGTCATCCTCCAACCATTTTTTCTTAATGAATTGCACTATCAAGAAAGGAGCTTCTATGACATTTAAAGATAATTCCTAGATTTTCTTTAAGGTGAATTAGCCCCAGAGAGTAGGCAGCAAAAGGATTGGTTCAATGTCTACTCGGAGAGATGGTACTTAATGCCCCAACAGAGGTACAAAGGGAATTGTAGCATTGCTTATCACAGTAATTTTTTCCTTTTTGTCTCTTTCTCTCTGATTTTGTATATATAATTTTTTACCTAATACAAAAGCTTGAACTTAAAAAAAAGGAAAAGAGGGACCATCATAATGGTGTGTCTGAATAACTAAGACTACATTTCTCAAAATAAGATCGTTGATGTCAAAGTCTTATTCTTTTTCCCAAAAGTAATTTTGGCATTGTCGTCAGTAAAGTAATCTGCACTATAAGTCAAATATTGATAGATTGCTTAAGTCTGAGAAATATTACCGCCAATAAAGCTTGTTCGAGTCGATAACCAAATCCCCAGTATGGTGCATCTATAGTCACCAATTTATATGCTGTCATAACAGGATTGCACCTATCCTGTAAATGTTATTGTCATTTCGCAGTTCGTCAATATAAATCAAGGAGTAAAATAGATTTAAACATAATGTGAAACTTATTGTTAAGGAAGATACAAACCTGCCAGCCCTCTGAAAGTGGACCACGTCTAGTTCTCTTTGATTTGAATTTAGAGAAGTCTATGTTGTTACTAGCAATGGCATAGCTCCAATAATCCCTTGCAGTTGAAGCAATATCAAGAACTTCAACCTGTCTGGCTGCTAGTTGTTCTTCGCTCAAGTTATGCACCTAGTTTATCATCTTCACAGTCAAGAGATGCCGAAAAAACAAGAAAGGATCGACAGGGAATGGTGCAACTTCACATTGATGAACAATGAAAATCCCATTCCAACAATAATGTCTTAACAAAAGTATGGATTTCAGTGGTACTTGGTCACAAAACTGCAGAAATATTAAGAGGAACTCACATTGTCTGACCGCCCATTGTCAGCTTTATGGACGGTTTCAATTGTGAGACTGAATTTGGTGAAATACGGGCACTGCAGAAATAAGTTGATGAATGTGTTACTGACTATAATATGAAACAATTGCATCCAAGAAATAGAAATTTGGAACAAAATATTACCTTGATCACTGGGGAATGAGGCATTCGTGTACAGAAGAAAAAAATTACGTGTCAATACAAGTTTGGGAAAAGAAAGAAACAGACAATATATGCAGAAAGTGAAACAAGAGAATATAGTAACCTGTTTTGCATCTTGGATACGAATTCCAGGCTTCCTCGTGCATAACAAGAGCATCTGCTGGCGCAAAAGTTTTAAGCCAAGCAGGAGCTTTACTACAAACAGAAAGTGTAATATTAAGCAATGATAACCCCCAATTTTGAAATCTTCTATCTGCTATGCAGCTGAAGATAAACTTATACTGACCAAATAAAATTTGCAATTCCTTTTTCTAAACCCATAAATAAATAGTAGTCAGACTAAAATAGACTACAGTAAGCTCATAATCTGGTAAAACCAATCATCAGATCAAAAAAACAACCAAGCTTTAGCATATTAAAATTATTCTGATTCATTGAATTACCTTTGGAAACGATACACTTTAAAAGTGTATTGACCTCGTCCAAATACATCGTGTTCAAAGGGTCTATTCTCCAAGACATCAACACCCTCATCACCATTTGAATTCTGCTGCTGCATCTTTGTGACCATGTACATCTGAGCCACCTGATACTGAAACCCAAAACAATCCATAACTGTTATGAACTAATCAATCTAAATAACAGGAACTTAATCAAATTAACAAAAAAATTAATTTTGCTTAAATGGGATTACCTCTTCTAACGACATGGGCATGACAATTCGACTTCACAGAAAAATCCCACATAGAAAAGTTGCAAGTTAAGGGCTTTCCAAGAGTCCAATCACCAGAATCATAGCACAGATATATTAAAATAAATAAATCAAAGCTTATAGATGAAAAATTGGTCAACTTTTCAGTATCATAATAACTATGAACAAAACTTAAATATAAGAGGATACAATTCCTTGATTTGCACCATTTTCAGCGGCTTCTTCTTGTATGCAGAAACAAGAAACTATTGAACTAAAACGGTAACGTTAGACTAGGCAAAATTCTAATGAACAGCAGCTGAAAGTTGAAACGGAAGACAGAGAACAGAAGAGAATAAAGTTTTGCCAAACTGGAAAATATTAAATGAATTTAAGCGTTGGAAAGATCAATGACGAGGCAGGGGGGGTGCTGCAGCCTGCAGGCAGGGGCCAGCGAATTTTTCGTTTGGACAGGATTCGTCAGTTGACGTGTAAAAGCTTACACGTCAAGTCCGTGTGTTCAAAAATCAATAAATCAAAAAGTGAAGTCTTTCGCCACCTCTCTTGGTCAACCCTGGCTTCCATTTGACTTTACCGACGTCGATTGTTTTGAGTTAAAACGCGCAAATGCTAATCATTGGCTCTCGTGTGATCGGTCTGCTTGAATTGAAACTTCCGTCGGAATGAATTTGTAAGAAGGCTATAAAATCTATTACTCGTAGAATTGTCATCTTTGCTTCTATTTTTAATAGAATTCAATTTATTATTTTACGGATAATAATTTTTTTTTTCGAAAAACTTTTAAGAATTATGATGATTAAGCTTTAATAGTTAAAAGATTATTATTGATTTGAAGTCTAAATGATAGTTGTATATAAAATAATACATTATTACATTTCCACCCAAAATTGAGTTAATATCAACTCCATTTACTTCATCAGTCATAATATAATTACAAATTCTTATATATATATTTTTTTATAAATTAATATGACATAATTAAATTAATTGAATTAAATATCTCTTAGTCCACATGATTTATTTTTATTATTTTAAATTTTCATTCAACTAATGAGTTAATGTTAAATTAATTTGTATCAAATAAATTTATACAAAAAAAAAATTTATAATTATATCATCACTCTCACTTCATATATGCAAAGCTTGGAGACTAAATATTTGAGGTCAAGAGTGTAATAAAAGTTTTTCAAAATTTTTCAAAATAAGGTCTTATTTAGTACTGAGATGTTATACCTTTTAAGTTATACTAATTATGAAAAAAAAAAACTGTAACTGTAAAATAAAATTAATAGTATGTAATAATTATAATTTTTAAATAATAATTTTAACTAAAAACATAATAAAATTTCTGATTATATAAATATAAAATTAAATTAAGTTAATCTCTAAACTGCAATTAGCCATGTACAACAGAAAATTTTGAGAGCAGCGTTTTTCAAAATACAACACAATTTTGTACTGTGGCCTTCTTTTTTGTTTTTAACCCCTCCCACTCTTCAATCTTTCTCTAATAAGTTCTTTTTCTTCTTAATTTCATCATGTCAAATACCCTGACGAACATACCAATAACATCTTTTTCTTAGTAACGGATAATTCATTCTATAATACACAAAGCAAAAGTGATCCTAAATTGATCCAAATCTGATGTTCCTAATTTTAAAAGGATAATTCACACTACCAACCCATGAGGTATCAACATAATTCTGGAAGGATTAGAATACAGCACCGGAGACTAAATCCACACCCCGGAATAAGTTCCAAAAAATTCCATGGCGACTGCAACTCACAACATAATATCACAAACTTCTTTGACCATCCCGGGAGTTCCGCTTGCGTTCTAGATCCTTTAGAAAATCTAGAAAAGCAAGAATGCCGAAGAGGAATAATCCGCCTGAGCAGTCGCCACCGCCTCCTCCACCGCCATCACCACCCCCGCCCCCACCACGCCGAGGTGGAAATCCAGTCCCTCCACCATCGAGTTCTGGTGACTTCTCCTTTGCTGCAATCAATTCAATTATCTATTCTTAAGATCAAACAAATATATATATATAAACAAAACTTCCTGATAACATTTAGTCACAGAAAAATTAAACACATGTTCTAAACAAATTAATTTCAATTATAAAAACAGTTGAGGCACAATCAAATCGTGGACCAACGACAGTTGCGGTAACACTTATAGCATCCAGTTTAATCCCCAAGAACAATGATCACTAGTGAAATGGGAACTGCAAAAGCATTATTCATTAGGAAGAGGAGCTGCAGCTAAAAAAATATATGAAAATGATAAGCCTCTCCCTGGACGGTGGTCACCCTCATCATCCAGTATGTTCTAGCTACTAGCCAGGCAGGTGGCCGGTCACTGGTGCAAGCAGCTGAATAAAATGCTGCCTTGACCACACTACGACTATACTAAATAGTAAGTGGAATTGGCTATTACCAGGAGGATTCGGGATTGTTGTTGGTGCCTCAGGGATAATTGTCTGAGTCTGCTCTTGCTGTAAAAAGAAAAGCAACATCAAGATTCAAGACCATCTTTGTTGCAATGTAAAACATTGACGTCAAGGGAAAATGCCTCTGTGATATAAATTTTCAGGGGGCTAAATCGTTAAGAAATGGTACCAAAAAATGATTGTATTTCAAAATAACAAATAATGAATAACAGCCTGTAGCAGGAAATTCAATGTGAAGTTACCAAAGCAGAAGCGCAGATCATAGAAGGAGAGAGTGGTCTTCTTCTTCTTCTGTGATGAGAATGAGATGATTGTAAATGCATGCCCAACCCAACTGGACCTGGAGCACAAAGCTTAATTTGCGCACTATAAGTTCCAAGGGAAGGTTGAAATTCCAGGGAGACTCTTGCTGGATGAGATTCAGAAAGCTTATTTAGCTCCTTGCCCCAGTACTTTCTTGTTTTTGCTGTACTCAAAAGTATGTCACCGTAAGTAACTCTACTATCAAGAGAAACAAGAGAAATATAGCACTATAAAGCGGATGGGTTGTTAAGCAGTGTGGTTTAATGGAGTTATTTTTTAATGCACTATAAAACTGTGTAGTTTAATAGCATTACAATCTGACTCCATTAAATTCTATGATTTAAAAGTGGTATTGAAAAATAATAAAAAAAAGAACATAAGTCACGTCCACTTGAAATGAACACTATATATATATATATATACACACACGTACATGTTGTCAAGTAAAAAACAAAAAAATAATGTCCTAAATTAATGAGGCACTCAATCAAAAACGTGTTTTAATATCTCGAAGAGAGGCTCCTATTTTGCGTTGTTAATCAATGTGTTAATCCAAAATCAAATCGAAGTGGTAAAAAGTTAGATAAGGCTAGTTATATATATGTAATATGTTGCTAACGAACTAAGGAACATTGTTGTCATACCTGGTGTCAACATTGGCGAGGTGGCAACACTACCAATTACAGTAGACTCAGCCATATTTCTTGACAGTGATGGAGAAAATCACCTGCACGCAAAGCTGCTTGCATTAGAACATGATTTCTTTAACCCAAAAATAAATAAATAAATAAATAAATAAAAATTCTTTGAATCATAACTTTTCAATTAAATAACCTAAGTTGGGGTGAAACAGAAACCAGAAACAATCGGGGATATGAAAAAAAAAAAAAAAAATTGTGCCTTTGAGGATTATGGGCCTTGGAATATAGACAGAATTAAGGGATTTTCTGCAATTTTGAATTTTAAAAGCGGCAGCTCTGCAGGGTCTTGTGTTGGGGTCATGTAATCTGTGGTGAAGAAGGAATAAGAGTTTGTTTTTCCGATTAGCGATGAACTAATTTTATACCTTATTTTATGGAGTGTGAATCTTTTGTATTGTAAGTAAACCCAATAACGTTAGGTATTCTGTAATCGAATTCAATCGTCATGTGTCGCGATAAATTTTTGTTCTTTCTAAAATGAACATTTTACCTTATAATAAATGAGATTCATCATCCGGGATTAAAATGTTAGATCCCTAATTAGCGTTACTGTATAACCCAATTTCAAAACTTACAAAACTGACTGCTGATTCCATTTGGGTTTTTTTTCTGGTTTAGTTAGAAAATTACTGGGGTGCTTTTAAACAGACATCCAGCCCAAGGGCTGCCGGACGATGAAATCAGTTGCGGTTATCTGATTGGCCATCGGCGGTGGCCCGTGGACCAGAATTCCGGGTACTACATTTAGGTTTGACCTGAAAACGGCCCATGAATCCAAATCCGAATCCAAATCCGTTTGTGGGCAAACAGGTAGGGTCTAGTATCACATTGACAGTAGTGCAATCTAAGCAGCAAAAACCCTAAAATCTCAGTGGAGTTGCACATTTGCCGTTTACGGTCAGCATACCGAACGAATATCCTTGGCAGACAAGAAGCTCCCCAGCCCCATCTTGGATACTCAAAAGCCCCAATTCTTCCCCAAAACAGAAACCCTCACCTAAAGTTCTCCAGTGCATGTGACTCGCTCAGAAAAAGCAAATAAGAAAACTAAAACGACGTAAAAAGGAAAAAAAAATGACCTATTGCTTGAATCATTGTAAAAGTCTGTCTCCGTCGTCGTTTTTGGCCCAAAAGCTTTCATTTCCTTTGACCAGACACATTAATTTTCAGTCATTTTTCTACTCCAACGAAAAAACAGGATCTTTGAGCCTCCGTTCATGGCCTCTGCAGCTCACTCGCTACTCGAGGTCACGCGTTCGTGCCAGCTCAGCGAAAATAGATTCGAGCACCGGGTTGAGCAACGGAGTGGCGAGTATTAAAGATCAAAAGCTCGGGAAAAGAACCGACTTGAAGAAGATTTTGATTCTCGGTGCGGGGCCCATCGTGATTGGCCAAGCGTGCGAGTTTGATTACTCCGGGACTCAGGCTTGTAAGGCATTGAAAGAAGAAGGATACGAAGTCATTTTGATAAATTCTAACCCGGCGACTATTATGACCGACCCGGAACTGGCGGACCGGACCTACATTACCCCCATGACGCCGGAATTGGTCGAGCAAGTGCTCGAAAAGGAGCGGCCCGACGCTCTGTTGCCTACAATGGGTGGGCAGACCGCATTGAATCTCGCGGTGGCTTTGGCTGAAAGCGGTGCTCTTGAGAAATACGGTGTTGAATTGATTGGAGCGAAGCTTGCCGCTATTAAGAAAGCTGAAGACCGAGATTTGTTCAAACAAGCTATGAAAAGTATTGGTGTCAAAACGCCGCCGTCTGGAATTGGTAATACTTTAGATGAGTGTATTTCAATTGCTAATGAAATTGGGGAGTTTCCGTTAATTATACGGCCCGCTTTTACGTTGGGTGGTACCGGAGGTGGCATTGCCTATAACAAGGAGGAGTTTGAAGCCATTTGTAAGTCGGGGTTAGCTGCTAGTTTGACTTCGCAAGTGTTGGTGGAGAAATCCTTGTTGGGTTGGAAAGAGTATGAGCTTGAAGTTATGCGTGACTTAGCTGACAATGTGGTGATCATTTGTTCCATTGAGAATATTGATCCTATGGGCGTACACACAGGGGATTCCATCACTGTGGCACCTGCCCAGACTTTGACTGATAAGGAGTACCAGAGGCTGAGGGATTATTCAATAGCTATAATTAGGGAGATTGGTGTGGAATGTGGAGGTTCTAATGTACAGTTTGCGGTGAATCCTGTTGATGGGGAGGTAATGGTTATTGAGATGAATCCTAGGGTGTCAAGGTCCTCCGCTTTGGCATCTAAGGCTACTGGATTTCCTATTGCGAAAATGGCTGCTAAGTTGTCTGTTGGGTATTCTTTGGATCAGATTCCAAATGATATTACCAAGAAAACACCTGCTAGTTTTGAACCTTCTATTGATTATGTTGTGACTAAGGTAAGTAACTTGTTTGCTTCTCTTTTGCTCGTTTGTTAAAATTGTCATTGTTATTTTTCAAGTCAAAAGATTAGCTTGGTTGTTACTTTTTAGTCCAAGTTAGTTACTTTTTAGTCCAAGTTACTAAGTGTGTGTTGACAGTATTTTTAAAAGCACTTTTTGTTTTAACATATGTTGTGGTTAGTTCATTGGTCAATCTAGCTTAAAATATCCTTTGGTATGATGGTTAACACTTCATTAGCCATGTTTTTACCTAGCATTTTCAGAACATACGTGGGATATGTTGATGGGAAGAGTGATAATTTTGCAAAAGGATCAATTAACAACCACCTATAGTGCATCCACTGAGACCCTTGCCTTTTCTGAGCTATGTACTCTCAATGTCTTACTGTACAGTTTAATGTACATTTATAGCAACACAATTCTAGTTTGAAGCCTCGAAATTGGCTACGTCAGCTGATTGTTGATTTCACATTAACCATGCAGATACCTCGATTTGCATTTGAGAAATTTCCTGGTTCTGAGCCGTTATTGACGACCCAGATGAAATCTGTTGGTGAAGCCATGGCCATAGGCCGCACCTTCCAAGAATCCTTTCAGAAGGCGGTTCGATCCTTGGAATGTGGCTTCTCTGGGTGGGGTTGCTCTAATGTGAAGGAACTTGACTGGGATTGGGAGCAACTCAAATACAGTCTTCGAGTCCCTAACCCTGATCGTATGCAGGTCATATATGCTGCAATGAAGAAGGGAATGTATGTAGATGAGATCCATGAGCTGAGTTTCATTGACAAATGGTTTCTCACTCAGTTTAAAGAGCTGATAGATGTGGAACAATTTCTTCTTACTCGAAGCTTGTCTAATATGACTAAGGATGACTTTTATGAAGTTAAAAGACGAGGTTTCAGTGATAAGCAGATAGCCTTTGCAACTAAGTCGACAGAGAAAGAAGTCCGTGAGAAACGGCTATCTTTGGGAGTTATTCCATCATACAAGCGGGTAGATACCTGTGCTGCGGAGTTTGAGGCCAATACTCCTTATATGTATTCATCCTATGATTTTGAGTGCGAATCAGTCCCGACCCAAAAGAAGAAGGTTTTGATATTAGGTGGAGGACCGAACCGTATTGGTCAGGGGATTGAGTTTGACTACTGTTGTTGCCACACGTCCTTTTCTCTTCAGGTTTGTCTGCATGTGCTTTTTCTCTTTCATCTTTCCATAGAAATAATGGTAAAAGGAGCATATCCATGCTTGTTTTAACAATACAAAACTGATGGAGACGCATTTCTATTAAATATCATTTGTTTATAGAAGCTAAGACTGACGGACAATCTAGAAATCAACGTAGCTTACCTTGAAACTAAATTCTTTCGTTTTACATACTAATATTTGCAGAATTTTGATAAAAGCAGTTATCCAACTTAAATGAACATGATATGGTAGATGGAAGGATAATTGTTCAATGCATGGAAGATCAAATTAAGGATTATCTAAATCTAGTCCTCCTTTAATTATTTCTTTAATTTGATCTCTTTGTGCCAAGTTTGTGGTGAGACCTATTTCTGTCTATCCAGAATAATTTTGGATCATCGACTCTTGTTGATATAAAACTAGATTGAAAGTTCGCATTTTACGACTTTGTTGTATGTCTGCAAAGAAACCTTTTTCTTTGTGTCGTTGTTACAGATTTACCCCTTGCCTATCATTTCCTACTTTCTTATCTTTTATTATTATTATTATTATTTGGCATTTGCAGAGTGCTGGATACGAGACAATCATGATGAACTCAAATCCTGAGACTGTATCCACTGATTATGACACAAGTGATCGCCTCTACTTTGAACCCCTTACAGTTGAAGACGTGCTTAACGTTATTGATTTGGAAAGACCAGAAGGTATAATTGTACAGTTTGGTGGTCAAACACCCCTGAAGCTCTCTCTTCCCATCCAGCAATACTTGGATGAACACAGGCTGCCGTCTGCCAGTGGGGATGGGATTGTTCGCATTTGGGGTACATCACCAGACTCCATAGATGCTGCCGAGGATAGAGAGAGGTTCAATGCCATGATTAAGGAGTTAAGTATTGAACAGCCAAAAGGAGGTATTGCCAAGAGTGAAGATGATGCTCTTGCCATTGCAACAGAGATAGGTTACCCAGTTGTTGTCCGGCCTTCTTATGTACTTGGTGGACGGGCAATGGAGATTGTATATACTGATGAAAAGCTTGTGACTTACTTGGAAAATGCTGTCGAGGTAGACCCAGAGCGTCCTGTATTGATTGATAAATATTTATCTGATGCCATTGAAATTGATGTAGACGCACTTGCTGACTCACATGGTAATGTGGTGATTGGGGGAATAATGGAACACATTGAGCAGGCTGGGGTCCATTCTGGGGACTCGGCTTGTATGATTCCCACTAAAACTATTTCATCCTCTTGCTTGGACATCATAAGGTCATGGACTATCAAATTGGCGAAGAGATTGAATGTGTGTGGACTCATTAATTGTCAGTATGCAATTACAACATCTGGGGATGTTTACTTGCTTGAAGCAAATCCCCGTGCTTCCCGGACTGTTCCATTTGTGTCAAAAGCAATTGGGCACCCGTTGGCCAAATATGCTGCTCTTGTTATGTCGGGGAAGTCACTTGATGACTTAGGTTTCACAAAAGAGGTGATCCCCAAGCATGTGGCTGTTAAAGAAGCAGTCCTGCCCTTTGAGAAGTTCCAAGGCTGTGATGTGCTGTTAGGGCCTGAGATGAGAAGCACTGGGGAGGTGATGGGTATTGACATGTCCTTCCCTATTGCATTTGCCAAGGCTCAAGTTGCTGCAGGGCAGAAGCTACCACTTTCAGGCACTGTGTTCCTCAGTTTGAATGACTTGACAAAGCCCCATCTTGAGAGAATTGCAAAGGCATTCTTAGATATAGGATTCAAGATTGTTTCCACTTCTGGGACGGCTCACTTTCTTGAATTAAAAGGTATTGCCGTGGAAAGAGTGCTGAAGCTGCATGAAGGCCGGCCACACGCTGGTGATATGGTTGCTAATGGGCAGGTACAGATGATGGTGATCACAAGCTCTGGTGATTCACTTGATCAGATTGACGGGTTGAAGCTGAGGAGGATGGGCCTTGCTTACAAGGTTCCTGTCATAACAACAGTTTCCGGAGCTTTGGCCAATGCAGAGGCAATAAGAAGTTTGAAATCTAATACTGTCACAATGACTGCACTTCAGGACTTCTTTGATGTTGAGACAGCAGCAGGGAGTAGTGAAAATTTGCAATCAGCCTCAACCTCTTTATGATTGAGTAGGGATTGTTGGTGTGTAGCTGTACTTTGTTTCTCAGCCGTTTTGTTGTTCTTCTAATGTGTTCACTGTCCTTTCCGGGAACAGGTTCTCTTAAGTTATTTGCTTCTCTATCTTTTTGTATGAGCTTAATCGGATTATGAGGAACGAAATGTAGGGAGCATTGAGTAATGTACTGTATAGTATGCTGAAACAATAATCATTGATTAATTTTATTATGGTATGTTTTCATGCAACGGGAATCATGTTTTTGTTGAGTCGCTCTGCAAAAAATGCTGTATGTATTATATGTACACGAAGGAAATGAAATCAGCTTTATCTGGTTTCTCGTTCGTGTAATTACATTCCCACTTTTCGATACTCAGTCGTCCGTGTTTCAATTTTTTGAAGCATTCGGGGAACTAATGTTTTTGCTTTCGGTAATGTCCTCGGCACACCCTATAAGCCACTGTACGCTTTGTAACTTCTATATTTTGATATCTATTTCAAGGTCTTGAACATGTGCATATGCAAATTTCCAATTCATCGCAAGTGATCCATCCCACTTGTTGGAAAAATGGAATCGTGTTTACTCTTCTGCTGCTCCTTTCTTTTGGAATTTTCTCCTGCTGTAATTTGAATCTTCTAAGCATAATAGTTCTATAGATTCAAGAAAATTGTGGGTGCGGCCAGCTAAAGAAGTTGCTGGCTTAATAGACTGTCAATAGCGTTCTTATTGAATATTGTTACTAGTATAAAAAGACTCGGCATTTTCTTTAGTTAATTAGTAGATAATGTTGAGTACTTCATACGCCTGAGCTTGAACCAAAAAAATCTTAAATAGAATTATTTAAAGGAAGCACATAGTCTAAATTATTTGGAAGTACACAAGACTTATTCCACTACGAAAACGAAACCCCAGAGGAAAACAACATCATATTCTATAAAGAAAGTATTCAAGCTGAACCTAACTCAACTAGCTACGGAATCAGTTCGGGACTTTGTGGTGGCCGTATTGCTTTTGTCCGTTTCATTGTTCTGAACCAGCCCGATTAACATAACAGGGATAGTTTTTAAAGAATTTTCCTTTGGAATCTTTTATGTGCCCTTCAAAACAGAATTTCCTCGGTTACGTTTTAAATGTGATGTCATCATTCTTTGGCCCCCCATGTGGTAGAAGAAAACTCCTGGGTTAGGAACAAGGGAAAAACGTTTATTATGTTCAAGACCTGGAAAGGTTGGAGCCTTTGGTTCCTTTGTCTTTCGAGGAAACTCCTTATCACATCACTTATTTGTTTTCCAATTCGTAGACAGAGTCACATAGCTGTAGTGCTGCTGTACCCCATATGCCAAAAAGGGTAGATCAAGTACGCACAATTTCTCTTTCAGATTCTGTTTGGATGCATGTGAGGTGTCACACACGCACAAGCGTGTGGGTTCCAAATTCCAACCTTCCATTTCCCGTGCAATTTCCCTCTGTCAGCTACCTCATCAATCATCCATCCATCCATCCATCCATCCACCCACAAAGAAAACGAGTAATAAACTTTCCTCGCGATGACATTTGGGCTCATTCTTAGCTGTAGTCGTTGCTTGTTCGTCTTCTTTCTTCTATTGCTAGCGGGGCTGAGTGGGAAACTAACTTTGTAGCAGTGCATTTTCCGCCAAACACCGTGTGGACTTTTTCGGTAGCGTTAAGTAAAATTAGAAACAGATTACCTGAAGTTACCGGAAGACTGACGAGTTCGTAATAATTTTCAGCTATGCCTATAAATTACAATGTAACGTTGTTTGGTATACAATGCCTCCAACTTTAAGCTGAAGACCTATTGTATCTGTTGCCGACACCCCAAGTTTTACGATAACGTATATAATATATTATAAGTTTGGGAATATGAATGAAAATTTTAGAGGGATCAACACTGAAAAGCTTTGCCTCCAACTTTAAGCTGAAGACCTATTGTATCTGTTGCCGACACCTCGAGTTTTACGATAATGTATATAATGTATATAATGTATCATAAGTTTGGGAATATGAATGAAAATTTTGGAGGAATCACCACTGAAAAGCTTTAAAAAATTAAAACTTCTAACGGAAAGGGAGGTGGGGACGTTCAACCAAAGCAGCCTCGTACTACAGTCTTTCTCTCAAATTTTTTGCCCTTTTTAGCCCTCATCCTATTCCCTCAAAATTCTTCCAACAGCATGTAAATGCTCGGGTTTCCAGTCTCCCAGTTGAAGTTTGGTCAATCGCGGTACTTCATTTTCTTCTTCTTATTTGTTTAATGTGTTTCTAGAACCTTACTTTGGCCACCTGTGCAATGCACATTTATTTGGTTTACAATTTAGTTTACTGTTATTAATCCTGGCGGCGATAATCGTTTTTGAAAGTTCTTGGTCAAGTTTCAAGGATGTTAGCTATCGTCTTAATTTTGTTTGTCACAAATTTGGCTATCGATTGGGGTGCTTTGCCCTGACGACCATGGCAATGTAACTTTCATTTCTATTTGATAACACCAACCTTGACTGTGAAACATCATGAAGCAAAGTACTTCAAACTATAAATGTACTTAAAATTACATTCCCTTGTACATATCGGTGGAAATTGATTGCCTTTTAAATTTTTAGAATTAGATTCAGTACATTTTGGGCATCAATATCCGAAAATGCATCAACAAATAAAGAATTAATGAGTATCAATAAATTTCTAAGTGTAACGATAACAGTAAATTTGTCATGTAATATTAAAGGCGGTCGCGCTCGAGCACTTTTTTTTCTACTTTTTCCTCCCTCACGGGCGAAAGATTTGAGTGACATTTAAACAGTTTGCGAGCCACTTTCGTCATGAATTTATTAGGAGAATTGAAGCTACAAAAGACCGACGACCGACGACCGACGACTAAATGAGTTAATGCTCCAAGTACCCTTGCCGTATAATCTATGTACAATTTATTATGCGTAAAATTTATGATTCGACCTTTGATTTTGACACTTGTTTTAGTTCCAAGCCACGATTGATAAAAGAACCACTCAAAATCTCACATGATCTGATGATCACTTCAACTGGCAGCTGTAAATTGCACTCATCCTCCTCCTCTAGAGCCGTATGCTACTTTCTAAATCGATTCCTCTCACGCAAAAACTCTACTCTTTTAACTTTTTTCCTTACTTTAAAACCCTCTTGTTTTTTTAGTCCATATTTCACGCAAGAGAATCCATGGAAAAGAATTTTCTAAGACCATCGTTTTACATATTTAATATGCAAGCAGACTACTTTTAAAATTTAATAAATGTCTCTGTAAATGCATCGTTGGTCATGTGGGCGGTTCATAAAATTAGATTGCTAGCAAACATTTGAGGAAACCACTAGAAACATTCTCTATAATTGCTTTCCTAGCTGTACTTCCCATGCAAAGTAAATAAAACCATCTTTATTGCATCTTTCACGGCATTTGAAATGACTCATGTGAGTCAGGTTAATTTGTTTTTTACGTACCATTTGACCAGCCAGGTTAGTCTACGGTAATTCAATTTTCATCGTTGCATGTGACAAAAACTTTTTATTTTATCTTTGATAGTAACACTTTCATTATATATCTTGAATTTTTATGTATTATTTAGATTATAAGTGAATGGGTAAAGTCTAAATTAAATTTTACTCTCAATTTCTTTAAAGATTTAAATTCGAGTAACCAGTTAAAGAAAACTACTTGAAAGCCACTCAACCAAATCCCTGTAAACAAGAAAATTAATTCCAAACATATAATCCGTAATCTTACCCATATTTAACCATGAAGTCTCTTCGAAACTGAGCTATATATATCATGTTGGAAATCTTTCGTGATCAAATTGAATCAAGCTCCATTAAATTCACTGCCCTTATCTGACCAACACCGATCGATAAGATATTTAAAGAAATTTCATGCAACAGAATTGTCAAAAGAGGCATGGGAGCCCACAACATAGTGATCAAATTCTTGTTTCATCATCAATCTACAGTTTCGGGCGGGAATTGAAGTTGCTGCATTGTGTTTACATTGCATGCTCAAACCATACAACGAACTCATTAATTTCTAAAAGAAATGACTTATGAAAAATAACCAATAAAGCAATTCAAAAGATAAGAGATCGGCTTTTAATATATTTATTTCATCCTTTACAAAGGTCCACACGCAAAAGACTCATAGTGGGATTTAGAGAATGTTGCTAGTCCAACCACTTCCACCGCAAAGCTAAAGCTTATATTTTTCCAACACTTGGAAAATTTCGTCACTTGGGATTACAACTTAATTCTTATTAAATTATAATCAGACAAAATTTTTTATTTTTCAAATTTGTGAGTGATATTTTCTTTTACGAAAATGATGGTAGCTTACTGTTAGCTTGTTTCTCCATGCCCAGCAAGTCATTTTAAAAACTAGCACCGTTAGTTTTCTTCTTAATCAAAACGTTTGATAAGTTCGATATTGGAGATACGAGACAATTTTTATTTATTTATTTATTAATGTCAATAATTCAGAAATTATAAATTAAAAAAAAAAAAAACTCAAGTTGTCAATGCCGGTATTAGAACAGACCACAATGCATAAAATCTATATCTAGTAAAAATATTTTTATGATTTTGTAACTAAATTATATGGCATAATTGTTAAGGCAGTAATAGCTCAGGGCTAATTAACTAATTAATGGAGAGTTAATTTTTCTTGCTTCATGTGGAGAACGTGCGACCGGCTCTTCACCAACCTTAGACCCAGTATTAACTTGCTCTCTTTGGATAGACAAATACGCATATTTAAAAGCGGTGTCGTTTTCAATGGGTGGGCAGGTGAGTCATTGGATGGTGGTTAAAAGAGTGGAAAGCTAGCAGTGTCTCGGTGCTGCGGCAGCAAATGGAAGCCCCCAATTTACTCTCAAAGCCAAAAGCTTATCAACTGATTTGCCAAAACGTGGCATTTCGCCAAAGGGTGAGGGCACTAGTTAGTTATGAGTGGACCAGCTTGGATTTTGAATTTTGTTTTCAAACTTCGTACTCTTATTTCAATCTTTTTGAATTGTGATGGATAAGACTTAAGAGCATAATTTCGATTTTGCTATCTTGTTTTGATTTATTTATTAATGACGCTTTTAAAATAAATTATTTTAACTCGAAATCATCTTCTTGTTCCAATTTAATAGAAAAAAAAAAAAAAGAGTATCAAAAGACTTAATGGGTAAATTACAATCGATCTCGTCTCTAGAGAACGCGTTTTCGAAAACACAAAGGATTATTCACACCGTGCTAATTAAAGTACGACTTTTCTGCTGTATGGTTGAAATTACTCACTGACTCGATTCCAATCCAAGAAAGTTGGAGAGAGAAATTATGGCAATTAAAGAGGCATATTTCTTGTTAGAAAGCTCCTCCTCATTCAGCACTCGATAAAGTTAGGCAACCCACAAAGAATTCTGCTTGAGTAACAATTTTTTTTTTTTTAATTTCTGTTGAATAATTGATATTTATGGGGGAAATGAAGGAGCAAGATTGTGAAGTTTCTATTAATAAATGAGAGATTTTTTTTTTTTCTTTTCCAAACACAACTAAAGTTTTGTTTGGTATTGCTTATGTGTGTGGTTCTGAACCCCCCCAAGTTACCGACAGTTAATAGAGTTATGCTTTGAAAGTTGAAAGTATAGTTGCTAAGCAACAAATACCAAGTGGAGGCTGAGAGTGATTACAGTTAGCAACCTTGTTGGACTTGTTATGATATTAAGATGTTAAACAAAATATAAATATGCATGTGATTGGTGGCTATAAATAAAATCGTAAAAATTGTAACTAAATTTTAACGACATAACATAAATGCATGTGCAACAAAATCTTTACAAATCATACAAATTAAAACATATCCGAAGAGATCCAAATTCATATTAGCAAATGTGGTCGTAGTTAATGTCTTTCTATATATTTAGAGCCAGTTTGGGAATGATGTGACTTTCAAAATAATTGATGTTACCTATGCTGTAGAAATAATTTGTTGTGAAGAAAATCAGTTAAGTGTTTGGTAAATTTTATTTTCAGAAATACTGTGAGTTTTTTTTAAAGCAGTTATGGGCGTTTGGTAAATCTTACTGTTAAACTGCTGTAAGAAAAAAATAACTAAAATGTACATAATGTATGATGAAATTTACTTATACACGTATGTACAAATTTTTAATTTTATATTATAATAATTTTAACTAAAACTAAAATTTATAATATATTGATTTCATTTTTTATCTTAAAATAATTGATAATTAAATTTATAATATAGTGAAACAAATATAATAATAATTTCGACCAACAAATTGATATTAATAAATTTATATTGAATAATTATAATAAAAATTTATTACAATGTCGATTTTGTTTTCAATTTGAATTAGGATAATTTTGGGTTTAGGTTATAATTTTAAGGATATTTATGGAATTTTATTAGAGGATAAAATTTATTGTCTAAATTAGAATCTAAAAGTTATTCATTCCTTATTTTTCAAAATCAACTGTAGGAGGGACTGATTTTGACGACAATGATTTTGTTTTTTTTTTTACCAAATACTAAAATTAACTTTTAAATTTTTAAAATCACTTTTAGACCTCTCAAAAGCAATTCCAAACGGACTCTTAGTCAAGACATTTTCTATGTTGCCATAATTTATAAAGTGAAATTAATGATGACTACCATAATTCATAACAGGGCTCCAAATGATTTTTTATTTTTATTTTTTTGGGTTTCTCTTAGTTTTCATATATTATATATGTTAAACAATAATTTTCAAACTCGAAGAACTTTCATACAATAAAGCCAAAAAAAAAAAAAAATTGTAAACCTAACGGGAACAAATCAACAGAAAAGAAAATGGCGAAAACTAAGCAGCCACGCAACCTAATTAATAAACTTTCAACTCGAATAATCATTATGACGTCCAAATTTCAATATGATGACGCTCTCTTTTCTCTCGCTTTTGGCCTATTTATACTCATCCCATTTTCACTTCTCCAAACACTGCCCCGCTCTCTCTCTCTCTCTCTCTCTCTCTCTCTCAAGTCTCGTTCTCAATTAATCTCTCTTAAATATAAATATATCAATATTAATAATTATCAAAACATATGCTAAAAATGGAGAATTATGAGTCTGCTGCCACAAGAAATCCTACTAAAGTTACCAGTAGCCGTGCTGGCTCATCGTCTCCTCCTCCTCCAATATCAGCTAATTCCTCTGCTCCGCCCCCAGTTATCATGAGCCCTTGTGCTGCATGCAAGATTCTGAGACGTCGTTGTGCTGACAAATGTGTTTTGGCTCCCTATTTTCCCCCAACTGAGCCTGCCAAGTTCACTATTGCGCATCGTGTTTTCGGTGCCAGCAATATCATCAAGTTTCTTCAGGTGCTCAATTACCTGGTTTCTTTGTCAATTTTTCATGCTTCACTGTGTATTTCGTATTTTCAGTGAAACTTCAAGGGTTTATTAATTAGTCAATATGTTCATACTGATGATCTAGCTGAGGAGACTAGGTACCAGTAACATGTGTTATATGTCAGGCGTGGGTTGTCTTGCAGCTTTACTGTTTTTAGTGGACTAAGAAAACATAAAAATACTTTAAAGGGGGGTTGAAGGTAATTTTCGCAGCTCCATGCCTCAACGCCCCTGCTCATAGTAATGGAATTGTGAGTGAAATAATGCGAACACCAGTGCCGTGAGCTGCTGGCTAATTAATAAATAAGAGAAAGTGACAACTCTAAAATGCATGTGCAGGCAGGCCCATAGGCGCCGCACATCCTGCGGATAGATAATGCATATGCCGTTTCTTCAGTTTAATTTTGTCGTTCACATGCATATGAATATATGTAGTGGAAATGGACATAAAGATTTAATTTATTGCCTTGCGGATGCAGGAACTTCCAGAGTCTCAGAGAGCGGATGCTGTGAGCAGCATGGTTTACGAAGCAAGTGCAAGAATCCGCGACCCAGTTTACGGATGTGCAGGAGCAATCTGTCAGCTACAGAAGCAAGTGAGTGAGCTGCAGGCACAGCTAGCTAAAGCCCAAGCCGAGGTTGTGAACATGCAATGCCAGCAAGCAAATCTTGTGGCCTTGCTCTGCAAGGAAATGGGAAAATCGCCGCAGCCCAATTCGCCACAATCTGTTGACCACTTTATTACTAGCCCAGAAAGCCCGGAAGCAAATCCCTGCAGCTTCCTTGCTGATAACAACTTATCTGGGTCATTATGGGAACCAGCTCTTTGGACATGATCTTAATTAAAATATTAGTTAGTTATTTAATTATAATTAGATAATAATTGAGAACCCTATTTAGTGGTCCGTGTCCAATGAAATTCTCCTAACTCAAAGCCAATGGGAAGGAGGAGTTGGAGCAAATTAAACGAGCAGTCTCTGGCTGGGGGAAAATTCTTGAGTGTTCAGGGAACATTGCTTTTTTTTTTCCATTTACTTCTTATTATGTGTATAACTTAACTAATCATGATCATATGCATACACATGTAATAAATAGTGAATGAATAAATAGCAATGCTACCGGTGCTCATAAGTAGCTAGACTGATTTAGTCAATGTTTAACTTAATTTTGTTGGAGGAAAACTGAAATTTAATTAGGATCTAACTAATCTGTTTGTTAGCTTGGCGAAGCAGGTTATGGGTCTTTTCTTCCTTCAATAATATATGTACGGTTGAAAAAGAGGTTTAATTTCTCCCTTTTTTTTTTAAATCCAATATTTGTAAGCTTTATTATTGAATCAGAAACCACTTTTTGGTCACCTACTATCATTACTTAACATTATAACGTGTATGCTTGATATCTAATTAAATTCCTCGTCAAAGGAACTTTTGACCATCACTTTCTTTTGGAATTGCATACCGTGCATGGAGACCATGATGATCACTCAAAATCTTCATAGGGCTAGCTAATTAATTAACAATAAGTAAGCAAGCTTGCATATGGCTTTGTTTGGAATTTGGTTATGATTAATCACCACACCTAAAGTGTTTGATAATTAAAAACTTGCAACAAATAGCAAAAGACACTGTCAGCCTATATTAATTATGTTTGCATTCAATCTAATTAATCCTTACGTTACACTAAGTCTCATTTTGTTCCATCAACAAAAAAAGAAAAATAAGCAACTCTAATTATATATGTAATGACCTATTCACAACTAATAAGATATTATCAATATCCTTTATCTTTATATAGTACTCTTTTGTTAGTTAGAAGAATGTCGCTCACATTAAACTCATCGTTCATATCATTTCTAAGTGACGTGGGATGTCACAGTTGTACATTGAAGGCCGTACATTAAATAAGACATAATCTCATTATCTCTTAATATACTACAATAATATGCCAAGTAAGATAATAACAAAATAGACCAATTCAGTTAATAATTTTTACATACAGTAATGCTCGTACGCACTTCCTCCTTCCGCCTTCTTTTTTTAAAATTTTTTTTTAGGGAGGAAATGACTTTCCTTGCAACCAAATTTATTTTTCGACCTGTCTAGACTTCATCAATTTCCAACACGTAGTACTCTTGCTTGGATTCAATTTCCTTAGTTCCAAAGAAGGGTTTTGTTTTTCCCTTGTTTTATAAAAAGCCATGGTAACACGTTTTTACTTGCATATTCACCCAAAAATAAATAAATAAATAAATAAAATGTTTATCACTAGATTACATCTTTCTACATTGGATTTGGATTGATACAAAGAGTATTGCGCTGCCCGTGCATGTCTTCATCTTTAATCAACATTTGTTGGCAGGTAATGATGGTTTTAGCTTTTAATCTTGCCTCCCTCAGACGCGTTTTTGGCTTTAATTATGGTGATTCAATCCACGTGCACCTCACGTGGTCATGCCCTGAAATAAACTACATTCTTCTTGTCACCTGTCGGCATGTGATTGGGGGTCGTGTCTCCCGTTTTCTTTCAGACAAAATCTCCATCGCTCACCCAACGTGTTATAATTTTTCTATGCTTGAAAAGGAAACGCATTGTGTTTTGTTGACTCAACTTGTAACCATGATCGGGATTCATATTAACCAAAACCTATTAATTTCCTCTACCCCCCCCAAAAAAAAAAAAATAAAACTATTAAAATATAATATTGATTATTCTAAAAGTCAATAATGATCGTTTGATATATCTATAATGTTGTTTGATGATGACCGCCAAATTCTTCTACATACGAAATATGGTGAGCATTAACAAGGAGCCAATCAAATAATCCCCACAAAATAAAAATCCGTTTTAAATTCCTCTTTCGTCTTTGAGTTGGGAATAGACTTTCAGTTGCTCCATTAATTTTTACCCTCTAAGCTAGTAAAGTGCCAAATGTACGAGTTAACGTGAATTTGTAAGTCAAGAAATTAGTAAACTTGTTAATAGAAACCTCGCAGATGTGAATCGTATTTATTTGCAACAAAATGAGATTCATTTAATGTGGAACTCGATGATAAATTATTTGTTTTAAATCTATTCTAAACACGTAGCAAGAAATGTGGCATCATGAACAGGCATTAATCATCATTGTGACATTCGACAGGCGTTTAGAATTAGCAAGGCTGGTGCATGCACCCGTGATAATAATTAACCTATGACAAGTAGTTTCATTATGTGGAGAAATTTTAGAATATATCTGGTGTACTGTGTCAATCATATAATAAATAAATAATATTATGACGTGTATGCATTTATTTTAAAAAATTATCATGCAGGTGGTACTTGTATTAAATTTAATTATATATGTCATACATGCGTCAACTGATTATAATATACTAGATGTATTCTAAATTTTCTTCATTACGTGATTAATAATGATCGTTATTTTTAATAATTTCCACAAATTTTTAAGGGGCGCAGTAAGAATTATACCTTGATTAAAAATAATTCTGATCTGTCTTTTGAAGGTTTAATTAGAAGGGAAAAATAAAAAAGAATAAATATTGATATTAATATGTACGAATATTTGTACTCGTGTTTTATAATTATTGTTTGAACATATTGAATTGGGATCTCTTTTTTCTAAATAACACACAGCACGCTTGACACCACCTCTAATATGAAATCCTTGAAATGTAAGTTTCTCCGATTTCAATATCTGAAAAAAAAAAAAAAAAACATTTTTCTAAGTTTTTAGAATTTGAGTCAATTACCTTGTTAGTTTTTATATTTTTAAAAATTATCTAAAATGTCCATGTTATATATATGAATGTACAGAGTATTAAAATCTCCTTAATTATTTTTAAAGTTTTACCTATTGTATGTCAGATTTATTTTCTTTATTTTTTTAAAAAAGTTACATTAGACAAAAATATTGTCTCCATCAAAACATACTTAATAATACACTTTTTTTTTTCACTTATCGCATGTTAAATTTATTTACCATGAATTGATCTGAACCCTTAAAGATTGAAGTATAGTTTACCATAAATTTCGATTTTTGAATCAAAGATTATTGAAAATTAAAGACTCAATTGTCGCGACAGAGCTAAAAACTCTTCTCCATCATACGTAATTAAGTGATAAGTTCTTGACTTAATTTTCTTCTGCTAAATGATGGGGATGTGTAGATGCAATCTGTTTATTATCATTTTGAAATTTAAAGTATGCAGTACGTACTTAGTCAAAATTAACAATAGTTGCAAGTTCCAATAATGGAAGCACGTATGGACCATTAAATTGCTGTAGTGAATATGGAATTGTGTGTGTATTATTGGTTATCAGGTATTAGGTTGAACTTAAAATAAAAGTATGCCACCTAACCAAAATAGTGAGTGAAAAAAAATGATAGGATATTGACTTAATGATAATGATAGTAGCCCCTCTTTGTGTAAGCACAAAAATTAAGTAATGTAAGCATGGACGGGACAAATAAATAATCATCGGTCTTAGCTTAAATACAAAGGAATCCAAGGATTCCTTTAATTTTTCTTTTTCAATTGGCTCCCCAAAACAATTTCCATCTAATTTTTCTTTTTCAATTTCACACTTGATCAATACGCACCGGTTTCCTTCTCAAATGAGAACCAAGACATTGTTTTTGAAAATGCAAATGTAAAAACGGAAACACTCTCATATGTGCATCATTTATTAGGCCCCACTAACTAGGGCTAGTAGCTTTGCTAATTAATAATGCAGTCATTTGAGCTTCGATTCGATTCCTCTTTTCTCATTGTACCCAAAAATGGAACCTGCATCATGTAAAGTGAAATTGGCCGTATCACAATTCACAAGCAAAAATTTAAATGTTGAACGTGGGGTGCTTTTTCACTTCAAAAAGAGGCAACAACGCTCGTGCGTATGCGGGTGAGATCATCGCCGCTGGCCGCCAATTTATGAGACAATTTTATAAAGTTGACGAAGTGGGCTTGCTTTTTTCGACAATGTAACGCGCTATAAATTATGAGCTTCGCATGCACATTATCTACACAACAAACTCAATTCTAACCGATATATTAAAGTGTTTCTCAATTAATTAACAAATTTCTTTTTCTTGAAATTGGATCAATTCAATTCACAATTTGATTTTGATTAATTCAACGTGAATGCTCAATTTTTTTCCAAATGCCCCCTTTTTGTTTGTTTGTTTTTTTTTGGTTTTGGCACCGCGGCAGCGTCATTTTCCTGCGGCATTTCAATTTTCAAGTATCTGAAGGATTTTATTTGAATGGGAATTTTGTAAAGTCAGCTTCCATTTTGGACAATTGGTTGCAGAAATTTTTGAAATTAAGATTTGTAAATCTTTTTCTTTTCTTTTTTTTCTATGGGTTTGATTTGTTTACTGATTCTTACTAGTAAGTAATTAAGAATTGTAATATCAAAAAGAAAAAAAAAGTAATTAAGAATTATATTTCTGAGTGGCCAAAAGGATAAACGTTAGTCATCAGTTGTTTGATATTTTCCTATCCACCGCGTCTAGAAAAGACGAAAGAATTTTTACAAAGTCAACTAAAAGCAAATACTGTCAAAGTTGCGTGGAAAATAACTAAAAGGAAAAAAGGAGACTTGTTTAATAATAATAACTTTGGTCATTCTATCAAATAATAATAATAATATGTAATAACTATGGTCATTGGTCAAGTTAATAACTACTACACTGTTCACTAGCTATATATAATTAATCATAATAATAATAGATGATTATGATCGTTCTAACTCCCAAGGTGTTTAATAGCAGCATTTTTTTGTTAAAAAAAAATATTAAAGATAAGATGAGGATTTTGATTTAATCATGTTGCGTTTCTCAATGATCAATCAACGAGTGTTTGATATCTTAGATGGCTGATTGAGTTTATTCGTTCAACACTATAATCATAATTAATGATAACTAAGCTTAATAATCGTTGATATTGTTATTTATAATCATCATAAACAATGATCAATAATTGTTTTTTTTTTTTAGTCTATGCATGATTATTGTCAATTGTCTTCATAGGCCATCTTAATCACAGTTTTAGATAAATTCATTAGAAACAACTTTTAATTAAATATAAAAAATATATTCTAGAGGTGATATATTAATAGTAATCATGCTCTTAATTTGAGCCAAAATCAAATTATATATATAGCTATGTACATCAGTATGTGTAAGCCTAAACATTTGGTACAAAATTTCAACTTTAAAACCTAACGGTATACGAATATTCAAGATAGTCAAATAGTCAAAGTAAAAAGAAGCATCGTGCTTTATATATTTTATGTTACAAAATTTTGTTAGGTGATGGAAGTTGGAAAAGAAGCCCATTAAGATACAAAACTGAACAGACACTTTGATGGGTAATCCTTTGAATTTTAAACTTTAATCCAACTTAAGTATATAACTACAACTACTGTCAACAGGAAAAAAGAAGGAAAAAAAAAATACAACTATTAATCAAATCAATAATGTTTGATTTCTTATGCCGAGAGTTGAATACGTGCGCGTAATACGTTGTATGTATTCGGAAAATATGCGACAATCAAGTGATGCACTGTCACAGACACATGTATCGTGCATGTAAAAAAGTCACACAGGCACATGTATTTAAAAAATATTTGGGGATTACTCTTACTCGAGCTAAAAGAGTGTTCCATTTATGAAAAATTTCATTATTACTTTTGAATATGGGCTTACTGTCGGCCCAGTTTGGGGGCCTTCATCTCGGCCCAACAAGGTGAACAAATAGAGTAGTGAACAAAGTCACCCTTGTTTATCGTTTTCTTAATTTTAATTACTCTGAAAACACTTGAAGTTCAAGTCTTGAATTGATTATTCATTAGAATTGCAAAAAACTAAAATTATTGAAACGTGAACAAAAGATGCTTCGTGATTAATAGAACAAGTGCATTTAAATTTAAATTGAACTTTTAACAGTTGATCATGTTTCATCAATTACTTATTTGTGAAGCCCATCCAATATACAGTAAAAATTTCAAGATCTCATAGGAATCTGGTGCCTGCAGTCTTCATCCCCAGTTCCATGGCTTTATCCAAGAGCTTTGTATTATGAGATGAGTTTGATTGCACAACAACCCGTGCAGCACTTAAACAACATCTGGCGGACTTTTACTGAATGAACTCGTGCGCACCAATTTAGCTCCTATTTTCGGCAAATTTAAGCGGCCCGTCACATTTGTCTTCTCAATGTATTGAAACAATCAGTTTTACCCCCTTTTTTGATTCCTAAGTTTCTATAATTATGCATTTATTTATCCCCCTTGAGTATCTGGATAATCTCCTTAAATAACTGGATAAGGGAGCGCTCTCAATCAATTTCAAAACTAATTGCATAAAATGCAGCACTATTTTCTGCAAATGATTTATGGCGCACTCAATATTAAGTCCAGCATCTTATACATATTTCAAGTGTTTTTTTCTCATTAAAAGTGATGTTGCACTTAAAAGGATTAATGGAGTTTCTCCAAAATTTTCACAATGGTTTGGGAAAAATAAAATTGATAAATAACGGTAACTTTAAAAAGAATTAAGTTTAATTTAAAAGTTAAGACCGGCGAAATAAATTGAGGGATCATATATCATTACTCGAATAAATAAATAAATAAATCAATGATAAAAAGGATAATTTGCTTTTTCTTATGTAGTGTTTTATTTTCACTCTCCCCTTTTTTTGCATCAGTAAATTATTGTCATTATTATTTTGTCGATAGTAACATTAGCTGTATATATATGTATATTCAAGAAAGTAGAACGGCAACAACATTGTTTGTGGATGAGTAATGAGAATCCATCTCACTACAGCCAGGTGGATTCGATAATTTATCTGGCAGGATTTGTGGGTGTAGATAGAATGCGTAGCCCATAAATGAGTTAGTTTGGGCTTGTGAGGCCTCATCGGCCGCCAGGCTTTGGGCTTGTGAGGTCTCATTGGCCATCAGCCCGTAACGTAAATTAAGGGTATTTTGTTTTTTCAAGATAATAGAAATGATTAACTCAATAATTTGTTTTCAAACTTAAAATAACAAGACCCCCAAAATTTGACACCAGGGTCAATGCTTGGTCCAAGATCCGATATATTGTAAGGTATATGGTTATACTTGTATGGTATGATTTTTTAATGGACCCAAACAATTATTTGGACAATTACGTGTAGCTCAGGTGTGGTGACTTTGGATAAGTTTAAGAGTTCGTTTGGAACTACTTTTGGGAGGGTTAAAAGTAATTTTGAAAATTTAAAAATTAATTTTAATGTTTGGTAAAAAAAAAATTAAAATCACTTTTGTTAAAATTAACATATCTTATAGCTGATTTTGAAAAATAAGGAATGAGTAGTTTTTAGATTCTAATTTTGAGAATCAATTTTATCCTTGAAGACAATTTCATAAATATCTTTAAAATTATTAACTAAACCCAAAATTATCTTTATTCAAATTGGAAGTAAAATAAATATTTTAATAAATTTTTATTGTAATTCATCAATATAAATTTATTAATATCAATTTGTTGGTCGAATTATTATTAAATTTATTTTCACTATATTATAAATTTAATTATCAATTCTTTTAAGATAAAAAATAAAAAAATAAAATCAATATATCATAAATTTTATTTTTAGTTAAAGTTATTATAATACATAATTAAAAATATTATATGTACGTGTTTTTATATGTATAAGTAAATTTTATCATACATTATGTATATTTTAGTAATTTATTTTTTTTCAACAGTTTAACAGTAAAATTTACCAAATGTCTATAATTACTTTCAAAACTCATAATATTTCTGAAAACAAAACTTACCAAACACTTAACTGATTCTCTTCATAGCTGATTATTTATACAGCACGGCTAACAACAATTATTTTAAAAATTACAACATTTCCAAAACTGGCTCTAAACATAATATGAATTACATTAGATCCATGGTTGAGCTACATGTAGACTTAATCTAAAAGGGATGACATTGTAGTTTAAAGGCCGATAGAATCCGATATACCCAAGTAAGAAACCTTTTATGGAATTTAATTCTATAAACCCTGGCTAATATCACTTGCTTCGGCCAAGACAATGCTTTTTCACTCTTAAATGAGTGAGGATCGCTCAAGACTAAGACCTAAATCATTCTCTTTAGGAAGACTGAGATTTCATGTCATGATTCAATCCCCTTCCACAATGAGAATGAGTATTTTCGTCCTCGGCAGCCATATACCATCATAGTTATAGACATAGCTGATCATAACGCATAACTCTAATCTCTCTGAAATCTTCTAATGCACCATACCTGCTTGATTTCGAGCATAAACTTCAATCAAAATATCAAATAAAGAACCATTATTCTCATTTTATTTTGTTCCTGATGCATAGTCAAATCCTAAGGGTTAATTTCAGATTATCTCCATGAGATGATAAATTTTTAAAATGCCTCATACATCAGTGTAAATCTCAATAATCTCCTTGAGCAAATCACTTCAGTAATTTCTGTTCATAAGCGACCTTTTCACTTAATTCACCGCCACCAGCACAACCATAGTAAGAAATCAAAAAATTAATATTATTCGTACCAAATTTGGAAAGTGATTTCAAATAATAACTGGGAGCGTGACACACTTCCGTCTCATTTCCTTAACAAAATGTACAATGGCGCATCATAATCACATGTTCAATGCAAAAGTTTATTTTATTATATAAAATATTATTAATTATTATATCTTTTCATTTTTTTTTTTATTTATGGTCCTCTTGCTGCGTTAATTTGTAGATTATCTTATCCGATTTGCTTTAATCTCGTCTCATAGACTTCTATTCTAACTCAACAACAATATTCATAAGAGGTGATAAAATTGCTTGATCTTAAAACAAAAAATCGGAGGTCATTGTTGGAAGAAAATTAAATAAAATAAGAATAATAAAACTCAACAACAATATTCTTAAATCTTACATGAGTTTAGTTTTCTGTTTTGAAAGAAAAAAGTTTTATTCTTACCATTAAAAAAAAAAGTTTAGTTTTGAATTTTGATTGATAAACTTTTCAAAATTATAAAAAAAAAGTAGAATTAATTTTGCACATGAAAAGACGATTTTGACCCTCCACGAAAGTCGAAGACGACCGACGAAATTCAATATTTTAATTAATTGATAATTCCCACTCTCTCCAGAGTCCGGGGTTTTTAATTAAATACCCTTTAACAGTTGCAAAATTATTTAAATACCCCTTCCCTTTTTCATTTTCATAGATACCCTAACAAATGTGTGTGAAGTCTAAAATACCCTTAATGAATACATCAAATACATACATTTTCACTCTCTTTTCAGCTCTTACACTCAAATCTCTTCCTACCAAAATTTTCTCAAAATCTCTCAAAATCTCTTTTAAACTCTTACAAAAATCCAACTATGTATTTACTTTTTTAACTCCCACACTTATTTGAATTGAAAGGAGTGTACATTGCCCATTAATCAACCCAATAAGGTATGTTATTGGACTTAGGTTTTAAGGTTTATATTTTTTAGAAAAATTTAGAAATTTTGCTCACATTATCATTTTTTTTAAATATTTTCACCATTTTTTCCTTATATGTTGAAATATATGCAATGTAGGTTATTTAATTAATTTTTTCAGTAATATACATTATTTATCGCAGTTTTGGGTTATGTATTCGTTTTGACATCGCGTATGTCATGTAGTTAATCGTGTAGATCATGCAATCGTGTAAGTAATATAGTCATGCAGGTTGTGTAAGTCATGTAAGTAATATAGTCGTGTATGTCTTGTAAGTCGTGTATGTCTTGTAAGTCATGTAGGTAGTGTTAGTCATGTAAGTCGTGTATGAAATTTGATATTATTATTTTTTTGCCATCAACAGGTATGGTTTTGATACGTGTGCCTATTCTCTTCAATGGTGAATGGATTGAACAAAATGATGAGTATAGATTCAAAGGTTCTAAGGTTAAAGGGATAATGATACCACGATCGACAACATAGCTCAAGTTATTGATGTAGATACTTCAGAATTTGAAATCACAATGAAGTTCAAGCTTAAGACATCTGATTCTATGCCACCAGTTACAATTCAAACCAATGATGATGTGGAGTTTTTCTTAGAGGAAGTAGCTAGTGCAATGGAGTTTAGAAACCCGCTCTGTGTCACTTTTGAACGAAAATCAATTTCGGCAAGTCCTGTAGATAGACAACCTTCACCTCGTCCTTCATGGGAAGAGAGTAATGATGTGTCCAACTACGTGCCTCCATCATTTCCTACTTTCAGCCCAAACAATTTTACTGTTGCAGATGAATCACCAATTGAGTATTTGCCTGTAACGCAACCTACTGATGAAGACGAAGCAATTAATGAATTAGTGACTGCAGCTGATTTTTTGGATGAGCCACCATTAGCTGTTGATTCAGCATTAGGAGATAATGCTCCAGCTACTGTAAGTTCAAGAATATCAAACAATGCATATGTGCCTAGAATAAATTTACTTGCTAGTAGCAGTAATTTATTGTCAACGGAAGTTGCTAGTGATAGTGATGTGTCGATGCAGAAAGAGGTGTTTGAGTCAAAGGAAGCTTTGCAAGAAAAGCTTAAAGCACTTGCTGTGAAAAAAAAGTTCAAATTTAAAACCTCAAAGTCAGACAAGGACTTACTTGTTGTTGTTTGTGTAGATGACAATTGCAAATGGCGCCTTCGTGCAACAAGGCTTAAAGGTTGCAACACGTTTGAAATTAGAAAGTATTACAATGTTCATACTTTCTCCCTTGATTCACAGCAAAAAGATAATCGCCAAGCTTCATCAAAGCTAGTTGGGCAAAACTTTCGGCACAAGTTTGATGGTGCTTCATCTTCGTATAAGCCTGCTGATATCAGGCAAGATTTTCAAAAAGAGTTTGGTTATGAAATAAGTTATCACAAGGCATGGAGAGCAAGGGAGTTTGCAATGGAGATGGTTAGGGGCACTCCGGAAGATTCATACTATTTATTACCCTCATACATGGCAATGGTTGAAAAGAAAAATCCTGGAAGTCGAACATTTATTGAAAAAGACGGTGCAAACAAGTTCAAGTACTGTTTTATGGCCATTGGAAGCTCTCTTAGAGGATTCACTTCATGTATTAGGCCTGTTATTGCAGTTGATGGTACGTTTATGAAGGGTAAGTTTAAAGGAACATTATTCATTGCTACATCTCTTGATGGCAACAATCAGCTCTACCCTGTTGCATTTGGTATAGGTGATAGTGAGAACGACGCTTCATGGGAATGATTTTTCACGAAGTTAAGAGAGTCCATTGGTGATGTTCCCAATTTAGTATTTATTTCTGACCGCCATGGAAGCATTAAGAAAGGAGTTGATAAAGTATTCCCTGATGCAGGGTATGGTATATGTACGCATCATCTAAAACGAAATATAAATGCTCATTTTAAGGAAGTTGATGTGGGTGCTTTATTTGAATTGGCTGCAAAGGCATATCGACCTATTAAATTTACTCAATACATGAATGCCATCAACAGTGTTAGTTTGAATGTTCACCAATACCTTACTGATGCTGGGTATGAGAAGTGGGCTCGTTCTCACTTTGAGGGGAGGCGCTATGGTATTATGACAACTAACATTGCAGAAAGCATGAATTCTGTCTTAAAAGAAGCACGAAGCTTACCTATTCATAAGTTAATGGATTCTATCATTGACAAATTGCAAGAATAGTTGACAAATTGCAAGAATAGTTTGCAAAAAGGCGAGAAATGGCAATGAATGCATGTACTCCAATGACTACTTGGGTTGAGAAACACTTGAAAGGGAAACTGGAAAAGGCACACACATATGCAGTAATACAGATTAATTTCCACGAGTTTATAGTTAAAGATGGCGACCTCGATGGCCATGTTGACGTTCTACAAAAGACTTGCAGTTGCTACGAATTTCAAATTGACCAACTTCCTTGTGAACATGTGGTAGCTGTGTGTAAGCATATGCGTAACTATTCTGTCTATGATTTATGTTCCCACTATTATTCTGTCAATGCATGGGTTACAGCATATGCAGAGAGCATTTATTCTGTGGGTCCACAAGAGGAATGGGATGTTTCAGACGAGGTGTGTGCATATGTGCTATCACCACCTACTAAAAAGCGAGAGATAGGACGACCGCGAACTAATAGAATACCTTCTCAAGGGGAAGACAATGTGCGTTGTAAATGTGGTAGATGCGGATTGCGAGGGCATAATCGACTAACATGCACTGCAACAATTCCACTTTCAGAGCAAGAGCATGCCCCCAGGGCCAACCAACTTTAAAATAAATATTTATAATGTATGTAGTATTAAATAATTGCATTTGCACAATTTATTCTTGGATTATTGTTTTGTCTTTTAAAACTAGTATATGTAAATTATTTGCTGAGACGTGTTGTTATTGAAAAATCTAATTTGTTGCATGCATTCAGTCTTGGATATACTGAATACTACATAAATCTGTGAACTTTTATTTTGGTAACTATGACTTCTAGTAATGGAATCTAATAATGATATGTGCCGTGACATTTATACTGCCAATTGCAGCATATACCCTATGATATTCTAATTATAATCTCAAAACCCAACAAACAGTTCAAGGTCCTGTAATGCACGACTTCATGTACCACACAGTTTCAGGTCGTGTAATGCACGACTTCATGTACCACACAGTTTAAGGTCGTGTAATGCACGACTTCATGTAACACACGACTTCGTGTACCACACAGTTTAATGACGTTGTGTTACATTACATAAACGTCATGTAGTATATGCTGTTCATGTATTACATGCTGTTCATGTATTACACGACCTCTTATATTACACGATTATATGAGTGCACGACCTCAAAATAACAAGATGAAATACACAGAAAAAGACCTTTTGCCGTGATCGAAAGTGTCTCCATTAATAACTCATAACTAGACTTACATATCAAGTTACATTGTATTTTGGCTAAAAACATATCAACTAACTCTGCATTTACATTCATAACAATGGATTCACAGATTGGCACTCTTCAACTCCTTCAAAAATTAAACTAAATTACACCTGAAGACAGCCACCAATAGTTAAGAATATACCGCCAACTCTTCACCCCTCAAGCTGGAAAAATTCCTTGCATCCTCCAAATAGTTAATCTTGTTGAAATCTCATCAAAATAACATAGATTCATTCAAAGGGCGGCCCTATAAAATTTGAAAAAGCAAAACTCAGTTACTTCAAAATAATATAAACAAGCACGACCTCAAGAAACAACACTTAATCTCATTGACAGCCGCTCCCATACTTACTGACAGTGAAGAACTCACCTGTTAGTTATTCTCCACAAGTAATGACTTGTCATACACGAAGGTCGTGTAATATATGAAGCACATACACGAAGGTTGTGTAAAACATAACTGAAGGTCGTGAAGGTCCTGTATTACAAGATTGAAGGTTGCGTAATTTTACAAAAAGTTATGTCGTAAACGACTAAGAGTCGTGTATTACATGAACTTGTCTGCATTACACGATCTTGAATCTTGTATTATATGATCTCGCAAGACCAAATTCTGTATTACATGACCTTCAAGCCATCAATTTTTCATCATTTGCATGGAGAAAAACAGCAACAAATTTGTTTTTGAATCTATTATGGGAGACCCACAACTAATTTCATTAATTTTTTCAATATAAAACCCTAAATTTCTCATGTTTTCCAAAATATAAAGAAAAAAAAAGTAATTACAAGCCGTTATTTACCTAATGAAGTCAGATTTCGATAATTTCCTCGCAAAGGATTAGCTTTCGACGGTAATGCAGCGATGAACCCAGCTTCACTTTCTCAGTTGCGGTAGATTTTCATTTTTCAACCTTTCGTTTGCTCCTGTATATCAGCTTGGTTTAGCGGAAATGAGTGTTTGTTTTGTTGGTATACGTTTTGTTTGAGTTGGACTGTGTTTAAATTGAGGATAATTTAGTAATTTCCTATGTATTTCTAGAGGGTATTGATGAAAATTTCAGCAAATTCTGTGTTTAGGGTATTTAGATAATTTTGGAACTATCACGGTGTATCTGATGCAATTCCCTCCCAGAGTCCCGCCGCTCGCTAACTCTCCACACACACTCAACTCCTTCTAAACCTCTAAAACCGTCGAGGCCACGTCGGCAAAGACTCAACAGCTACAATGGCCACCACCAGCACTGACGCTGACGCCGGGGACGACCTCCACTCCGTACTCGCCTTGCAGCGCGTCGAGCTCACTGCCGCCGATTCCGTAGAATCCGATCTCGATTTCGCCTTCCGTCTCCAACTCCAAGAAGCAATCTCCGCTTCCCTCGCTCATCTCCCCTCCTCCCCCTCCACGTCGTCATTATCGCCCTCCACCTCGTCGGCACCACCACCACCACCGCCACACCACGCCGTTTCTCCCACCTTCGCGTCCCTCCAATTCGAAGAACTCATGAAACTGGACCGTGAACTCGCCGATAGCAGACAGGCGAAGCTAGAGATGCAAAAAGCGAGGGAGGATTTGCAGCGTGCGATCCACGATCACAATTTCGCAAAGGAGCTGGCGGAAATTCCCGACGACGAGTGGAAGGAGTCCGGGGACAACTTCGAGAAGCCGCCCTGCGCGAGAGATAGTGGTGATTACTTCTTCAAGGTTTATTCCAAAGGACTGGTGACTGAAGAGTTGGTCAACGGAGAGAAAGTTTCGTTGTCTGCAGTTGGAGTGGCGATATGTGATCCAATGGATAATTTGATATTGGAGTTGAAAAAGCCGTTGATTAAGAGTGGATTGAACAAGAACGCTGCTGAAACTAAGGCCTTGATCGAAGGACTTAATGCGGCGCTTTCCATGGAGCTTGATCGTGTTAGGGTTTTTGTTGATTGCTTTCCCCTGTTCCAATTTGTGAGTTATTCTTTTTCTTATTGAATTGTGTGTTTATCTATTTTGTTTATTAGAGTTATTGCACTTGTTTTACCGGAGTCTGAATTGAATTGTATCATCCAATATGCTTTCTGCTTGTAATTGTTGTGCTTCAATTTCGGGTCTATTTGATACTCATTGGTTTTCGCTTAACAGTTAGTGCTTCCATTTCACAATCCCAACACAGAGCCTTAGTTTTAAAAACACAATATTTAGAGTTGTTTTCTGGTAAATTCGCCACTTTTTCTTGACTACTAACTTACAGTTGACAATTAGTAATATCATTTCATAACATATGTGGATTAAAACCCGCTAAACCTGAATCCCAAACGAGTTCTAAGCACTAATATTCAAGGTCTTGTTGAGTTTTTCTCATTTTAGGGACTCATATTAATTCCAAAGAAATGGACATTAGCGGAAAATTCTCTGGCATCTAAGTTATAAAGTGATCTTGGATAAATCAATATAAGGGCATCTGTGCTCTATGACTGGATTTCTTCCACTATTAGAGCTCGTAATACTGCTCACCTTGCTTGTATAACTTGTAAAATATCTTTGTTGTCTTGATTTTATATGTAGTCTGAATGCTTTTTGCTTTATTGAACTCAAATGAGGACTACTATGACTTTGCATTTCTTCTTTCCCTAGTTTCAGAGTGATAGGATAATGAAGATCAATTTTTTAAGTTTTTCTATGCATTGTGTTTTAATTGGATTGTTCCGCTTGAAAATTTAGGATCCAAATCTTTGGAAAATCTAAAGAAGTTACATACTTTTTTAACATAGATCATCTGTTTTAGGGGGATTGTTTCAACTCTTATTATTTTGATTTCATTGTTTTCTCAGTTTGCATATTCTATCTGAACATCTCAACTTATAAGAATAATAAATTCTAATTTTCTGATGCTCTATTGAGAAGCTCTTCTTCTGTTGACATAATCTTCAGTTAACCATGTCAAAATTCTTCATTATTAGTATGTTGGGCATTGCATTTTGTTAAAATGTTGGATGTACTTTTATTATTGTTATTTTATACTTATAATTCCTAGGTTTCTTTCTTCAATCATTCCAAAATTGAAGAGTAAACGTTGGAATTTGTAATAAGATATGTTCCTAAGATCTAGTAGTATTTCAAAAGTGTTTTGGAGTTCTGTGTTTGATTTCTCTTATTATTGGAACAATTATTGCTTCAGAAAACTGTGGCACTATGTACTGATCTTAGTTAATCAGAGATAGAGTTTCTTAGCACTTAATTTTGCAGTACAGGTTACTGGGAGATGGCCAGCAAAGCAACACAAGATTTCTGTGTTGGTAGACCAGGTGTCCTTTCTTAAAAAAAAATTTAGGTATTTCAACCCCAGACATGTGGCTCGTAATGACATGAAATACGTCCATGAACTTGCAAGAGCTGCAATTAATTCTCAAATGACAATGCCTGCAGAAACTAGCTGTGGCAAAACCATTAATGAGACATGTGTTATCTGTTTAGAAGATACTGATGTTGGTCATATGTTTTCTATTGATGGATGCCTGCACCGGTACTGCTTTTTGTGCATGAAAAAGCATGTGGAAGAGAAGTTGCGTCAAGGGATGGAGCCAATATGTCCTCATGAAGGCTGTAAGTCTAAACTTAAAGTTGAAAACTGTAGAATATTCTTGACACTTAAATTATTTGAAATATGGGATCAACGCATGAAAGAAGCTTCGATTCCTGTTACCGAGAAAGTTTATTGCCCATATCCTAAGTGCTCAGCATTAATGTCAAAAAGTGAGATTGAACATGATGCTTCAAGTTCATTTTTTGTTGGAGCTCGTAAATGCACAAAATGTCATCAGCGTTTCTGTATTAATTGCAAGGTCCCTTGGCATAATAAGATTACGTGCAGTTATTACAAAAGATTGAATCCTAATCCCCCAACAGAGGATGTGAAGCTGAAGTCTTTGGCAGCTAGTAATCTGTGGCGCCAGTGTGTGAAGTGCAACCATTTGATAGAACTTGCTGAAGGCTGCTTCCACATGACTTGCAGGTACTTTATCCATCATTCTGAGTTAATTATCTTAGTAGGCATGTTTAGAAATAATTTTTAAAATGCTGGCATTGAGAGGGAAGAAGGGTATAACAAGAAGTCTCAAAATATACACGATCTGGTGTCCCCAAAAAAAAAAATGTACTCAATCTTCTATGTAAAAATACCCGTTAAAATTTTGATGCTTTGCTCCGTAACCCCAGTACACGAAATTTGATGGTTTCTTCAGTCTTTATCATGTTGCACATTTAAGTAAAAATTGTCCCCTGCTTGTATTTACCTTTGCAGATGTGGGCATGAGTTCTGCTATAATTGCGGAGCTGAATGGAAGAACAAAAAGCCAACTTGTTCTTGTCCGCTTTGGGATGAGGATAATATCTTGGATAATGATAGTGATTCCTCTTTTGAAGAAGAAGAAGAAGAAGAAGATGATGATGATGATGATGATGATGGAGATGAGCACGGGTCTGGGTCCGAGGAGGAGTTCATTTGAATCTGATTCAATGTTGAAAGCTATGCCCTCCGACTTCCCTAGTATTGTCTCCTCTTTTATTTATTATTATTATTATTATTATTGGTCTAGAAGGGCGCGTGATAGTGGCGAGAGAAACGGCAGCATGTTTCTCTCCCCCTTCTAGACGCCTAAGCGGAACTCTCACAAAAATAGTCAACGCTTGTTCAATTCCTTCTATAGTCGGTACAGTCTAAAATGACATGGAAGTTTGCGTTTAGCAAATGTTAAATATGAATGCAAATGTTAAATATCATTCTCTATCAGAGTTTGCAAGTAATATGAAATAGATTATTATATATGGATGTGCACATCTATACGACCGGGGCACAACAAAACAGGGTTAACCCTATCTTTATGTAGATAGTTGATGAGCAACTTGACCGCTGCCTATGTATGAAGTTTAAAAATCCTGATGAGATCATCTGAAACTGATGAGATCATCTGAAGCTGTTAAAATAATATGTGATCAGGTCACAGATGCAAATAGGCTGAATCAATAAGAACATTCTCAAAAGCCATTTTGCTGGTCCGGAAATTTTCTTTTGAAATAATATCAAACAAGTTAAGTGGTCGATTATCTTGCTAGAGAAATGTTGTTCACAGAAAAAGTCCAGCCATCTATAAAAATGTACTCAGACAATGTTAAATGCTATATTGCTGAATATTGGAAGGTTAAGCTAAGAAATAAGTGATGATCAATATTATTTCCTAATGGTCTGCCATGCGTCTATCACCTATGAGCATGCAGGCTCTGGGAATCCCTGCTGACCATAAAACTTGCATCATAACATCAAGTCCCATACTTTGTCCCTCCTATTTCCAATTTTTTCTCCTCTGGAAATTAGTGATCTAAATATAGGAGTCTTACGAGGAAGAGTTTGGAACCAGTCACCAAAAATGCTACCATAAAATTTTAATATTTTCTGCGGGCGCCTCAAATTCTTTGATTCTTTCCGTTGAAAAATTTTTGCCTAAAATTAGTAAAAACCTCTCCATGAAAACCATGCAAATAAATACAAAAAAAATTGACAACAAATTCCTGTATCAGGCTCATTTGAGCAGTTACTCGTCCATACTTCCCTCAAGAAATTAGTTTCTATATTGATTTGAATAAAAAATTTTATTCATAAATTTTTTATGAGTTGAGATTTTTTATTGATGAATATGATGATGCCATCAACCAAAATAAACTTGGGTAGATATTTGGTTAAGGCCATCATCATATTCATCAATCACAAGCGACTATTGACTGAGTAAATTTCGAGTGCGTATGAATAAACAAGCTGCAAAGGCAGTAATGGAGATCATGGTGGTCATTGATGGCATTCAAGTAGAGTAGGAAAAAAAAAACATTTTTGCAGTTTGATTTTTAGGAAAAATGAGCGTTTTTTTTGAAGAGGATAAAAGGGTGAAGGACAGATTTATATCGATGAGTTTTTAGTTGTTTTTGAGTTAGATGTTGCAGACTTGCATGTGCCACGAAAATGTGAAAATATTGAGAAAGAGGAGGAAAAAATGGTGTAAAGATGTTTAAGCCATGGAGGTTTTCAACAGTGGTGTGAGTGAATGTGGTGAATTCATTTTGAAGAGTGTTTTGGATATTGTCTGTTGCAAGTGACTAAGAGTAAAGCTAAAATGGGTTATTGTTTGTGGTTTGTTTGGTCTTCCCTCTTTCTTCTCTGTACATGAAGAGGCCTCAGTGGGTTGGAACACTTGGGATTTGCTCAGTGGTTTGCCTTACCATCACGGAGGTTGCAGGGGACCTGCAATTGTGCATGAAGCTTGCAAGCTGGCGCTGGCAGAGTACTTCCCATGACATTATTTTTACGAGCCTTTCTTTACAACTTTCTAGTACATTTTACATTTTATTTAAGATGAAATTTGAGCCAAAAGAAGCCCCAGTGATCCACTCTTTCTTTACACATTGATTCTAGGATGGCAAACATTATTTAAAGTTAACCAATTTTTGCACAAAAAGTGGCTAGTCAACTTAGAAATATTGAAATAATTTTAAAAGGGTTTTGATTTTGTGCTTGTGGCTGTGAGTGCAAAATGAATTTGTTCTGATTTGTTAGGTTATTTTGGTTGTTACCCTTCTCTGTATCAATAAGACCTCAATGTTTGTCAAGAAAATTGCATCTATATGCATTTGGGAGTGCGGTGTGGCACCTGGGCTGCCAAAGCCTAGCTTCTAAAGTGTTTGATAACACCTTTAAAAAAAAAAATCATTTTTTTTTAAACTTGATTTCAAATCGATTTTTCTATAAAACAAACCCTAAATGCTGTTCTCATCAGCACGATTCCGACACCAGCAGTTCTCATCGACGGGATTCCGACACCGGAAATTCTCATTGATGCAATTCCAACACCGGCCATTCTCATACACCTTTCTTAGTGATGCGTTTTGCTTTATCCGTTGTTCATTTTTTGAGTTTTCCTTTACTCTGTTAGGTGCAATTTTTATTTTCTTCCTTTTTGTTCATAATGTGCTGGGGCTTTTATTTAGAATAAATTGATAGGCGATGGGTCATGCGTGATTTATTTGCTTCTACTCACTATTTTTATTGAATTTTTTTATTTTTGATTTGCTTTTTTTCGACATGCATGGTCCCTGTCTGATGAAATTCCCCTAAAGAGACTCGTTCCCAAATTTATTTGAGCAGAGCTCACGCCCTGATACTGTCACAAATTTATTGATAAACTTTAACATATAACCCCTTTTGGGTGATGTCAATTTGGTCATCTTAGAATCCTCTTGAAATCTGAAATCCATATAACATCACGACAAATTGAGTCATTCAGTCAAGAATTAAGAATCAGACAAAATTTAGCAGCATAAACGACAAATTGACCACCTCAATAAAAATAAGTAATAATAACATGTAGCCATTAAAACCAACTTGGCTATTGTGCTAGATGGAAAATATGATGCCCTTAATTAATGTTAGTTGGTTAAAAAAAAAAGTTGGGTATTGCTCTTAATTAATCTCTTTCCTGTATTATTTTTTGATAAAAATATATATATATATATATATATTTTTAAGGTTAAAGTGTATGAAATTATGTCTAGTAGCTCAACTATTAAGGCTACTTGAAAACTCCAGATTTTAAATGTATCTTGTGACTTATGTATTAAGGAGTTCAGTAAAGAAACTGGATTAGATTGAAAAACGAATGGGATTCTCTTAGAACTGATTGGAAATTGCGGAAGAATTTGATTGGCAATGAAATTAGTTTAGGCTTTGTGCATGAATACAAAATTCAGCTTGGCTAATAGACAAGCCACTCATTTAATTTTTGATAATCCAATTGAGCAAGTGAACCATTTTTCTATTGAGGTCTTGTTGTGAACTGATTTACCGCTGAGGCTTTTTTCTATCATATATATACATATACATACATACATACATATATAAAATTCTTTTAGTATACTATCGATGTTTGAACCAAAATTATGTCTGCAATTTCAAGATATCTTCTATATAACAGCATGTATAGCGTTCTAAAGAACTTCATGTATGAGAGTAGTGACCTTGAACTGAGGCAAGTTGTTCTGATTCTATGGTAGAGTTTACTAAACTTGAATGGGTAAGCAAAAAATGGATAGGAGTTAGGAAGAAATTTTAAAACTCCCACGTCAAAAACACTGCTGCAGTTTCCAGCTGACTCTAAATCATATGTTTCATGTCTTTTTTACTGAAATTTATATAAAACATGACTCTTCTATTAAGAGGAAAGCTTTGCTGCAAAAGAAAGAGCAAGAGCTACATGTTTCGCAAGAAAAACTTGCAAGCAAGGAATCGGTGAGTTATTTGGTTCTAGTTGTTCTTTTCCATCGAATAAATGCCGAATGAGTAGGCTTCAACTTTTATTATTTATCATTCTGAATGTTAATTGATTTTTTTATTGTTTTCTGCTTGAATGGTGTTTCATATTTCAAAATGAATCCAACTACTCTTGCAATCATTTTATTTCCTTTTTTGTATGAACGCAGAATGAAATTCAAAAAAGATTATTGCCAATCATGAATCTGCTTTGAGAGTGAAGGCTGAATATTTGACCAGCTTGTTTGTGTAACAGTTTGAATTATATCATTATAATTTTAGATAATCGGTTATAGATTCGATCTAAAAGTATGGATAATGATGAAGAGGAGTTTGACCAGCTTGTTTTTGTAACAGCTGTTTTGATGCATCATTATTATTTGACATTCATCCATAAGGAGCCTTGTGTGAATTCTACTTAAACGGGGCATAAATAGTTGATAAAATTACTTGATGGAAATGTAAGTAGGTGCTCTAACATGTTTCAAATGAATAGTGGTGTATTTTTAATATTGTGCACAAACCTAGAAGATAATTATGGGTTAAAGAGTTCAAGGAGAACATGTGCCACTAAGATGTTAGGAATATTTTTGTATATACTAGGACAAAGTGTGGGAAATCGGTCAACAATGGAGCAGTTCCAACATTCTAGTGAGACTATGAGTAAATATTTTGATAAAGTATTAGATAATGTGTGCTGTATGTATTTTTATATTTTTTTCTATTTTTTAGGAAAATATTATTTAATAGATGCATGATATTCAGAGTTTAGTGAGTAGTTGTGACTATAGAAAGGTAAAAGATATCATCTTCTTAAATTTTACCAAGTAGCCAACCAATGGGTAATTAAGAATTGTTCAACTACAATCACTCTTCCTTGAGAAGTATTATTTAATGTACTTTTGGGGTTTGAAAGAATACATTGAAGATTTTATGAAATATGCCAAGCTATCCATTCAAGAAGCAGGTGAAGATAACATTGCTACCATGACCTTACATAATTACATTAGAAGATATTCACAAGATCATGAGCATTTTGATAAACAATGGATGAGCCAAGTCTAGTATTAGTGAACATATAAGCAATATTGCATCTCATGAAGAAAGTTATGATACAATTGATAACATAGCTCAAGATACAATAATCTTGAGAGATGGCATTGCCGCGAGATTAGTGGAGGCATGACAATAGAAATATTTATACGAATTTTGTAATTAATTATATTTTAATTTTATTATGTTACTTTGTATGATCTCTATTAGACATATTTGGTATAATTTATTTCTTCAATCAATGTTTAAAATTAGAATTTTATTTATTTTTATTTTAAAATTATTTTGTTTTAAAAATTATTTATTACAAGTTGTGCAAAAAAATAAATTTGATTAATTAAATATGAATTTAATTTGTCAAAGTAATAAATCGTAATTGTATGTCAATATAATAATTCAAAGTATGAAAAATAACTTGATTAGTTAACAATTAAAAATAATGTTATTTAAAATTAATTATTACAAATATTCATCTGCTCTCCAGCTATTAAATTTACCAAATACCATCAGCTTCTGCAGGTTAAAAGCTACAGCACCTCATTTTCAAATGCATCTTGATGCATCAAGGTGGCACTAGGCAAAGACACAGAGCCTTTCTTTATGAACTTTCCGATATTTTTTGGCTTTTATTTCGATTAATATTAAATATCCGGCCATTTTAAAACGCAAAACTGTCTAATTTTTGAATTCACCGCTCTGATATTGATGTTAAAAAAAAAAAAAAACACTATAAACTACAAATCATACAAGAGTGCTAAGCACTAGAGTACTAAGTTACTAATATATTGAAGATTTTGTTAAGTTACATTTAATATAATTTACAGTTCACTCAAAAATAATGCTAAATTTAAGTGAATTCTACTACCGTGATATTCATTTTTGTATATCTTAAGTTGACTGTAAGTAATATTAATTATAACTAAATAAAATCCATGTATTTTTTTTAATAGACGATATCGTCACTTTATGCTTTCAGTTCTCCGAATGATAAAGAAAAACAAAATCGAACGATCATGTAAAGCTTCAACGCTGTATCGGTGCATTGTTTTAATTAGCTTGCTTTGCACTCCTCATTCTTCAGCAATACATTCTGCATGATCTCATTGATTTTGGATATTAGTGGATGGCCTGTGTCTGTGATGTGCAGCAAATTGGCAAATCAGTGCATTGAAGCCACAGGGGTGTACTGGGACATGCAAATGTGGACATCAAGGGCGAGCACTGTTGGGTCTAATCGATCCATCTGTGTGATTTGTCCTGAACGCGATTGTTCTCACATTGCCTCCAGTGCTTGAACACCCCAACTTAAGAACAATAAAAGTTATAACAAATAGTTGTCAACTGCGAACCTAATCCTTTTTATTTTTTCAGAAAATAAACTCTTTTTAATTTATCTTAGTTAAACTTGACATTGATTAAATTATCTAAATTTAAAATTCAATAATCAAACTCGAATTTTCACTAAAAAGATGTCGGTAGATTTTCAAACAGGGTCATTAGCTTTTTACACAATCTTTGTTTTTGTCACTTTGTTCATTAATGTATGATAAGTACAGTAGTAAGTCATCTGAATCGATTTTTCAAATTAAGTATTTAGTAATTTTTTAAGATAAATTCTAAGTCACAACTGCTGAAAGTGCCGTAACTTAGGTTGGTCCATTTTTTAATTTACAATTTTTTTATTTTTAATTCTAATCAATCCAATCAACTTAACTCAATCCCATAATTTAAGAGTTAGATTAATTTAGGTGAAATGTATTTATATAATTAGGTTAAATTTGATTTTTTAACCCAATAATAATTGGTCGAAGATAAAATAATAATAATAATAATAATAATAATAATAATAGGTTGCATTGAATTTTCATATTTGTGCAAATCCCTCTCATTGGAAAAAAAAAAAAAAACGAACAGCTCAATATCACCTCCGTTTCGAAGATCTGAATCTTCGACATTTCAACTTGGTGAAGCAGTAGAGATAGAGGAGTGACAGAAGATGAGCGGAGCAGGGAAGAAGGTAACTGACGTGGCATTTAAGGCATCGAGAAGCATCGATTGGGATGGAATGGCGAAGATGCTTGTCTCCGACGAGGCTCGCAAGGAGTTCTCCACTCTCCGCCGCGCCTTTGACGAAGTTAACTCCACTCTTCAAACAAAATTCAGCCAGGTCTGTTTCTTAATCTTCACTCTTTTTACGGATCCATAATCTCAATCAGTTTGATATTTGCTTCTTATAATTGTTTTTTATTTTTTGATTGATTAATTTAATTTAATTTTTTTTAATGATTTGTATTTTAATTTGTGCAGAAACCCGAACCAATAGATTGGGAATATTACAGAAAAGGAATTGGCTCGCGCTTAGTTGATATGTACAGGGAAGCTTATGACAGTATGGTCTTGTAACGTTTCATTGCCTTCTGGTATTTATCAGCATTGATGATTTTCGTTTATGAATTAAGATTCTTATTGCTGGGATGATTTTATTTTGATGTTTTTAATCTTTATTTTGATACTTTTTTGTGATTGGTTAATGGTTAATCATAAACTTTGGCGAGTTAGTGACTTCAGATTGAAAGTGAGCCGGTTACAGTTTAACTCGATTTGATTTGGTTCCATTCTTTTATGGATATGTCATAATGTGAAGCTGTAGTTGAATAAAATTGGGAATACAGAAAGTGTTGGTGGAAGCAATCGTATCTTACATCAGACATTAATAAACTCCATAAAAGAATGAGTGATGGGGAAGACGAATGGCTGCTAATTCTTAATTTAATTTCAGTTATGCGGTCAACTTACTTGAACTTGATTGCATTCGTTGATCTAATTGTACCCCACTTTATACTCTGTCATCATATTCACTAGCAGTGTGCTAATTGAAAAACAGAGCCATAATAGCTGAAAATGGGTAATCATTCCTGAAAATCTGATAAATTTTCATGTTCATGAAAGTATTGATTATTTTTAGAGGGTTTTTGTGTTTCAACATTGAGTGTATTTGTGGGTTCTGATATCTAGTTAGCAGCTTGTTTTGTATTGCCGTGTTTGACTAGGCTTTTGTTGCTTTTCAGGCATTGAGGTCCCCAAGTATGTAGACAATGTCACTCCTCAGTACAATCCTAAGTTTGATTCACTGGTGAGAACCAAAATTAGTTCTTAGTTTTAGTTATTTTCTATCTTCTTCTTGTTATTTCTTCCTTGTGGTCTCTCCTTGGCACTTTTACAAGGCTGAATGTTTTTCCAATTACTTGCTGATATTCTCTGCTAATTTATTTAGATATATGAGAGACATATGCTCATGTCCTAATAGATATTTGTATCAATGCAATTTTCAGAATAACGCCTCTTTTTGTACCTTTAGGCTGTATTAGGTAGTGCGGTGCCACAGCTGCTCTGAAATGGAAGATTGAACTATGAAGTAAAAGTTTATAATGTTTGGTAAATATGACGAATAATCATTTTAACAAAACTAATAAAGATATTATAAGTTTTCATCAATAGCTTATGGTAAAATCATCTTAGCTTCTTCTGAGTTACAGCTGCTAGTGTTGAGCAAGCACCTTAAAAGCCACAACTACCAAACGGCTTAGCCTAAAGGACCCTTAGTGTTAGTGAGAAAAAAAAAAAAAAAAGAACTTATAGATTTCTTTGAAAGAATGCTGGCTTGAAAATAGTATTTTTGTATTCTTTTTCTATAAGAGCTGAATGTCTTGAACTACAGTTGGTGGAGTTGAAAGAAGCAGAGGAGAAATCTTTGAAGGAGTCTGAAAGATTAGAAAAAGAGATAGATAGCTGAAGTTCAAGAAATGAAAGTGAGATAAACATTACTTCTGTCTCTTATTGTTTCTTCCCATTGTTTAATTCTTATATGGTTGCTTACTAAATTAACAGAAAAAGATCAGCACAATGACTGCTGATGAATACTTTGAGAAGCATCCGGAGCTAAGGAAGAAGTTTGATGATGAAATCCGGAATGATTATTGGGGATATTAATTCAGTCATGTGCATTCAGTTATTGGGAGCATCTTCTTTCAAGCAGACTCTTGAGTTCATCCCAACCATCATGTTGTTGTGGGGCATCATAATAAGAATAAGCAAATTGTTTTAATCTAATTTGGTGGATTTGATTATCACAAAAAATTCCATGATACGTGGACATTACTTAACCATAAAGAGAATCATCGTGATTGTGAAACAAACATCGATTCTTATAGGTTATGATTTGTTTCCATTGGGATTATTAGTGCTCTTTCTTAGACTACTGATCTTCTGATGCTTATTTGATTAAGTGATTCATGTGCAATAAGATTGACGAAGAGTAATTGTAATAATATGCTCCTCGATCTTGATTGGAAGGCAGGCGGTGGAGAGACAAAGAAAAGCGGACAACTTTGTGTCTGAAAAGGGAAAGTGAAGACCGAAGAAAATATCTAGGCAGCTGCAATTGACCTCTATTGGCTTGGGCCCATGGGTTATGAATGATGAAGAGCTTCTATGTTATTGAATGGTCATTAACCATGCTCTATTGCTCTTGTCACTTTCATCACTAATAGGCAGCAACAGCAAGCAAGCAGACACTGAACATTAAAGTACAGGAAATTGTTGCCTTAGGCCGATTTGGGATTTGCTTAAACGTTTGAAAGCCCATATTAAACCCATTCATTGGTTGGTGTGCTCATTCTTATAAAGAGGTACTCTAGTCCCCGGACCCATGGCCATGTGCCTTGAAGTCGACCATGCAACCTTTAGCTGTGAGTCTTCCAAACTCCAGCAAGAGCATCAATTATGTTGGAAGGACCACCACCAACACCATTGCAATCACCTGGACCATTTCTGTGCCTAAAGCTGATTTTCATGTGCCCTCTCTCTCCCTCCATCGTATGTAGGGATTTTGATTTAGTTTTAACGTGTAGTGTTTAAAAAATAATCTACGGAAATTTTAAAAAGTAGCATAAAATTAGGGTTGATTTAAAAAATTAGTCCATTTATTTGTCTAACGGTGATAGTCAAAATTGGGCAGTGCATATATAGATGTCTCTTAATAATATGTCGCATTGATCAAATATTCGATAGACAGATCTATCAGTTGGTCATGAATCAAGTATTTAAAATGTTGATTGCTCATCATTCGCTCATGGATTGGCCACTTAATATATTGACTGCTTGTTGATAATTGATAGCCTGCTTGTCTAGCGTGATAGATTACTTAGCGATATTCATTAAAAACGTCTAAAACTGTTACTATTAATAGACAAATGAACTACTTTTATAAATTGGCAATAATGTGAGGCATTTCCATAACGTTTCAATAATCTGTGTAATAATATAGTATTTAAGAATTAGGATGAATATATATATATATATATTTATTTATTTCATCTCTGGTACGTGAATCATTTAACATGGCGTGATGAGAACTAACATTTGATCACAAGCACAAAGCACGGGCCCGCAATTTGGTAGATCTCCTTATCTTTACTGTAGCCAATTATGTGGCATTCTCTCGTTTAAAGATGTAATTGATCTTCAAAATTTCCAAGAACGTTAAAGCTGTTGGTGACTTATTTCAAAAGGACAAAAAAGGGAAAATAATGCTGTGGGTGATTATTTCTTGTTCTTATTGATTACATCAACACGAGTACATGACATGACAAGACCACTGATTTTAAGGTCCATGAAAACATCATGGGTTTTTTCACTGCAAAATCCTCAACACGATCGGCTCTTTTCCTTAACTTCAAACAAGAAAATCACGAGCAGTGAATTGGCAAAGCAATAGCAGCAGCGGCAGTAGAATGTCACTGACAGTTGACGCCAGACACGCAGTGATAGCACAATAATACGGCGAAAGAATACTAACATTGGGCTCCCTGATTTTCTATATTTTTCTCAAATAAAGATATAATTTATTCATTTATATGACTTAGGTCCCTGAAGTAAAAGTCGGATCGAATGACTTCCAAAGCATTGAATGAAGTTCCGTCCCAGGCTCAACGCAAGGAGTTTTCAGTCTTTCAACAGGGATTTTTGGATCAAGGACTTATTTGATATAAATTGATGTATTTATGTCCTTATCTGAGAAAAATAAAGATTTAAGGATGCCTTCTCACAGTAACTGAACTTTACCCAATACCAACACAACCGCCATGGGCCATCGCAAGCCAAACCCTCTTTCGGCTTTTGGCAGTCTCGATGATAATTCCACGTGGGCTAACATCAGCTGTCCGTCACATTCACCATCACCGCTCACTACCCGTTCGCATATTATTACCCCCACCAACCTTTCGTCTCTCATCATCACCGCAAAAGTCTTTAAAATGGCTTGAAAAAATTATCCAAAACTAAGTATACCCCTGTAGAAGAATTGTCTTTTGCATAAAGCAAATGTATTTATTATAAAAAAAAAGGCCAAAATTTGGTGATGCAAAATGTCTCCATCTTGGTCTTAAAAAGGCATCAATTTTTCTAGCAAAACCTTTTTGAGCCCTTTCACTCGTCAACCTTTCTTGTTCTCTTGTACGCATTATTAAAAATTTCTCACCTTTGCGTTATAGTCAAGTCAAGTCACTCAAAAACAATAATAAAAATTGTTTCTTTCAAGAAAATTCTTCGAACTTACCCTTTTTTCTTTCCTTTTTAATTACAAGTTCCCAGATTCCCAAAAGTCTGCCATGAAATTCTGAAATCACTGATCAAGATTTGTCATTTGTTCCGTTTCTATATGATGGGAACTCGTGAAGATCAGTATGCTAGTTTTGTTAACAGTGCTGCATGGAGTAATGGGCATCATAGGAGTGAAACGGAGAGTGTTGGGGATCAAGTGAGGGAGTTTGTGAAGGCGGTGATGGAGATGAGTGTTGAGTTTGCTAAAGGGTGTAGGGATATTGTGTGGCAAAGTTTAGGGAAAGAAGATTCTTTTATGGGGAAGAATTTGGGGAAACTTAAAGGGCCTTGTGAGAAAGTTTGTGGGAAATTGAGATTCTTCAATGAGTACTTGCCTGAGGATAAAGATCCCCTGCATGCTTGGTCTGTCATTTGCTTGGTTCTTGTTCTGGCTTTTGCAGGTAATACTGAGAAGTTTTGTTGGGTAGTAAAGACTTTTCTGTTTTTGTCTTTCTTCTGGTTATTGGTATGACTGTTCTTTGTTGCAATTGATATTTGGTGTTTGTAAATGCAATCGTTATGTTCGGTTGCTCTGCGAAAGTGTTTTTTTTTTTTTCGCCGCGGGGCGCGGGGGGGGGGGGGGGTGCTTGGGGCGGTGGGGAAAGGAACTGCGGGGTGCGGAGCATTTTTTATTTTGACTTCATGATTTTCTATTGTTTCATCTCAGAAACCCAAAATTGAAGGGGATTTCATATACAGTAATGCAACTACGTACTAATGTGATATGATGTTCGATATTTTTACTGTAACACTGCACAAATTGTAAATAAATGAATAGTGAGGGATTTTTGTCATGGATTGTACCGTATTCTGCAATTGCTGTTGAATTATCTTCGACTTTGTGGTTAATCTGCAGTCCTGAGTGTAAATATGGAACGTGAAAATTCGATCCCATTGGAAAAGAAGCTATCCATACATCCTCCCAGTGCAGATCGTATACTGCTTCCAGATGGTAGATACATGGCATACAGGGAGGAAGGTGTTGCAGCTGATAGAGCTAGATTTTCAATAATTGTACCCCATAATTTTCTTTCATCCCGGCTTGCAGGTTGGATAATCTTAGTTTTAAAAGATTACAGTAAAACCTTGTAGTTGCATTCATTATGCTCTCATCGGATGGGGATTTTGTCTTTGTTAGCTTTGTTGTATTCTTTCTTAATTAGGAATACCTGGACTTAAAGCTTCGTTGCTGGAGGAGTTTGGTATACGCTTGTTGACTTATGATCTTCCTGGCTTTGGTGAGAGCGATCCTAATCCCAGCAGAAATCTTGAATCATCAGCTTTGGATATGTCCTTCTTGGCAAGTTCAGTGGGTGTCAATGACAAATTCTGGGTGTTGGGATACTCGAGTGGAGGCCTGCATGCTTGGGCTGCTCTCAAATACATTCCAGATAGACTTGCGGGTATGAATTTTTTTTCTCTTTCAAGTACATATCCCTTATCTCTGTGCTATTTTCCATGCATAGATATTGTATAAGGTCAGCTTGGCTTGAATTGGAAACTGTTAGTCGTATGTGTAATTCATGGGAAATGTTTTTGAATTGCAAATTGTCAGTTCTAAGCCTAATTGTCATCTTATGATTACTAATTTCTTTTTGTAGCTAACTTGTAAATCTGATCATTTATTTCTGTGTATAGAATGGAAGAAGCTTCCCAGATTTCTCTGTTTTCCAAATTTTGTGTGTGAATTTTAGAAGTGAAGATGTGAATATAGCATTCCATCCTACTTCATCAATGTGATCAGTGTGGAAAGGCAGGTTGAGCATTTCCATTGCAAACCTCACCTATTCTTTGAGGCCACTATATTCTCGTTCTTGGTACTGTTGATGAAGGTCCAAAAGGTTTGTGCTGTATGAGGGAGTAGATATTGAAGTCATTGCTAACATGCAGTGTGCTTACATAGCACATAGCTTTAGTTTTATGAAGTCTTGAAATGAATCTCGTAAAGTGATCAATGTAGAGTTTTCATTAGGAAGTGATTTTATTCCTGTTTGGCTGTTCCCATGGTCTAACTATGATGATCATATTCTAATTTACTTGGATGAATAAAGGAAACTAAGATTATTACTATATTTCCAGAAGCAATCATCTCTGAGCCACTGTTGGTCTGTCTTGCAGGTGCAGCGATGTTTGCTCCTATGGTTAATCCATATGATTCACTGATGACTAAGGATGAGATGTATGGGATCTGGGAGAAGTGGACACGAAAAAGGAAATTCATGTACTTTTTGGCTCGGAGGTTTCCCAGATCTCTTGTTTACTTCTACCGTCGAACATTCCTGTCTGGAAGGCATGGTCAAATTGACAAATGGCTGTCTCTGTCACTAGGAAAAAGGGCAAGTTCCTCATATTATCTTTTACATATCTTAATGTATAGTCCAGTTTTTAACTTCTTCTTTGGGTTGCTGATGAGATTGGTTACTATGTACCAGTTGCTGATAATTCTTAAATTTTGTTTGTGGCTTTTAGATTGTTTTTCTTTATCCTATGAGCAGATTTATGTAAAAAGTAGTGGTTTATTTAAAGCCTGGAAGGTATTGCTCAATTAATCATCTGTAAATACTAAATAGGCTCCTTTCATTAATCTTGTATGCTGAAATTTTCAGAATGCCCATTAGAAGTCTGTTTAGACTTTAAACCAGATGGCTCCTTTTTTATGATATTGCATATATTTCCAGGACAGAGCACTGATACAGGATCCAATCTACGAAGAGTTCTGGCAAAGGGATGTTGAAGAATCAGTTAGACAGGGAAATGCAAAACCGTTTCTGGAGGAAGCTGTGCTGCAGGTGTCAAATTGGGGTTTCAGACTTGCAGATCTCAAATTGCAGAAGAAGCAGCGAGCAAAAGGCATCCTTAGTTTGCTTAAGTCTTTTCTCAGTAGAGATCAAGATGAATATACAGGTTTTCTTGGTCCAATACACATTTGGCAGGTCGTTGGTATCTCCTTTCATTGATTCCTCTTTCGCTGCTCTGTGATCTTCGCTAGTTTATCTGGAATGTCTTACCGTAGTCTACTCGCTGATTGTCAAGGCGTACTTGGTTAACTGACATATATGATGGTTGCATTTACTGTTATCTGATATCTGTGCTATATAAATGTCAGTTGATGCTCAAACTATGTGAAATGCAGGGGATGGATGATAGGGTGGTTCCTCCTTCAATGACTGACTTCGTGCACAGGGTTCTACCAGGAGCTGCCATGCATAAGCTTCCATATGAAGGTCACTTCACTTATTTCTATTTTTGTGATGAATGTCATAGACAGATATTTACTACACTTTTTGGAACACCACAAGGTCCACTCAACGTTACTGTAGAAGTAGCTCAAAGTCTTGTTGAAGGTGATAGAGAAGAACTGGAAGAGGGGACCTTTTGTAATGCTACCTTAAACTGAGATACCACTTTTCACTTATATATAAAATAGCTTTGTATATACTACAGGTCTGTTCTTATGAGGGAAGCAGAAAAGATTGAGATAAATCTTTTTGTTGTCGATTGGGTTTATTTCGAGGGAATTCACATTTGTTGGGCTTCATGCAGTTGTATCATTTTTGCAGCGGATGTTATCGAAAATGAAAATACATATAACAAAATCTCTGGTCCTTTGGGTTCCCAGATGTTCAGCTGTTCACTTCCAGGTTAATATCGAACGGCATATTTATTTTGATGACATTTTCAATATGCACTTTCTCTGTACAGAAGACAAATCATTATTACTTGGAATGAAAATCATTCAAGAAAAGAGGCAGATAAATTGCAGATAAATGGCTTATAAATGACATTAGAACCATTTGATGGAACAGAATTCAGGGAGCTTTAGACATCAAACACAGCTTTTAACATCAAATGGTTCTGTTCCTTTGCAACTGAGGACCCCTCTTTGCATCAACTGGTACAAGCATACGGAAGTTGTCGCCAATGTTACTCTTTCCATGTCCATTTATTCTTCTGTGCGCATTGCCCTTACTAATCCAAGTATCGTATTTGATCTCGCCGTTCTCTGCTCTTGAATTCCAGCAACAAGAACCCTCTTCAGATGCCGGCTTAACAAGCCATGTAAGATCATAAACCTGTGCCTTGTATAGTACAATGATGGTTGTTGAAACCAGAAAATGTATGATCCAAGGACCGGTTGCAAGAATTGCACCGGATATTCCAAATATTTTGACATAAACAACAGACTGGGTATTAGCAGTAGCAATCCGGAACAAGAGAATGCCGGCCAGAGTTATCCAAAGAGAATGGACAATGATTGAGCTGAAGCGGAATCCTCGGCTGCCGGAGTTTTGAGGCTGCATTTTCTTGGATGGTTGAAGGATAGAATGCTTAGAGATCAGGCTATTGAATTTGGGATATGGGAGGGGAAGGTCTCGAGTTCAAAAATTTGTTAGAGTGAGATTAGGATTTGCTGCTTCTACAAATTTGAATTTATTTTCTTTGTTTTTTTCTACTTATCTAATTTTGATGAGCATAATTTTATTTATGTAATCTCCTCTAACCAATTGATTTTTTGTTTATCATGCTCCCACTGCTTGGCTGCCACTTTTTTTTTTTTAATTACATGAGACTATTGCTTAAATTACAATTCATATTACATGAAATTATACTTGATATTTACAAATTATACTATTACTAAGATTAAACATAAATTCTTATGAAGTATTGTCTAAATTTTTAATCTTCTCTAATATTTAAGAGATATTTACTCTATTCATATTTGGGTAAAAGAGAAAATTATCTTTATTTAATTATTAATTGAGATAAAATATTTTATTTTTTGATATAAAACAGGGTAGTATTTGAAGAAAAGGATAAAAGAAAGAAATAAAGCAGTGTCATTGAATGAAGGAAATAATACATTTGAATTTTTGAAAGAAGCCCAATGTTTCTTGGGCCACAAGAGAAGCATTCAAGTGTGCGACAAGGGTTTTTGGGTTTCGGAATAATAGCAAATGTTTTGTTTCCATAGCTACCTCATTTTTACAGCCAATAATGCCCTCATTTTAATTATGCTTATTTAATTTCCTTTGTACTGGAGTTGAGATTGATGATACTTTATGTTTAATAAGGTATTTTTTAATTAAATAAAATTAATGCATGTGTTTTTTTTTTTTTAATAAAAGTATAAAGAGTATGATTTTATAAATGATATTAATAAAAACTTGTTTGTTAAATGTCTGAAGTCTGAAATTTTATTAATTTTAATTTTTTTTAAATTTACTTGTTTATATTTTTTAACTTATGTCTAATTTTCAGATATTTATATATGAATAAAAAAAGTAAAATTTTATGACTTACATCTAAACGGAAAAGGTTTGAATGAGAATTAAATATTATATTTCAAAAATATCTCTATAAAATATTTTTATTTATTGAACTATAAAAACCTAATTCTTTTTGTTTGATTTATAAGGACATAAATATTAAATATATTTTTTATTTATAAAAATAAATAAGATGCCACGTATTTTCAAATATTAAAAAAAATAAATATTTCATTTATAAATTCGTATTTAAATTCATTTAAACTTCTCAAAAATTCAAAACTATTTAAATTTCAGACAAATAAACGAACGTTACCTTAAATCGGCTGAAATTGTTTATCACGCAATCTATGATGTACATGCATTTATAAAAAACAAAGAAGTAGGACAAATACTTACAGAGTTATTTAAATAAGTTTTTTTTCCCTAAATTATTTATTTAATTTTCTAAATAAAAGAAGTGCGATGAATGTTTACCTGGGCCACGTCAGCCGCTACCATTTTACCCGAATCACACGTGGTGTTCTGCGGACCGCGGCTCCAAATTAATCTGATACAGCGCAACACAGCAAAACCCTCACAACGTTCCTGTTAACCCGGTCATTTCCCTCGTAAGCAGCCATTTCTGTTTGTGTGTAACCGATTGTGAGGAACAAGACTCACCGCTCCTTCTACGCATTGACTCGTGTGCGTTTTCTTATTTATCAACTATTTTCTTTTCTAAGAACAATTCTCTATAAATAGCGCCAAAGCGAGCACTTCAAATTGAATGTCGGCATCGCAGAGAATCGTCTGCTGCGCTTTCACTCTCACTCATTCAAGAGCCTTCAACTTGCTTCGTTCTTCGACGTCGTCGTTTCGCTGCTATCTACCCCGAGCTCGTTCTCGTTCTCTGACATTCACTTCCTCCGTTTCAGCAATCACGCCTTACAATCAGGCAAGCTCGCTCGACCATTCTTCTTGTATAAATATATTTAGCTTTTTTTAGAATCACGTGAATTTATTGTGTTGCTATTGACTTCATACTTGATGTTAATTAATATTAGTTTTATCGAGTATCAGCTTAGGATCAGAAATACTCCGCTGCAACACTTTTAAAAGTTTTATTGGCTCCTAAAATGTTATCAATTGATCAGTTGCTTTGAAATTAGCTGAATATGCTGTAAGATGATTGTTTGGTATGTTGTAGCTTTGCATTGATTTTGTATATTGATGAGGAATGCCAAAAGTTTATTTAGTTGTAATATTTGGAGTAATTGAGCTTTTTCATTTATTTTCTTTCTTCTAAATTGTTTTCCAACAGAGTAATACTGGGGACACAAACTCTCTGAACAAACTGATGTGTCATCCAAGTACTCATTAGATGATTGATACATGGAACTGCATGGTTTATTTTTATCAATTACATTGAATGTCGCATTTTAATCTGAGCAATAGTTGCATGACAAATTAGTTTATACAGAAAGTTTGTGTTCCTAGCATCTTATTTTGGAATATGATTAAGAATTTCTGTTTCTGTAGTCAAGGACCTGGTTGGAATGTAGTGAAGACAATAATAGTGTCAGTTAGAGTTTAAAATGTTCTTATGTTGACTGCTAAATTTGAGGTATGGGTTTCTATTTGCAGAGAAGAGGTGGGCATAGACAACAGCTCTGGAAACAGAAGCCAATGAAGGACACACCATCTTCATCGGTGGAGGGCACATCCTCTTCTGGTGCTGAAGCTGTCACTAATGGAATTAGCGGCTTGAGTATTGCTGAAAACAATGGGCAATCTTCTGTTCCATCCAGTGGATTTGGGAGTTTCCAACTACCAAACCGGGGTCCCACGCTAGCTCAAAAAGCAATTTGGAGGCCTAAATCATATGGAACAGTGAGTGGAGACACATCTGCAGAAGTAGGAAATTTTCCTGCTGATGATACTGTTACTGCAATCAAGGGGAATGCATCTGAGATGGCAACGGCCCAAAAAAGCAGCATGGATTTAAGCAAATTATTGAGGGGTAATCTGTTGGAGAATTTTACTGTGGACAACTCAACATATTCGCTAGCTGAAGTAAGAGCCACATTTTATCCCAAATTTGAAAATGAAAAATCTGATCAGGAGGTACTCTTTCTTTGTCCAACTACTTTTGACATACTAAGTCATTAGTGCCCTCTTTATCCTGATAAATATGTCACCTATCAAACATCTATAGTAGGATATCCTATTTCCAAAATAACCATTCCCCCCAGCTTTTATTTGGCGATTAGGCTACTAGGAATTTGCTACTGATAGGTAGACTCTCTGGCTCTTAATTATTTGTTTCCTTCTTGAATGGCATTTTTTTGTTTTTACCTTTTGCATGAATGTTTATCTTTTATTTTAATTGTTATTTATCTCAATACATCCAGATTAGGATGAGGATGATCGAGATGGTATCTAATGGTCTGGCTGCTGTGGAGGTAAGCGGCGCTTACGCAAGCTTATCTTAGTTTAGTATGTTGTATAGCCATCAATATACTAGTCTATGGTATCTCTCTTTGCACACACACACACACACACACAAATAGAAGAAGTCTCCGCCTTTGATGGCTGTAATCTTAACTCTGTTCTCTTTGCTAACTATTGATATAATTAGAGATTCCAACTTGTTTACTTAAGGGATTTTCTATTTTCCCCTTTCTCTCTTTCAACAGTTGATTCTAACTTAAATTGGTTTACTTGGTTTCAATGGCAATGGCATTCAACAGGTTACGCTTAAGCATTCTGGTTCTCTTTTCATGTATGCCGGCCACAGGGGTGGAGCTTATGCCAAGAATAGCTTTGGCAATATGTATGCTTCTTAAGCAAATTCTCCTTATTTTATTATATTTTAAATTTTCTTTTGCAATGTTTTCTTTTCTGCTTGATTGTGCTTTGTGGGAACCCCACAATGTCATATCACTCATCTTATTAAATTGATGAAAGGCACATGTGAAGCACATGGGAGAATTCTAAATTTTGCTCACAGTGACTGCTTGTGATGATAAAACTTGTTAAATGGGAGAAATGCTTTAGACCAACAATTTAATATAGAGCAGTGATGAAATTTTTAAATAACGACACTGGAATTTATGTTCAAACTTTCCAGATAATGCAACTAGCTGTCTACCCCCTTTTTTTTTGTACAAAGTTGGTAGAACTAAAGATGCTTCAAGGTATTCAGACTAGATGCTTCCTAAAGTGCATCACAATATGTCTCCCCCCCTCCCTCTCTGCTAAATGTGTCATACATGCACACAATTCAAAAAAGTAATTCAATTTATTCCATTATTATGATATTCCATATTCCAATCTGCTTGGATACCAGAAAAATAACTGTCGTTTTGAACTGCAGATACACTGCTGTTGGTGTTTTTGTTCTTGGACGGATGCTTCGTGAGGCATGGGGTGCTCAAGCCCTTAAAAAGCAAGTTGAATTCAATGATTTTCTTGAGGTGACATTCAATTTCAATTTTCTGTAATGTAGAGGATTGCACACAAATCTTCACAATCATCATTTTTAAAAACTTGGTACATTTTTCGGGGCACTCCAAGGTCTCTTCTTGATAGTTTATTATAAGTGTATAAAGATGCTTTATCACTAAAGTATAAGTCAAGCTGCTTTGATAGGTAGAGATGATTTGAGAGTCTGGGGGGTTTGTTGGATAAGGTTACTTTTAAGTCACAGTATACTCAGTCCATCCTGGGCTAGTGCAGCTTTGACCAGCTAGGTTATATTTCAGTCTGAGCGCAGATTGTAATATCATAAAATGATGAAATCAGTTTTGCCACATCTTTTGGCTTCTCTTTTTTGATTAAGATGCACCCATATGGGCAACGTCCCCGTGAAGACCCTCATAAACTCTGGCACAATATATTTTTCACAATTGAGGGTCTGTCATCATCCTCAGAACCCTGATGGTCACCTTCTCCCTTCTTTCGGAACATTTCCGAGGTCATCTTAGTTGATGTTGTTCCAAAATAGTCTTTCCTCAATTATGTGATAGAAAACCAGAGTAAATGCCTGAATCCTGGATGTGAAACATTCAAACATAAACCAATCAGACCATCCAGTGCTACACTACCAGATATGAATCTTCTTTGCTGTTTATGGCTCTTTGTGAGGGTATCATTCTATTTCTGGTTATTTATCACTTGCTCCGATGAAGAGAGTGTGCATATCTGGCTCAATTTGAATGCTAACTGTTCAGGTCCTCTGTGTTCTTGTGTCTGCCTGCCCTGTGGCATCATTGATCCATTTTGCAGGACTGTATGATTTGTGATGATTTTGATGATTACAATGAGCTCTATTTCAAGTCTTAAAATGGTTGATTTAATATTATTCTTTCAGAAAAATCGTATGTGCATCTCAATGGAGTTGGTGACTGCTGTTTTAGGAGACCATGGACAGCGCCCTCGAGAAGATTATGGTGAATCTTTCTTTCTCTGTTTCCTTCTTCAAGCTAGAGTCCAATAAGCAACGCATCATATTGAAGCATGCATTGTAGGGAGAGTTGATTGTTGGACAATTAACTAAGGAAAACTTTTTTTGTATCGAGTGCTTATAATTCCTTTATGATTTAATTAGTATTTTTGATTGTGACTGTTATAAACATCTGTCCTAGAGTTATCAAAGGAAATATGTCTAATAGCCAAGCAAAAAGTGAGATGGTGACACATTCAGGCTTCAAGCCATTGCTTTATTTATTTAACTCTTTTTTTGACCCCTGTTATAATGTGATTTTTTATTGTTTATGTTTTACTTGAGAAATTTCTTAGGTTATTACCATTATGGTGTTTCTTTATGAACATGTGTTCTATATTTTCTTTTTGGCATGATTGAAGTACGTACACATCGATAAAGACAATTACTTGCAACCCATTGTTATAACAACATAACTATTTCTTACCTTCTTCCTTGCTATAAGCAGGGGTGGTGACTGCCGTCACAGAATTAGGGAATGGGAAACCAAAGTTTTATTCTACTCCTGAAATAATTGCTTTTTGTCGGAAGTGGCGTTTACCAACAAATCATGTGTGGCTGTTCTCAACTAGGTGATGATTGAGATCTCCTTCACTTAGATGGCATGATAAATGTTCTGAATAATTTGTTTTTTGCAAGTAATTGTTTATTTGTTTATTTATTTTTATATTACTAATATTAGTGATTGGATTCTGTGCTTGCATTCAACCTCCTTATTGCCTTCACAGATACTCCAATGTTTTTCCTTTTAATATACATACATATAATTCTTTGTTGAAGAAATGTGACAACTTTCTGATTCTTCTTGACTTCTATTTGACTTTAGACTATTTTCCCCCTTCTCGGTAAACAATTGATACTTGTTTGAAAAACCATTCTTGTTTTTTTCTTTTTTCTCCTTCCTTTCAATATTTTTGCTAAGAACTGCATCCTGATTCTCAAAATGGTTATCAGATTCTGATATAAATAGGAAATTTTCTCCTTTCGAGGCTGTTATGTGATTGATTCTCTGATTCTAGATCTGTTAGGTTGAGAAATTGATGTAGCGTATTGCATTTCACTTTGTCACTTTATATTTCTAATTTTAGGAGGAAAAGAAAGCTTGCAGAAGTCTCTAACGCTAAATATCAGAAACTTACCTAGAAAAACAAAGTTTGGAATGACTTTTTGTTACAATTTACTTGAAGTTGTTGGATGTGGATCATACATGTAATCTCTAAATTATTTGTGCAAATTTATTATGCTTTAGGGCCATGATGATGCATTGTTACGGTTTAAAAGGGAATATGGAATATTTCTGGTTTTAGCACTCCATAGTAACATATCATCTGTCTCTTATGGGGTGCCTATGGGCATTCTGTGTTCAGCCACATTGAATTAGCTTTACTTTGATCTTATTAAGCATTACATGGTGGAAAGTTTTACTTATTGTATCTTGTTAATCTTCTGTTAATGAAGGAAATCAGTTACTTCATTCTTTGCGGCTTACGATGCACTCTGTGAAGAAGGAACGGCAACTTCTGTTTGTAGGGCTCTCGATGATGTTGCTGATATCTCAGTACCAGGTTAAGTTTTAGACTGCATTATTAACCTAAACTTCAGTGCTTCGCGTTCATGGGGTTGTTTCTCTGAGGGAAAAAGGAAAAGACTTCTCTGATGCTATGTTGATTTATGAGACGGATGGTTCTCTCACATATAAAGGGATCTTTTGAAACAAAAAAATAGAAATGAAAGCAAAAGGGTTATGTAAAACATGACCAACACCCTTTGCCTTTAGTCGTATCATCCGCGCTCTTGCTGTTGCTGAAATGGTTATCAATTTGTCATGGCATCTCCTGTTGAGGTTCATGGTTGCCATATCGCATGCTATTTGTTTGATAATTTATTTGTCACATAACATTTTTCAACCAAATAACTTTTTCTGAGCTGTTACCTCCATCAGTTTAGCAACTGGCAGTTCCATTTTTGCAGACCAGCCAAAATAGAACGATAGTGCCCATTACCCACAATACATTTGCTCTCTCTTCCTCTATAGATGCACATTGACCCCATTTTTTGTGCTTCTTGAGAATGCCTCAAACAAACTATTTACTTTTGGGGCCGGGGGGTGGGGGGGGGGGGGGAGGTGGGGAATTAAGAAGAAAAAGAGACATCAAAAGTGGCCTAACAGGTCCTTTGTATCGCATTAATGTTTTGTTTATCATTTGCATTCTCAGTAATGTTTCATTTTTTTCATTGTTAGCTGCATTTACAATGTCAAATTTTTGATTGATCAGTTCAATATTTTCTTTTCCTCCTTAAACTTTAGAGTTCGTTTGGCACACTGTATTGGATTACATTATCAATAGTTTCTTTTCCTCCTTAAACTTTAGAGTTCGTTTGGCACACTGTATTGGATTACATTATCAATAGTTTATTTTCCTCCTTAAACTTTAGAGTTCGTTTGGCACACTGTCTTGGATTACATTGTATCAGCTTTATTGCATTACGGTGTATTGTATTTGGGTGCGTTGCATTAATTTATAATGCAATAGTATGTTTGGTGTATATGGATTGTATTATATGAGATAATATTAAATTATAAATTTTATTTTATTTATTAATGCTGAATATAATTGTTTAATTTAATTTAGTTTTTATACTTAGTATTTTAGTAAAATAAATGATTAAATAAAATTAAAATACTTTTTACATATTTAAAGTAAAATAATTAAAATGATTTCATGGAATGAAAGTAAAATAATGTATTATCATTTATTTATTAAATATTTAGGTTTATTACTATCTTATCTTATTATTTAAATTACGTTTTTATTTAAATATAAATATAAATTAATATTTAATAAATTGAGATTTATTATAATTTATTAAATAATAAAAGTTAAATGATTATATTTAAAATATAAACAGTATTTTAATGCCATACAGCCTAAATCCTACCATCATGCATTTTTTTTTTTATACACATTTCATTGTATTGGCCACCTTTTTAATGTAGTCCAATGCAACCAGAAATTGCAGCCAGACATGGGTTAGCATAAGAACAGTGTTTTAATGCAAAGAAATACAGTGTAATGCAAGCTACCAATGGCACCCATAGTGTCAGTCCTAGCAGTATAGGATGAAAGCCTTTCTATCTTAGATGATTTTGCTGCTGTAAAGTGTCAAGTTAACTTTTTAACCTATTTACAGGTTCAAAAGATCATATTCAGGTACAAGGCGAAATATTAGAGGGTCTCGTGGCTCGCATTGGTAGCCATGAGTGCTCACAGCACATGGAGGAGGTCTTGAGAGATTATCCTCCACCGCCAGTTGAGGGAGGTATGCTAGTTATTCCGTCTGCAAGCTCTTTCATTTCACTTTGATTTTCCAACCTTTATAAATACGTATATTTGAAAAAGCATACAGAGTGAGTTCTTTGATGATCAATATTAAGCATTATATGAAATTATGAACTACGATTGTAAATTTTAGCTTCATGGAATCAGTATTTGAGTCTGAAGATATGAGAAAGACTTATTCAGTGGTAGCAAATATAGAAGAAATCTGCTACAAGTTAATGCTGATTTTTATTTGCAATCCCTCAAAGAAACTTCTTATTTCCTATATATTCGGTTAATTTTTCAGCTGGCCTTGATTTGGGACCAAGCCTGAGGGAAATTTGTACTGCAAATAGGTCAGATGAAAAGCAGGTAATGTGAGCTTCCTTTCAACATGAAATGCTGCTGTATTTAATGTTGAAATTTTATGTGTGATGTTATAATTAGTTCACCTGTGAACTTCGATTCCTTGTCTACTTATTTTCTTCTGTGAAAACACTTCTGCAGCAAATAAAAGCGCTTCTTCAGAGTGTTGGCTCATCTTTTTGCCCCGACCATTCAGACTGGTTTGGAGTTGAAGCTGGTGGTACCCATTCAAGAAATGCAGATAGATCTGTTCTTACAAAATTTTTGCATGCTCATCCTGCTGATTTTTCAACCACTAAGTTGCAGGTTAGGCCATTATCCGTTATTAAATTTTTCTTTATGAGAAAATTGTTCTCTTTATGAATTTCTAACATTAGATGAATTGTCAAGTTCAATCAGTTTGTTTACATTGATAATTGCTTATGCATTGAAAGAAATTTTTGAGGTTTACGGGTAGGGGGAAGGTTTCAGTCTTATGGGATTGGGTTATAGCTATATTTTGGGTCCTATGGATTGAAACTTAAGAATTTTTTAGAACAAAGTGCTGGAGGATTACATATTCCATTGGGACAGTTAAATTCTGGGATCCTCTATGGGCTTCTTTATTTTGATTAATTGGGAGGCAGCTATGGTGTAATCACTTTATTTTATGAACCTAGAGACTTTGTAGTTTGACCTTTTCTTTTGTTTCTGAGCCCAAAAAGGAAAAAAAAATGAAGAAGAAGAAGAAGGAAAAAGGAAAAAATTGCTTCTGTCCCCATGGCTTTTCGACCATTTACTGCTTGATCTTTACGGCTAAAACTAGGTAGTTGCTTCTTGGTATGTTAGTGTTGGCCACATATGGATCTTCCAGGAGTCGATATTGCTGTGTTATGTTTGCTAATGTTTCTCATCATGCAGACTTCTAATGTTACAGAGTTGTTTTCTTTGTAATTTAGGACCCTGTGGCGCTGCTCTGTACTAATCTTCTCTATTTCTCTTTTTTTTTCATCTATTTTTGTTCAACAGGAAATGATTCGTTTGATGCGAGACAAGCGTTTCCCTGCTGCCTTTAAAATTTATCATAACTTCCACAAAATTGACTCTGTTTCGAATGACAACCTTTTCTACAAAATGGTCATTCATGTCTATAGCGACTCTGTTTTTAGGCGATACCAGAAAGAGATGAGGTATTTTTTACACTTATGCTCTATTTTGTTTATATATGATCATATTATATTTTTGATCCAGAACATTGTGTTGGTTAGTCATTTTGTTGCTGTCGAATATTCATTTGCATTTCCTGATTAAGAATTTGTGACATGTTTCAGGCATTGGCCAGGCTTGTGGCCATTGTATCGAGGTAAGATCTTCCACTCTTTATTTGGAAAGGATCTGAGTAGACTTCATTTAACCTACTAAAAATCTGTTGAATAAGAGTTTTGTTTCTTGTCAGGGAATCATTTCTTCATCTGTTTGCATGTGGGTTTTACCTTGACTCTGCATCTGTTCTGTTCTTGTTTATCTTGCAGCCATGTGACTATGTTTATAGTGAATAGTGGTTGAACTAAGTGTATGAGAAGGGGAACAAATTAGTGACAGAGATAAGCATGCAAGGAAAGCAAGTGACATGCTGAGATGTCATGGAAATAAGTGCATATATGGCTCACATGGAAATTATAATACTGAATAGAACAATGAGATTGACAATTATGGGGTGAATATGCAGTGGTGATATCTTAGACTTTCTTAGTGCTAAATGTTGAAAAAAATACGGTACAGATTCAAGATGTGTTTGCTTTAGAGTACCCATTATTACCCCCGAGTGAGTATGGTAGTTTATTGGAGACTACCCATGTATGTAACTCTATTGGAGACTACCCATGTATGTAAATCTACAAGTGTCTCCTATGCTGGAAAACCCAGAATCCCAACTTTCTGTTGGATTTAAATATCTCTATATATTTCTGTCATCTTTGGCATGTGAACCAAAAACAATATTGTCAAGTAAAAATGCTTAAAGAAATGAACCCTATTCCTTCTGCAACCCAATTATTTTCCCTTTTTTTTTTTGGGTCAATTTTCTGGGGATCCCCCTCAGGGGTAATCTGATCTTGAGTAATGTTATGGCCCAGAAATCAAGAATGCAATACCTTGCAGTACAGTCTATCTCCTTGCCGACATGCTGCAGCATCTGAATAATTGGAATTGCAATACCCATTTTTATTTTTTATGATATATAATGCACAATCCCTGCTCTTTTGAACTTCCTATTCCTTCTTTTTCATTTGGGAAAAATTATATGGACTTGTGTAAATGATTTTCTATCACTTCTTATGTTTACCTAGGTTTTTTTGTCGATATAAATCTATTCAAGGCAAACAAGGAAAGAGATGCTGAAATTGCCAGAAACAATAATATGGAAAAAACTGTTAGTGGTAATGGTGGTGTGTCAGGAATAGATGGCTTGGCTAATGAGGATGCAAATTTGATGATCAAATTGAAGTTCCTCACTTATAAGGTACATTTACTTCCAGAAATTGAACATAAAAGAACTGCATTCAAAGGTTGAAGATAAGTGTGGTTTGTGAGACGTTCTTTTTACTTGATGGAAGTAGATTATTTGTTGAAAAATTATGGAAATGGATTATTTGTTGAAAAATTATGGAAATGGATTATTTGTTGAAAAATTATGCGTGTTAATAACTTCTTAGAGTTTTCATTCCAAATGTTTCCCATCTCTATTTACAGTTTTACCTAATTTCTTCTCCATGTATTTTTTATACCGAATGCTGGATTAAAAGATCAGACCTTTTGTTTACATCTTTTAGGTTGTGATGCATCTCCAATATTGTAAACTAGAATCAGTCTTCTTCAGTTCTGTGGGAAACTGAGTTGGTAGGTGGTAACAGGCACTATGCACATGTTCCTGAAAACACTCTTCTATTTCTGAGTAAATACTTCTGTTCATTTCAAACCCTTAGTTTAACTTTGAATAAGAGTATTAAAAATATTTCATGTCATGCACGGCTGTTAGAAGTCTCAATATAATGAGTTTTTCCATTTTATCTTTGAACACACTCACACAGAAAGAAAAGTGTAAACATCTGTGAATGGTTGCATGCATATTCTTGGTTACATAATTGTTGTCGGACAGATCATAAGGATGAATTTTGTAACTGTTTCTAATCTCACAACGTTTTGGATTTTTTTGTATTGATTTCTTTTTGAAGTACAGTAAAAATCCGAACTTCTATACTTAATGACAAAGCACTTCTTTGGGAAACTTTTTCTCGTTGGAGTTTAAACATACTGTGTCAATTCTTCTTATTTGTTGTTTTTCTGATAGTTTTTTCACACTACATTTGGGAAATACCAATTTCTAGGAGAAATAAGGTGTGTTATAGAGAGACATCAGGTCATATGATAAGTAATGATAAGCAGCCAATGTAAGTTATTGTTTGGAAAGTTATGGATCAAAGATGAGTTTAGTTACAAAAAGCTCATATTTTCTTGATTAATATATATTTTTTTCAAATTCATGTGGAAACATATGGATCAAAGATGAATTGCAAAGGGCTGAGCTTTCTTTGGAGGGAAAAAAATTCTTGTAAAAGGATAACGAATAGTTATTGGACTGTGAAAATGAATATTACATTTCTGAGGTGTTTGTATCTATCATACTTTTCCTGAAATTTATTTTATTTTGCTTGGCCAAAGAATTTTTGTCTCTCATGGTTCTTTGTCTACTCTTGTCCACAGTTGAGGACATTTCTCATCCGAAATGGCTTGTCAACTCTTTTCAAGGATGGTCCTTCTGCCTACAAGGCCTACTACCGGAGGTATGGATGCATTGTAAATAAGAGTTGTGTTGGAAACCTGAAAGGCAATTTTGTATGTACATTGTTGTGGCTGTTTCTTTTGGGTGAGAATGGATAATTGAACAGAGTTATGTTGCTGTCATGGCCTTTTTACTTGGCTTAAGGATCTATTTGCTTCTTTAGACCTAGCACACATGCGTGTTATGTTATTTCTGAATCAAGAGAATCAACATTGTTTAAACTTTTAATCTGGTTTCTCATAGATAAGGGCTCTTTTAATCTGGACAGGGTGCAAAAATATTAAAGAACATCTAGTGTTTCCTTGACTGGAAGACATGTAGCTTTCTCTGGATGGGTTTACATTTAGATCTCCTAATTGCTAAATAATAATGTGATGCGGCCAAATCAATGTCCCCTTTGAAGTCTATATAAACTGCAGTGAATAGTTTATACAAGCTGTGGCAAATTGTAATAATACTTTACACTGAAAAAATATAAAAGAATATACACTCAATTTAGGATGTCATGGGCCAACAATCTACACAATTAAGAAATGTAATTACGGAATCATAGAGATACAATAAATGAAATCTGCCACAACAGAATAGAAAGCTTCATAATGGGAAAGTTGACAAAACCTTCGACGTAAACCAAAGAAATCGATTATGTTACTGTTGAGGTAGCTTTAAATGCACTATAGTGCTACTGCTGTCTGGTGGTTTTTGATTGTCCAGTCTTAGTTATATGATATTTTAATATGAAATCAACAGCTAGTAAGTGATATAATTTAAATATCCTAGTGATGATCATAGTTGTCATGGTGTTGCTATCAATACTTTTCAAGAGCATTGTGGTATTCTAAACTGATGTGAGGGCCATGTATCTGATTCCATATCTGTGTTATTTGTGTATGAGACTTCAATCCTAGCATTTTTACTGAAAAGCGTACTTTGGCATTATAGGCAAATGAATATTTGGGGCACTTCTGCAGTAAAGCAAAGACAACTTAGCAAGATGCTAGATGAATGGTAATTTTTAAATAATTATTTTGCAAACTGCTTGTTCCTTTTTGCCTTTTAGTGCTCTCTTGTTGAACTAAATTGTTTTTTGTAATTGCTTATTTTAGGGCCGTGTACATACGGAGAAAGTACGGAAACAAGCAGTTGTCATCATCTGTATACCTTACTGAAGCTGAGCCCTTCCTTGAACAGTATGCTAGACGCAGTCCAGAGAATCAGGCTTTGATAGGATCTGCTGGAAACTTAGTGAGGGCTGAAGAATTCCTAGCTATCGTTGAAGGAGGCAGGGATGAAGAGGGTGATCTTGAGACCGAGCGGGAGGCACCACCATCAAGCCCTAGACAAGCCAAGGATGAAATTCAGAAAGATGAGGGTTTGATAGTTTTCTTTCCAGGTAGGAATTTCTGAAATTAAGTGGTGTCAATTTGAGTGTAGTAAACTTCTATAGTGATTATGGTTTTTAATTTAAGTAGTACATCATAAATAATAGCTTGTAAAAATTCTGTGAATTGGAGGAATGAGGTTATTGGCTTTAGGTTCGTTGAGTATTTGGGATTAGCCATCAATTTGCTGTGTTGCAAACTAGAATTTGATGATCAAATAAACAGGGTGTTTGTGAGGGAAACACCACTACTCAAAATAAATTCAGGGAGTTAAACTACAAACTTCAATAAGCCTGATATATGAAAATGCAAAGCTTATGGAAAGATTTTGTTGTATTTGAATCTTTACGACACCAGAGCCATTGGATGCCCTTGAAGGTTTGCAATGCAGGCTCATCCTTGGTTGGAAAAAAAAAAAAAGCTACTGTTTGATAGTTTGGGAGTTTTAAAGACAAAATTTATTGATGTGTAAAAACATGTTCATAAAAATATAAAAGTATAGAAATATGTTTTTTACCCCTCGTTCTACCTAGTCTCTAATGTTTTTTAAGACAGTTCTATGGGTTAATTACGTTTTATTGATTTTTCATATATTTTGGGATTGTTGAACTGTCTAGGGTATATACATTCTGATATTTTCTGTATTGTCGGTTGGTAGCCTATATAGGGCTGTATTTTGTTGCCCTTAACTTCTGCATTATTTTTCCTTTCATTTCAATAATAATATTTTGTTTCGTTTAAAAAAAAAAAAAGAAAATCTTAGCAAAATTTGGGAAACAGAAAAATTAATCGTGTAAATACCAATACTTATCCAACAAGTTTTCTGTCCATCTACTATTTAGTTGCTTTGAACTTTGATGTTTTGTTATCTCTTTTCAACATTGTGGAGCTTCAAGCTATGTCTCAATATTTATTGGATAATTTTCATTTTCAGGAATACCTGGTTGTGCTAAGTCAGCTCTTTGCAAGGAGTTACTAAATGCAGCGGGAGGTCTTGGAGATAATAGGCCTGTCCATACTTTGATGGGTGACCTTACAAAAGGTATGATAAATTGTGCAGAAAATGGTGCAGTGATGTGGAGGATTAGGGTGGTTATTGGAACTGAATATTTTCTGCCGATTTAATTCAATAATTATGTGACTGGATATGTTAAAAATTTTGTAGGGCTTTTCCTTTACTATAATCGTAAAATAATCTATTTGTAAATATTGATAGGAAAATATTGGCAGAAGGTTGCTGATGAGCGCAGGAGAAAACCATATTCTGTAATGCTTGCAGATAAGAATGCGCCAAATGAAGAAGTCTGGAGACAGGTGACATTGATTTGCCACAAAAAGAACATAATAATTTAAAATGAAAATGTTCTCTCACCAACTTCTGATGAAAATCATGGTGAAATCAGAAAAAGGTTTCTAATTGAACGGGAGTCCCTCCAATTTCTTTGCATGTATGTTACATCATATCATAATTCATTGTAACATACCATAATTCATGCAAATAGAATAAGAGCGAGGGATTCACTGTTTCAAGGAGATTGACCTTTTGTTCAATTACCTTGAAGGTTATTAGTCCAACAAAACAATGGTTCTTTATTATTATTTATTGATTGATTTGGTGATAATTCCTACCTATATATATATGCAACCTTGACTTAAAGGAGAAAACGTCCACAAACTTGATTAAGAGATTGTAGGCATATTGCTGTTATTGGAATATAGCAATTGATTTTTCTTTTTCTTTTTTTTTTATTTTTAAATTGATTGAAGTATGTTATCTGTTGTAAAAGTTAATCTTCCTCTTGAAAGTCTTTAGCATTGAAACACATGCCTTGATAAAGGCTAACAGGAAATTTCTCAAAATCATCAATGAGAAATTTTGGATTAGCCCACTTGCCCACTTGTGAAATGGCAATCTTCAAACACATATATGTATGGACATCATAGAAACCATCAAACCCACCCCCAACAATAGATCTGACAATGCCATCTCATGTTGGTGAACAAAATGTTAATTTTTAGTTCCTCTTTTATCAATCTTGGAAATTTCTGTTGGAGTCATTGCAATTTTGAGAGTCTTTATAGAATGTTTGGAATTGAGGAGATGATGGACAATGGTCCAATATCTGTTGGTTGCGTGGCTGGTTGGAATGTTAATTTATTTGATGACTTTTTAACTTTTGACTGTTGATCCGGAGTTTCCTTTGTCCATGACTCATTGCAACATAGTTACGGAGAAGTTGCAGAACAATTTTATTTTGACTGCCATTTTCAACGAATGTTCTCTAAGCATGTCAAATATGACTCATGATGACCCTTAAGTGTTTGTGCAGATTGAGGACATGTGCCGTCGCACCAGAGCATCTGCAGTTCCTGTTGTAGCTGATTCTGAAGGTTGTTTTGCTTTTCCTTCTATAATTTTTGTGAATGATGACATATTCATAAACCTGTGCTATTTCTTCCATTATGGTCAAGCTTGCTGACCCTCAAACCTAAGTATTTGAATTACAAAAGGCCATCTCTGAAGATTCAATTAAAAAATTCATCACAAACATGTTTTCTCTTATTGTTAGCTGATAAGATGTTCATTGAAGTCTTAGGTCAAACCATATTAGTTGATCTTCAATTTTTCCTGTCTATAATTTGTTTTATGAGAGGTCTAATAAGAGGATGGAACTTTAGAAAGAAGTGCGGTGTAAGTCATTGTGATTGTAAGCTATGAGGTACTCTATAGTGCTCTCTGGATAAAAACACCCGCAACCAAAATGTTCAAAGAGTTGGAATGGGGTTTAGGCGGGGAAGAAGATATTATACTTATCTTCATTTGTTCTCTATTTTAACACTTGGTGGTATTGCTGATACTTGCTTTAAAACCTGCAACTATCTGTTTTCTGCACAGCTTGAGGTGTGCAGAATTGTTCTTTTATAGCAGACTTTCATTAATTTTCTACTAGAGCATCGCAGTTCCAAAATGCTCCTACCTTGAGTATAAGCTGCTATCAAATGGTTAATGCAATTTGTTTAAGGTTTAAAGTGGTTTTGACTGATGATGTTTCATATCCAGGATTTCACCTATTAATTTCATAGTTCATATCTCTGCAGGGACTGAGTCCAATCCATTTTCTCTCGATGCCTTAGCTGTTTTTATGTTCCGTGTGCTTCAAAGAGTTAATCATCCGGTATTTATTTATTTTTCTGTTCTTAATTTCAAACGTTTACACAGGTTTTTATCTTACGAGCTCTACTTCTAATGCCATTTGAATCCAGGGGAATCTTGACAAGAACTCTCCTAATGCTGGTTACGTTCTCCTAATGTTTTATCACCTTTATGAGGGCAAGGTATGTTTGTTTCTTCCAGAAGTATAATGTTGACATACCTGTATGAGAAGGAATGCCTGGGCTTATGCTTTCAATTTTCAGAGTCGTAAAGAGTTTGATGGTGAATTAGTTGAACGTTTCGGTTCTCTCATCAAAATGCCATTGTTGAAAGATGATAGGTGAGGATATCTCTCCTAAGATACCTGCTGAAACATAAAGTGTGGCTGTTTTTTTCCCTTCACTTTTTAAAAGTTTTGATGCCAGTAATGACAAGGATACAACTCTTGTACAAACTTTTTCTTTACAATTTGATGAGCCAATACATAATTGGTTGGATAAAATAATAAAATTCAATGTAATTATGATTATGGGTCCATGTGAAAATCATCAAATTGGTAGTGTATTGACACGCCAGTTTATAAGTTTCTACAAGAGTTTGTATACGTGTTGATATTCCATGGGGATGCTTATTTTTTATTTCATTTCTTTTTTGTGTCCTCTTACATCATGGACACCACTTTTTGTTTCCACAATATCACTGTGTAATTGACCCATTCCTTCCTCTTTGCTATCATGGCTCCACCTTTTCTTTGTTCACCTTCTCATGATCTCTGCATGTTTTCCGTTTCCTTACACCCCTTGTAGTGGAGAGATAGTATAAGGAAAGGATTGGCAAATGTGCAGATTTGTAAGAATATGGACCTGAAATCTCAAACACAAATGTTGAATCCTCCTACATAAACTTGAAGACATGAGTTGAAATCCTAAATTGAAAACCCTAAAACAAAATTTGAAACCAGATCTGTAGAGAAGTGGACTCACATAATGAATGCTATGCAACTCTTTTGGCTTGCATTTATGGTAGTGATCACTATGGACCTTGCATATGCAGGAGTCCTCTGCCTGATCATGTGAGGTCTGTTCTGGAGGAGGGTATAAGTTTGTACAAGCTTCACACAAGCAAACATGGAAGGTAAAAATCAAACTTTAAATGAATGCTATTAATTCTTATGTTTCACATCATAAAAATATTACACAGCAATCTCTTGGGTAATGTAACCGAGTTTGTCATCTTCATTTTGTTCATCTTGGAAGAAGATTGTGCATGCAGCACTGTTTGCCTGGATAAGAGTTGTTTCTAGCCTGCATGTACCTATCAGCTTAGTTCCTTTGGTGTTCATTAATTACATTTAAATAACAATCTTGGTTATGAATTGTTTCAAGAAGTCTGCATATGTCACTTGCATGTTTAACTAGAATGGCTGGGTTTGCTCCAGTTTTTCCTGTTATGAGCCGTTTAAGCCATGCTGTGACTCTTATATGTTGCTATGACTTCTTGGAAGTGTCTATTATGTCTCCTCCTAGTTGCTTCTAGAATTCCGACTCTTAATAAAAAAAAAAAAAAACTAGATCAGTTTTATTGTTCTTTATATCTACTTTTGCTTTTCAAGGGAAGGGAGGGGAGGATTTAGGCTATTAATATTTGTTTAGTCCATGGATTCTCACAATCCTATGAGTAAAATTATTCAGTAAAGTGATATATCTCAAATATTGTTTCCTTATGTCTTATTTCATATGATTTTGTTATATGCAAAAAGAAATCAGAAAATTCCTATTCTTGAGTAATATTCCTGAGTAAACTTTGTAGATTACTATTCTCGATTACTATTACTTTGGGCAAACTTAGTAGATAGGTTGTGATTCCTTTAATTTACTTCAAGATAGTTTTTCATTTAACCTTTCTATTCTGTTTTTCAGTCTACTTTTGAATGCCATTTTTAGTGGTTACATAATTACTTTTATTCTGTACTTAGATTGGAATCCACCAAAGGATCATATGCACAAGAGTGGGCTAAATGGGAAAAGCAGACGCGGGAGACTCTATTTAGCAATGCCGACTATCTTCAATCTATTCAGGTCAAAATTTTTATTTCCATCTTTTTTAAATTAATGGGTTTAAATAGAAACATGTCAAAATTAATTAGTAATAGATACAGAGTAGTGATTTTTTAATGGATCCTGCACTTTAACTATTATGCGATATCCCAATTGGTGCCATTGGATTTGAGAGACTATCATTTTTAAATAAAATGGGTCTAAATAGAAACATGTCAAAATTAATCAGTAATATATAGAATAGTGTTCTATTAGGGGATCATGTACTTTAACTAAAGTGCGAGATCCCATTGAATCCAATGGCTCTTAAAATCTGCACATGGTGAGCCTTACCATGAGCAGATTTTAAAATGAAAGAGCAACGGCCCTAATTGGGATCCCACACTTTAAATTTTAAAGCAATGGCTCTAATCGGGATCCCGCACTTTAAAAAGAAAAATTAAAGTGCGGGATCCTTTAATAGAGCACAAGTCAATATGTGTGTGTGTGTGTGTGTGTGTGTCTCTCTCTCTCTCTCTCTCTCTCTCTCTATATATATATATATTATATCTATAAATATCTGCAATATTTATAACCTTTCTTTTTTTTTTTTTTTTGTGGTCTGTTACCATTTCATTAGTCTTAACATATGTCCTTAAGACACTCATTAAGAAAATCTAATAATGTATTATTTTTGCCTTAAATAATGTCAGTTTTTGTCAATTATTTTCACCTAACCAAATCCTTCTCTCCGGCCACTTATTTTTTCTAAAAACTGGAAAACTGTATTTTCATTTACTGATTTTTCAGCATACTTGCTAAATTCACAGGTTCCATTTGAGTCTGCCGTCAAGCAAGTGTTGGAACAACTAAAGCTTATTGCCAAGGGTGAATATAAGGCACCAAGTACTGAGAAGAGGAACTTTGGAACCATTGTTTTTGCTGCTGTTAGTTTGCCTGTCACAGAGATCCAAAGTCTCCTTGAAAAAGTAAGTTAATGGTTATGCCCATTAGGAAAATATATGCATGTATTTTTTTTTTCCCAAATTACCCTAGCATGAGAGTCTATTAAAAGTCTCCAAATGTGAAATATCTGTCAGATGACCTAGGTAAAAACATTTTCTCTTAACATGACCTTACCAATTGTGCTAAGATCTGCTACTCTGCTAGCAGGGTTCTGCTGTGCTGTCATGCCTTGTCATATTGTTTGTTTGCAATAGCAAGGAGTTTGATTTAATGTCCATGTTTTGAGGGCAGGTCAATACAATTTTATGTTGCAAGGAGTTATGATCATCATAGACTCAAGGCATCTAAAAGGAATGACATTTTAACTGGAAATTAGCGCATCTCTTATGACTTTTAGGGGATAATAAATATGGACCAGGCCCTTAAAGTTTTGGGAGGCTGCAGTTCTTTACGTTGATAGATTCAAGGATTATTTGTTTTTGCTCCACCTTTTGACCCTCTCTTATTTCATCTGTTTTAAGTAGTTGGCTGGAAAAGATCCGACCATTGATCTTTTTTCCAAAGAGAAGGACTGGGAGCATAACCTGAAGAAGGCTCATGTTACTCTTGCTCACAAGAAAAGTCACGGTGTTACGGCTGTAGCTAGTTATGGACCATATGTCAATCGAAATGTTCCTGTGGATTTGACTTCTTTGCTCTTCACTGACAAAATGGCTGCATTTGAGGCTCATCTTGGTTCTGTTGATGACGAAAAGATAGTTTCTAAAAATCAGTGGCCCCATGTCACCATATGGACTGGAGAGGGAGTTGCTCCCAAGGAGGCAAACATGTTACCACAATTGCATTCAGAGGGCAAGGCTACCCTTATTGAAATAAATCCTCCAGTTACTATCTCGGGCACACTGGAATTTTATTAATTTTTTCTATTCCCTTTTCCCTTTCCCACTTGATCTGGGTGCTTAGTGATGTAAATTTATAGTATACATGGCCATAGTCACAAGATTTTGACGCTCCTTGGTAGAGAAATTACCGATGATGAGGATAAATAATGATGAAAATGAGATTTTGCTCCCGAACAAATTGTGTATAGATTAGTCTGAGAGGAATAATGGATGATGAGGATAAATAATGATGAAAATGAGATTTTGCTCTTCCATGGATAATGATAAATAACTTTTCTATGCTCTTCCATGGACGCTTGAAAATATGTACATTGCAATGACCTTGACCGAAAGCATTTTCTGCTGAATTGCTTTGCAACTGAGAGATTTCTCTGTGTACTTTCTGAAATTTCTTTTGCTGTTCTATCAAATTCGCACTGTTATCAGTTTAGCGATTTTGTTGCTTGAAAATTGAAATGAAGTTAAATCAATCGATCTTGCGCTGATCTAAAGTTGGATAAAAATGTATCATGAGATCGCTGGATCATACAACAGCCATTATTATTCACTTTAACGCATCCTGCAATCTAGTAACAGTAGACCTAATACAACAACTGTTCTAGTGTTTTATCATTTATCTTATCTGTGTTTCTTTCTATAGGAACAATCATAAACACTCCTTTCATGATCACTTGGGCTGAGTTACTGCAAAAAGGTGAGTTAATGTAGTTCGCAGAAATGCGACACACAGCCGAGGTTTAGCTTCAATTGAAAAGAGTGAACACAAGAAGATACTGTACTGCCACTCTTATTTTTAGTGACAACGGATCAGAAACTGGAACTCAACATGTCCAACAATAATAAAAAGCACATGTATTACATCTAATGCAGTCGATGTCTTCAGCGGTGGCCCTCATCAAGTTAGTATCTCCAAGAAAACAAAACTAAGCATGCCATCTATCAGACAGACCGCATTACTCCATAGCTAGAGTGGGTAGGAATACCATTGCCTCACCATCAAGAACAAGAAGCTCACCATTCTTAATGCACTTCGTTGAGAATTTTACTCTAAACCATACAATCAAGAACCCAATTAATTGGCTGTACTAACATTCAAACAAAATGAGAAACTTCCTAAGTGCCGCAAACTTACAGGTATCTCTTCCTGATCTCTCTTATATTAACAGCTTGTATCTGGCCAAGAACTTCATCTCCAATATAGACAGGCAACCTGAAATGCAAGCTTTGGGAAACATACACAGCTCCAGGCTACAAATTACCAAACAATTAAGAAGTTAGGCATCCTTTGAGGGGGGTTTGGTTCTCAGACTTTGGAATTGAAAAAAGAAAATGAAACATGTTAAAAGGAATTACTGAACACAACAGTTATCAGGAAAAGCCAGCAAACAGGTAAAGCCTTCCAAGAAAATCACATCATCTGATATACTCCCCATCAATGCAATAATGTTTTTTCAATTACTAGTTTCAACTACAGAAAATATGCATTGGTTAGCAGCCAGCAATGAATTAAACTTCTAACCTTTTATTTTCAGATTTTCTCCATTCATGCTTGTCTCTTTCATACAAAACAAAAATTAAATGTGTGGTGCTGCAATCGATTTTTCACTTTCTGTCCTATAAATCAGCAGCAACCATAATACTAGACATGGAAATCAAGAGAAAGAAGAGAATCAGCAGCAACCATAATACTAGACATGGAAATCAAGAGAAAGAAGAGAAACTAACTGTAGGACTTACAAAATGGGAGGAAATTATCTGAGGAAACATTGAAGCAACAAGCATCCCATGAACAAGTCGATCATCAAAGCCGGCATTTCTAGCAGATTCAGAATTGAAATGCAGAGGATTGGAGTCATGACTTACTTTAGAATATTCAACAGCATCCTCACTGGAGTATATCCTTGTTTGTCTCAGGATGTCTCCAGTTTTAAGTATGCATGGTTCTAGTGATGAAAAGTATCTCAACAAGGGGAGTTTAGTTGAGAGCAAACTCTTGATAAACATTCTTCTACCACAGCTAGACGGTATTTTGTCGTTGGATCCAATAGACACGGAAAAAGTGATTCAGCAGCTTATAATTCAGAGGGAAGAAAGGCTTTTAACAAAGAACTAAGACATTGGATGCTTTGACAACAGACAGATAACCTGATTGAAAATGCCGGAAAAACACAAGTTATGTTTTTTCTTTTTTTTTATTCAACTGCAACTTGCAATATATTCTATCAACAGTTTGGCATCAAGCATTAAAACTAAACAAAGAAGAAAAACTAGTTCAGCATATTACATATCAAGCTCAGTTTTTCTGCTGGTATATTAAGCCCCACGGAACTGGATTCAGTATCAAGTTCCAAACCCCACAGCTCGTTCTCACTCTCACCGTACTACCTTGAGGCCCTGTCAGGATAAACCAACGTTCTTGATCATAGCAACTATTCATTTGAAATCCTTACAAAACAAATACCACCAATTCTCATCAATAAACAAATTCATTAAATAGTAACTACATAGGTGTGCCTTCAAATATTTCATATACCTCCTCCACTCTCGTATTAATTTGAGTTTCTTATTTCACGGAAGTTTGCCTTTGAAATTCCTAAGGCGCACATTGTTTATATTCTATGTATCATTATCCTCATCATCATGCAGATATATGCTCCACCGGGAACTGCCCATAAAAATTCGAAGACATGTTGATATGTTGAGCCACCAAAACAGAACAAAGTCGCCACCAGTCTATGAGGTAAACAAAATGAAACCCCTTACAGATTCCACACTAATGCAGTTTCATATTTCGATTGAGTGTAAGTGTGTCTGTGTCATTTCATCGAACACGTGGAGAACAAATGCACCCAGTTGTGAACCACATTATTCATGGAAAATTTTAACATAAAACAGCAGAACAGATGCACCAATTTGAAGCGGATAAGAGACAGTAGCTTACCGCGACGTTTCGGTTTGCCAGAATATGTAATAAGAGGCAGCTCGTTTTTGGTTAACTTTCTTTTAGCATCTTTCTTAGCTCCGTTTTGAGTTGGCTTATATTGTTTTGTTGGCTGGTGAAAATGTTTTTTTCATTGTAATTACGCCCAATAAACTGGCTGTGTGCATTTGACAAAAGAGTGCAGACTTTTTACTTAATTATTTCTCAACTTTTAAATTATTTACAGATAATGAACCGAATGATACTCAAGGACCAAGGTTTTTTTAATTGGCCTCAGTAGACATTTTTAATCTAGAGTTCTGACAAGTCCTGAAAAGTGGAAATAACAGCACGTTCTTGTTTTTTCACCATAAATTAAAACCAGTCTTACATAAAACCATCCCGCAAGTCCGCAACACAATATAATCTCATTATTCACTTCATGAACTAGCCAAATAAATAAATATATGTGTATATGTGTGTGTATATATATATATTGATAAGTTAAAAAATAAAAAAACAGTATATTAAAATCTGTATCTGATTGAAAAAATAAGTTGTGATGCCTCTTACATGCCCGTAGCAAAGTGACGTTCCGAGAAAACTACATATACAAAAACAAATTGAACCAAGAACTTAACAAATCAAATTCCAAAGACAAACATGCAAGCAAATGTAAAACATTAGGATTGTATAGATGTTGAAGTGCATGCTTGCAGCTGTTGTGCTTTTGCTTGATTTTGAAAGTATAACAGCTAACGTTTACCACCCACGAAACTCTCTAGCATCCAGACTGCCAATTCCTGACCCAATCTGTCAAAGTTGCAATATTTCTAGTGATATCCTCAATTGTATCACTCTTCAATGCCAAAACAATATCCTCTGGGTAACTTTCCTTCGCCTCCTCCAGCAGAACTTGAAAAATTTCACATTCTATATTGTTTGTGAGCTTTGCCCCAGTGTAACCTCTGCCAAAAAAGTCGATTCTTGAGAATCTGAAGAGTAACCAAGTAAAAAGAACTGAAATAAACCAGTCATTAACACCTAATATCACCTACCTCTTTGTCAAGCGATCGTACAACACAGAATTTTCAGTTTGAAGTACAACCACTCGATCAAACCACCGTTCGGGAAAGAAATCGCATCCGTGGTAGTCCACAATATTTCCCCCTTGTTCCATTATATCCTCTAGTTCATCACACACCTACAAAATCCGCACAAGAACGAGTGATCAATGATGACCTTCCTTCAACTGTCAATCAGAATACATATGATAAAGCAGATTCTAAAAATGATGATCACAATTAATTAGTCAATTAAAAATGTCCCTCTTAGAATTTGAGAAACAACCACTTGCTTAAGGCTCTGTTCGGTATTGCTCTCTAGCCAAAATTGTAAAGTGTTTGGTAACCACTTGCAACTGTAGTTGAAAGCTAAGTGATTTTGCCTCATATTAACTTTAAAAAACACATTTCATTATAAACTTTTATTTTGCGTTTAGAGCTTTCATTTCTCGATGGCAACAACACCTCAATGCTCAAGGGAGCCCAAATCACATGCCCAAAATTTATTTCAATTTTCATTCTGCTTTTCCAGAGTAAATTTAATTTCTACTCAATGAAATATATATTATTAAAATAATTTGCTACAAATAAAAATTACCCAAAAATTAAAAAAAATAGAATTCAGGAACTATCAATTTTCAGTTTTTGATAAATTACATACACCGCAATTGAATAGAAAATTAAGCACACTAACAAATTTAAAACATAATTTATTGAGTTCAAAACAAACAAAAAAGCTAGGAGATTTAGCTCAAGATTTTTTTTTTTCTAAATACCAGATCTTCGTTGATGACGTGGCAATCGAGCTCATCGTCCCAGCCGTCGTGTAAATTTTTTTCTCTGACCAATTCTCCGATGTTAATGTGACGGAGTTTCGTCGACTCTGCTAGAGCAGTCGACGTCGTCGTTTTACCAGTTCCCGGCGTTCCGGTGACTAATATATTGGGTCGACTCCTCTTGCTATCCTGCACCATGTTGTATCTTGCGCACACCTCTCTTGTACTTGCTGAATTTCAGAGTTTTCCAGTACCGAGAAACCCTAATTAGATGAGATTTAAGAGTTATGCGTGTGTGCGGAACTTTAGGCGTAATTTATAAACCAGTCCCTAGGGTTTGTCTAAAATGTAAATGAAGCAATAATTTTACAGATAAATTAATTAAGTCCTATAATTTTTTTAGTTCTTAGTTCCCTTTTTGCACTACAGCCCTTCAGGCTTCACCGTCAGTGACGGTTATTAAAATGATTAACGGAATATTGATTTTTCTATTTCACTGTTATAATAAAATAACGAAAATTACCCATAAAAATTCATTAAATAATAAACTTATTAAGATTTTGCTAACTAAAATTACAAATATCGAATTTGACAATTAGGATGCAAGTTGTGAGATGCTGTTAACTGAGAGTAAATGAATAAAAAAATATGATCTTGTATGTTAGTCATTATGTAACAAATAGTCTACTACATCTGTCAGGTATATTGGGATCACTTAAAAACTAAGAAGGACTTTTTTTATTGATTTGGTAAATTTTATAGTAATTTGAATTTAGTATGAATGTCAGGGGCTTATCTTCAAACTACCATGCAAATTTAGTGCCCTTTCGTGTTTTGCAAGCAAAACTATCTATGTGTGAATTCCTGAGTAAAAATTATCTCAATGAACTGTGTATACTTTTCACTCAGCAATCAACATGGTAGAGCAAGCCCTAATCTTCATCATCTCTACATTTTTTTCCTTTGAACTCTCTCTCTTGCTTTCATCTGAAAACTACACTCTCTGTATGGATGTCTGCATATCTCGGTTTGAATTAATATATTTTGTTAATTGGATATACACACACACACACACACACACACGAGATGAATTAATTCTGTAAATATAAATTTTTTTCTAATCCAAAAATTTATTAATTAATTTGTTTATTAGCCAGACCATGGCGTTTTAATTAACACTGATGATTTGTCTACCTCAGTTGAGAACGTTTCTTATCCGCAATGGATTCTCAATTCTTTGCAAGGATTGTCCCGCTGCTAACTACAAGGCCAACTACTCGAGGTAATAATATTGCAGGAAGTTTTTGAAAAAAAAAAAAGATAAATTTGATTAATTATCTTAATGTGGATCTGCGTCATGTCTATGCGCTTGCTGCAACTGTATCTGTAGGGTGAAAATGGATGATTGAATTTAGTTATGTTGCTGTTGTGATCATGTAGTTGCCTATGCTTGAGAATTATACTAATCCACATTCATTTTAAAAATATCAAAAAGCAATTATAGTCAATTTGTCCCTAAGAGAGATTTGGGTATGTTAGGATTTAAGGCGTTGAGCGTAGGTGTACTTAGGTGAGCCATTAGATGGTAATCACTAGATGTCGAGAGGGTGTTTAGACTCTTTAGTTGTTAGTGTTTTCAAAATTAAGTAGGACGTACGGCACTTAAGTCTGTTCCTGATATTGTTACATCACACAGTTGCTACTTGCAATTTTCCTTGAGCATTTTGGTATTGTTGACTGTTGTGATGGTGATGTATTGATGCCACTACCGAATCAATGCTATCTTATACAAGACTTCAATCTAGCATTTTTGCTGAAAAGTTGCTATTATTTTGTCATTGCAGGAAATTGAGTACATTGGGTACTTCTTCAGGAAAGCAAAGATCACAGCTTAAAATTAAAGATGCTATATGAATGGTAATGCTGAATAATATTCTTTTGCATGACCTAATTTTGCTCATTTACTTCCTACATTTCAGTTGGTGTGGTTAGCGAAGGAGGTAGAAATGAAGAGGATGATCTTGAGATGAAGCAGAGGGTCGTCCTGCCACCCGTTGTCAATGATACAGTTCAGAAAGATGAGGGTTTGATAGTTTTCTTTCCTACAGGTAGAGCTTTTGTTAAAATTGTTAAATGTGTCAATGTGATAGCGAACTAAAGTACATTTTTAATGATTCATTTCAAACCTTTATTGAATTATTCAAAGACGTGAATGGGGAACTGCTTCTCTATTTAAGCTGCAGTTTGTTGTTACTATGAAACCAAAAGTGATTTATGCCTTTTAAGATTTGCTATATTGAGACAAAACTGCAGCTTTGATATTTCAGAATTTTTGAAAGCAAACTTTGCCGATTTCTTGAATAACTTGTTGCAGAGGTCTGAGTGAAATTTGGAAAAATAAATCAAAGCGTCTGTTCATACTAAAACTTATACCAAACGTTTGTTTGCCCACCATTGATTTGATTTTATCCGTTTCTTTGAGTTTCCTTTTTCACTTTTCAAAATGTTAGAGATCTAACTTCAAGTCAATTTCAGGGATGCCTGGTAGTGGTAAGCATTCTCTCTGCCAGGAATTACTCAACATGTTTAGGCTTGGGAGACGGTAGGTCGGTTCATAGTTTGTGTGGTGGCCTTGCAACTGATGGTCTTGGCGAAGGTAGGCTGCTTGTTCATAGGTTTACTACAGTCATTATGTCTTTGATTGATTAAAGATTTTTTTGGGTTCTTACTACTACTATAATTATGAATTCTTTGGGGTTCATACATATTTGTAGGAGAATTCTGGGACAGAGTTACTAGTGTGCGCAGAAGAAACCAATATTCTATACTACTTGCAGACAAATATGCAGAATTTTGGGCACAGGTAACATCCTTATTTCTACTTGCAAAAATTTTGACACTAAGTAATAAAAAAAAAAGGTGGTTTAAATAAATTTCTTTTATCCTAGAAATTTTTAAAGAAATTTATTGGCCATGTATATAGAGCTGCCCATTTCCTATTTAGACAAAGGCACTTCAATTGATTGTCCTCTTGTGTATAAGCAAGAGCCCGGGGGAATCGGATCCAAATAGATTCTGGGTGGAATAGAATGGAGAGCATAGTAATTACCAAAAAAAAAAAGAAAGAAAATCCTTTTTTCCTAAAGATGTCAATTCGCGTGCCTTTTTGCCTTGTCTGGTTATGCAGGTCGCACAAATTTGCCGCTACACTAGAGCCGTTGCTATCCCCGTTATACCTGATTCTGAAGGTTGAGAAATTCGGTGTCCATCTAAACTTATTCTTAAATTACTAAAATTCCTTACTTTGAGATTCGATTAGAATTTTTCATCATGCAACTGGAGATATAAATGAAATATTCATTTACAAATCGATTTTTCCTATGTCAAGTATCCATATTTTGTACATTTTATGAGAGGTTTTACTTGCATATGATTCAGACTCCAATGGCTTCTTGATTGAAAGCAATGAGTGGGAACCTTTTATGATTAATATCTTCCTCTGATTGGTGGATTTTACATCAAAATACATATGACACGTGTACGAGAGTTCGCCAGCTAATGCTTTACGCCTATATGGCCTAATGCATAACGCAGCATTTTCCCACTTCTCATCTTAGCCTTCACTTTAGGAAATAAGTGGCACAAAATATCTAAAAGCTCGATAGAGCTAAGTTCATGAGAAGATCCTTATCGACTGGGACAATTAGTTTGTCTATCAGGACTATGGGGAAATAGAACTGTGTGTTTATGATAGGCATGGGGCACTGTCTTTGCTATTTATTGTGTGTTTATGATAGGGATGGGCCACTGTCTTTGATATTTATCTGAGACATTGAAGTTCTAAAATGCCCCTCTACTGCGTTTAAGCCTCTATCACTGGTCAATGCAATTTGGTTAGGTTTAAAGTTGGTGCATTACTTCATGGTTTTTACCTTCATACCTCTGCCACCAAATGATTATCTTTGAGGTCCATTGAACGTGCAGGAGCGGATTCGAATTTATTTTCTCTTGATGAATTAGCTGTTTTCATGTTTCGTGTGCTTCAAAGAGTTAATCATCCGGTATTTATTCACCTTTGCCTTGTCAATTTGAAATGTAAACCAGATATCTTTCCTTTACAAATATTTGGATTTGCATCTTTTTTAAAATCTATATTTGCATCTTTTTTAAAATCTATATTCTAAGTGCTATATGAATGACTACAAGGAATCCTTGACAAGAACTCTGCAATAGCTGGGTATGCTCTGCTAGCATTTTATGATGACCTTACGTTCAGAATGGTATGAAGATTATACTCCCAACTGTACTTCGTTGATTATGCAAATCTTTTCTAGGGTCTTATATGCTTTCAATTTTCAGAATCCTAAACAGTTTGAGGATCTCTTCCATAGAGGTTTCGGTTCTGTTGTCAAAATGCCATTGCTTAAAAAAGACAGGTAAGGATATTTTTAGGATACTGCGTGATGAAATATAAAGCTGTGGCCCCCCTTTTTTATTTTTTACTGTATAATACTTTCTTTTGGTTCTTTAAGTCCTCGTACACCATTCACAGTTTCACACAGTTGAAACCAAGACTTCAGTTGTGTAGAAACATCAAACGTGAAAGGGCCGTAATATATTAACTGCAAGTTTGAGGGGCCTAAACACACAAATTTACCTACAAATGTGCTAAATTTTCGTTAGTACCTTGATTTTCTTAAAAATTGATTTTGGCGAGCTCGACATAGTTCCCCACACAGTTTAATTATCATTTGTTTTTGCAATGTCATCAGAGATTTATTGAATTTCTAGTCGACTTTTCTTTCGTAGCATCATCGATAATATGAAAGTTTTGTAACTTTTTAATCTTCTATTTTTTGAATGTTGCTATGGTAATGATCACTGCAGTGCTTGAATATGCAGTAGTCCTATGCCTGATCAAGTGAGGTCTGTTCGGGTCTGGTTTAAAACTGTTTGAGCTTGAACGAGTGAGACAAGCAAGGTTGATGACCAAATTTTACATGCCTCGTTGATTCTTATATTTCTCATCATAAAATCATTCGGCCTTAAGCTTACCATAAATTTTCATATTTACTACTCCATCTGTGCTTAGATTGGATTACACCGAGAGATCATTTGCAGAGGAGTGGGCTAAATGGGAAAAGCAGCTGCGAGAAATTTTATTTAGCAATGCCGACTATCTTGGTTCTATTCAGGTCAATATCTGAGGTTCTTCTGCTTTGAGAGCACATGCTAAACATGTTAAAATTGGTATGACAAATTGATGACAAGAAATATTTGTTTCTACTTTTTATGTTAGGTTCCATTTGAAGCAGTAGTCAAGCAAGTGTACGAACAAATAAGCCTTATTGCGAAAGGTGAACGTAAATTAGCACCAAGTACTCAGCCGAGATATTTCGAAAAAATTAATTATGCTGTTGTGAATTTACCTGATACACAGATCCAAAGGCTGCTTGATAATGTAAGTGATTAAATAATTAATTACGTTTGCTCTTGCCTGATTGGCCATCTACTTACATATAGATGTCCTTTCATATTCTCTCTGCTGTAAGCAGCTTGTTGCAAAGGATCCGAAATTTGCTCAATTTTTTGAAGACAGAGACATGGAAAGCAACCAGTTAATTGTTCTTGCTTCCGGGAAAAGGAACGGAATTTCAAATGTAGTCAGTTATCAACGCTATGTCTCTGGAACAGGTGTAGCCGTGGAATTCACTGCTCTGCTCTTCACTGATAACTTGGCCGCATTGGAGGCTCAATGTTCCTTTGGTGATGAAAAGATAGTTTCCGGATACCCATGGACCCATACTGTCATTTGGAGGAGAGATGATCTTGAAGATTCAGTTGCGGAGTCGGCTGACGACAGAGAAACTGGAACAAATAGAGAGGAACATTCGGACATTGAAACTGACAGTAGCTTGTTGCCGCATTTGCACTCGGAGGGGAAGGCAACTCGTTGCGAAATCAACCCTCCGGTTACCGTATTGGGAAAACTAGAATTCCGTTAAGCAATTTGATTCCTCTATGGTTTTGCCATATGATGATGATATGAGGCTGCCCATGTTATGAGAAATAAGAGTGAGATGGGCTAGCCGCTTTTGACTTTTTGGTATAAATTCCCATGTAATGAGTATTCTAGGCTGCTTGCTTCTTAGAGAAACAAGATTGTGCTCCTGAAGAAGCTGTTTTTTAACTTAACGTTTGGTTTATTGTCTCGATATGAATAGCAAAGTGGGTTTAGATTTGGCAGAAATATCTGAAAAATATGTTTGAAAATTATATTTGTTTTTGTTTTATAAGGAGGCAAGTGTCAAGTATGTTTTTATAAACGAAAAATATCTCAAATCTGAAGATTTTAATATTTTTTCAATTGCAATAAGTGTTACATATGTTATGCGCTTGTTATAGTTCATAAAAGAGAAGGAAAAAGACAATTACATATGTATACTTTGGTGACATTTGCTTTTTTTTTTTTTTTTTTATCTAAAACCTGAATAGACCTGAATTAATCTGAATTCTGAATAAAATTGAATATCTGAATTTGAATTATATGTTTGTTTTTTTGTCTGAATTGCTAAAAATAAATATTAAGTTGTTCTTTTTTTAACTTGAAAATTTTAAAAACTAGTATTTTGCAATTGTATCCTCACAAATTATAAATGTGAAACAAATAATAACCATTTCAAAGAACATAAATAAGATAATATATTATTATAATATAAATTATGTTCAATTGAATATAATCTTTTAATATTCTTAATCAGCATATGTTAGCCAATTTTATTGTAGTTGATGATGTTTTTATATAAAAATATTCATAAAAAAATTATGTACTTAAATAATGCTAATTTGAAAAAAATGAAAATATAAAAATAATAATAGTCTGTCATTGTATTATCATAAGTTGTAGAGATGAGTCATAATGATTATTATTAAATTTTATTTAGGTAAGGATGAAAATTAATTAATTAGATAAAGATATTTTAACTAATATCTTTTAATGATATCATTCAAACTTTTTAAATTAAGCAAAAAACTAAAAAAAAAGGCTTAATGACTTAATGAATTAGGTGGCATTTGTTTTTTTTATCTGAAACTGAATATACCTAAATTAACCTGAATTCTGAATAAAACTGAATATCTAAATCTGAATGATATGTTTATATATTTTTATTTGAATTGCTAAAAATAAATATTAAATTATTTGTTTTCTTAACTTAAAAAATCTGAAAATTAATATTTTTACATTTATACCCTTACAAATTATAAATGTTAAATAAATAACAAATATCTCAAAGAACTTAAATAAGATAATATATTATTGTAATATAAATTATATTTAATTAAATACAACCCGTTATATTCTAAATTAGTATATGTTAATCAATTTTTATTATAGTTCATGATGTTTTTATAAGAAAAATATTCATAAAAATTTATGACGATAAATAAAACTAATTTGAAGAACGCAAAAAGATAAAAATACTAATAATCTACCACTATATTATCACGAGTTATACAAATAGATAATAATATTAATTATTACATTTTATTTAAGTAAGAATAAAAATTAATTAATTAGATATGGATATTTTGGAGAATATTTTTTAATGATATCATTAAGATTTTTTGATTAAGTGAAAAGCTAAAAAAATTGGCTTAATAACTTAATAACTTAATGAATGAAAGTTTTTATTAAGTTGAAAAAATAAATGGGCATAATGATTTAACTAATTAAAATTAAGTCAATTTAATTGACTTAGTTAAGTTATTAAGCCAATTTTTTAGCCTTTTACTTAATCTAAAAAGTCTGAATTATATCATTAAAAGATATTATCTAAAATATCCCTATCTAATTAATTAATTTTCTTTCTTAATTAAATAAAATTTAATAGTTAGTATTATTATCCATATCTATTGCTTATGATAATATAATGGTAGACTATTATTATTTTTATCTTTTTATTTTCTTCAAATTAACATTACTTATCTTCATAAATTTTCTAAATACTTTTCATAGAAAAATAATATAAACTACAATAAAATTGATTAACATATACTGATATAGAATATAAAGGGTTGTATTCAATTTAACATAATTTATATTAAAATAATATATTAAATATATTATCTTATTTAAGTTATCTGAGATATTTATTATTTTTTTAATATTTATAATTTATAAGGGCATAAGCGTAAAAATATTAGTTTTTAAAATTTTTAAAATAAAAAATAAACAACATAATATTTATTTTTAGTAATTCAAATAAAAAATAAACATTTCATTTACATTCAGATATTCAGTTCTATTTAAAATTTAGATTAATTTAGATCTATTTAAATTTCAAATAAAAAATCAAACGCTACATTAATGATTTAACTAATTGAAACTATTCAATTAGATCATTAAATTAAAAAAACAAACGGTCTCTTTGTTAAAAATTTATAAGTTAAAAATTTGGATAATACAGACGAAAATATTCTACTATTATATTTAAAAATAATAGTTTTGAAAAACAAAATAGCTTTCAGTGAGTCGGGTTCGAACCAGCGCCAAATTTTTTTTTATGTGAGGGTTTTGCGGAACATCAAGTTCCGTTCAAGTTCCGTTCAAGTTCTTACTTGCTAAGCAAGCAATCTATTTATAAGTTCCTGCTGTGTGTAAAATAATCATGTACATGTGTCAACAAAACATATTTTCAACTCGACATGGTATGCATATGAATAAACCTAACCCTCATCTCTATTCACAGTCTTTTCAAATACATCTTCATGATTGTGACTTAGAATCTCATCATCTCGTCCGCTTTTCAAAATTTTACATAATATCTCGATGTAATATTCTTTTTGCTTAATTATTCTGTGAACATTCTTGGCTACAGTTGTATTTGTATTTGTTTTTCCAACCCAGAATTTTTTTCTACTTTTAATTTCGTTTGCTAGGCCAAGGAGTTTTAACTCTGATGATGCTTTAATTATTTATTACTGTCCACAGTTGAGGACGTTTCTCATCCGCAATGGATTGTCAGTTCTTTACAACGATTGCCCTGCTTCTCAGTACAAAGCCAATTACCTAAGGTATGAGTATTTCACACTTGCAAAATATGAAGGCTTGTGGTAATTAAGAGATTTAGAATTTATGTGGGATTGGATTGCAATGGATTCACAGCTACAATAAAATGAATCACTGACTCATATCAGTATGCAAGTGGGTGTAGACGACACAATCTGTTTCAGGGCTTTCAAAATTAAGCTGAAGTACAATAGCCGAAAATACCCTTAAGGCTCTTTCTAGTAGATAGCTCACATTCATGAACTTGTAACTAATTACTTAAATAAATGATAGATCATGACAATTAAATATCCAATTGAGGACAATAGTCATCAGAATATTACTAAACAATTGTCTGATCATGTATTTGGTGATATAACCAAATTTTTGTTATTTTATATGAGAATGCTATTCTATATTTTTTGCTGAAAAGCCGTAGGAAATTGAATACATGGAGCACTTCTGCAGGAAAGCAAAGACAACTTACAAGTATGCTATATAGATAGACGGTAATGCTGAAATTATTTTTTTGGCAAAAAGTAACTAACTTGCTTATTTTCTTTTGAGATTTCAGCTGGCATAGTTCGTGAAGGAGATGGGGATGAAAAGCGGAATCCTGAGACTAAGCGGAAGTTGCCGCCTGAATCCCTGAGACCCCCAGTAGATGATGTAATTCAGAAAGATGACGGTTTGATAGTTTTCTTTCCAGGTAGGGATTTCATTAAATAGCAAGCCATATCAATTTTAGCATAGCAAACTTTTTAAAGATTTGCTTAGTTCCCAATGGAGTTTTTCAGAGAGAGAAATGGAATCATAATATAAATTTTGTGGTTTAAGTAGTTCAGCGCAAAAAATGATTTACCAAATTTCTGTGGATGGGATGAGGGAAAATATTATGCTGTACGTGAATGAGTACCACATATGTGTTTTGGTTGCCCTTTCGAAGATTTGAAAGCCAGGCTCGTACGGGTGACAAAATTGCTACTCTACTGATTTAATGATAAAATTTGTTGTATACCTTTGTGTCTATTTTTGTCCTTTTATTGTGTTTTTATTTTGAATTTGGATTTTTTTTTTATCCATTTCTAAAATATTAGGGAATTTCAAGACAAGTTGGATATTTATTGCTGAATTGTCATATTCAGGAATGCCAAGTTTTTATAAGCATTCTCTTTGGATGGAATTACTAAATACACCGAACGGTCTTGGAGATGGTAGACCGATCCGTAGTTTGAAGGGTGATCTTTTCATGGAAAGTACAATGAGTTTAGACTACAACAATAATGCTCTGCTTATGAAATTGAGAATTGGGCTTTTTGTGACCCAACTGATATTTGCATGTGACCTGAGATTACTATAATAAAGTTGTTTGATTGCAGTCACTAAGTCATCAGGTTGGTCAAAAGTTATTCAAACTGTACAATTGATTGTTACTAATTTTATGGGTTGCTACAGTAATAATTATAAACTTATTTATTCATATATATTTTATAGGGGAATACTGGGAGAAAGTTACTAATGAGCGCATAAGAAACCCATATTCTATATTGCTTGTAGATAAGAATCCACCATGCCGAAAACACCGGGATGTCAATGTGGTAACACGCTTATTCTAAGGGCTTTACAATTTTTTTCAAAAAATTTTTATTGCTGTTGGAAATTTTATTTTATGACCATGCTAAATATGCCACCTGATGCTCTTTTTATGTTTTTGCAGATGGAAGAGATTTGCTTTTACACCAGAGCCTCTGCAATTCCTGTTGTACCTGATTTTGAAGGTTATTTTAGTTTCCTTTTACAAACTGACACTGCTATGAATGGTGACAAATTGATAATGTCATGTGCACTCAGTCTTTCATTAAATTTCACAAAGTCATATCTTTGCCTTTTCAAAATAGAGTTCTAAAGGATTAATTGTCAAATGTTCCCCCACTCACGTTGAAGCTATTTTATTCAAATGGTTAATGCGATTTTATTATGTTTAAAGCACTGGCGGTACTGGCTGCTGATGTTTCATGCCCTTGGACTGGCTACGTCTGCTGATTTCATGGTTGTTACCTTCATATCTCTGCCATCAAATGATTACAAACTGTGGTCCGTTGAACGTGCTGGAACAGATTCAACAATTCAGTTCTCTCTTGATGCATTAGCTGTTTTCATGTTTCATTTGCTTCAAAGAGTTCATCATCCATACATATATTTATCTTTTCCTTTTAAATTTGTAATTGTTTTCATATATTTTTACCTTGAATGTCCAGATTATTATCGCATTTATTTCATTTTTAATGCCATATGGGATCTAGGGGACTCTTGTAAAGGTCTGTCCGAATGCTGCCGGTTACGTTCCTCAGGTATTTTATCGCCTTATTAAGGACAGGGTATGATGTTTATTTTTTGACCAGTATAATATTGACGTTTCGATATATACTAAAAGCATTATCTGATCTCTTATGCTGTCAATTTTCAGAGTAATCCATGGTTCAACTTTGAGCGTGATTTGCTTAAACGTTTCAGTTCTCTTGTCAAAATGCCGTTGCTGAAAAACGATAGGTGAATATGTTTTCTATAGAAGATGATACTTGATGAAATGTGAAATCGTGGCCCTTGTAACGTCATAGATGCAGGACACTCACATTTTAATTATCTTTTTGTAGTGAATCTGTGTCATTTGCCCCCCTCTTTTACTTCATCTTTTCGTTGTCCCAATCTAGAATTTCTTTTTTTTTTTCCCCTTGTCATTCTTTAACATGTGATAACTGACATAACTGCTTCCACGGTACCCAGTTAATCCTTCAAAACCATATCAGCAAACATACCTCATCAGCGCATCTGCCATGTTAGCACTATAATGGAACCTGGAACCTCTGTGAAAGCTGAATTTCTAACCACAGTCTCACGACTAGAACTAAGTCCCATGCCTAGGAGATTTTATCAGTAAATTTCTATTTATTCAGCACCTAAGAATTTTTATCTTCTAGTTTTGGGATGCTATTATGTTGATGATCACTAAGGTGCTTGAATTTGCAGGATTCCTCTGCCTGATCAAGTGAGGTCTGCTCTGGAGGAGGGTATAAAACTGTGCAAGCTTGAGAAAAGGTTGATACCGAAAACTTTACCTGTCTATAGCTATATATGATGAATATAATGCATCGATCCTTATATTTTACGCTTTAAAATATTGCCATAATAGCACATTTTGGAAATGATAAGACTTAACATCCATTTTGTTGTTGCTTGGAAGAGTATGTATTGCAATACTTGCCGGAGATAAAGGTTCCGAACTTAATTATTAAGCTTAACTACTGTCAAATTTTGATTATTTAAGGGGCCAAATTTTGAATCCCGTTAGCGTTGATGAATTACAATTTAATTAGTAATCAATTATGTCTATGGCTCATTCTGTCAAGAGTCCATGGATTCTTGTGGACTACCTAAGAATACGTACGTTTATTAGTTGATATCAAAATGAGATATCACATAAGCATTATTATTCTCTTACGTATATCTTATGTATTTCGTATGATGTCAGTTGGGAATACTCCAAAGGATCTTCTCCGAAGAAGTGGGCTAAATGGGAAATGCAGTTGGAAGAAAGTTTTCTTAGCAATGCTGACTACTTTCATTCCGTTCAGGTCAACATCTTTTGCTAATATTGTTTAAATACTGAGATTGTATTGAGCTGACACAATGATGATCAGGTTCCATTGGAGTCTGCATCCAAGCAAGTGTTCGAACAACTAAACCTTATTGCAAAGGGTGGATACAAATTGTCACCAAGTGTTTCCCCGAGATGTTTCAGATGCATTCATCGAACTCTCGTTAATTTACCTGTTGCTGAGATTCGAATTCTCCTTGATGATGTAAGTAAATGATTGGATTATTATTTTTTGGAATTGTCTCGTTGCACATAGAGCCAGAGTCTCTTGGTATCTAATCTAAACATCTGTGTCTTAATCTATAACAACAAGTTGGTTGCCAAGGATCCCAACATTGGGCACATTTTGAAAGACAGAGACTTGGAAATCACACAGAATGTCTCTCTTGCTAAACAGAGACTTCACGGTATGCAAGCTGTAAGTAGTTATGCACCCTTTTTCTATCAAAGCATCACTGTGAAATTCACTGCTCTGCTCTTCGATCAATGGTCCGCCGCATTGGAGGCTGAGCTTTTTGTTGATGATCAAGAGATAATTTCCTCAAGGTCGTGGTTCCACGTACGCATATGGAATATTTCAGAAATTTTTTATAGTCATTCTGAAAAATTGCTGCGTTTGCATCAGTTGGGGCTCGCAGACCGCATTGAAATCGACCCTCCATTGATAATCTCATCGGCATTAAGTGAATTTGTTAGGTCCTTCTATATTGGTCATGTATGCATCCGCCAGATTATTATTACTTTTTTTTCCAGCCCTCTGCGGAATTAAACATATATTTTTAGACGTACAAATTAATTAAAGTGTCATTTACTGCCTCAACTGGCGTTTTCTATCACAAAGTACACGACTTTCTGAGGCGTTGTCATCGGAGCAGAGAAACAATCTGGTTTGCCTTCTCTCAATTCGATGGATTCGCTTGTGTGGTTTTTTATCACCCATCTTTTTGTTCAGTATTCGGGTTACCCGTTGGACCTCAAGTTGAATTAATTTGTTGGGTACTTAATGCACCAAACCAACTGGCGACCGCTAAAGGCGGTGGAGGAGTAATGAAAGCCACTGAAAGTGGCCTTCCTGAGGAGTAATGCACCAAACACTTCTTCACTTATGAAGCATCAAGTTTTCAAGAGCGAGATATGTTTATGCTCATTGAAAGTAACTGTATTTTAAAGCCATCGATTTGGTCAACTGCATCATATCTTTATGTTCATAAATCATGAGCTGATTTCCATATAAACATGTTTGGATAAAATTTCTGGGATGTATATGTAAAACCGCACCATTCTATCTACATGACCTACTGGGATCTCTTTAATGTCACGGGATCTCTTTAATGTCACGGGCCACTCAAATCACCCGCAAACGGAGGTTAATTTGGCGCGTACGTTACATGCCCAATTAAATGCAGACTCCAATGAAACCTTGAAATCAAGATAGGAACCCGATCATCATGATAATGGCTTATATAGTCAACCTGATCATCATGCGCAACCGTGCATCCCTTTACATGCCCAATTCAAGGTACAACCTTGAAATCAGGATAGGCATTAGAAAGTTTTCACATAAATTATTTCAGGGACTAAGTTTTAAAAAACCATAACGAATGTAGTGCTATTCGTGTTTAGAAAGCAAACTATCTAGAGTAACTATATTTCACTCAACGTGGTGGAGCACAACCCTAATCCTCATTTGTTATTTTTTTCTTTTAACACTCAAAATCTGTCTACGCTTGTTTGTATTGCTCTATGCTGATCAGGGCTTAAATTTTTGTTTATTGAATGGATCAGCACGCAAGGATGAATTAATTCTGTAATTACTTCAAATCCAGAAATTTTATTAATTTTTTTAGCTTTATTTATTTATTTTTGGGTCTATCCGCAGCTGGGAACGTTTCTTAATCGCAATGGTTTGTCAGTTCTTTAATTTACAAGGATGGCCCCGCTGCTTATTACAAGGCCAACAACTTCAGGTAAGGTTGTAGAATTAAGTTGACTTAGAAACTTGAAATGAAATTTTTCAATTTGCCGTTTCTCTTGGGTGATAAGGACGTATATACGATTGAACAGAACTATACGAAGAATTGTGCGGCTACGTAGTTTTTAATCATTGAAATTTACATTTGCGCACTTCCTAATCCAGATTGGTTCTAAAATATTGTTAAAGAGCAACTAGTTTATGCTTAACATAAAAAGACTTGGGTATGTTTAAGATTTGAGGTGTTGCTGTACTATAAAACATATTACTATTTAACAAGTGTAAGTAGGCAAATACTTAGCTGGTGAATAGATCCCAAGTGACGATAGTCAGGCATTGACACTGATTGACGGTTGCGATAATAAAATGTTTTGATTCCACAACCACTAAATATCTGTTATGGTGAAATATATAAGAGTCTTTATTCTAGCATTTTTGCTGAAAAGTTGTCATTATTTTGTCATTGTAGGCAAATAAGTAAATTGGGTCCCTCTTCAGGAAAGCAATGGCACCATCCTTGACGAATGGTAATGCTGAAAATGTGTTTTTTTCTTGACCGAACTTGCTTACTTTAACATTTCAGTTGCCGTAGTTTGTAAGGGATGTAGAAACCAAGTGGGAGATCTTAAGATGAAGCGGGAGGTACGGCCATCAAACCCTAGACCCCTAAGTCCGTGAGGATGATAAAATTCAGAAAGATGAGGGTTTGATAATTTTATTTCCTCGAGGTACATATTTCAACGAATTGCAAAGTGCCGTCAATTTGATCTTAATATACTTTTTATTGGGTTATTGGAAGATATGAATATGGGAAGGAGCATTTTGATTTCAGTACGTAGTCTGTTGTTAGAATTAAAAAATTATTTTCTTCTAATTGAATCTGTTACACAAGAGCCAGAAGTAATTTGGACGCCATTCCTTTGGCTTCTTCAGTTTTTTTGTTCCGTTAAAATTAAACTTTCTTTCAAAAGTTTATGGAATTTCAACCTAATTCTTGATATATATTGAATTGTAATTTTCAGGGATGCCTGGTAGTGGTAAGGCATTCTCTTTAATTTGCAAGGAATAAGTAAACACGCCAGGCGGTCTTGAAGATGGTAGAGCAATCAGTAGTTTTGAGGGGCGGGCTTACGCTTAGTAAACATTTCTTAGAAATTTTGTCATTAGATTGATTAAAGTGATTAAACATTTCTTAGGCGGTCTTCAATACAACTTAAGCAGTAGGTGTACTGAAATTATTATGTCATTAGATTGATTAAACATTTCTTAGAAATTTTGTGAGACTACCATAATCATAAATTTATCTATTCACTCATATTTATAGGAGAATACTGGGATCAAGTTGCTAAGGAATGTGAAAGAAAGCCATGTTCTATTCTACGTGCGGAGAAGGATGCATCTGCCATCATTGGAGGTGTTGAAAGTCAAATATTGTCTTGCCAACTTCAAAAAGCAAAATCGGTGGCATGTTTTTGTTGACATATGCATGGAGAAAAAGGTAGTGGTTTTCTAGATGCGGCTTGAATTTGTCAAAACTGTTGATTTTGGTTGCCGGTTTTCAAAGACATTTAGGGACAATGACTAAATGCATGCATGATCTTCGGCTATAAATATCAAGCCATTTGTTCATTTGAATGCATCCACATTCTGAGAGCAATTGCAAGTGAAGCAGTTTCAAAGATTTGAGAGAGCTTCTACTTGAGTGTTCTAGTGGGGATTCAATTGTGTGGATTCGGGTTTTAGGTATTGAGAGTTTTTCCCATTTATTAGTGAAATTATATTCTAGTCTCTACTCGTGGACGTAGGCTTTACGCCAAACCATGTAAACTATTCTGTTCGAATTTTTCTTTGCATTTGTTTATCACCACATTTATATTTCTCCATAAGCCACAGTCACCATAATATTGATAATTGCTCAAATTGCGCAACGTTCGTACTTGAAGTATATGACATTATTTACGTATACGGTACTAATCACAGATACGGTATTATTCATGCATACAGTGGAGACAGCGACTTGTGCTTGGGAGACAGTCTATTTGTGAATAGCTGTTGAAGGCACTGGTCATTGGGTAAAGAAGGATGGCAGAGGCGTCGTTGTCTTCTTCATCAGTGAGGACTACTGTGACTAATACAAAGTTTGAAGTGGAGAAATGCAATGATACAAATAATTTTGGTACATGGAAATGTGAGGTGTTGGATGTCTTATGTCAGTAAGAGCTGGAGCTTGCTCTTTGAAAAAAAGCTTGAGAAGATGGATGCAAGGAGTGGACAAAGATCAATAGACATGCATGTGGTAATATTCACCTATGTCTGGCTAAAGATCAGAAGTACTCTATCATGAGGGGAACATCAGCTAAGAAAAATTTGAACACAATAATTTGCATGGTTCGATATAAAGTTTACGTTTATGGGCAAAGACTAAAAGATAATTTTACTAATAAATGGGAATTTGTAAATTGAGAAAAAAACTCTCAAAACCCAAAACCCAAATCCACACAATTGAATCCTCACTAGAACACGTAAGTAGAAGCTCTCTCAAATCTCTGAAATTCCTTCACTTGCACTTGCAATCGCTCTCAGAATGTGGATGCATTCAAATGAACAAATGGCTTGGTATTTATGGATTGAGATTCTCTCATGATCTGAGCATGCATAATCTTTTACAGATCTTCTGCCATCTATATTTTAATAGTGGTGTATGGTTAGGATTCAACTATTTTTTTTTAATTTATTACCCACCAATAAAATTTGCTCAGATGATGCTCAGATCAGGAGATGATCCCGATCCGGTATTTATAGCCAAAGATACTGCATGCATTTAATCCTTGTCCCCCAAAGTCTTTGAAAAATGACGACCAAAATCAACAATTTTGACAATTTCAAGTGGCATCTAGAAAACCACCACATTGCATATGTCAACGAAAACTTGCCACCGATTTTGCTTTTTGAAATTGGCAAGCAATTAATCAATAATTCTACATCTCGGCGATATTTTTTTTTAAATCTGAGCCTACTATCAACCAATCATTCTCCAATCTCTGCCTTCTTCGACTATTTTCAAACTTGTAGGATATTGATAAGCTTAAACAATCGGCTCAGAATTTAAAAAAATTTCGCCGAGATGGAGAATTGCTGAGAGTCAAATAATGGCTTGCCAATTTCAAAAAGCAAAATTGGTGGCATGTTTTTGTTGACATATACATGGAGAAAATTTTGGTGGTTTTCTAGATGCCGCTTGACTTTGTCAAAATTGTTGATATTGGTTGCCGTTTTTCAAAGACTTTTAGGGACAAGGATTAAATGCATGCATTATCTCTGGCTATAAATACCAAGGCATTTGTTCATTTGAATGCATCTACATTTTGAGAGCAATTGCAAGTGAAGCAATTTCAGAGTTTTGAGAGAGCTTCTACTTGAGTGTTTTAGTGAGGATCCAATTTAGTGTATTGAGGTTTTGGGTTTTGACAGTTTTTTTCTAATTTTACAAATTCTTATATATTAGTAAAATTATCTTCCAGTCTTTGCCCTAGACATAAGCTTTATGCCAAACCACGTAAATTATTATGTTTAAATTTTTCTTTGCATTTATTTATCATCACATTTATATTTCTCCAGGAGACGCAGTCACCATAATATTGATAATTGCTCAACCCATACTTCCGCAACATGCTTAATTTTCTCTAGCGAAATTTTTGACATTACAGATGAAAAGGCAGATCACAATTTTGGAAAAGAATTTTGGCTATAATGTCATATACAAAATTCGCGGATGCAGCTCATACTCAATAACTAATTAACTTATGAGTTAAGGATTGTCCAAACTTATATGCTGAGTTCAGGAAATATTTTCAGCTAATGTAGAATATCTGTCCAGCAAATGGTAGCGTATTTTTTAAAAAATCAGGGGTATAAACTCTCATTTTTGCTTTCAGCTGCTATCAGCTTCTTCTTCTTCTTCTTTTTTTTCCTTTTTCCTTTTTTCACTGAACATTCCAAAAATGCCTTCGCTTTTCTATTTTTACAGATTGAAAATATTTCCCGCAACGCTCGAGCTGCTGCATTTCCCGTTCCAACAGATTCTGAAGGCTATTTTAAACACCGCTGTGAATTGTGAAATTTTGATAAGGCATCTATGGTTTAGAATATTGGAGCCCCTCAACTTGTTTAGTTAAATTACAAAAATCCACAACTAGAGATTCAATTAGAATATTCTTCATGTAATTGGAGATATAAGCCATAAAAAAAAAATTATATGACCAGTACAAAGAGTTTCATAAACATTCTTAAAAATTAATCAGTCGGCAGCTTACGAGATATGAAGGGATTAAAAGCAGCTAATGAAAATTTTATGTTGGCCATTTTATAATTTCATGTAAACAATTCTTTTATGCCACATAAACTACCAACTTAATTTATATAAAAGAGACTATACAAATGTTCTTGGGGAATTTTGACTTACTAAGAAAAAATTAGAACCAAAATGCTGCAGGGCAAAACAGTTTATCTTTTTATTATTTTGGCTTTCTTATACCAAAATTCCACCATTTCGGCTTTGTCATCTTTGCTCACTATTACCTAGGTGTATCACAACTAACACTAAAGAAATATTATACCTTCGTTTACTCCGAAATTCCCAAGTGCATGTACCCGGAAAAAGGTACAAAAATGACAATCAAGTTATTGGATAAAAATCAAAGGCTGTCATGTGGCCAATATGGACAGCATTGCACTATTCTCAAGGAAAAGGAAAATTAGCATCATTTTGGGATATTGCATGAGACTATCAATTTACATGATTCATTCATTTTAATACTTGCATTATATTATATGTTGCACCCAAATAAATCTTTAGTGATTGATTTGAATGACGAGAGTGATGTATAAACGCAACATTGGCTGTTGTATATATGTACAATTAACTTATGCGGCACCTTCATATCTGTCTGCAACAAAGTGATTTTGTTTGAGGTCTATTGAATATGCAGGAACAGATTCGTATTTATACTCTCGATGCATTGGCTGTTTTCATGTTTCGTGTCCTTCAAAGAGCTAATCATCCGGTATATATTCATCTTTCCCTTTTCTAATTTGAATGCTTTCGAGATATCTTTACCTTTAGATATGCTGATTTCTATCTTATTAGTCTACTAACATAACATCGATGGAATCTTTTCATCTAAAAAACTTTACAAAGTTATAAACACGCGAAAAATATATTTGTGTCTTTATATTAATTAAAAAGTATGTTTACTCTTATTACAAATAACCCCCTGGATCATCTATCAGGCACCGTTCCCGTTAGAGCATAAACCCTAATTCTCATTTCTATTTATATTTTTACTGAGTAATGAACTAACGATATCGTTACAAAGTAACCCTCTCACAGCTGAATCAACGGCGGCTACTCCCATTTACGCTTTGGGTTCAAAAACATGTCCATTATTTTATAACCTAGAGCTTGTCTTCTCCACTATTCAGTGGCTAACATCTTCTTTATAATTGTTCTTTTTTTTTTAATCCCTTTGATGTACGCTCTCTCAAAGTCCACCGAAGAGAATCTAAATATATTTTCATTTTACGTAATATCAGGGTATGCAGAAGGATTATGAATTAGTTTGTGTAATTATTTATATCCAAAAACAAATATATTGGTTTCTTTGATGATGCTTCGTCTATAATTGTCCACAGTTTGTGGAACCTTTCTTATCCGCAATGGATTGTTCGTTATTTACAAGAATGTCCCGTTGCCTACGACAAGGCCAACTACCAAGTCAGCCAAATTTTTGTTGAAAAGTTGCAATTGGGATTGCAGGCAAATGAATATCCGGGGCACTTCTGCAGGAAAGCAAAGACGACTTATCAATATATGCTAGATTAATGATAATGATGAAATTTTAATTTTTACCATTTCATGACCTAACTTGCTTATTTTCCTTTTCATATTTCAGTTTCCGCAAGCGGGGGCCGTCGCCAGCAAACCTTGTACCCTCAATTCAGAAAGATGGTGGTTTGATAGTTTTCTTTATAAGTATGGAGATTTCTTCAATTTGCAAGTTTTATCAAATTTAGCATGAATTTTTACAATGCTTGCTTTAATGATATTTGTGCGTAAACTAAAGATGGATGAATTACAAAAATATTATTAGAACGTGTAGCAAGAAGTGCTTTGGTTCCATATATTGGAGATTGGCTAGCCAGGTCCTGCCTGGTAGAAAAATTGCCAAATTGATTTCAGATAACATATGTTCATTAAAACTAGGTGGAAGAAGTTGAGAACAAAGAAGAAAATCAATTTTTGTAAATAACAATAAGTTTATCCTTTTTCCAAAATGTTATTTGAACTTCAAGATAGGTCCTGATATTCATTGCTGAATTGTCATTTTCAGGAATGCCCCAATTGTATAAGCATTCTCTTCGCGAGGAATTACTAAATGTAGATGGTAAGCCGATCCTTAGTTCGACGAATGATCAAATGACTGAAGGTATATATGATGAATATTTCAACTACGGAATTGCTTTCATCAAGTTGCCCTAGGTTTTCTGGTTAAAAATTTATTTCTGCTGAAAATTAAAAAGATTATTCTGATTATGGCCGGCTTCTTGTGCACTACAATGGTTACCTTATTTAATCATATATATAGGAGAATACTGGTAGAAAGTTACTAATGAGTGCATAAGAAATCCGTATTCTATAATACTGGCAGACAAGAATGCACGTAACTACAAAGTTTGGGATCGTGTAACATGCTTATTCTTAAAGACTTTAGCATAAAATATTCATCAGATTTTGTAAATTTTACGAACATGAAAGATAGGCTTCCTGATGGCCCTTTTATTTTCTTTTTGTAGATTGATGACATTTGCTTTTGCACAACAGCTTCCGCAATTCCTATTGTACTTGATTCTGAAGGTTTAGTTATCCTTTTATAATACACACTCTTGTGAATGGAGACAAATTGATAAAGCACCAGTGGCTCTACGCTATGGTAAAGAATTTCGGAGGCCCTCTTAGTCTAAGCATACATATTCAAATTATGAAAAATATTAAAACTAGAGATTCAATGGCACCGGAACTAAAAAGCAAACTTCTTTTAATAAGTTAACAAACTCTCACAAACTAAACAAGAATGTACAAGCTCATCATTCAAGAGGATTACCGTGGGATATAGAAAATTCACCACCCACTGAATCCAACAAGAGGTATAGGGCTCTCAAACTCATCACTCTAAGGATTCTAACTAAGAGATAGAGAATTAAAAGAATTAACAAGCTCTAGACAAGAGAACTCTTTTAAATCATAAACTCAAAATCACACAAATCTCTAAAATTACTACCAATTACCTTTATATAGATAATTAATCTGGTACATTCATTCAAACATAGGATATGATCTCTATCATTTAAGAACTCAAATAAAACTCAAACTTATACTCTGTGGGTGTTGTATTAATTTTTTTGTGATTAATTTAATTTATATATTCAGAAAATGATATTTATTATTAGTTATACTAAATTGTTAAATAATAATCAATTTTTTATATATTAATTACTATAATATAATTAAATAATACATTATTTAGTTAAATTTAATATAATAAAAGTTAAAATATTATATTATATTATATTAAAAAATTATATTTATTATTATTATTTAAAAAAAAAAAAAAAAACGAAATGCTAATCAGCTAAACCCGACTACATAGCATAGTATTAGTTTAATGAGGAACAGTGTTTTAATGCTATGCAATGCTTCTTCCAAACACACCCAATTTATACATTAGTGGCTGGAATAAAGAACAAAAATTAGTTTTGGCTTCTAGGTTGGTTGCTTCTAAACAGTCAACATTTATTTAAATATACCCCTTTGTCAAGTACCCCAAATTGACCTCTTGTAAAATTTTTTTAACTTCTGAATTAAATTTCTCTCCAATGATACACATTTTGCATATCGAATCAGAATGCTACAATTCTAGTAATTTCATAACTTTCAGTTTAGCAGTCAAGGATAATTAAGTAGCAGGGTCGTTGTTAAATATTAAATATCAACTTACACCAAATGAAAAAGTCAGCCGGGAATGGTAACACACTTATTCCTGAGCACATGCATGTCTATCGGTAATACCTGATTCCAAAGGCAATATGATTTAGTTAGCGTGTGTCTTGCCCAATTTGTGCAACGGCCAGCTTTACACTTAGGAAAATCACCAAAATCAAGCCATAGCATACCTACTGGAATGGAAATGGTTTGTACAAGATGCATAATCTTTCTTTGCTATTTCATTATTCATCATTCTCATTTTGGTATCAGAAGAGTCATGGCTGAAATACTTGAGCCAAAACTTACCATTCAATCATTTCACCAACGCACAAGTTTAGTCTCTATCAAGCTCACCTCAAATAACTATCTTATTTGGAAATTCAAGTCGTGTCATTAATCCAAAGCCTTGGCTTGTTTCACCATATCTATCAAAGACAAAAGATTACATCAAGATGCATCAGCAAATCACTGAATCCGGAATTCATCGAATGAATGAACAATGATGGGACGTTGATGACTTGGCAGGGGAATGATTGTGGAAGATGTGCTCATCTGGTGTTAGCTTTGGATTATGAATTAGTTAGATGTTCGAAATGCTGTCCTTCATGGAACACTTAATGATTCCAGTCTACATGGAGCAACCTCCTATACAGCTGAACCATGTGCTTTTTACCTATCATATCCATGCTCACATTACATCTATTGATATTATGGTTAAAACCTTAAATTAATCTCTGCGGCCAAATGATTTTCATTGTGGTCCATTGACTCTGCAGGAACAAATCCAAATCCAAATCCAATTTCGCTTGATGCATTACCTGCCTTAATGTTTCGCATGCTTCAAAGAGTGAATCGTCCAGTATGTATAAATATATACTACGATTACCACAGTTGCATTCGAAGGGCTAGGCCCCCGCTTTGAGATCAACATTCCGAACTCCAGTAGCCATATCGGGAACAAATTCATTTCTTTATCAAGATTACTTTCTACCGCTAAAAAAAATAAAAGAGAGATTACTTTCTATTTGCCCGATAGGTTTTTGGCCTCTATTTTGATGAATCTTTTTCTCATTTGTCGCGTATAGACACACACACGTCATATATAATAAGAATGATATAGTTCTAGTGCATATGGTGTATTCAAGAAATTAAGTCTTTAAATGTTTTAATAGTCATTTCAGTTGTTAGATCACGTTGCAAGTTGCAAGTGAAAAAGCTTTAAAAGACCTACGCAACAATTTTTTTTAGGCTTAATTTTGACAGTCAAGTTATGACGCTTTCAATTTTTAGGATAAAACTGTTACGGAAACTAAAGGGTAACAGAGTGATGATGGAATGAACTATCAAGTTGTGTGGTGTTGCAACTTTAATGGATTATTTTGTCTTTTTTCCTTAATGCCATATATTTTTTAATAAATTTTTCCTTCTCTCTGCTTTATCTTTTCTTTAAGAATTAATAAAGCTACAAATTCTTGTATACACTGATATGGTATAATTCAATTGGTTGAATTAAGTACATCTTGAACTACATAATTTATTTTTATTATTTTTTATTTTCATCCAACCAATAATTTTATGCCACATTAGTTTATATAATAATTTGTAGCTCTATCGTCAGTCTTTCTTTAAGTATCAATGCTCTTTTTAGCATATGGGAATGGTAAATTAGAGGGTGAATTCATAGTTTCTATTCACATGTCAAAACAGAGTTAGACTATTGGTAGCCTTCCAAAATCCTCTTAAAATCCATTTTCAGTTATACTCCACTAAAAGCTAAAACCAAAATCCTCTTAAAACCCATTTTTAGTTATACTCCACTAAAAGCTAAAAATACCGTTTTTCAAAAAAAAATTATTGATAAATCTTTTAGTTGATTTCTAAAAATTGTCTTACTTTTAAATTTGTTTAATAAAGAAGTCACTTAACACTTATCTTTATCTAGAGAGAAACTACCAAACCCTTGTCTCTCTAATCTCATTTCTTTATTCACTGGGTGTTCTAGTATTCCCGAAGAGCACTCCATGATTTCATTTGCTTAAAACACCAAATGAAGATGAATCTTTATTCTTCACTTCAAATTTTCTCACAAAACTAAAAAAACACTAGTTTCTTAAAAATAAAAGTAATCAATAAAACAATAAATGTTTTAAGCTTGTGCAAACTAACTCTTTAGATTCAAGAGAAAGAGAAAAAATAGCTATATCTCTGTAAGTAAAATAAATTGAAGAGAAAGAATTCACACACACACATACATATAGTAGTTTTTTGGTCCATAATCTTAAAGTGCGGGAAAAGTCTGAGAAAGCTTTAAAACCATAAGATTTTAAATGTTTAAAACTTAAAACGCTTAAACCGCACGGTTTATATATATTTTTAGATTTTTTCGTACTTTAAAATTTTAATTAGAACATTTCTACACACACACACACACACACATATATATATATATATATATATATATATATATATATATATATATATATATATATATATATATATATATATATATATAGGATTAATTTTATTTACCTCTGTCCTTTGGAGTCTTACAAAGGGTGCCACTGTCCATGCTGACAAATGAAATGAGGCAAATAGCCCCACCCTACTCCCGAAGCCCAGAGAACAGAACTCCAATAAACGGACGGGCTGGTCACTTCTGCAAAAGCCCGTGAACTAATATTAATTTAATAATTTCCCTCTCATTCTTGTTGAGCAAGCTAGCTATGAGCTACTTATGTATCTACAAATTAGGGGAAAAAATAGGAAAAAGTAACTTTCTTTGTCAAAGGCTAAAACCCTGTACCCTATCCAGCTTCTGCTGAAAAAAACATAAATTGCTACTTGAAATAATATCATCATGGTATTTCTTTAATCTCTTCCACAGATTCATATTTTAACTAATACTGTAATACATGATGATGATGATGCAATGGCTCTAGCTAATTCGTTTGTGTTTTCTTGTACGTGCACAGTTGAGAACGTTTCTCATCCGCAATGGAGCGTCGGCTGTTTTCAAAGATGCTAACAAGCCCTGCCACCTGAGCCTGAGGTAAGTTTGATTTTAATTTCATTTGCAGTGTAATTACATATCAGTGTTACTGTTTTAGGGGGCTTTCGCCGGAACCTTGTCGTTAACTCGGGCGTTGTATCTTGTAGGCAAATGAGTACATTGGGCACCTCCGCAGTCAACCAGGATACAGTTCAGAAGGATGAGGGTTTGATAGTTTTCTTCTTAGGTACGGATATCTGCAAAATGCATTTTATTGATATTGATTTTTTTTTTTTCACTCTTAGGAGTTCATTAGCTCTTTAATTTAAGGCCCACGATGATATTCAAGTCAGGCTCATTATTTTTTGTGGCAAAATCCCACTTATGAACTTGCTAGAAAATTAATATCAATAATAAATCCAATTTTCAATTTTATTAAGGATCTAAAAGGACGGTATATTTTGGCAAAAGAAAAAAAAAATTGACGTTTCAGGACTTTGTACTTCGAAATTTATTGATATCATAATGACTTGTTAAATGAACCTCTTGGAAGTTTGAAAAATGGAAATCAAGTATGTGAATATCGAATTAATTATCTTTTTCAGGAATGCCGGGTTGTGGTAAACGTTCACTTTGCAAGGAATTACAAAATGCACCAGATGGTCTTGGAGATGGTAGGCCAGTCCGTTATTTAACTGGTGGCCTTACGGTGATAGGTATGATGCATTATTGCTACTTGTTTGCAGCAGTTATAGATTTCCCTTGGCTTTTTCCAAACTAATATAACCATCAAGCTATTTATTTGAATATATTTATAGGAGAATACTGGCAAAAAGTTGCTCATGAGCTTGGAAGAAACCCAGATTCGCTTATTCTTGCAGACACGAATGCAACAACGGAAGTCCTCCCAGCGGTAAACATGCTTAATTTTGACATTTATATGGACTAAAGAAAAATGGCCACCCAGCCTTTTGGGAAGAAAATAATCTTTTTTCCTTCAATATGCCTCCCGATGGCCCTTTCCTGTTTATGCAGATCGAAGACATTTGCCGCAACACCAAAGCCGCTGCAATTCCCATTATACCTTATTCTAGAGGTTATTGCATTTTCCTACTATATATACTCTGCTTGAATTTAATGGTGGACAAAAATTGCATCTATGGTCGAAAAGTTTGTGAGCATTGTATGTAACATCTGATTCAACATATGCAAACCGTCTTTTATTATCTAGTGACCGTATTGTGGTCCACTGAATATGCAGGAACGGAATCAAATCCATTCTGTCTTGCTGCATTAGCTGTTTTCATGTTTCGTGTGCTTCAAAGAGTTAATCATCCAGTATATATTCTTCTTACCCTCTTCAGTTTGTAGTGTTCTTACGATACCTTTACTTTAAATATGCAGATAGTTATCTCATTGATACTCTTGTTAATGATATATGAATATATAGGAAAGTCTTGACAAGAACTCTCCAATTGCTGGTTATGTCATGCTATCATTTTACTGCCATCATGAGGGCATGGTATGATGTCAATGCTCTCAGCACCAGAATTTTCTAGACAAAAATAAATAAATAAACAGCATTGTCTTTTATGAGCTCTTTTGCTTTGAATTTTCAGCATCGTAAAGCATTAGAGGGTGCATTGCTTAAACGTTTCGGTTGTCTTGTCAAAATGCCATTGTTGAAAGCAGATAGGTAAGGATATACATTTTCTAAGATTCTTAGATGAAATATAAATTAAATTATGGCCTTCCCCATGTTTATATTTTGTTATGCTGTCGCTAGACTTTTCTCTTATCTTCTTGTCCTCATATACATTGATCCCCATTAATGTTTTCTTCTTTTGTATCTATTCACTATCTGATAAGATTTTTTTTTTTCAGGGGGATTTATATATATATATATATATATTTTTTTTTTTTTTTCGGAGAGATTATAATGAACATTATGTATTTTTTTTTTAATCACTGTGTTCTGTGTTGCTTAAATATGTAGGGGACCTCTGCCTGATGATGTGAGGTCTGTTCTAGAGGATGGTTTAAAATTATATGAGCTTGAAAAAGTGAGACAAGGAAGGTAAATATAAAACATTACATGCATACATATGTTCAATACTATTTTATTCTTCTATTTCACGTCATGTAAACCTTGTGCAGTTCCCCCAATTGTATTATTTGGGCTCCTTTTGGTATTGTTATCTAGCAATTATGACTTGTAAACTTTAACTTTGAAGTGTTTGATAAACAGTTACAATTATAGTTTGGAAATTAAAATTGATTTTTACACCCACAGGTTTTTATTATTTAAAAGTTATATTTGCTGAAAATATGATCTTTTATTTCACTGCCAAAGCTTTCCATTTGCAGCATATGTGGCTTAAAAGTCACAGCATTGCAATATTGATTATAGCTTGAAATAGTACAGACAGCGATTACTGAAAGTACCAGAAAATATTAAAAAAAAAGGACAGGATGGCAAGGGATGAAATTCTACCCTTAATATATGATACATGATTGGATGCAAAATAAAACTCCCTGGATCAATCCCTTACCTCATGTCCCTTTCCTTTCTATGGGTTACTAGCTTGCAAGCTTCATACTTTCAGTTGCATGTTAGTTAAGAGGTTGGATTTTCAGTCAAGATTCCTCTTGTTAATTAGACTGCTGTGTGGATTATCCTAGATACAGTTGTTTGTATGTACATTTTAAATATTTAGAGTGCTATGCTATATTTATTTAGATGGGGACTCACCAAGAGTTCGTATGAGGAGGAGTGGGCTAACTGGGAAAAGCAGTTGCGAGAAACTTTATTTACCAATGCTGACTATCTTCATTCTATTCAGGTTAACGTCTTTTATTTTTAGCCTCCTAATTAGCTTATAAATTAATTTTATGAAGTTCTTTTAATACTTGTGCCTTAAGAGTACATACATATTAATTAAACATTTAAAATTGGTAAGTAATTAATGCAATTTTGTATGTTTATTGTTGTTTCTCTGCAGGTTCCATTTGAGTCTGCGGTCAAGCAAGTGTTGGAACAATTAAGCCTTATTGCAAGGGGTGAAGATGAATTAGCGCCGAGTAAGAAGCCGAGATTTTTTGGAAACGTTAATTTTGCTAGGCTTAATTTACTTAATGCAGATATCCAAAGGCTCCTTGTTAATGTAAGTGAAGGAATTTGATTTAATTTATATTTCCTAGGAAAACGTTTGGTCTGTTTATTTATTTATTTATTTTGTTGTTAAGCAGTTGGCTCCAAAGCATCCGAAAATCAATCTCATTTGCAAAGAGAGAGACATGGAGCGACCCCAGCAGCGATATGCTGATATTAAACTTGCTTCCAGTAAGCATCATGGAATCACATCTGTAGCCAGTTATAGAGACATTGTCCTAAGAGATGTACCTGTAGAATTCACTGCATTGTTCTTCAATGATAAAATGGCCGCATTGGAAGCTAAAATTGGTTCTGTTGATGGCAAAAAGATTGACTCCAGATACCAATGGCCTCATGTTGAGATATGGAGAGGAGACGGAGCTACATATGAGGAAGCCAACACTGACGACTTGCCACTGTTGCATTCGGAGGGCAAGGCAACCCGTATTGAAATCAATCCTCCAGTAACCATACCCGCGAAAGTGCGTTTCCTCGGGCAGAATTTCATCCATTGGCCATTATAATTTTGGTTTCTATTTTGAGTTGCATTGTTCTGATTCCTTTCTCAAGTTTTCAAAAGACAAAATCTTTGTTACTGTGAAGTTTGAAAAAGTTTTTGCATATTTGGGAGAGACTGTTAATCTGTAGCACTCTTTCATTGTGCTAACGTTATGGCTTGATTAAGCAAAAGAGAATTGTACGCTACAACTTCAAGTGAAACAAAGATAGAATACATAGCAGAAGCAATTATCAACAGCAAAGCAACAAAACGAATAAATTCAAAGTGAAGAAGTTTAAACAACCAATCAGGCGCTAATGTTGCTTGAATAGAAAATAACATTTTTACCATTAATTTGCAGGTAAAATTACTAAATAACCCACAAAATTCAATATTTCTAAATAATTTGTTGGTATTGTTTTATTATGATGACTATTAATCTTTAATTAAATTAAAAAAACATATCTTTGCAACATGATATTTCATAAACTTATCAAAATTACTATCATCTCCACGTGATGGTATTGAAAATTATTGAGTTTTATTAAAAAATTGTTAGATTATATCTATATATGTCATTATAAACTAAGTACTTAAAATTATTATTATAATATACTAACAATTTTTTAGTTGAGTTAGTTCGAATTTTCCCATGATTGTGGAAGTATGTTAAAAAAAATTTATTATGTCATAGTAGCACGTGTTTTTTTTTTATTTAAAATTTAAAACGTATTGTGGATTTTTTGTAAGAGCAACCCTCTCAATAACTAAGAGATCCATTCTAGAAACACAAGGAATTAGTTGAAGTAGAAGTAATATGACGCCCAATACGTTATGTCATAGTAACATGTGTTTTTTTTTTTTTTTTTATCAATTCTTTAATTAAATTCTTAAAAGTAGGGTCCCTCTATAATACCGTAATTTTTTTACGGCCTCAATAATATTTTAATTGTGTGCCAATAAATTTAATCAATGGTACATAATATTTGTATCAAAGAAAGATTAAAAAAAAACCTAAAAATAATTGTAACTGCAATGGAGAAAATTTTAAAAAATAACTGTGACCACCCTTAGAGTTTGAAACAATTTTATTTAAAGACATGTTCTATTTAAAAATCACTTTTTAACCCTCCTTTAAATTTGTAGTGCGATAATTTTGTTTTAATGTTTCATAATCTATCACTATTTAGTATAAAATATAATATCCAGTAGATTATTTAACACAAATCAAATAAATAATTTGTAATTTTTATACTTTTATATAGTGTAGCACCAATAAATGACACCACCGACACTACTAAGTATGTATGTTTAAGTAAATGTCATCAATCGCATCATGATTGATTTTAACCTAAAGATACTTGACCACCCATGTTTTAGTAAAATTTGATATCACATATTAAAATATCCATTATTGTATATACTGTTAAAAACCATTATATAATTTATTAGGAAATAAATATTATTTTTAACACCCATTTAGCATACCCATTCCATGAAATTATGGTTGCAGATAATATTCTTACGTGGTAGGAAATTATTCAAGTCTTATAAAACTTAAGTTTTGCAAGTCTATATATTTTCATTTTATTTTCGAATATCACTTTGTTAATTTCATAAAAGTTAAATCTAACATATATTTCTAATTAGCTTTGGTTTACGAATCATTAAAAATTATTTTATTGATATCCTTCTATTATAATTATAAAAAGTCATTACTATTATTGTGATAATTAATGTGATAATAAATAAAATATTACCTTCAATAATATTTACAAGGGAAAGAACGAGAAAACAATTCTTTGTATATTTTTATATTTTCATTATGAAAACATGGTAAGGGATATTTTAACTCAAAACTTTGACAGAAAATTTCAGCTATTAATCTCTCACAATCTAATGGTTGATATTAAACATCAAAACAATATTTTATGATGTTATACCATCCATTATTGAATTGCATGAACTTAATAGTTTATATTTTTGTTAAAATTACCTAACTCTAAAAGAATATATCCAACCCATCATGTAGCTATAGACACATATATTTTTCAATTATAGTTGTTGAATAAAATAATTCTCATTTATTGTGACTCCTGTAGTATCATTGATAAAACATAGGTCAAGCAATTCATCATACTGCCTTCTATAGTCATTAATGGTTTTGTAGCTAAATTCATACGATGCAAAATTATTATAAGACCTTATGAAATATCTTTATATAAAGTATTACTGAAATAACATTACTTGTTAATTATATTTATTTCAATGCTGTTTATATATATATATATATATATATATATATATATATATATATATATATATAACCACTATTACACACTATTACATTATTATCCCTTATCGCTAAGGAATCTACCACCGTCGTATGGATCCGACGAATCCTGCTCTATCCCTTTCGTCTTCCTGAGTTTCTAAGTGGAAGTTTATGGTTGGTGAAGAGGAAGTACAGTCTCTCTTGCTCGATGTAGTATTCTCCTTCGGGGAAGAAAGCGAACGGGGCAACCTGTCAACTTGTGGGGTTTCATGCACTTGCTGTGGTCTGTTATTTGTTTCGTCATTGGTGAATGCTAAGATAGCACCCATGGGATTGTCCGTCCATCGATAATAATGTAATAGTGTGTAATAGTGGTTTTGGATAAACAACTGGCTAAGAACAGTATTCAACAAGTTTCTGTTGTGGAGGATCCGAAGTAATCTCGGCAACCACACACTTTGTGTCACATCACACACTCATCCTTATGTGAACAAACATTCAGAACAGGTCCGAGGCAAGAAAAGGTTAGTAGCATTTCTTTTCCTCCTGTAGTATTCTTCAAGCTTTCTTACATCGCAGCAACCAGCTCTGGAACAGGCCTTCAACCAGTTCCTGCTCAGTTATCCGGAGCAATCAATTACCCCAGTGCTAACGCCAACCAACTTCTGTTTCCTCCAAGATGGATCAATGAATACGAAACCTTCCGACTTGATCCCTTAGATCCCTACAGTAGGATTGTCAGGAACCGGAAGGGTGTAAGTGAACCCTTCGGGGAAGAAAGCGAACGGGGCAACCCTGACAATCCTACTGGCAAAGTATTCCAGGTTCCTTGGGTCTCCAAACAATCTGTTTTTGCTGGTTTAAGAGCATCTCATTGAGAGACCCTTATCGCTAAGGAATCTACTTTACAGCTAGCACACACAAACAATCTGTTTTTGGGGGGGGTGAATATCTCCAAAACTCCCAACCACCAGACGGTGCATTCTTTAGGCCAAAAGGCATCAGGATTATGGGTTCAGGGTATTGAGGTGGATGATGTGACACAAAGTGTGTGCTAGCTGTAAAGAATGCTTCTGGAAACTGTCAGAAGGCATTCTGGAGAAGCTATGCTCCTCCATATATATATATATATATATATATATTTTAATGCTGTTATATATATATTTTGATGCTATTATATATATTTCGGGAAAAAAATATAAAATTATAAAGTTATAGATAGTACATAGTCATTTTAATTTTAAAATTATTTGTATTTTTTCTTCTTTCTTTTTTTTGGTGACTTAAGAAATATTTATAAATTGTTTAGATAAAAAATAATTTAAAGTATGAATAAATATCACAACTTACAAATTACTCATTACATAATTACTTATCCATTAAAATTAAAGATTCTAATACTTAAATCTAATGATCCCATTATTGATTGTGGGATTTTTTATCCCTACATAATAGAATTTTTTTTATCAATGAATTAAAAATTAAAAAAAAATCTACATTTACTTGCAATTTGAAGGTTACTTGTTATTCTTTAATTAATTATTTTTTATCCATTATATGAAATGAATGGTAGAAGTAAAAACACCTAATCTAAGAGTCCATAACAACTATATCTATATTATCAATGCTCTAAAAACTCATACAACACAGAGAAATTGTAAATCTATTGTTGTTTTTCTATAATTATATTTGTTTAACCCATTTGGAGCCAAGGTCCATTCGAGCATTGGATGAGTGTTAAAACCTATGGACTTAAGGCCCGTTTGGGACCGCTACACTGTGGCAGCGCCGTTGTCCCACACGGGCCACTCACTTTTGGAAGCCCCTGAAGTAATTTAATAATTTTCCTCTGTGTTTCTTGTCTAGCAAGCTACGTGGAAAAAAAGTGTTTTTATTTCATTTCTTAAACCATTGAAATGTTTTAAGTTCCTATCAAACCCTAAACCCTACTCCAGCTCCTGCTGAAAAAGAAAATCATAATAATAACAATAAATAAACAAGTAAATTGCCGTCGCCCATTTGATTGATCACTTGAAAATATTACAATGGTACCTTCTTTAATTATCTGCGGCTACAATAAATTTTGTAATTATTAATTATTTTTTGCAAAAAAATTTATTAATTTCTTTCGCTTGGCCGGAGAGTTTTAACTGTGATGATGATGATGCTGCTTTGTCTGTCATTGTCCACAGTTGAGAACTTTGCTTATCCGCAATGGACTGTCAGTTCCTGGTAACAAGCCTTGTCGGTACTTGAGGTAAGGTTAATTTGGTGTTGTAATGGATGATTGTTATGATTATTATATATACAAGTATTATTGGTTTTATATACGTTGTTTAATTTATTGATGGCACTTCGATGAAAAGCTTTCATATCATTTCTAATGTTGTAGGCAAATGAGTACGGTGGGTACTTCTGCAGGAGAGCAAGGAGCCTCTGTCAACAACGATACTACTGACAAAAAGCTGTTCGTGGTAGTTTTTGTTCCAGGTAGAGACCTTATTGGAAGTGGCATCAATTTTTGCATAGTAAACTTTATAATGATTTGTTTGAATCTAAGAGATGAGTGTTACTTTTTCCAATTTTATCTTTTAAGGTGACGTGCATAAAGCCCAAGCTGATTTTTTGGCGCCCTATCTCGCCCAGCAAAGACTCTCTGTCAGCAAGGATACAGTTCGCAGAGAGGCGGGTTTGATAGTTTTCTTTCCAGGTATAGATTTATGCTCATTGCAAGTGGCATCAGTTTTAGCATACTAAACTTTATAGTGAGTTGTTTGAATTCTTGATTGAATTAATCCAAGAGATGAACGGAACTTTTAGAGGGTGGGTAAAGCTTAAATTGATTTTTTGTCCCCCTATCTCTCCCAAGATTTGAACTCTGGTAGCCAGCCAAAGAAAGCTATTTGAAAACCACTTGGGCAAGTGCTTAGAGCAAGATGAATGGAACTCATTAAGCAGTGTGTGTGAAATTCTTTGTGATTTAGCAGTTCAGAGTAAATATTGGCCTAAAAAATTCTGTGGATGGAATGATGGAAGCATTATGTACCACAAGTACTTTGGGTCTCATTGCAGATTTGCAAGTCAGTCTTGCCACATTGATTTCTCAATAAGATATTCTGTAAATCTCTTTGATAGATGGAAAAATGAAAATCGATTGTGTAAATACATAAGCATGTCAAATAAGTTTGTTTGTTCGCTTGCTAACCTTTTTCTGATTTTATCTAGTTCTTTAAAGTCTGATATTCTTTTCATCCTTTCCCAAAAATACTTCTGAACTTCAAGATAGGTCTTTATATTTATTACTGATCATTGTCATTTTCAGGAATCCCGGGTTGTGGTAAGCATTCTCTTTGCAAGGAATTACTAAATGCACCAGGCTGTCTGGGAGATAGTAGACCGATTGACTGTTTGACAGGTGACTTTATGATGAAAGGTATGAAGAATTTTCACAACATGATTTTTTTCTTTTTCATAAGGTCGTTGTCAAAAATGACCAAACCCTAATATTATTATGTCAAAATTTAATCATTTCCTTCTTAATATTTTAAAGCCATTGAAACGATTATGTAAACTTTCAATTTATTTATTTATTTTATCCTTTTACAATTTTACATATAGTATCAGACATTCAATTTTATTATTATTATTATTATTATTTCTGTTGAAAGCAAACAAGCTATTTTTTTGTGGTAGAGAATTTTAATTTGATGACTTTTATACATGAGATGATTAATATAAGAAAACAACAGGGTGTTTTTGATCATTTTCCCTAAGTTTACTCCAAATATTATGTATTAGATCAGTAAAGACTGGGTTTTTTTTTCTGAATTGCTTATTGTAAACCTATTCATTCGTTCATATTTATAGATGAATATTGGGATAGAGTTACTTCAGAGCGCATAAGAAACCCCTATTCTATATTACTTGCTGACAAGAGTATTGAACCGGATGGAGAAGTCTGGGACAAGGTGACACGCTTATTCCTAAGGCTCTACCTTTAAATTGCATCATAAATTTTATATTTTTTGCAGTATGGATTTCTAATTAGTGAACATGTCAAATAAGCTTCCTAACAGCGCTTTGCTGTTTTTGCAGATTGAAGACATTTGCCATCACACCAGAACCTCTGCAATTCCCGTGGTACCTGACTCTATAGGTAATTTACATACATACATATATATATATATATATATATATTAATACACCACAGTGAAATGACTAATTGAAAAAAATGATTTTCATTATAATTCATTCAATGTGCAGGAACGGACTCAAATGCATTTTGTCTTGATGCATTAGCTGTTTTCATGTTTCGTGTGCTTCAAAGAGTTAATCATCCGGTGCATACTCATTTCTGCCTCTTCAGTTTGTAATGTTTTCTAGATACCTCTACTAATAATAACGATATTATCATTTTATATGCTTCATTTTTAATGCTCTATGGATCTAGGGGAACCTTGATAAGGAGACTCCAAATGCCGGTTATACAATGCTAACGCATTATCACCAATATTATTACAAGGGGGTATATTTGTTTGTGCTTCCGGCAGTATATAATATGATGTTTATTCTTTTAATATAGCTACCTATATTAAAAGCATTATCCGTCGCATATGCATTCAATTTACAGGGTCGCAAAAGTTTCGAGTATCAATTGCTTGACCATTTTGGTTCATTTGTTAAAATGCCATTGCTGAAGGATGATAGGTAATAAGGATGTCTTCTAAGATGATTGATTACGCATGAAGTTGTGCACTTCTTGTTTATCTTCTAGTTTTCATCATACAGTTAGTGTTTGAATATGCAGGAGTCCTCTGCCTGCTGGCGTGAAGTCCGTTCTGGAAGAGGGTATAAACCTGTACAAGCTTGAGAAAGAAAGAGAAGGAAGGTTGATAACAAAACTTCAGATGAATACTCTTGCTTCTTTTTTGTAACATCATAAAAGCATTTCCCATTTGGAAAGATGTACTTATATATATATATATTGGTCAATACTTAGATGGGACTACACCAAAGAGTTATATGCAGAGGAATGGGCTAAATGGGAAAAGGAGCTGCGAGAAACTTTACTTGGCAATGCTGACTATTTTAATTCGGTTCAGGTATTCAATATCTTATTACATTTTATCCTCTTGTAAAATTTATTGGAGGCTTTGTTTAACTTTTGCTTTAAGAGCACATGTTAAATATGTTAAAAAGGATCGTGACGACAAGAAGTACTTCTTTTTGTTTCTCAGGTTTCTTCAAAGTCTGCAGTCGAGCAGGTGGTGGAACAACTAAGCCTAATTGCAAAAGGAAGATCTGAATTAGCACCAAGTAATTCACTGAGATGTTACGGAAATCTTGGTGCTGTTGATCTTAATTTGCAAGATGAAGAGATCCAAAGTGTCCTTGACACTGTAAGTTAATTATTATTATTATTATTATATACACTCCGTCCACCAGATGTTTGCGGCTTCCCTTCTGATGCCTCTAATTTAATTTTAATAATTAACCAGTTGGCTGCAAAGGATCCGAAAGCTGGTGCCTACTTAAAAGACAAAGAGATGCAACGTCAGTCTATTCTTCTTGCTTTCAGGAGATTTCACGGTCTTGCAGCTGTGGCTAGATTTGGACTCTACCGCCGTGGAAGTATTATAGATGTAAAACTAACAGCACTGGTGTTCGATGAGAATATGGCTGCACTGGAGGTTCAACTTTCTGCTGACGGCGAAAATATTGAATCGGCATTCCCCTGGACTCATAGTATCGTATGGAGTAAAGAGAGAGCCTCACATAGCCAAACTAACACTGACATATTGCCGGAGTTGCTTGCTATGGGAAAGGCCACCCGTATTGAAATCAACCCTCCGGCAACAGTTTCCGGAAAACTATCATTCCGTGATTTTGATCGCCGTTCTTACATCAGATCCCAATTTGATACTTTCATCAAAGATCTTATGCTCGACCAAGAATCATCGAATAAAGATGACTAAGCAGAAGTGCAGATTGATTAAGTTTGACAAACCCATTTGCTTTCAACTTTTAACTTGATGGGAATGGATTCTCTTGTCGAAACATCCTCTGCTTTACCTTTCTTCAAGTTTACTTTCGGAAAGGAAATAACATGATGAAAATCCTTAAGTTCTGCGCCCGTTTGATATTTTATTCCCCCGTCATGTTATTAGATTATCAAAATACTTATCAAAAATTTCCTATCATATCAATTCAGCAACAAGATTTTCTGACAAATATATTTTACAATCTAATGTTTCTGTTGTTATCATTTTACCACCAAAATATTAACAATGTTAAAAAATTGCTTGAAGTCATAAAGGTATTTGAGAAATTTCAAGTTGAAGTTATTTTTTTAGTTATTTTTCAGATTTTTATCTTTCTCTTTAGAACTTAAATTTACAAGCTCTTTTTTTCTTATTTTAGTTATTAGAATTTTACTATATTAAGATATCTGTAAATAGAATTGTAGGTTTTCTGATAAAGTGACACTAATTAAAAAATTTTAATACATCTATGAACAAACTAATTCATGACATTATTTTCATTTGTACAAGTAAATTTATTTTTATGATTAAGCCTCCAAATAATTTCATATAATTTGTACAAGTGAAAATAATATTATGAATTAGTTTGTTTATAAATACATAAAAAATCTTCAATTGGGGTTACCCTGTCAAAAAACTTAAAATTCTATTTTGAGGATATTTTAATATAACAAAATTCTAATAATTGAAATAAAAAAAATAGCTTGTAAATCAGATATCTAAAGAAAAAGATAATAATCCAAAAAAAAAAAAAGGATATTGAAATACCTCCAATACCTTATTAAAGTTTTGTAGCAATATGATAACAGCCAAAACATTAAGTAGTAGAATGTAATTGTCAAAAAATCTTAGTGGTGAATTGATATGTCGAGAAACTTCTTGTAGGAATTTAATAATATCCCACAATTAAAATTAAAAGTGGAGACACCAATTTCATTCATTTTCTTTTCATATTCACGGAAGAATGGCATGCTTTGAATATAACAGGGTCTCCTGTATTTTCTCAATGATATTTGATTATACATATAGGCAAGTGCATTCCATTAAATGCATTTGAATTTAAAATTGAAATGCATTATTCAAGTTAATCTACACTAATATTTTGGTAATCAACGTCAGATACGTCCAAGTAAAACTAAAAGTCAAACATGAAATGGGAATGAATGTAGGAGAGGGGGGTGATGAAAATGAATTATGGATGTAATAATCTAGTGTTTAAAGAATAATACAAATGAAATCACAACAATGAGTGACATAATCCTAAAACAGATGCTAAAGTTACATGATGAACATACATCAAATGAAAACACACAACCGATCAACAAATTTACAATAAATGGGAATGAATGTAGGAGAGAGAGGGGGGGGGGGGGGGGGTTGTGAAAATGAATTATGGATGTAATAATCTAGAGTTTAAAGAATAATACAAATGAAATCACAACAATGAATGACATAATGCTACAACAGAAATGGGAGTGAATGTAGGAGAGAGAGGGGAGTGGTGAAAATGAATTATGGATGTAATAATCTAGTGTTTAAAGAATAATACAAATGAAATCATAACAATAAATGACATAATCCTACAACAGATGCTAAAGTTACATGATGAACATACATCAAATAAGAACACACAACCGATCAACAAATTTACAATAAAGAAGCTTTGCAGGAAAAATATTTCTTCTTTGCAGGAGGCAAATAGGGGACTAGCTCACCTTAATGAGGAACCTATCTGAACTGTACGGAGAAATGAAGTCAGATTTTTCCCCCCTAGCTCGATGTATTATTAGAGTCAGTCTGCGAGGGAATATGTGTGATTTCAGGCTTTAAAACTGCAGGGCACACAGATTCAAACTGACAATAGCGGCACTTCCAACGATCTTCCACTGGAGTGAAACTGGCCTCTCGCTCACCCTTCCAGAATTCAAGACAAACTTCAATTTGGCTCTTAAACAAATCATAATCGTATGCAAATTTTTCTTCTCCAAGCAGTGACTGATCTTTTTGAAACTCATATCTGCTTCAAAGCAACCAAATAAATTATTGCAGCAAAAATGGTATAATGCAATACATTTTATATAATGCAATAATCCCAGTATTTCTCACCAAAAAAAAAAAAAAAAACTATCATTTCTGTGGAGCAGCTGACATGATGAGCCAGAAAGAAAAGTATTATTATCTACTTACATTTGATACGAAGTCTTGAAAAACTAATTCTACATGCTTTAAACAAACTGCTCAATGACCAACGTGGCAGAAATTGACTGATGAGATGGTTTAAGTTATCAAACTTTGCTTTTCTCAAGATTCCCCACCAACACATTATAACATGCATTTCAATCCAAGTCACACGCAGTAAATATCGTTTCTCCCGTGAACGATCTTTACAAGAGCAAATTATTTTGCTCACCTCAGTAACAGCTGGTTGTGAGAAGGAGGCAGCATGTTCCATATATTTCTGAAGTATTTCACTAAGTCATCAAGGGTCTGCAACGACAGAAATGAAGTAGAAAGCAACTATGAGAGCAGGACAATAAATTGTCTGCTATAAAATAGACCTTATCTTTAAACCTACACACTGAGAAGTAATCATTTTCGTAACTAAAAAGAAAGAATCCGTTTAATTTTTATCTGACTTTCAAAAACAAAAAATGAGTAGCAGTATACAAGTTCAGCTCTTTTTACAAAAATGTATGTTTAAGCTATAATAGAATGAGAATGAAATCTGCATAAACTTATACCTTCAATTCACCTGATCAAAAGGAACTAACAATTCGAAAAGGAAAAATGCTTTTACCTTTGCTGGAAAACCTGTACTGGAAGTTTTCTCTATTATTTCTTCAGACAAGACACAATCAGAATTCAGGGAGAAGAAATCATAAAACTGTGTAGATGGAAAATTATCGGCTGCTAAATTGTCCCACATATACTTGTAGCACATTAGTTGAAGCCTGTAAAATAAATATGCAAGTAATAGTTATTGACTCTTGTCCTAGCTTTTAGGAGCTAAATACAGCAAAATAGATAAGAAAATTAGCAGCGTAAACAGATTCTGATTCATTAGAAAATAAATCCTTAATTGTAATCACATCGAAACAAAAACCATCAAAATACATGTACCTTCCATTTCTTTTTTGAGATTCAGCAGGAAGTGTGCATTGCGCTCGAGTCTTTGTATCCACTAGTATTGGATTTCTATCACTTTCCTTCACAGGCATCTGGATCTCATCAATCACTCCCACCATCCATACACCTTCTATAAAGCCTAATCTGATGTTATAAGCAACTATAGACCCATCAGCAAGAAAAGTATTATTAGAAATCGATAATTCACTTCCTCTAATAAGCGAACCTGTGTTGCATTTTCAACCAGATTGTAAAGGGATAAAAAGCAACCTCAAAGCTAAACATTATATCTAGTCCAAATTTTTGAAAAGGAAACCAAACTAAAAAAGAACTTCAGAGAAGCTACTTTATGCCATGCAAATAGAACCAATCAATCAAGATAAATAATCTAAATCCAAAGGAATTCTAAGAACTATCCATTTCCAAGTCTGATTGTAAAATTGAGGTATCAAGGACAAAATAACTGACCAACTGGACCATAAACCAATGTCCTTTGCAGCAAACAAAATTACGCAAGCATCAACTGAAATTAAAAAACATCATTTCCTGGTGGAAGGTTGAGAAATACCAAAACTATGATAAGCGAAAGATAGAATTTGGAGATAACCTAAATGATTTAACTTACATTGGCAGCTCACGTGTTAGTCCCTCAAACAATAATTGATTAATGCCAGTTATGGAATTAAAAAGTTTAACAGCCCATATATCTTCAGTTGACCGGACACGAACTTTGACTTTTTCAGTGACCTGCAGTCATTTCAGACACGATGTAACAGATGAGAATAAAGTCTGACAAACATGTATGAAAGAAAATGTAATACGTTGGAAGATCTCCATTCTCCCAGTGCAAGCTTATGTCATATTACCAAATACCAGAAAATCAAAAAAAAAAAAAAATTCTGGGAAACCAGTTAGGCAGTTACATTGCGAATTGGGATCTAGACGCTACATGCATATATTACACATTGTGAAAGTATTGAAAAAAAATTTTCATTCACTTCAATATACATTAATTACCCGCATTGTAAATATGCTACAGATTAATTAAATAATTTAGATTTATCCATGCAGTTTCAGAGAAAGGACAGGCCTGCTCTAATTTAAGATGATGACCAACAGTGCATCAACCTTAAGTTAGAAGTGACAAATTAATTGGCAACAGGAGAGAACCACAGTAAAAAGTTTAAAAAGTATTAAGCTTTAGGTTGTACCTCCTTTTCAAGTTCAGCATGACGCGCACGGCCTACTTTCATAACTTTATTAACCTTTTTACTGCCAAAGAGGAGACTGAATTCCATTTTCTTCTCGCACCATTCCTATTGTTAACACAAAATATGAACAAAGGTAAACCAAACTAGCAAATCAACCTTATAAAGCTTATTTTCCATACATTTGACAGAATGTCCTCTCAGCCTAACTGCAACATATAATTATACGCTTATACAAATACACAAGACAAAACAAACAGCGTCAGAAAGAATCATTTAACAACTTATTCTTGGTCTGATTCCTTTCAGCCCCATAAAGCAATTATGAGGAAGCTCAAACTTGGCTAATCCATTAAGCAGGAAAAAGGCATAACATACGTATTCACTATTCACGGAAAATTCAAACCTTTCTGTAATAACTTAATGGCACCAAATTCCCTCCCCTCCCCTGTGAGTTGGGTTAAAACCCCAGACATCTTGTTTCCACACAAGAGATTTCACCGACTGAACTAGCTGGCATCCACCACCAATGCCCTTTTCTAAATCAGACTTATAGATTTTCTAATAAGTATCATTGACATTATCAGACCCAAGAAATTTTTTACAAGCTAGATATAAAGCACCAATAAAGACACCAAATTCAATCAAGAAGCTGCGTCAAATTTTCACAATCTACAAAATGTCATCAAGCTAACATATTACCGAAAAGGGGGGGAAAAAACGAGACGCACAAACCAAATTCGACATAACAACTAATAATCTCTGCAATAAAGAAACCCAGCTCCCAAATGTAAACAAAATTTTGAAAAAAAAAAAAAACACAAGCACACACAGAAGGAATTGATACCGTGTCAGTCATATCAGTAACAGACAACGCCCTCTTCTTCCTAAACCGATCCAATAACGATTTAGCAACTATATTCCTCTTGTCGGTCATCCCCAAATGACCCAAATCCTCAATATCGGATTCAGTTCGACCAGAAAACGACCTCTTAGAAAGAAAACTAATAGAGTGAATGGACCTCGCGTTTCGTTGTAATTGAGAAGCAGATGATAATGATGATGATAGGGAACAGCAGCGAGTTGCTGCTAAGGCTGCATCAATAAGAGCCATCTCTTCTTCGGTCACGATCTCAATTGGGATCTCGGGTATCACATTCACACCATTAACGTCCTGGGACTGAGTTGAGTCGGCGGGTGACTCGGACATTTCTTTTTAAATGACTTTCTCGCGCGGTAGTTACTTGACCGTTGTGTTCGCCGCGCATATGGGCGAATCGCGACTCGTGAGTTCGTGATGTTAAAAGTTGCAAGGGGTTTCGGATTTTGGAAATCTGACATCTGAGACACGTTAGAGCGTAAGAGGGGTTTAATTATTTTGAGAATTTAATAATTACCGTTGTGCTCAGCTCGGACGTTCGATGTACGATTCTATTCCTTACTTCGATCTGTAATATTCTAAAGTAACATTTTTCTCACAAATTTTTCACTCGAATGTAAACGTAATTTTTAGCGTTTTGGGTGATGTTGAGGGTAAACAAAGATGAATAGTTGAATACATTCACTGCATTAGGTGACCTGAAATTTTGTCACATTGTTATATCAATTATATTTGAAATAGGAATTTTCGCAATTTCTAATTTTTTGTTTAAATTACATACATGTCCAATAGAAAAGTTTTATTTACTACTTGTAATTTGATTTAGTTTCAAATAAATTTGTACCTAATATATAAAAAGATGATAAATTTATAATTAAAGTTTTGTGCTACGTATGTATGCAGTCTCTAGTATTAAAAATATGAAAGATTTTTATGTTGTATCTTTAGTTCACTGGCCTTTTTTTTGGCTCAATTTCCGTTGAGAGAATATAATGATTTAACTAATCTATCACAATATTAAATCGTATGTCATTCGATTTTAATGTTCGTCCAAATCTGTTGTTGTATTACGGTTTATGTTACATTCAAAATAAAATATGATCTATATTATGCTGAATATAATATAGAGTTATTTTAAAAAAAAGAAAAATAATATGACTACAAATTTTTGTATAAATTTATTTTGTACAAACTGACGTAGCATGATTAAATTGGTTGAGTTAAATATCTCTTGGTCCACATAATTTATTTTTATTATTTTATATTTTCTTTCAACTAATGAATTAATATCAAATTAGTCTGTATAAAATTAATTTATACAAGAGTTTGTGGTTATATCATCACTCAAAACATTAGTTTGTTATGTTGAATATAATTATAGTTTTATTTTTAAGAAAAAAATTCCTAAAAATTGATAAGAAATTTTCACCATCCCCTCTAATTTGCTAGAATCAAGCTCTGGGTTATATTGGGCTGGACTGTTGGCCATCGAAAACTTAGCCAGGGTCTACGGCCACCCAATACAAACGACTCAAGGCCCAATATATTGATAATCAGTCGCTTACCCTACTGACGGCCAACAAAGAAGGGGCAAATTCAATCAAATTTGATGTCACTGTTTCCGCATCGTGGTTTACTTCTGTTTGCATGTTCCGCACGTGTTCGTTCAGACTCTAGATTGCTTCCCTTCTCATGCATACAATATTTTAGAAACAATACTTATCCTGACCAAAATTGTGAATTAATGAGATGTAATCGAGTGAATTTTTAGATCAAACTGACACCGAGAGAGAGAGAAAATTCCAAATAATGAGAAAATAAAAGCAAAAAAGACTTTGTCACAAAGAGTACTAATCGGATGTTTCTGACCAGAAACTCGACTGTGTCTACACCAAAACCTGCCAGCAAATCCGTAAACGCTGCGTGAAAGCCACGTATCTCGCTGCATGATCTCCCCCTTTCCCCTTTATAATAAACCCCACCACCTCTGCTGCACAATCCAAATAATACAATATCGAGCTCTGAGCCTCAGGAAAGTTAGTACGATGAGGAATCTTGTTACCCTTTTGCTGCTGGGGTTGGTTTCGTGCCATGCCCTGACCACGGTGATGGGTTATGGAGGAGATGAAGAGGAGGATTGGCGGAGAGAAAGAGAGCGAGAACAAGAAGGCAGAGGAAGATATCCACAAGGAGAAGATTGGTTCGTGTTGCGCGACTCGAGGCGTGTTATGCAGACTGAAGCTGGAGAGATGAGAACTGTGAGGAGTCCTGGTGGGAGGCTTTTGGACAGGCAGTTGCACATGGTCTTCATCACTATGGAGCCTAAATCCCTCTTTGTTCCTCAGTATATTGACTCCAGTTTGATCATCTTTATTCGCAGAGGTACGTGTACATTAATTTGACATTTTCTATATTTTACTTATTTACAAACTACAAACTGAAAAAATAAAATAAAATAAAATAAAATAAAAATAAAAATTGGTTGCCGCATGCAGGGGAGGCTAGAGTTGGCAACATTTACAAAGATGATCTGGCAGAAAGGAGTTTGAAGACTGGAGATATTTATCGGATTTCGGCCGGTTCAGCATTCTATATCGTGAACACAGGGGAGGGGCAGAGGCTTCATGTAATTTGCAGCATTGACCCTGCTGAGAGCTTGGGACTGAGAGCTTTCCAGGTGTGTGTGTGTCTGTAATATCTGTCCATAATTAATTAATTACATACCTCAAAAGCTCTAACATGTCTCATTTTGTGATTTGTTGTAGTCATTCTTCATCGCTGGGGGAACAAATCCCTCATCAATTCTTTCTGGTTTCGGTCTTGAGACACTCTCCAATGCTTTCAATGTAAGCTCAAATGTTTTATTTTACCCCACTTTTTTTCCTTCCAAAATTACTATCTTAGCTTTTAACGTATTGAATATTTATCTCACAGGTCAGTAGCGAAGAGGTTGAGGAGATCTTGAGCAGTCAAAATCAGGGTCCAATTGTGCACCTGTCCGATTCTCATGAACCAAGAAGCATGTGGTCAAAATTCTTGCAGCTGCCAGAACAAGAGAGACAACTGCACATGAAGCGACTGGTGGAGTTGCAACAAGAGCGCCCTCAAGGACAAGATGAAGATGGAGAAGAAATAAAATGGTCATGGAGGAAACTCTTGGAATCAGTATTCGGGACCGAAAACAAGAAAGAAGCAGGAACCCGAAAAGCCCCAGATTCATACAATCTCTACAACCGAAACCCGGACTTTAAGAACAACTATGGATGGAGCATTGCCGTCGATGACTCCGATTATTCCCCTCTCAGACACTCTGGCATCGGTGTTTATCTTGTCAATCTCACCGCGGTAAGCAAAAGAAGAAGCGAGATTCGAATCCCAGACCTCTGCAAACAAACAATTAGCACACATGAATTGTAATTCACGGGTTCTTTTCCCTTTCCTTTTTCTTAATGCAGGGGTCGATGATGGCGCCGCATGTGAATCCGACAGCAACAGAATACGGCATTGTACTGAGGGGGAGCGGAAGAATTCAGATTGTTTATCCAAACGGATCGGCAGCGATGAACACGAAAGTGAGTGAAGGGGACGTGTTTTTAGTACCGAGGTACTTTGCTTTCTGCCAGATTGCATCAAGAACAGGGCCATTTGAGTTCTTTGGATTCACCACATCAGCGCGCAAGAACAGGCCGCAGTTCCTTGTGGGTGCAAGCTCACTTCTCCGCACTCTGCCTAATCCTGAGCTTGCAGCCGCTTTCGGAGTGAGTGAGGATAGGCTTAGAAACTTCACTGATGCTCAGCGTGAAGCTGTTATCTTGCCAACAGCAGGTGCAGCGCCGCCGGATAAGAAAAAGAAGATGAGGACTGAATTTGATAATGTGCCGAGGGTGATTAAGAACTTTGGTAATGATATGATTATGGGGTTTGATTGATTTAGCTGGTCAAGAAGACGATCAGATGTGAGTTTGCTTAGAAATTAAGCTGGCTGCGGGAGCTGTGTTTTGAGTTCAGTTTTTGTTTATTGTTTTGTTTTTTTAAGTGCTTTTTTTTCCCTGCATTTTAGCTCTTTCATGGGGGTTTCTTGTCCATGAATTTTGATTTTGTGAATAAAATGGAACTGCTGTTTTTATCTTTTTATTTAATTGCTAAGAACTCTCTCTCATGTTTGCTGCTTTACATTTTCACTTTTTTTTTTTTTGGCTTAAATGTTACAGTTTATATTAACAGAAAAAGGGAAAAAAAAGTTGTATTCTTGAATCTTGATGAATAAAATGTTATAGGTTAAGTCGATTAGGTTCGATCTACTCACGTAGGTAAGGTGGCGAGGGTGATTGAGAACTTTTGGTCTTTTCGGTAATGATATGATTATGGCGTTTGATAAATTTAGCTGGTGTTTGCGGAAGCTGTGTTTTGTGTTCAGTTTTTGTTGAAGAAAATAAAAAACGTACAGAGCTCAGACGGTACTACATGTCATCGAGAGATCAGACAATCGCGATGGACCCAACCATCACGAGCGCTATGTCATCACGGCTCTGCAAGAATTGCACCAGCCGGGAATCGAACCCGGGTCTGTACCGTGGCAGGGTACTATTCTACCACTAGACCACTGGTGCTTGTTATGGGAGTCAATCGCTTAAATATTTTTGTTGTGATGTTAAGCGATTCACAACTAATTTTCGTTTAGTCAGGCGCCCTTACCGGGATATAAATCTACATTTGTATCTATCATTTTATATAGGTCCATTTCAATTTTACATTTCTCTTTAATTTTTTTTATTTGTAACCAACTTCTTCATTTACTTAGCAACATCCTTTTACAATATAAGATTCTCTATTAATCTAATTCTTAAAGATATTATTAATATGATAAATCGTTTAAGTAGACAGTGGATCCCGTCACTTCATATTTAAATATAATTTTTTGTTTGTTTCAGGGATTTTTATCGGATAATGATTCTCCCCTAAATGCTGGTGTTTGCATAAGGAGTACCCTTAGCCTTCCTGCCTAAATATACCCAAATTCGTGATCGTTGGTATTGCCCACCTATTCTAATCTTTTGGTTTGAACACCTAAAGCGAATTCTTTGGGGAATCTATGAGAGTAGACCTATTTTTTCTTTTCTCTACTAGTAAATAAATCGTTAAGATTGAATTTTAAATTTTAATATTGACAATTAAACTAATTTTTGTCAATTAGTTTACAATTAAGTTAATTTTTTCACTATATTTGATAGACTATGGTAGATTATGAGAGAAAAAATACTAAAAGAATTTATAATACTATTAGCCATTCTTTGACTAAAATAGTTTCAAATTATGCAAATTCTAGGACTAGGACTCTCTCATGATCTTTTATAGATCTTGTGCCACCTATATTTTAATTATAGTGTATGATTAGGATTTAACTACTTTTATTTTTTAATTTATTAATCACCAATTACGTTAATAAAATTTGTTTAGAAGAAGATTAGGTCAGGAGAGAATCATAATCCTAAACCATAACTGCTCATATTAATAGATTTTACCAAATGCACCAGCACCAACAAACTTTTGACTGAGTTTTCAATTTCAATTAATGATTCTTCTTCTACAACGTGAAAATCAAGAAAATTTATAATAAACCATTTGGATTAATTTCCATTCTCTAAAATAATGATTGTTGAAAGAGAAATTTATCAACACATTATCTCGAGGGGTGAGGACTAGTAGATAGGAAATAAGTATCCTTCAAAAGTAGGAAGCAAGGAATCTTAGATTGAGATTATGAAAATATAGAGATAAGGTTTAGCGGTAGAAAGTATCATTGACACACTATTAAGGTAGTTGAAGAAATTGACTACAAAACCATCAAGCGCATAAAATTAGGGGTAGGACCCCCTACTTCTAAAAGCATGCTTTACTTTGTTATCAAAGTAACCCTAGGAATCGGATTATGCCGGTTGCGCCACCATCCCATTCACTAAAATAAGGGATCTACTCACAAAAAAAATGTAATATGGTATAAATATTTAATTACTCTTTTAAAGAAAGGTGAGTCACTAAAACTCTAATTTTATGATTCAATTCAGACTCTAGCCACTGATTTAAAGCATTGGAGTAGGATTACTAAAAATCCCTTTTTTGGGCCATAATTTATTTTTCTTTTTTGTTTGTTACTATGGGTGCGGTTACTTACTGTAGTAGAGAGCGTGAAGTTCTCCCACTCCGTAGACCCCACCTACTTTTGAAGTGGGGAGTGGGATTCTCACTCCCACATATTCTTTTTTTACCCTTCCCTTTAAATGTAACACAATTATATTTATTAAAATAAAATATTAAATGTAACACAATTATATTTATGAAAATAAAATATTAAATATAATATAATTATATTTATGAAAATAAAGTAATTTTGCAATTATTTAAAAATAATAATATTATATTTATTTATTTATATTACATTGATTCTAAGTTAAATTACTTAAAAATAATATTATTATATTCACATAGAATTAATAATTCCATATAAAATTTATTTATTTGATAATATGAAATTAGTATATTATTTATATTGATTTAATATTAATAATTAACAATAATAATTTTTTTCTTAAAAATTTTAATTTTCTACTATATTATTTATAATAATGTTTCATTTGTGTTGCTCTTATCAATAAATTTTAATTTACACAATTAAAATTAAAATTAAAAAATTTGTGGTTTACATAATTAAGAATATTAATAATTATTATTAACTTATATGATTAAAATTAATAATAAAATAGTAATTTATTTTAAAAATATATTTTTTTATTCACTTTGCAATTAAGAATTACAATTCTTTATATAAGGGTAAAAATATTATTTAATACAATTCACTCATAATCTAATATAAAATAAACACATAAATAAAATTTTAATTTTTATTGATATATTCCATATTCTCATTCCAATATAAATAAACAACATAGTTTCACTCTTATTCCACATTTTCAATCTTAAAATTCTCACTTCTTAGTATTTTTAATTGAATTCAAAAAGTAAACATTATCTATACGTGTATCTCCATCTCATGCACTTGGTGTTCAACCCAAAACTAAAAAAAATCCGGTATCAACAATGATATTTAGCAAAAATACCATATAACGAATTGAGACTTGAGAGGTCGTTTATCAAAACTTAAAATGAATTAGAAAGATCATTAAAAAATAGTGAATTCGAAACAGAAAGGAAAAACGGAAAAAAGAAAAAAAAAGGTTTACAACTGATCACGTGATAAGCACGTGTCATTTAGGTTCATAGTATTCCATTCAGAAACAGGAAGAAGAGAGAGCACAATAGAACTCAAAATCAAAACCAGTCAAGCTCGAGAAATCTCAGAATCACCATCAGCTATGAGAAACCACAGCAACTTGTCCCTTGCTCTCAATCTCACATCACTTGTTCTTCTTCTTTCGCTTAGCTTGGCAATAATTCATTCAAAGTCCGAAGTCATAACGTTAACTCCCGACACATTCACTGACAAGGTAATTTTACAATCTTACACTGTTTGTATTTGTTTTGTTTTTCATTTAATATCAAAATTACAGATCCGTGGTAGTATCATAAATGCGATTCTGGATTACGGGTTTTTCTTTATTTCTATTGTTTCCCTTCTTTGCATCGACAATTCTTATGTAGCCGACCGTATCTGATGCATCTTCATTTATTTGAATACTAAAGAGTTGAAAATTTTGCTATTTTTAAGATTCGTATGCTGTATAAGTTCTGTTCCATTAGATTTAAATGACTAGAGTTGTGACGTTTTCTTGAAATCCTAATTGCTAAATGCAACAGTACTTAGAATCTTGGGATTGCGATTGGGCAAGTGGGTCATCCTTGAATGTCGATAATCTATTTGCCGAGGGTTGTTAGCCTAGGTGCCAAATTGAACTTTTTATTTATGTTATGTGCTTTATCTATTGTCATTCTTATGATGTGTGTTGTTTTTTTCATTTTACTTTATTTTATTTTTTTGTTTGGGAAGTGATTTTGTTTGCTTCATTCTGTTAATCTAATTACTGACACAGAAATGAGTTCTTGGCTTGCGATATGACTTTCTAAGTAAATATGTTTGTTCATTATGTCCAGGTGAAGGAAAAAGACACCGCATGGTTTGTGAAATTTTGTGTGCCTTGGTGTAAGCATTGGTAATTAGTCTCTTCTGCTAAAGATAAGCTAAAAATCAACTATAGATGTATGCTTTCATGTTATTTGTCTTCTAATAATGGTACCAATGGATTTCAGTAAGAACTTAGGGTCATTATGGGAGGATCTGGGAAAGGCAATGGAAGGGGATGATGAAATAGAGGTTGGAGAAGTTGACTGCGGTGCAAGCAAGTCTTTATGTTCTAAAGTTGATATTCATTCGTATCCTACATTCAAGATCTTTTACGATGGAGTAGAAGTTGCAAAATATCAAGGTAAAGTTCAAATTCATTTCTTTATAAGATGGTTTGCTTAGTTGCCTTTTTAATATGATCCCTGTTTTATATATTTGCTATTTAATTATTTGATTTAGCTTGGGGAACTCATACTTTAGGGTTGATCTTAGGATCTGTCACTCTCGAGGTTATGTGGTTATGCAATTTTTAGTATCCGAGGATCTTTTTCAAATGAGTGTAATGAAATTCCTGTTCGTTTAGCCTACTTGAGGTAGATTAAACTGGATTGACCTGAACCAATGGGACTCCGAAACCTCCCACTGGTCATGGCACGGTACTGTGATAACAATTTAAGAGATTAGTGAGAGTTTGACTGAATGAGGTTATGAAGATTGAAAAGCAAAATTGTTTTTAAGGAAATTTTTTATAGGATCGTGGCTGTGTTAGACAGGAAGATTTGAAGCACTTACATGGTAAAAATATCAAGAGAGAGTGAGAGAATTTTGAACCAAAGCTGATACCTTTGTGAGAAAATGTTGAACTAGAAATGTTTGAAATTTGTACTTTACGAGTCACAACATTTTCTCACAAAGGTATCAGCTTTGTTGTTGGTAAAAAAACTTATTGCCAATCTTGAGTTAAGCTTGTGATCCTGGTAATCTATTGAGAGGTTCTGTATCCGCCTGAAAGGACTCGTTACCTATCATCTGCTTACAACATCAACATTTATGTAACTTCTATGCTCAAGTGATGAAGATTCACTAGTTTATCATCATCTTTGTCACTATTTCTGATATTTATGTAAATATTAGGCTGTGTAAACATAACAACGGAATACAAAAGCCCTTTTTAATTATGGAAATCTACATTGCCTTTCCGTTATTTAAAATAAGGAACCACACTGTACTTGTCGTATGTTTGGATTACTGCCACAGCAATTCTATATGAAATGTATGGGATATCTTTGGCTGAATCATCTTTTTTTTTTTTTTCCTTCATATTCTCTGCAAACAATCAGGGCCAAGGGATGTTGAATCGCTTAAAACATTTGTTTTGGAAGAGGCAGAAAAAGCGGCAACAAAAGCACAGCTTGATGGTGACAAGGAATTGTGATAAGGTATGCAGCAACATTATTCTTTGCAATTTGAGTCATAATGGAAGCTTGTGAAATCTGTTTTATAGTTTAAATATGAAAATCATATGGAGGATAATTATCCAATGTTTTCAGTTCCGAAAATATTAGATAATTTCCACAACACCATTAATATCTATCAAATGCGGTTAGGCAATTGAATATCTTTCTTATGGTGCAGTTGTGGTACTTGCCAGCAAAACCAGGATAGCCAATTCCCATCAGATTGCCAATGGTTTTTATTCTCACCATTTCAGCTGCATCGCAATCTTGTGGGGGCCATAGGAGGGTTCATCAATCCTGTTTTTGTTCATTAATCTCGTCTTGGGCAGAATTTGTTTTGATTTGGCAGATGTTTCTAGCCATCCTGTACTTACATATCCTTAATAGGAATTTTGTAGTTGGACATCTCCAAATTTCATAATCACTTGTGCTGAATATGTTGCCATTTAAAGAGGGCATCGTTTGTTAATGATATTAAACTGAGGATTCCAACGTTTCCACAATTGAATACCAACAAAGATCCGTGCATTTTTTAGTATTTCATCTCTGCCATACGAAGATGTAAGGGTGATCGGGGACTGCAGCTGCTGGGCTGCAAATACAAAGTACATCAAATGATAAATGGAACTTATTCTAATTTCGTTACCGTTCTGGATTTGAAATACAGAAAAGCAACCTGATGTCATCTACAGAGAGAATCAACTGCGAAGCCTAGGCTGTAGGGTAACATGTTAGCAACACCCAAACCAGTGAACTAAAGAAAAGATGATGAAAGGCTACAGGTATTTTGATATTGTTAAGGATAATATTCAAAGCGCTTAAAATGAACTTCCAAATGTATTAAAACCACGAACTTTGACAACCACAGCTGGCCTACAAATTTCACAACTCAATTTAGTGCCATTGACCGAATCCAGAATATAAAAATCCGAACCCCCACAAGAGCCAGTTAAGCTGAAGGATACATCCCAACCGCTCAACAGCAAGCTGGTGGAAGCAAATAGGGCTGTTTGCAGAACCATTTAAGTCAAACAAAAACAGACATGAAAAATACAAAAACAGAGAAAATAAACCCTAACTATTGTAGAAAGATCCACAAAAACTTCTCATTTCTTCTTGGCTGCGGACTTGGTGACCTTGGCACCAGTTGGATCCTTCTTCTCAACATTCTTGATGACACCAACAGCGACAGTCTGACGCATGTCCCTAACAGCAAAACGACCAAGGGGTGGGTATTCGGAGAAAGTCTCAACAACCATGGGCTTGGTGGGAATCATCTTAACCATTCCGGCATCTCCATTCTTCAAGAACTTGGGCTCCTTCTCAAGCTCCTTGCCGGATCGCCTGTCAATCTTGGTCAAGAGCTCGGCAAACTTGACAGCAATGTGGGAGGTGTGGCAGTCCAGCACTGGGGCATATCCATTTCCAATCTGGCCAGGGTGGTTCATGATGATGACCTGTGAGGTGAAGTTGGCAGCTTCCTTCGCCGGATCATCCTTGGAGTTGGAAGCAACGAAACCACGCTTGAGATCCTTCACAGAAACGTTCTTCACGTTGAAACCAACGTTGTCACCTGGAAGGGCCTCCTGGAGAGCTTCGTGGTGCATCTCAACAGACTTAACCTCAGTTGTCAATCCACTGGGGCCAAATGTCACCACGATACCAGGCTTTATGATACCGGTCTCAACCCGACCCACTGGTACGGTTCCAATGCCACCAATCTTGTACACGTCCTGGAGGGGGAGACGAAGGGGCTTGTCTGAAGGCCTCTTCGGCTCATTGATGTTATCAAGAGCCTCCAGCAGGGTAGGACCCTTGTACCAGTCAAGGTTGTTAGACCTCTCAATCATGTTGTCACCCTCAAAACCAGAGATGGGGACGAATGGGACTTTCTCCGGATTGTATCCAACCTTCTTCAGGTAGGAAGAGACTTCCTTCACAATTTCATCGTACCTAGCCTTTGAGTACTTGGGGGTGGTGGCATCCATCTGCACAAATGAATAGCAATGGCAACATTAGCACACTAGCTAATTAAGACATAAAACAAAACATGAACCTCACAAATTAAAACACCACCGTAGCTTATGCAGTGCTCACCTTGTTACAGCAGCAAATCATCTGCTTCACACCGAGGGTGAAAGCAAGCAAAGCATGCTCACGAGTCTGACCATCCTTGGAGATACCAGCTTCAAAACCACCGGTGGTGGAGTCAATGATGAGGACGGCACAGTCAGCCTGTGAGGTACCAGTAATCATGTTCTTGATAAAGTCACGATGTCCAGGAGCATCAATGACGGTGCAGTAGTACTTGGTCGTCTCGAACTTCCACAAGGCAATATCAATAGTAATACCACGTTCACGCTCAGCCTTGAGCTTGTCCAGCACCCAGGCGTACTTGAATGATCTCTTGTTCATCTCAGCAGCTTCCTTCTCGAACCTCTCGATCACACGCTTGTCAATACCCCCGAGCTTATAGATCAAGTGTCCGGTAGTGGTGGACTTTCCAGAGTCGACATGACCAATGACCACAATGTTGATGTGAGTCTTCTCCTTACCCATTATGCAAATCTAGTATAAAACCTAGAACAAATATGGGAAACACATTCAGAAGAAGAATAACAAAACAACATGAGTTAAACCATATTATTCTCTTAGAACATAACATCACCAGATTTCACATCCAAAGAATACACTCTAATGACACAAAACATTAACAGACCCAAATTGTTCAAACAAATACAAAAAAAAGGCCAAATCAACCTCAAACATACGAGCACAATAAGAAAGTGTAACTCACTAATGTATCATCAATCAAAATTATCAATACTACTTCACTATCAAGAGATTTAATCTTCATAATTAGCTCCCATCAAAATCCTCCAAATCAAAATTTTAATATATGTTTAACAAGAAACAACTAAACAATGACATATAAAGTTAAATAAAAAAAAATCAGAAATAATTAAAGGAATAATCTAATCATCTGCACCAAAAGAAAGAAAAAAAAAGCATACGACGAAACAGATATTTACAAATCTACATATCAATTATCAACTCCATCATACAACTCTAAAACATCTATATATATAAACGCTGGTTTATCAAGAATACACAAGAAAAGCACTTCGAATTGTTGATTCATCGCCAGAGATGGCTTAGAATCAAATCCAGGAAGTAAAAACATACAAATTGTGAAAACGGACATAAATAAGAAACAAATCATATTACTCTTAGGAAACCTAAATTAAAACATCAATCTAAACATACGAGAGAAAGATCCGAACCTTAATATGAACTTTGCAAAAAGGGCTCGCTCTCGAGTCTCGCCGACTTGCAGAAACTGAGAGCCCCTAGGGAAAATGGAGGGTGAACGAGACAATGCTGTGGTTTTATAGAGAGATTGCCAGATTGGCCTTTACGTTTAGGGTTTTTCTCGCAGCCGTTGGATGTGGAAAGCAGATCTGACGGTATTAAAATAAATATCTGGGTTCCTTGTTGAATTTATTATTGGCTTTTAAAGTGTGTAATGTAACATCGTGGCTGCAACATTAGCACATCCTCGCATCCAATTACATTATTATCCCTGTGGGCGACCATGAAGATGGTGGGCTTGACGGGGCTTTTTCCGCCACAATTATTATTTTAAAAATGCCCTCACTTTTAAAAAAATATAAATTACAAAAAATGAGAAATAACAGCCAAACCCCTCGCGATCCAACAGTAGCCAAACCATCATTGCCAAAATGAAGCATCGTCATCGTTCGTTGCTAGTCATCAGCTATGGAGCAGTAGCTGGTCACTAGTGTCATTTTTGTTTACGCCATTTCCAATGCTACTGCACGCTCCACCACCAGCAACGTCGCCGATGATGATGTCGATGATGTTGACAACAGTGATGATGATGTCAACATTGTTGATGATGATGTCGCCACTGATCGGTTGCCATTGATGATGATGATGATTTTAATTTTGATTATGATGATGATGATGATATCGTTGTTATTATTATTAATTTGAGAGAAAGCAGAACAATGTTGTTCATTTTGGAGCTTAGCATTGGAAAACAAGAAAAACAAGAAGAAGTTGTTTTCCTGTTTCCTTTGTTAAAAATGTAGAACGTTTTCAAAACATTACAGATTAATTTACTAAACACGTATTTACTATTTCTTGAATTCAAAACAGAGAAAATAAAACAATATTGAACACGCTCTTTATATTCTCTTTTATTTGGTATTATATTGTTAAAGAACTTTATTTCAAAAATTACTAATTTTGTTTTAAACTAAAGATAAAATACTAAAAATAATTGCTTAAATGAGTCGGTTCAGATGACACAACAATAATAATGAATGAATTTGGATTCGACCTAATAAATTAATAAATGGGTTCAAATATATGTAATTTAACATGACACGATCAGAACACGACATAAAGCTACTTAGACAAGACTTATTACCAGGCCTAATTATATGTAACTTAGCAACTGCATGAATAAAATTTTCTTAAATATTGTTTGTGAGAGTATATCTTCAAATTGTGCTCATAAGATCATTGAACTATATTATAACACATGCATGTAAATTTTTCAGGAGCTTCTATATTGTGATATAAATGTAGATTGTAGGCTTCTAACAATTCAAAATGTACGGATACACTTATTAGAAAATGGATGTATGCGTGCATATTTATATATGCATTTTATTTGTATTATAGTATCAATTTAGTGGTGATGTATTTAAGCTATAACTATTGTATCACTATTGTGAAACCATGACCCCGTATAATTGAAATGGTAAAATCTTTTTATGTAAAAACAGGAGGATTGCGTTCAGACTCTAGAGTAGGAAGGGATTGCAGATAAACTAAACAATAATAAAAACAAAACTATGGCAGTATAAAAAATACAGCTATCAAGTTTATGGTCTATAATATACTATATGGTACACAAAATAATTTAAAATAGTCAATTCTTGATATTTTAGTCACTAATTTATTACTACACATAAAATACTTCAAAATATGTATTAACTTATTTACATTATTTTAATATTTTATATAATAATTTATTAATAAAACAATAAAACTTAGATGTATTTAAAGAATTCAATTAATTAAATATAAGATATGTCATCTACGTCCTGAAACTATGCAAACGGTCTGTCATACATATTGTTTAAATATGTCAGTCATGTCATATATGTGGTGAGATTATAAGCGACCATGAATACAATTTTCACTCCTGAGCTTATAAATTACAACATGTCATCTATGTATTGAAACCATAAACAACATGTTACAAAATTTTCATAAATTATACGATATGTCGCCTATATTATGAAATTATAAACGACGTGTCATACTGTTTGCATAAATTATAATAACAAGTCATTTGCGTGATGGCAATTATAGTCGATGGAAATTATAGACGATATGTTACACCTAAAATGCCAAAGATTTTACTCTGTTTTTCCCTCTTTCTAACTTGATACAAATTATTAAACCACTTATATTAATTGACCACATAAACTATCACCATTTCAATCTAAATTAAGTTAATCAGATCTAATCAAATTACATACCGCCCCGGATAAGGAAGACAATTACTAGTAAAACGCTCAGATTATTGATAAGAAGACAAATTCGATTCTGAGCAAGCAGATGTGGATAAGCATTGAGCTTTTTATTCGTATAAACTAGATATCTCACTAGAACTTAAAAGTATGAACCAGCCTATATTTAGAATTTGTATTTCCAAATTCTAATTTGTATTTTCAGTGCGTTTAGCCAGTGCAAAAAAATTCAGCCACCAGAAAAAGGTCTAAATCCTCAAAGCTAGATTGAATTAGAGGAACCATAAATATTATTTTGATCTTTTTCCCTACTTTGATCATATATTTCTCTGATGTTTAATGACAATTAGCTCGATATTAGATCGCAAAGCTAGTATTATGTTATAGGTATGCAAAAGTTTTTATTTTCATCATCTCAGCTGCATCACATTCACAGACTCAGTAACCATTAAAAACATTCACTCTCCCAGCTAAAACATCATCTTAAACAAAAAATTAGCATCATATTGCATACCACACCGATACAATACCTACAATCTATACGAGCACCAACCAAAATTTCTAAATGGAGCACTAACTATTAATCTTGAACCAAAATGTTTGACATCCAAAACATGGTTTATCAAACTGCAAACAAAATTCAATGCTATAAAACCAAATTCAGAGAATTAAAATGTAGTCCCATAAAACCAGCTAAAACAGACAAAAATAGCATAAACAGAGAAAATAAACGCTAACTAGTAGAATGCTCCACAAAAACTCCTCACTTCTTCTTGGCAGCAGACTTGGTGACCTTGGCACCACTTGGATCCTTCTTTTCAACACTCTTAATCACACCAACAGCAACAGTCTGACGCATGTCCCTAACAGCAAAACGACCAAGGGGTGGGTATTCGGAGAAGGTCTCAACAACCATGGGCTTGGTGGGAATCATCTTAACCATTCCAGCATCTCCATTCTTCAAGAACTTGGGCTCCTTCTCAAGCTCCTTGCCGGATCGCCTGTCAATCTTGGTCAAGAGCTCGGCAAACTTGACAGCAATGTGGGAGGTGTGGCAGTCCAGTACCGGGGCATATCCATTTCCAATCTGGCCAGGGTGGTTCATGATGATGACCTGTGAGGTGAAGTTGGCAGCCTCCTTCGCCGGATCATCCTTGGAGTTGGAAGCAACGAAACCACGCTTGAGATCCTTCACAGAAACGTTCTTCACGTTGAAACCAACGTTGTCACCTGGAAGGGCCTCCTGGAGAGCTTCGTGGTGCATCTCAACAGACTTAACCTCAGTTGTCAATCCACTGGGGCCAAATGTCACCACGATACCAGGCTTTATGATACCGGTCTCAACCCGACCCACTGGTACGGTTCCAATGCCACCAATCTTGTACACGTCCTGGAGGGGGAGACGAAGGGGCTTGTCTGAAGGCCTCTTCGGCTCATTGATGTTATCAAGAGCCTCCAGCAGGGTAGGACCCTTGTACCAGTCAAGGTTGTTAGACCTCTCAATCATGTTGTCACCCTCGAAACCAGAGATGGGGACGAATGGGACTTTCTCCGGATTGTATCCAACCTTCTTCAGGTAGGAAGAGACTTCCTTCACAATTTCGTCGTACCTAGCCTTTGAGTACTTGGGGGTGGTGGCATCCATCTGCACAAATGAATAGCAATGGCAACATTAGCACACGAGCTAATTAAGACATAAAACAAAACATGAACCTCACAAATTAAAACACCACCGTAGCTTATGCAGTGCTCACCTTGTTACAGCAGCAAATCATCTGCTTCACACCGAGGGTGAAAGCAAGCAAAGCATGCTCACGAGTCTGACCGTCCTTGGAGATACCAGCTTCAAAACCACCGGTGGTGGAGTCAATGATGAGGACGGCACAGTCAGCCTGTGAGGTACCAGTAATCATGTTCTTGATAAAGTCACGATGTCCAGGAGCATCAATGACGGTGCAGTAGTACTTGGTCGTCTCGAACTTCCACAAGGCAATATCAATAGTAATACCACGTTCACGCTCAGCCTTGAGCTTGTCCAGCACCCAGGCGTACTTGAATGACCTCTTGTTCATCTCAGCAGCTTCCTTCTCGAACCTCTCAATCACACGCTTGTCAATACCACCAAGCTTGTAGATCAAGTGTCCTGTGGTGGTCGACTTTCCAGAGTCGACATGGCCAATGACCACAATGTTGATGTGAGTCTTCTCCTTACCCATTACGCAAATCTATCAAAAACCTGGAGCAAATAAACAAAACCCAAATTCAGAAAGATCCAATGCAATAAAACACAAGTATTTTGATACAAAAAAGTCCTCATAGGGAGCCAATGACAAAACAAGCCCAATTTTAACAAGAAGAAGCAATTATAGATGACCTAGCAAAACTAAATAAATTAAACTCATTTACTTTACCAGAACATATCATCTTACTCTACAATTTGGAATCGATGATAAGATCAGACATGCCAAATTTTTTTATTATCCAATAACAACACCGTAATCACCTAATAATCAGAATTTGCTCAAACAATTACCCACAAGTCCAAATAAACTTGAATTCAAATTTATTTAATAAGATATACACGATACCAGCAACACATTATGAATAATCATTAACTATCAAAATCATTCATGAAAAAGACTCAACCAGACTATTAACTCAAATTAACATCAACTAAATCAAAATCTTAATGCATCTTTGACATGAAAGATAAAAATAAAAACAAATAATTTTAAACACTAAGACATGCAGTTAAATAGCAATAATAAAAAAAATAAAAGAAACAGATCCTAAAAAATCCACAAATTGACCAAACTTTACACAAAAAACGAAACCCCACATCTAAAAACACATGCTGATTATGATAAACAGATACGAATATGAAACAAATCAAACAATTCAAGCCTAGAGAAAAGCTTCAACATAAGCTTAAGAAAATAAGAAAGAGATCCGAACCTTAATAAAATGATATTCGCGACAATGGTTCTCTCTCGCCGCCTTCCGCAAATTGAGAGAGTGTATGGTAAAAGAGGATTTGTGCGTGCGAGGGTGCTGCGGTTTTATAGAGAGATTTGGGCTTTGCGTTTAGGGTTTTTCTCTCAGCCGTTGGATTGGAAAAGCAGATCTGACGGTTTGAATATAATACGGGTGCCTTGTCGGATGTCGTATCGTATTTTGCTATACTGCGTGTAAACATAATGGCTGCAGCATTAACTCATTCTTACATGAACTACTTAATTGTCCCCGTAGTTTTCTGTCCATCCCCAAAACCAACCCCCCCGCCCGCGGGCCGCCGAAAAAAATTATTTACTTTGGAGTTTGGATTTTACAAGGTCATAAAAAAATTCTTTATATATTCTACATTCAAATGTCATTCATTTATAAATTAATTGTAATTATGAATGATTCATATCACAAAAGAGTTGGTTTTTGATTAAATTTGTGAAGTACTCAAGTAAAATTACTTATTATATATGTCAGTTTATTATAAATTAATTGATAAGAAGACAAATCTGATAAGGCTTGAGATAAAGAAGTGTATTTTACAGCGACAAGATCAGGTTATTAAATATACAACAAAGTCTAATACTTCGAGTTGGTTGGAATTTGAATGCTTGTGTTTTAAAATGGTAATTAAATGGTTAATAACATATAAGTAATATTATTCATTTATTAGTTAGCCTTAACAATATTATCACAAGGACAACCTTTTTTTTTATTAATTTTGTTACTGTTAATTGTTATTTTAGCTTTCAGCCAAAATTTTTTGAAAAATAAACATCTCCTAAATTGTTGAAAAATAAAATATCTTCAAATTGTTGGTGAGTGAAGATCAGCACAGCCGCCGATTAGGTCCGAATAATCATCGTCACGGACAATATTTATCGTGTCTCACAAAATGATCTATGATATTCTGAAAACTTCTTTTCCTTTAAAGAGTAAAATTTGTTCACAAACATTATATCATAACCAGAATATTCTAGTCAAAGCCGTATAATAACCCCAAACTTAAGAGGTAATCAACTTAGAAAGACTTTTTAACTCTTCTACGACTCTGCTCTACAACTAGATGACATAAAAGAGAAATATGGCTTACAGAAGAAAGTTCTTTAAATATCTGTCATAAAACATTTAACATGGCACTGAAGGACGCAGGGCATCTTTTGTCTTGTGCATGCTCCCCAACAGTGGATTTAAAAATGTAGAGCTCGGAGTTGGAGCTACCAGCAAACTCATTCGGTTATATGTTATGGGTTGCTTCCATACTAAAATTCCTTAAGGAAAACATATTATAATAATGTGGGATGACAGTCTCTGGGTCTTGTTCTTCCCCAGTTGCAGCTGGCTTTTGCTCTTATAAGACAGAAGGTGCTTCCTGTCTCGCTCAACTGGGAAGCATGGTCTGATCATATTCCCTAGGTCCATGCCCCTTCCAACCAAATCAGCTCAGATCTGATCACTCTCGGAGAAATCTTTTTTTTTTTTTTTATGCCATTGCTCTTTCGTCAACCACACGCTACACATCATCCTTCCACCAATCCTGCTGTCTTGAATGCCTCATCTTTTGACTGCCGCAAAACCTGTTCATAGAACACACAAAAAGACCAGAATGGCCTCTCAACCATTGAAATAACAGACAAAAATCAGTACGTAAGTAGGTAACTCATCAAGCAATTTGGATTAAAATCTGGCAAGAGGAATGCTACAAATTACACAAGGAGGCAAATGAAATTAAAAAGATACAAACCAAGTTCAGTCCTAAAAATGTTCTCTAATCCCATTGCAATATGAAGACACATTTGCGCACAAGTGCTTTTAGACAATCATAGTTGCATATCAAATAAAAATTTCCTAACACCAGAAAGATAAAAAGGAACATTGGTTTCCACTTCAGTACCTCTGGTGGGAAGCATCAGATTAACATGCCTGCAGAAGTGAAGAAACCATCCAATGAGAAGGCTTCAGAATCTAAACAAGCTTCAAACCCTGTATATGTGAAAAGCAGCATCCGATGCACTTTGCAGGAGAATGATAGTATGCACTATTAAGAAGTGTCTCAAGGCCAGTGGCTGGTAATCTATAAAAGATGTGATGCCTCAATCACAAACACTAGCATGAAACAGTGGCTCCCTCAAAAGAACAAACCAAGCAAACACTTGGATTCCATCTCCCCTAGGGAATTATGAAAAAAGTGCCCAATGATTTGTGATGTTTTCTTGTTGTTGTTAGTGACATGCATATCGTGCACCCAGTCGCTAACACTACTCTCTCGACAACCATTAGGCTTTATTATTTTTCCCCCTTAAAAGGAAAGGAAAACAATTGGGCAATAAGCCGATAAATTATTAATCCGTAGCCAACAACTACTAAACGGGCAGGCGCATTCAAAGCTTTATACATTTTTAGGACTGGTCTGCAACTGGGTAAAAAATTAAAAAAGCAAGCTCTTTATCTTATTATTAAAACATACTAGTGATACATTTACAAGTCACTGAGGGGGACAGGGAATCTTTTGTCTTATCCAAGTTCGTCCGTTTTCTGAAGCCAGAAACCAGGACTCATGCCGCCCAACACTAATTTTAAAAATGTAGAGCTTGGAGCTATCGGCAAACTCATTCATTAATATCTTCTGGATTGCTTCGCAAATGGATAGTTCTATAAGCAAAACATATTATATTGACGTGGGGCGAAAATGTCCCTTCGTTCTGGGTTTTGTTTGTATCCATGTGAAGTTTGAAACAAAGAGCTGTTAGTCGGCAACCTCCTTGGCTGCTCCCCGTGGCAGTGTTTACCAGCATAAACAATTAAGGTGAAGTAACAAAATCTTCTTTGCAACTGGCAGTTTTATCCATCTACATGCGAGTAAATCTTGCTAACAGTCCCTAGCAAAAATGAACAATGATGGAATGAGAAAAAACTTGTTAAAATATTAAAGGCAAAAGCAGAAGTATCATCTCATCAGAAAACATAATGCCAGAATTAGCTTAGATGTGTGGTTATGCACTGTTGGAAATTTCATGGGAAAATCTATAACTTCCTTACAAGGCATCAATCACATGGTGTCGTCATATCAGTGACAAAAGGAAACCTCAAGCAGTTATTGTGTTTACCACTTTTATATGAGATTGACATCGAACTAACCAAACCAGATTAAGTAGTATACCAATTGTGATTATGACCCTTCCTACCATTCCAATGCCAAAGTTACTTTTGCATGATTATCAGTGACCGTTTGAGTAATGCATTATTTAGAAAATACTGAAAGATCTAAGGATCATGCTACCATTAACTTTGAAGAACCGTACTTCTCAATCTATTGTCCAGGAATTCAGTATTATTCAAAATTTTCTTACATTCAAAGTGCATAAACAGCCAGGAAAACCAAAGTACATCAACTGGAAAGATTATCACATTGCAGTATCATATATATTAAGTCCATAGCTTGTACCTTTACAGCAGAGAAACTGGTAATTTCAGCCCTCTCAACCTTGACTAAAATTCCACATTCACTAGGATTTCATGATCATCAACTCCATAGAATTCAATGCAGTTGCTTGACTGCAGCATTAGAAAAATGAAACTTCAATTCTATCTTTATCCGCAAGAAAACGTTGGACCTTCTACTAAGCTTACAAGATAATGAAGAAGATATAACCACAGTGCAAAACATCACAAACTATTATTCTTCCACAAGTCCATTTAATAGTGAGATCTCTCACCTGGATGTCTGCATAGTCACATTTACCTACAAATGTATTTATATAAAAAGTCTGCTATTGATTTCTTTTTTGCTATTTTTTCAAACCAATTTATATACTAGATTCCATCCAATCACAACTCTTAATTTCAAAATGCCTGTGATCCTAATTTATATTAAAGTATCAAAGCAATGGCAAAATGCTTCTGGTTTACAGCATAACAAACCATATAAAATTCAGAGATAAAGATATTCTAACATGTTTACCTTAGATGGTGTCTGATTGAATTTCCAAAGTCATCTTCAAGTACATCTAAAAGCTTCGTGTACGTATAGCCATCTATGAGGTTTTTGATTTGTAACTCCTTCAACAATTTCATCGCTTCTCCAGCCTGTCCTCTTCTGCAGATTTCATCCAAGACTGTCCTATATGTAATGAAATCAACAGGCCTCTGCTTTTCAATCATCTCCCAAAGATTTTTTACTGTCTCCTCAACCTCCCCATTGAGAGCCAATGCACTCACAAGCGAGTTATATGATTTACTACTTGGAAAAAAACCCTTCCTTTTCATCTCATCACACAACTCCCTAGCATTCTTTGTTCGACCTTGAGCACATAACCCATGGATCAAGTAATCATAGGAAAATGCGTTGGGCAGACAATTATAGACCACACCCATTTGATGGAATATTCTAAGGGCATCATTAACATGATTTGAGAGTATGTACCCTTTTATCATAGAATTCAATGAGAAAATATCTGGTTCAACCCCATCATTGATCATTTGCTTGAACAAACGTCTAATAGTCTCCATATACACATGATTTACGTAAGTATTTTTTCCCCGACTCAAAAAAGCTGTGAAGAGAATATTGTATGTTCTGATTGAAGGCCTACATTCCAAGTTCTTCTTATTCTTCATATATTTAAACACATACACAGCTCTACTCAACTTCCTAGCTTCAGCGAAAAAATATATTATCGTATTGTAAAGAGCCTCAGTACCACCAACACAAGGAGCTGCAAGCATTTGATTAACCACGTCATCCATCTCTTGGTACATCTTCGCTAAACCAAGCTTCCTTATCGTGATGTGATAAGTGGATACATCGTGCCTAAACCTAGGCTGCTTTGATGCCCAATTAAATAGCTCCAAACACAGTAAAGGATCCTCTTGAAGAGTCATAACATTACATAACTCTTCATTATTGAATCTTGGCGGGAGTTCAGACACTGCCCAACGAAATTGTGCTTCATCAAGTGCAGGCTTGCTGTCAGCTTTTGACCTTTTACCAACCCTTCTGCTCAATGATCTTGATAGAGCTTTAGCTGAGTAAAAGGAACATAAAATTGCAATTGAAGATAATTTCAAATGCGGGTTAATCTGGGTTTGGCTCAAATAATAATTAGAGAAAGTTTTAGAATTACGAGAACTGTCTGTGCCGCACAAGTGTTTGTTAAATGTCCCGTGAGAGAAAATTTGCCTCAACCGATTTCTACCAGCTATGATCATCATATAAAGACAATGAAACTATCCCTTAAACGTTAATTAAATAACGCATAAGTGACTGAAAACTATGAGGAGAAAATCACTAACAGTTCTTTTGAAATTGATATGAACTTACAGCGAATAAACCAACGAAACGAAATGAAGAGCAGACTACACAGTTACAGCGTGGCTTTTGACTAGTATCGAGATTAATGGATTTTCAGTGAATTTTTATTTACCTGTAAACAACGGAAACTATAAGGGTATTTAGGTAAACTGACAAATGAAGAAATGGCGAACGGATCAGATGTAGCCCTAGTTGGTCACGTGACTGGCCTCTATAAAAACTAAGCAAACCTTTTTCCCCACCACTCTTTAGCACTCCCTCTCTTCTTGGTTGCTCTGCGGCTAGGTTTTAATTATCCCTTCGAAGGTAACAGATCAACTACTCAGCTTGATCTATCGTTTTGCGTCTAATGCTCTGTTTGACTATATTTGCTGATTTGAAATCTTATCTGATTGATAACATCTGACGGTCTGTTTTTATTTATTATGCATTTAGATGATCCGATCTGTTTGTTTACTTGGAAATTCGATTGATTCATACGCTATCATATATGCACTTTATTTCTGTGTTGGTTCACATATATTTCGTGATTAATTCATAGGTTTATTGAATGTATAATATGATCTAAACGCTTTCGATTTGCATTTATTTTAGCTAAGCTCAGTCTAATTCTATAAATATGTAGCAACTCTTTTTTGTAGATCTATGCATCTATGGCTTATGATTTCTTATAAGGTCCATTTAAATATAATATGATCTAAACGTTGCTGTTTTGTGTTTATTCTAGTGTAGCTCAAAAAAATTTATTATTATGTAGCGACTGTGTTTCGTAGATCTATGTGAATATGTTATTTATTGTTTTTTTTTATGATTTTTTGAATCTAATCTGAATTATTTGTTTCATTGATTGAGAATCTGTCAATATGGTCACTTTTCAAAATTATGAATATTGTTAGCAAATGTTTTTGAATATTCTTGTGTCAAAAGTAATTTTTTTTTAGCAAAGTTTGTATAGATTTGCCAGTACTTTACAAGTTGTTATTGTTATTCTGCATGGTTTCTGATTGATTCATGGAAACTAAAATCAAGAAAGCTGTTATTAGTGTCTGATCATTGATTGATGATTATTTTGATTCTTATGTATTTTGCTTTCTTCTCTTGATTGTAAATGGATTATGAGTTTTTAATTTGTTCGTTGCTGGATGTGTTTGTTAACGTCCTTCAGTGTGCTGATTTTTCTATAGTAAGTTCTTTGATTAATGTGCTTATGTTTTTATTTTTTTTGTTTTTTCAGTTTCATTTAGTTTAACAGCTATGGGTAAGGAGAAGACTCACATCAACATTGTGGTCATTGGCCATGTCGACTCTGGAAAGTCGACCACCACAGGACACTTGATCTACAAGCTTGGTGGTATTGACAAGCGTGTGATTGAGAGGTTCGAGAAGGAAGCTGCTGAGATGAACAAGAGGTCATTCAAGTACGCCTGGGTGCTCGACAAGCTCAAGGCTGAGCGTGAACGTGGTATTACTATTGATATTGCCTTGTGGAAGTTCGAGACGACCAAGTACTACTGCACCGTCATTGATGCTCCTGGACATCGTGACTTTATCAAGAACATGATTACTGGTACCTCACAGGCTGACTGTGCCGTCCTCATCATTGACTCCACCACCGGTGGTTTTGAAGCTGGTATCTCCAAGGACGGTCAGACTCGTGAGCATGCTTTGCTTGCTTTCACCCTCGGTGTGAAGCAGATGATTTGCTGCTGTAACAAGGTGAGCACTGCATGAGCTACAGTGTTGTTTTAATTTGTGAGGTTCATGTTTTGTTTTATGTCTTAATTAGCTCGTGTGCTAATGTTGCCATTGCTATTCATTTGTGCAGATGGATGCCACCACCCCGAAGTACTCAAAGGCTAGGTACGATGAAATTGTGAAGGAAGTCTCTTCCTACCTGAAGAAGGTTGGATACAATCCGGAGAAAGTCCCATTCGTCCCCATCTCTGGTTTTGAGGGTGACAACATGATTGAGAGGTCTAACAACCTTGACTGGTACAAGGGTCCTACCCTGCTGGAGGCTCTTGATAACATCAATGAGCCGAAGAGGCCTTCAGACAAGCCCCTTCGTCTCCCCCTCCAGGACGTGTACAAGATTGGTGGCATTGGAACCGTACCAGTGGGTCGGGTTGAGACCGGTATCATAAAGCCTGGTATCGTGGTGACATTTGGCCCCAGTGGATTGACAACTGAGGTTAAGTCTGTTGAGATGCACCACGAAGCTCTCCAGGAGGCCCTTCCAGGTGACAACGTTGGTTTCAACGTGAAGAACGTTTCTGTGAAGGATCTCAAGCGTGGTTTCGTTGCTTCCAACTCCAAGGATGATCCGGCGAAGGAGGCTGCCAACTTCACCTCACAGGTCATCATCATGAACCACCCTGGCCAGATTGGAAATGGATATGCCCCGGTACTGGACTGCCACACCTCCCACATTGCTGTCAAGTTTGCCGAGCTCTTGACCAAGATTGACAGGCGATCCGGCAAGGAGCTTGAGAAGGAGCCCAAGTTCTTGAAGAATGGAGATGCCGGAATGGTTAAGATGATTCCCACCAAGCCCATGGTTGTTGAGACTTTCTCCGAATACCCACCCCTTGGTCGTTTTGCTGTTAGGGACATGCGTCAGACTGTTGCTGTTGGTGTGATTAAGAGTGTTGAAAAGAAGGATCCAACAGGTGCCAAGGTCACTAAGTCTGCAGCCAAGAAGAAGTGAACTGGGTTGGGTAATGGTGCTTTATCCGCAGATGGAGTCTATTTTAATAATTGTAGTTATACAAACTTGGTTATTTTTGGTACTCTTACAGTTCAATGCTTGCTTTCCTTTGTGGGTGTTAGCTTGTTGCCTTTGGTGTCAGGTACCCAATCCCAGAATTGGGTGCTTGACAGGCGGTGGCGCAGCTATAACCTGGAGTCTCAATTTTATTAGTAGTTATGCTCTTTGTTTGTATTGATACTTGAGGTGGTTTGGTTTCATCTGAATCAGCTCAGAAGTTTTGTCATTGTGTTGTTTCTGCGGAATTGATATCAACTTTCTATTTTTCTATTCTAATTCTGTGCTCTCTACTTAGCTGTGGTCTATTCTTTACATGCATATTTATATTCGGTTAAATGTTCCATACATGTAATTTACTTCTGCCTATGTTAGTCTATATTGTTATAATTTTGAATTGCTTGTTTCATTTCTTTGCGAAATATCTTTTGCTTCGTTTAAAATAGTAGATGGGTGAACTTCGAAATTAAGCTATCCACTCACCATACAAGACAGTTACAAAAGAGTAAAATTTTCTTGATTGCCCAATTGTTTTCAACTGTTACCTTCAAAAAAAAAATCTGCAGATTGTGCTGCTTAGTCTGTACAATTTGTCCATTTGTATAAATAAGGAATCCACTTATCTAATAAAGTCGATCCTCTAAGGTATTGAGCAGCGGTGTAGCGGATCCGAAAGAGAATCTTAATTTTTTGATTTCGAAAGAGAATCTTAATTTTTTGATTCAATCTTATCTAAAAGTACGAAACAATAAAAATCAAAAAGCTATTCTTGTATGTTATTCTCGATGGAAAAACACCACAAGCAAACTATGACTGCAACAAGTGGTAAATTCAAAGGCTTCACCAATCTTCAAGTCGAATCATGTAAACGTCCATGCTTTACAATTTACGCTTCTGCGGGCTTTAGAGTAGATTTAATCAATCAGCCCAAATCCAAGCATCAAGCCCATTTGATTAAATTCCCCTTTTTTTTTTTCATTTCTCCTCCTCTAAATTTGACTTTCAGCGTTTTTGTCACCCTCACGATAATTCTCTTACTTCAGTTCCATGTCGATTCTTTTGTGCGCATTTAACCTCCAAACTTAAATTAATTATCCTGTATTCCTGTTCAACAAATAAATGAAAGAGACTAATTAATATATAATTAGAGAGAAAATATATTAATATATTAACGAAGCTAAGTAAAAGCGCGAAGCAAAGATGGAGGGAGAGAGTACACGTTTTTTTGAATGGATTGTAGCTCTCCACTTTGTAGATTTGAAAGTTTTTGACATTGTAAAATTCATATTAGCAGTACCATCAATTTTTGGGTAAAACTAAATGAATTTAATATTCTCTAGTGTTCTGAAAAGAAGGGTACTAAACTTTCTACCATCATCATTATAATTGAGTCATTGATAAATATTAGTTCATGGAAAACAAATAAACTATCATATTTAGAAGGGGGATTATTAATTTTCCATAAACTGTATATACCACTTATTTTCTATTGTTTTATTTATCCGATAATCTTCCTAGTATTATGATTTTACAGTATTACTCTTATTTTTAAATACACATTTATTCATATTTACTATAAATTAAAAAATTATATGAACTAAAATTAATTTAAAATTTTTAAATACTAAAAATGAGAAAAAAAATCTTATTTTTATATTAATAATAAGATTTTTTCTCGTATTTTTTGTTATTTTTAATCTTTTTTTCTATACTAAATATATAATTTATATTTCTAAAATCAAATCTCAAGCAAATAACACATGTTTTCGTTCAAATTTTTTGTATTAAGGGGGTTATTGGATATTATAAGAACTGTAAAAGAGTTAGAGGTATATATTGATTTTCAACAAAGGGTTCTCCTGTTATAATAAGAAATTCCTTTAGTAAAAGCCATCACCCATAATTCAGGAGCATCCATGTTGTATCACTAAGAATCAATAATAAAATATGCTGAAGCGTACATAAATCCATAATATTTTTTGTCCTTTGGAGTTGTGTGATTGTCCTTCCAGATCAACAAGTTTTCTTAGAGAATCTTTTAATTTTCCGTGCTCTCTCCCTCTCAATATGAGATGTCAGAAAAAATAAAAAGATACATGTGACCTAAGAACTATAACCACTTATAGAAACAACTTTTTCTATTGTTTAAGTATTCTTATTCCAGTTCATCATAGAAATAGAAATGACTTTTAAATCCATACACATTAAAAGACTCACACCCTATTAAATACATTAAAACCCGTATTACCGAAAACCTTAATAAATTACTTTTAATTGAGTTTAACCTTATATAACAGTTCACAAAATATAATTATTCACATATAAGCCCAACATTAGATTAAAGATTCAACAATACTAAATTAAAAATATCTAACGTCCCCGACTTAGAGAGAGAGAGAGTTCTCAGTTCTTCTCAATCTAATGAGAATTTCGCAATAAAAGTAACAAAAAAAAAAATTAGACAGGTGTCCACGGTCTCGGCCGTTATTGCAAGACTCTGGGTTTGTTGGTGCTGTTAAATTGCAGTAGCATGATTGGCTTTTATCGATCTATGACTTGGAAGCTGCCGTATGTTAGATGGAACTCTAAATTTGGAAGCAGCCGTTTTTCATCTTGTTTAAAAGAAATAAACGTAATAATTTTTTTACCAATAAATTTTTATATCTTGTTTACAAATTTACTGATATATCTGGTTTAATACACATATGTTATCTTTAATTTTGGACTAATTTAATCACACAAATCTGCTGATAAGATAATGAAATAAGAAATGCATATATTATTTTTCTTGGAATTAGCCAAAAACGGAGATACAGTGTTGTTGCATCCACAAATGGCTGTGAGTTCAGTGCACGCAGGTTGTTTGCTCAAAAGAAAGACAAAGAGTCAAGAAAAGATATAAGCGAAAAAAGGGGAACATGTATAGGGATAAGAGCCCAAAAGAGATAGAACAAAGCAATTAGACATCAAACTAAATTAATTAAGCCCGAAAAATCCTATCTTAAATTTTACAAAATGATAATAGTAAATTGTGATGATAGTGGTAATCGGAGCGAGCCAGCTAATTAAGTAAAAGCATATACTAAGCAGCTTTTGCTGTAGAAGCCAAGCAAATGTTGGACAGATCCAGCAAAACCCTAGCTAGATCTTCATAATCATAATCATCAACAACAAGCAGCTGCAGCTCACCCTCTTCTGAGGCGACGATGATCTCTTCTTCTTCTTCTTCTTCTTCTTCATGATGACGACGATGATCTGTAAGCAGAAGCACTTGTCTGGCTTGTGATGATGATCTTTGCTTTTGCTTCTGCTTCTTCATCGCTTCCCTTCTGCGATCATGATCCGCCATCCTGCAACAAAAACGTTAACAAAAATAACTCAAAACAACAAGTTCCAAACCAATTAGAGAGAGAGAGAGAGAGAGAGTTATATATGTATCTATATACTCCTTAGAGAGAGTGAGATGATCACGAGGAGTGATCCCAGAAACACAAAGAGGAAGGCCATAGCTTCCATGGAGATTCAACATTGACTGCATTTTTTTCTTCTTCTTGCTCTTTTTTCCTTTTTCCTAATATATTATATTATATTATATTTCATATATATATATATATATATATAAGCGGTGTGGGGTTTCGTTCTTTGTTCTCTGTGTTTCTGTATGTGTATGTGATTTTAAAAAACTCTTTTGTTTTGGGGGCAGTGATGAATTTTGTCGGCTATAGTAATTTCACTGCTACTTTTCCAAGGCATTTAAAGCATAAGCGCAGCGTCAACCGTCCAGGATGTTGTGCGATTGCAACATTTCATATATAACATTGCATTACGCTGCAATAACGAAAAGCACCTTTCGTTTGCTTCGACGATCAAGATTCAAGTTCGACAAGCAATCATCGGTCGGTTCGATGATAGCTCGCTCGACAAGCACGGGGTTTCTCTCGTCTCTGCTCTTTTATTTAGCTGGGCAAGAACGAGACATCATCAATCAAAATCAAATATTTTGCTTCATATTTTAACTAAGTGATTTTAGTTGCAATAAAATCAGGCTACGTAATAAGCTTTAATTTGTACAATTAATTAATCACTCCGAAAACATTGTTTTCAAGTTGAATTCAGAAGTGGGGGTAGACTGTAGAGAGGCACCTAATAATGGGTAGTTTATTTAGCCATGTGGCGTGCTGCATCTGGGGATTTGCAATCTTATCAAAATTGTACAAGACCCCATGACTTGACGATGATGACCCCTTTAAAATCAAATTCAAGTATTAAATGTGTGTAGGTGTTTCATGGCAATACGGAAAGTTTCTATGGACCAATTACTAGAATTATGAACCATATTTTTTTATTACCACTTTCACTTTTTTGTAGAAAAATATTTTCACAAGTATGTTTGGGTCATTTATAAATTTCCCACATTATATTTTTGTACTAGATGTGATGATGTACTGATTTTCACTAAGTTGGGTGAACGAAATGTCTGATTATTTTTTTTAAAAATAAACAAAAAAGTACACAGCAACTCAAAATATGTAACTAATTTAAGCACAAACGTAACACAAATTAATAGAATTCACCTATGTTGCTTTGATTGAGATGTGTGGTGCTTTTGGTACAAGTTGATTGTTCAATTAAAGGAAAGATAATATATTATTATTATTTTCCCTGGCATAAGATTTAAATCTCTTCTAATTATTCTCCACGATCTGCCGTTCAAGAGATAAATGCTATGTTATATTTAATGTAACATACGCAATTCACAAGAGTCACATAAATTATGGGACCCATATAAATATGTGATTCTTGTGAGTTATATATGTTACATTAAATGTAACATAGAGGGATCCCATTCAAGATTGCTGAGGATGAGTAGAACGAATCTTCTGAGAATAAAAAATTGCAGTGATGGCTTTGGATGCTTTTTCATGAAATCCATCGCAATATATTTCATTGTAATTATCTCAATATTCTTTGGTTACATTCGATTCCATTAAAAAAATTATGTGGCTTGTAAAATGTTTGATTTGTGGCTTGTGCTTTTTTCCTCCGCATTAAAATGCTTACTTTCTTATAGGAGGAGATATAATTGAAATTAAATACGTAATTTCTTTACTTCTCAATCATTAATGAAACATTAAAACCTAGTTATTGTCAACAACAAGAAAAAAATTGACTTCTCACAAATAATTATTTAAAATGGCGATCCAGTATTGAATATATCATATAACGGAGCGGTCAATCTTATTTCTTAAAAATATTTTAGTGCCACTGAAATTGAAAATCTCAATAATCACTCGGTACTCTTGCTGCTTTAATTATTTTCAATCTTTTTAAGTCTTAAACCGTACTAAGTGAACTAATAAAACTAAATACCCTTGACGCGTCAATTATCGAAATAAAGCACTAATAATTTTATATGATCGAAACAAAATAAATCCTAATCATATGCTGTATTATCGCTATGTTCGAGAATTATTACATAATATTTTCTTACACAATTACTTTTACCCTTAGATTTAGAGGTGTCAAAACATATTTTTTGATCGTATTCATGTCGTATCAAATTTAGGTCGACTCAATCACAACATATTTAATAATCGTGTTAAAATATTGAGATCATAACCCGACATGAAAAATAAATACGTTACCCAATCACATGCTTAATATCTATATATTAAAAAAAAATTACATCAAACATTTGCCCGTGCGCACATAGACACACACGTATATATTATTGATATTATAAAATATACGTATCTACCAAAATATTACACATTAACACTATTAAAATTTTAATTATATATATGTAAATAATATTATATATTGATATTATAAAATATACATGTCTACTAATATTTTACACATTTACACTATTAAAGTTTTAAATCTACATAAAATTTTATGAATGAAACGCTATATATGCGTTCATCCTTTCAAAAAAATAAAAATAAAAAGAGAGAAATATGCCCAATAGTTGAGTTTTAATGATAAGAACTTATAAATTAATTTAGAATAGAAAATATAATTGTGTTATCAATCGGGTAATGGCATAAAGAACTTTAATCTTAACCCAATATGAAAAAAATTGTGTCGATCCAGACCCAACCAATTTAATAATAGTATCAAATTTAATGACATATATTTATTTATGGATCGTGTTCGTGTTGAATAATCAAATCGTGTCAAATTTTACTAACCCTAATTAGATTAATTATTTTGAACAATTGTATACTTGCGAATTGGCCCAAAACATGAGCCCACGACAAAAGTTTCAAAGACTAACTAGTCCATGTTCATCTCGCTTTTGTGAATGCAATGAATCAATTATAATTATATTGAACATTTTAGTTAAAATCAAAGGGCCTTCCACTTTATATATACACATGGCAAAGAAGAATCACTATGTCTGGTTTTTTTTTTTTTTTTTTTTTTTAGTGATTCTGTATTTCTATCCCTCCCAAATTTTTTTATTACTAGTAACTGAGGTGGCCATTGACCACGTGTATGGTGTAATTTTGTTTTAATTATATATTTTCAATGATGGAAGGAGAGCGAAGCCTAATTGATAATGTCGGCTAAACCAAATTACTTAGTCTTTATAATTGAAATAGTCTTTATAATTTAATAGCCTCTAATGAGAATGTTTACATTAAAAAGTGTGGATGTGACCAAAATAGATATATGATTTTGTTATCAAGACATACAGCTTATATTATCTGTGGTAGCAAAACAACGTTGTATATATATGACACAATTTAAGGATTTTTTTTTTAAATAAGTGTGTTCACAAATGAGAAGATTTGCATATTAATTTTTTGTATGTGTTGATGATGATGCCTCAATTATCATAAGAGGGGTTTTTGTTGTGAAACAATACCTATAATTTTAGTGAAAAATGAAGATAAATTCTTTGTTACTTAATTAGAATGTCATATTTGTCCTTTTAAACAGTTTTTTTTTTTTTAACCACTTAAGTTAGAATCTTAAATGAGATACGGGACTGAAAAATTAATTTGAGTTTTTCTACCTACTCTACCTTCTAAAAAAACATTATCTACTAAAAAAATTAGGAGACATAACACAAGATCACTTCAACAAAATTTATGTTGCTGTTGAATCCCTCACATAGAAACACCTTCGAATAAACTTTTTTTTTTTCATCTTTTATAAATTTAGGAGAGTTCTTATGTTGAATTTACGGTGATAATGATTCATGAAATACAAATGGTAGTAAAATTTATTTAAATAAGGGTAAATGAATATATGCATGAAATTAAAATTAGGAACAAGCCGCACTTTGCAACCTTGACATAGGCCCACCCACCTCAATCAATAATCACCCACCAGGTATTGAATTTGAATCGCCCCATTAAAAATATCAATGCGCTTTACCCAATCTGAGCCCACTCATAAATCATAATCGCCGTGCAAAAGGACAGGATACGCTTAGTGTTAGGTCAACGTCACTGCTCAAATCATGGTACCAATTGATCACTCAGAAAAAAAAGAAAAAGAAAAAGTTCTTTTTTTTTTGGGGAAAAAAAAGGACATGGCTTTGGTTTTAATTGTGAAATTAATCCAAAAGTGGACAGGACTTTTTAGATTCAGCTATTACACAATTAATATTGTATCTATTTATTAGAGTGGAAACGACAATTATAAATTCTTTTCACTTTAGTATTTACTTATTTATTTAAAAAAAAGAATGCAAGTTATATTCCGTGAGTCTCACTCATTTTTAGAGTATGGAGTGAGATTTTTACTCCTATGAAGGAGGTGGGATTGTGGGAGTAGATTCTCATTCCTACCTTTTTTTTTTTTTATCCTTTTTTTATTAAATATAATATAATTATATTTATTAAAATAATAATGTTAAAATTACTTTAAAATAATAATAACATTGTATTTATTTAAATAACATTATTATAATATTATTTAATAATATTACATTTATTAAAATAATAATATTAAACTTATTTAAATATAATATTGTTATATTTACTTAAAAATAATAAATTATTAATGTAAGTTAAAATTATTTTTAAATATTATGATTTATATTCATGGAGAATTAATAAATAATATTATTATTTAATTTTAATAACATTATATTTATTTCATGTTAATAATTAATAATAATGAATAGTTATTCTAATAAAATATTAATTTGTACATATATTATAATAATAATACTTCATGCGTGATCTTATCAATACTTTTTATTTACATAATTAAATTAAATTAATAAAAAATTACGATTTACATATTATGAAGTATATATTGTTAATTTATACAATTAAAATAATAATAGAAATAAATAGTTTATTTTATAAAGATTATTTTTTTATCACTTTTATAATTACAAACTACAATTCTTTAAATAATTGTTAAAATTATAATTTAAAAATAATTCATTCTCAATCCAAGACAGAATAAATACGTAAATTGAATTTTAATTTCTATTTCACACTCTCATTTCAGTGTAAATAAATAGTATATTCTCACTCCCACTACGCACTCACAATCCAAAAATTCCTACTTCTTAAAATTTCCAATTCAATTAAAAAAGTAAACACTATCTAAAGGTATTAATACAACAACGTTATTTTTTAAGTTTCAAATTTAGATTGTGAAACTTAAAATACAAAAAATGTAGAACTTGTAAACTTGAAATATATAGCAAATTAATAGTTCTTGAAAGAAAGATGTGCATCATATGAGATGTGCAAAAGAACAAATCATTTAATCTTTGATTGTCAATATTTTTCACATTTTCATTTTGCTTTTCCTTTTATCTCTCAGCTACCCACTTAACCTATTCACTTTCAGAAGAAGAAAACAAGAGAATCGAAAGGCTAAGAGAAACCAGAACCGCCACGAAATAAAACAAAGCACTCAATTATTGATGACATGACATTATTTTACATGCATGCATGCATATGTTAGGATACAGTTAAAGAAGAATTATATAAATAGAAATTGGGACTCGGCGTTACAACTCACAAGCAAGTTTTTAATAAGTGAGTTATTTGCGTGAGTCCTTGTCATATCCGTACACCCGGTGACGTACTGGAGATGATATCAGAGAAATGGATCAAAATATATATATATATATATATATATATATATATATATATATATATATATATATATTTTCTGTTTTTCGGAATGCAATACCGGCCACACACTGGACTAATGGAGGATGCAAAAACAACAAAAGTGATTGCTCAAGCCTGAAACAATCTTGTACAAAAAGCCACTGGGGTGGGGGAGCCAGTCTGAATTAATAAGAATCATAAAATAATTAATTATGGTTCTAATAGTTAAAACTTAATTTGCTTTGCTTTCGTTTGTCTATATATAGATTTGGAGACATGACACAGAGAGAGAGAGAGAGAGAGAGAGAGAGAGAGAGAGGAGATGCTTTGCTGGTTGCTACAATAATACAGAGAAAGAAAACAATCAACCATGCGCATATATGAAATATGAAAGAAGATTGTTTAGCAATGGAGTAGCATCGACATCAATATGTTTGCTATGCAGGTGAGATGGTACCGTCACCCGTGCTCTTGTTTCCGACAGGGGCCGGCTGCCGGAATCATTTCTCCCGCATGAGAAACTCTTTGCTGTGTTTGTGTCGTGTTACCAATATCAAAAAACCTGCCAACTTACTCTGAGCCTTACATGAGGTTGTTTCTCAAACTTCACTTACAATATAAGCTTTAGTTATTGTTATTTGGCTTCTGTTTGCAAGGTTCAATGCGTCAACGGTCAGCAGATGGTCAAACTCGGGAGGTTCCCACCCTACTCACATTGCATTTTCTTAGTTTCTTTTAATCCGTTGCTTCTTTTTCACTTGATTAATTTGATGGCCTTCTGGTTCTGATTTTGGTTTCCCAGCCGGTACCCGAACTGGGGGAAGTTAGCGGCCAGCTAAGCGGACTGGAGAGACAGTGAGTTCTTGTTTACTTATTATTATTATCACTTTGTTTTATGCATAAATTTAATGTAAATTTATTAGAGATCTTTTTGTCAACGAGTCTCCAGAAAAGCTACTAATAAATATCCCTTCGTGTTTACAAATTCCTTTGAAACAATACGCGTCCGGGTAATATTTCCTGATTCATCCAGTAGCCCTGTATTAACTAATCTGATTGATTGTTACGAACATACACTGCAGAACTAAAAACAAACCGACGTCTTTCCCAATATGCATGGATGATGCCATTAACACGGGCAAGCAAGAGGCAGGCATTAAAATTTCAAATCATTTTAAAATAAAAGTTGCTCTCACAAGCTAGCATCTGGCCATCAGAATCTCTGGATCAAGTAGCAACTTACATGTCATCTGCCTTTAAACAAAGATAAAGATGCATGATTCTAATAACATTATGCGTCCTTTAACTCCATAAGTAACACCATGAAAAAGACATGACAGAAGCTAAGAACTCCACAAGTAACACGGTGAAAGAGACATGAAAGAAGCTATCTCGTGCCAACTACCATGATCCCTCAGCACCTGCTGTTGGATTCTGGAATGCAGTGAATCCCCAGAACGTCTTCAATGCATAGGGCTGGGAAACTGTTATCCCTTCTTCAGTGATCTTTGCTATCTGCAATTTTCAGCATTCAAACAAATCCCAAGTCATTTTGTTTTTCCTCAGATTCAGGCCACCCTTACAAGTGAATTCACAAATGAAATATGCTTGACATATACACAGGAAACCATTAAAAGCATATGATAATTCATGACAATGTAAAAACAAGGTACTTCAGGTTTGACGGAAGCAGGGGAGAGACGTTCTGGAATCCTTTATTTGTTTGCATCAAAGCAATGATTCATTGACGACATGCAACTACAGAGGCATCCTCGAACAGAGCTCAAGATCTTTTGACCAAGGCTCATAATTAAATAAATAAACGGCAATCCTTGTAATCAAACTTCATTAGAACAGAGTGATGATGATTTTATGGATCCCCTGCAAGCTCCAGGGAGTCTTTCCATCTTCAGCAAAAAAGAGGGGTGCAAAATAAGTAGATGAGCATATGGCTATTTAGATATGAGGAGAAACCTTGAAAATGATTTCTGTTTTCTCCTATGGTTAACTTTCACCAATATCTAAGTGCATGCAAAGGATTAGAGAGGCCATTTTCCTGCGCCCCAAAAAGTGAACGAGCGAATCACCATGGAAAACCTCAATTATAACAACTTAAAAGTTGACTACAAATCACCTTTCCACTATGTACACCAAGAGTACATTAAACTAGGCCTAAATATTGTTGCTTTACAAGAATATCATGGAAGCAACTATTAGTCGTACACATGGCAAGACACAACAACCATACAGTAAATGAAATAAAGATTCAACAAACCTGCAGCTTGTTTACAGCGGATCTATCACGATACAGGAGCACACGCATGCACTTTTCCAGCAACTTAACCCCATCTTCATAACTCAAGTTTTCATGCCATTCATCACGAAGAATCGGCCTTGCAAGGTGATTCCCAAACCCAGTTGCAACATGGTTGTCCTCAAAGTTCACTCCTATCATTGATACCTGAACAGTACCTAGACAGGTAAGTGCGCAATAATTGACATTGTCTAACCATTAAGTTTGCACCCAATCAAATCTCCCCGAGCAGGATTTGAAATGACCAGTTTGTTGCTGACTAGCATTAAAGATAGAACCATGACTTACCATGCCAAGATATTTCTGTCCGTTTTTCACTCCACCAAGCACAAGAGAGTTCCAAAATGGATCAAACTTGTTACGCCTGTTATACATGACCCTGGTCAAATAGCTGTGTAACTCTTTTGGCCCCAAAGAGTTCCCATCATCCCACATATTGTCATAAAGTCTACAAACACCAAATATCAAACCAAAAATGAGAGTGAGAAATTTCACATAAAACTACCGGCATACCTATATGAATCAACCAACAATTCTTACATAAGCTCATCAAGATTACGCAAAAGCTCCTGAAAATCACTTATTTCTCCACTGGCACCCAGAAGAGAATGCTTTCCAATAGGTTTAATCCGTTCCACACTCTTGTATCGGATTGTTGACCCATAGGAACCTGAATTTTTACATTATTATTAAAGCAACAAGTTGGCCTTCATACTCAAAATGTCAATATAAAACAACATATGATAGAAAAGGATACTAAACATTGCAAATTCCAAGCAATTTATAATTTGATTAAGTAAACAACAATGCTGAGGAAGCCGAAGCAAAATATTACTAAAGATCAATCACTTGGTCTCTACAACATCCCACACCAAAATATCAGTCTGTTAATTCCTCAGCCTTTTTTTTTAAATCACTAAGCACGATCTCTAATTGCTTGCGGACCATACTTCATTTGTGATAGATAGAACAAGATACACCCATTTATGGGAAGAAGAACATTGATAACCACTCTAAACGTAAACTTTTAAGTCCCAAACTGGGCTACCCCATATGTTTCTAATTGCTGATGGACGCCCTTGAAATTATCACCACAAGAATGGAATCATTGAGACAACAGACTGCTAACTATGCAGCATAAGTGTAATACAGACCAGTTTTCCTAAAAGGAAAAGATTCACAATTGTAGCCATTTGCATTGAAAATAAAACAGGTGACAATATTAGACAGGAAATTATCATAAAACTCAAAGTCAGAATGCCCGTTGTTTCAGGAGGAAAGGAAAGTTGAAGTTAGAACACTTGAAGCAAAAATCACTAAAAATATAAATAAACAATAAAACACAAATTTACAATGCAAATCCAACTCTTACATTCACCAAAAAAAAAAAAAAAAAAAACCACATTGAAAAATCAATACAAATAATAGACATAAGAACTAACCTCCCATGTCAGCAGCCATTAATATGCCATCTTTGTACTTCAGCGCAACAACAGATGTACCGGTCACATATGGTAACCTACGCAAATTTCATAAATTCAAAAACAAAAAAAGAAAAAACAATATTTAAAAAAATAAAAATAAATGTATGTATACCCAATCAACTCCAAAAATTACTCAGAAAACCCTAGGAAGAGAGAAAAAAATAAAATAAAATAAAACATAAAGGGCTTACTGGGTTCTTTGAATGGGGCCGTTAGGGCCGGCAAGTCCGTGATTGGCTTGGTTCAATTCCATTAACTGCGGAATAAAATTTAAGGAAGAGTGTTCAGCCGATGATGAAAAATTCAGTTAAATTTCGAGATAAAAAAAGTACAACAGTGCTTTGAAATGTTTGTAAGAACTTACTTCGTTTTGAGATTTGATTCGCTTTCTCAGTAAATAGCAGAGCTGATCAGCTGAGGCTTCCCGATCTAACTTCTGAGAACGGAGAAGCTTTGTGTTTTATTTTATTAATTCGGTAACTTTTCCTGCTGAACAAGAAACATCCCAATCGTAAGGGTTTAACTTTCCCTGAATTCTATTAAAAAAACCAGTTATAATTTTAAAAAACCCGACCCATATGCAAAATTTTTCAAAGCCCGGCCCGGCCCATTTATAAATTGTTCGATCTCGTGTCGTATAATTTGCCCCATATACTGTTGATTGTTATTATTTTTTTTTAAAATTATATACCGGTGATTGTTGAATCACAATTCCAATTCACATGACAATGCAACACAAGCTGCAACTAAAAGCAAATGGCTTTTTTAAATCTAGCATGCCAGATAAGGTTTTGAAGATAAAGGTTATTTCTTCCATATTTATATTCAAGGACTCTTAATTTTTATATTTCAATATCAAGAGTTCCGTTTGCTTATAGTTTCAATAGCATCCCATTGAACATTTTTATTGTTTGAACTTTGACGCTATATACAAAAAAATAAAAAAAAATAAAAAATAACCCACAAATAAAAGGGTTGTTTCAATACGATATTTATACTAATTTTGGTTAAAGAGCATTAGACATTTGTTTCAATACGGTAAAAATTTATGAAAATTTCACATTTATACCTCTTTTTACATTTATGACTTTTATTATTGTCCTATTCCATGTGGTCAAGTCCATTACATAATATGAATGATTTAACAATAGAATAACTATTTATTTCTACTTATTTATTTATTATATGAATAAAACTAATATTTCTAACAATGACGAACGGCATGTCAATTTGTTAATAAATTATAAGTATTAATGTGTATTTATTGTGTGCTAATTCCCTGAGAAAGTGAGTTTGTACACGCAGAACAACTATTTTTGTTTGAAATTATTGGACATAAAAAGAAGGTCAGGGAAAGATTTTATTTATTTATATTTTTTTAAAGCAAGTTAATAAACGCGATTGTTTTCAAACTTTTAAGAGATGTTTTAGTATCGCTTTAGATGAAGGGGCCATCCGTAATTAACCCAAATACTGTCGTGGCCCGCGATCTTTATCGTAGATATTGCCGTATCGGTGCCGCTAGTCAAAACTAAAGATTCAAGAAGTCAATTAGTCGAATTTCATCAGATTCAACGATCAGATGTTAACATGGAACACCCGTAAAAAAAAATAAAAATAAAATAATAATAATAAAATATAATATAAAATATAAAAATCGTCGCACCCTAAATGCTCTCACCTGTAGAAAAATAACAAAAAATAATAACGCAAGGGCGTGCATCATAATATCCCACAGACATTTGCACTGAAAATAAACCCGGACGTATCCCGTTAAAAAAAATCGGATTTGATAATCGGCGATAGGTCCGCGACTTTTGTGAAAATTTTGGTGGGTTTTGCTTACTCAGTTCCTTTCTCTGGTTGGTTCATTCTGTTCCTTCGGTCAATAAAGAAGGTCGGTGATTCCTCCCAACGCTTTTGCTAACCCTAGTTCACCGATTAATCAATTTTGAATTACTCAAAACTTAAGCTCTCGGGTTAATTACGATTCTTTTCATGTTTAAATTATCGTTAATTTGTCGACCGTTATTCGGTGAAGTTTCATTTGATTAATTTTTTTTTTGTTTGATTAGATCTTTAGCTGTGAGGATACTCTCTGGGCTGATTGTTGATTGACTAACGGAATTTGCAGCTTTCGTTGAATACTGATTTGGGCTGCGTTTCCGTTGACAAAGAAAAGAGTTGAAAAAAATAGTGATATGGATTTGGTAGCTAGCTGCAAGGTAATTCAATTTATTGTTGTCGAGTTCGGTCATGGTGTTTAGCTGTTAATTTGTTGTGAGTAGTGGTTTTGTTACTGTGGTTTTAGTTTTTTCTTCAGGAGTTGTGAATTGGAAGATAGCCTAGGTGAAAATTGAGTAATTGCAATTTTGAGTGATGTGAAGTTTTGCAGTATGTGTTGTACCCAGTAAATTAATTGAATGCTATAGACATGAAAAAACTGGTGACAGAGTCATGAGTGCTCTTTTGAGGATGATCCCATTTTTGAGCTTTTGTTCAGCTTGTGAACAGATTATTTAAGGGTTGTTTCCCCTCCATTTTATCGTGTCCGGTCACCTGTCATTTACTCTTGCAGGAGAAATTGGCACATTTTCGAATAAAGGAGCTGAAGGATGTACTCACTCAATTAGGTCTTTCAAAGCAGGGAAAGAAACAGGTTAGATGCCTGTTATAGTTCCTATATTGTCATGACTTTATTCTCTTGCATGCAATAGTAAGCATTTTTGTGAAGTTATCAAATACTATTTTACTGGAATTTTGTGTTAATTAACACAGTTGCTGCTTTAAGTCTCAATTTGTTACCCTGGTGCCGGTGTATACACGTGTGTGGTTACAACCACTCTCTCTACAAATTTGTACCTTATGCTGGCAGATGAAATGGTAGTATTTATGGTCAAGTTATCAAGTGCTGTGTTAATGGAACCGTGTCGAATTGATGACCGTGTTTTTAGGTTTCAATTTGTTTGACATGACATTAGTGGTTACGTCTTGATGGTTCTTTTTCTGTTAATGGATCCTTTTGACTATAAGTTAACCTCAGCTGTTAGTTATCTATGCTGCTAGATAGCTTTGCATGTACCTTTAATTGTTCATTATTCTCTTTATTGAATAACTTTCGTTCTTGTTCCTTACTTTGCTAATCAACATAACGTAGGCCCGACTCTCTTTCTGGCCCCCTCTATTTTAGGCATGAGAAAGAAAGGGATAACAAGTCTGTGGTTATATTTTACACTTACGGGTGGATACATGTTACGCTTTTTGAAATGAGTAAAGTGTTGGTTGACATTTTACCGTTGCTTCATGTATTCTCTTGGAATTTTTATTTATTTGGGTGACTGATTTGGTTTGAGTGAACTCAGATTTCTTAAGATTATTTTTTTCCTCTATTTTCTTTTTCCTGTTTTAAGTCATCTTTCTTGGTTTGTGTTGGATGTCATTGACTGATCATGTTCGATATTTTATAATATATTTGTAGGATCTCGTTGATCGGATCTTAGCGATTCTATCCGATGATCAAGGTAATTTTTTTTCCCATCTCTATTCTCCTTAATATGGAAAAATGTTGTTCTGTTGCTTAATTATTGATTATCCACCTTTAGAATGTTGTGGAAAACTAAAGATGTTTGTGCTGTTCTATTTTTTTTTTGGCTGCCATGTTTTCTCAATGTTTTGATATTCATTTTCCAGGTTCGCTACACACTAACTTTTATTTCTTTGATTTGATGTTGAGGCAATATTGAATGTTGAATTTAATTTCTGTCTTATTTCAATTCTGTTTATGTGGCTCATTTTTACTCATGTTTCTGTATTTGCATGTTAATGAGTCAAAATTTTTCTATCAGAGAAAGAGAAGGGGGTGGAGTTGGGGGGAAGAGGGGCGTTGGCATGTGTATGTGTTAGCAGGAGAGAAAGGGGAAGAGGGAGAGGAAAAAGAAGTAAAGGAGGAGAGGGAGGGTGGAAGAGAATGAGATGCATGTGTCAGAGGTAGAGGGAGGAGAACTTTTTTTTATTACATGAATAATGTTCTTGTTTCTTCTAAGAAAAGGAGACAAAGAAATGAATTCTCCAGATGTGGGTATCCCTATCCATTTCCATGAGAAAGATTGGACTTCAAATTGTATTATTGAGTCTAAGGATATGTATATCAAAGGCAACCTCATTGCTTGTTTACATGTGTGCAACAGAGTTACTACTTACTGAAGTTTAGAAGCGGCAGTTTCTAAATCCAGTTCAGAGATACTCATGTTTCATGTCTAAGCTCTAATTTTTAATTTGGGTGTGTTTTAATTCAATTCTTTTTGTGTGTTCCTTTTTCTTTGTTACTGTTGTTGCTCCTCTATTCTTTTTTGGTGTTGGGGTGCCCTGCCTCCTCGCGGGGTGGGGAGTTGGGTGGGTGGTTTCTGTTAAGGGATGGTTGAACAAGTGTATTACTGTGGTGTTCATGGTAGTTTGGATGTTGTTTATGAGCATCTTCGCCCCGCGGTTAAACCTTTATTTTAGTGACTTCTGTCTTTCATATTGGTATTGTGGAAATTGTAAGACCTTGTATCTTGTGTGTTCTTTTCCCATCATTTTTTTTTTTGTCCAGTTTCGAAGATGTGGGCAAAGAAGAGTGCTGTTAGTAAAGAAGAGGTGGCAAAACTAGTAGATGACACACACAGGTTATCTTCTTAATCATCGTACCTCTTTAGCATGATTCAGATTATAGAGCGCCTCGTTGGCTAATTGTGAATATTTTTCGTACAGATGCTACTATCCATTTTTCATATTTGTAGTCTGTAGTTACAAAACTTTTATGATTTGTTGTGCCTTTCTACATGCTTCAATGTCATGATTTTAGTCCTGCCTCTGACATGCATAAATCGTGTGTTCTTATCCCCAGAAAATTGCAGGTCTCTGTGGCCCCTGACTTGGCATCAAAGGGAGGTCAGGGTGTTTCAAATAGTAGTAACATAAAAATTAAAGGGGAAATAGATGACTACACCCAATCAGATACTAAAGTTCGCTGTCCTTGTGGAAGTTCCCTGGAAACTGAGTCAATGATCAAGGTTATATTGATTATTTCTTATTCCGTATGCTCTTTTATATGCTTGGATAACTTTTGAGTTGTATTTATGATGTCACTTGCATATAATTGTGTTATGCAAAAAGTTGCATATTAAAAGTATTGGAGCATGTAACAATTGAAATTTTCGTTCCTAATCCTTTTAGCTCAGTCAATTACTGATCTTTTCTTTTTGTCCCCTTTTTTCTATGATTGGCAGTGTGAGGATCCTAGATGTCCTGTGTGGCAACACATGAGTTGTGTTATTATCCCAGAGAAACCTACAGAGGGAAATCCACCAGTTCCTGATTTATTTTATTGTGAGATCTGTAGACTAAGCCGAGCTGACCCGTACGTATCACAAAGTCCTTTATTTTCATGTAAATTGTAATGTGATCAGTTTTCTGTGGTTTATACATCACGTCAAGTATGATGAAAAATCATTTAATTCTCTTCTTCAAGTTTATATATTTTTTAAATTAGCTGTCAAATTATTTCGTGATTTGCCCTTTTCTTTTCACTATTTGTTTCTGCACTTGTTATTAATGGCATGCTGTTTTTGCCTAATTCATTCTATTGGTCACAAATACAATTAAACGGACACCTCTAGCATTGACGTAAAACTGATTGACCAAATATGCACTTAGACCTTTGCAAGCTTAGATAATTGTCTCTTTCTGATCCTAAGGACTATTATGACTAGAAGGAGGATGTTCTTTGAAGTTCTTACATTTATAGGGGACACCATCATGATATTATAGACAGGCAATCAGGCAGGCAGAGTATTTCTGAGAGAAATCATTGGATCATGTTGTAAGGAAATGTAAACAATTTAAATCAAATATGATTGAAAGAGATGTATGTGTTTTATTAATATTTGTTCAAATTTACATCAAAAGAAATACGTGGCTGACTTAAATGGAATGAGTATGACCTGAACTGGAATATTTTTGGCTGAACTGTTAGCTTGCCTAGAGCTGGCTGGTATGAATTCACTGGAATCATTTGGCTGGCATGTCTCTTTTGGAGTATGCTGTTGAATATGTTTAATTTCTAATTTTGTGAACTCTTCAGTCTGTATGGGCAACAGTAAAATTCAGTTCAGATCTGGAGTTTTATTGAGTTTGATGGACCATTAATCTTGATTAGTCATTGCTTTACTCCTGAAGGGTTTTTTGATCCATTGATCCGTGATAGTTTCCTATTAGTAGTTGTTTGCAACTGTTGAATTTTGGGCTTAAGGTTCTTTTATTTACATGCAGTTTCTGGGTTACCATTGCACATCCATTATATCCTGTGAAGTTGACTACTACAAATATTCCAACTGATGGGTGAGTTGATTATTGTTGTGTTCCCCTGAGACATTTTTGAAATGAGTAGTGAACAGACCATATTTTCTTTTTTGTTTTCTTTGTATTCGAAATTGAATAATTTTATTTGAGCTGAATGCAGTTAGCATAGACATTTCATTGTACTTTTGAAATGAATGCAGTAAGATGTATTTCCTTTTTTTTTTTTTAAGAAAATTAGACCCAGCACATACTTGTGTTAGCAGTTTTTTCTCTTTGCATGCGGAAAGTTGAATTGGTGGTCATTAGCATAAAGACACAATTGGTAATTTTGAACTTAATTCAGTAAGCTGGTTTTTAGTATATTGACTACCGTTTTTTCTTTCTGGAAGCAATCTGGTTTGTAAATATTCTGTACTTTTTTCCCTTTCATTCTTTCAGAGTAAAATGAGGTTTTTTATGTGGTTTATGTTGTAAATTGCAATCTGTTGTTTGCTTCAAGTAGCTGTAGTAATTTAAGTGTTTAAGTCATATAATTGCTAATCATTAGTACTTGAGATTTTAAGCAGCTCACTGTGCTCTAATTCAAGTTAGCTGAAAGGATAATGGGTTTATAGCAGCTGTAGTCTGGTGATGACCTTATCATGTACAACGTGCGAGACAAACCTAAAATATTGGTTGTTTGCACATGGACTTGGGTTGAACTCAATCACTCAAACCTGCATTATTCACTGTACCTTAATTTTTATCTCATGTCTGGTTATTCTTCTAAATAATTTATTCTTGGTAGATTTTTTTATCCTTTGATTTTAGTTATTTAAGTAAGGTGGTCCGTAGATTATATGTGTGCATGTGTGCACTTGGGTGTCGGGGGCGTTGTGGACGTTGTTTCCCAATATTATTCACAATTTAATTTATTTCTCAAATCAAATATTTTCCAGCACAAACCCAGTACAGAGTGTGGAGAGAACATTTCAAATAACGAGGGCAGACAAGGATTTACTATCAAAGCAAGAGTATGATGTTCAGGTTGGTTAGAAAATTAAATGATTTGTTATGCTTACTGGTATATTAAATATGAGTTCATGTCCTGTTTATGCTGTTTTTACTCAGGCATGGTGTATGCTTTTGAATGACAAAGTCCCATTTAGGATGCAGTGGCCGCAGTATGCAGATCTACAGGTCAATGGTACAGTAATTGAAGTTGCTTTGACTGATTTGTTGATTTATTTCTTGCATAAACTTAGCCAGGATTGTTTCCTATTCTCATTGGAGATGCTTGAGATGATTTGTGGTCTTTTTAAATTCTTCAGATGTAATGAGAATATATTATTTGTGTGAATCATATCCCTCCATTTTATAAATCTAATGCAGTTTTATGCAACTAACAGATTCTGTTAGTAGTTAATATCTAGTGAGATCTTTTGGTTCTGTATAATGAATAGGTGATCATTATCTTTGGCTGTTAACAACAGGTGATTTTGACTGCCCCCCACAAACACAAAAAAAAAAAATTGACTTATGATTTTATTCTTTTGTGATTAATTATTATACAGCGGTACCAGTGCGTGCTATTAATAGACCTGGCTCACAACTACTGGGGGCTAATGGTCGTGATGATGGTCCAATTGTGAGTTTTCTTTGTATCTCTAATATATTTCTCAGCTCCCTATGTATCTATGAGCTCTGTGCATGCACACGTGTTTTTGTTAAGTGCGTTCATGTGCACAAGCATGCATTTGTTTGTTTTTTCAATTTGTCCTTCTCTCTTTGTGGATGTGATCATACATTCGTAGGTAGGTGGGCTAGCGCCCACACATTTGGGATAACGTTTATCAGGCGGTTTGATGTGTTTTACATTTTCTCTGGGCTATCTTCTATTGTGTTGTCAGATCACACCATGCACAAAAGATGGAATAAACAAGATTGTATTAACTGGATGTGATGCGCGCGTCTTCTGCTTAGGAGTTAGAATTGTTAAACGACGAAGCGTTCAACAGGTAGTCCCTTCTTCTGAATGTCTTTGTTTGACCTTTCTAAATTTTGTTCTCTCACTCTCCGAGAACAATTAGTGGTTCGTTAGCCCTTGTCCCTTTATGTATGTATTGGTGATTACTCCTTATTGGAAATGGTGTCTGGCTAATTTCTCGACTATTATTGGCTATGCTGTTCTGTGGAACGGTTAGTTTGACGTCTGATACTGTTACAATTGAAATTGGTTTAAATTCAATGATTGGGTTTATTCCTTCTTGAAATTTGACATTTAATATTATAATTTCAGGTTCTCAATTTGATTCCTAAGGAGTCTGAGGGTGAGCATTTTGAAGATGCTCTTGCACGTGTTTGTCGTTGTGTTGGTGGTGGAAATGCTGCTGATAATGCTGACAGTGACAGTGATCTGGAAGTTGTTGCAGATTCTTTTGGTGTCAATCTACGCTGTCCGGTAAGTTACCTGCACATTTTTAATGCAAGTGTTCCCTTTACATTTGTCTGTTTAAGTTGAGATTCTTTTGGTGTCAATCTATGTTGTCTTGTGAGTTACATGCATGTGTTTATGTCCTCAATCAAAAACGACTAAAAGACAGATTGAACGGTGACACATATATAGTAAATGCAATGATTGAATTGATACCTACCAGATTGAGTTGCATGCATAAAATATACTTTATTTGGCTGATCTCAAAGGCAGTGATTTGGTTTTGACTCGCTAGCCCCTTTTCCTAAGTGCATATCTCTGCCTATTGCACTAGTTAGTAACAGAAGAATCAATATTTGTCTGTACATTTATTTAAATTTTACTTCCTCACAATAAGTGAATCAGCAGTTTGAGTGATGAAATTGGCGACATATGCACCAAGCCCATTAAATAGAGGGTCTGGTTTATGCCAAATGGATCATTTTAATGTTTAGGGAATTTGGGTTCCATGGGTTTGAATTTAGGTCCATGCTTGAAACATTCTCAATTTGGAACACAGTGTATTCTTGCTCCTCATTGTCACTTCATGAATAGGTTATCTGGAATAATGCATATTATGTGTTTTTTTAGCATATAATGTATTTATTCTTTTTAATGATATTAATGGTCTGTGTTTCTGAACTTTACACTTGAAAATTCTCTGTTATCAGCGGCAATATGATCTGAATATACTAACTTGCAGTTAACTTCTGTATGTGGATTAATGAGGAGTATGTTGATTTTGTGGTTAAGATTATCGCTTCTTTAGTTACCATTTCTTTACCCTAATAGTAAATTTTTGTTACGGGGAAATATGTTGATTTTGTGGTTGAGATTATCGCTTGTTTAATTACCATTTCTTTAACCTAATACTACATTTTTGTTACATGGAAGAATTATGGCAGAATTATTGTAATGTAATTCTTCAATTTTCTATGTTAATATAGTCTTGTTTGTTGGGATTAGATTTTGATTATGTTAACATGCAGATATAGCTACTTACTTTGATTGCTAAGCTACTGCAATGTTTTTTTTAGTATACATTGATGTATTCTTGTTTTTACTGGTGCTTAGATGAGTGGTTCCAGGATGAAGGTTGCAGGAAGATTTAAACCCTGTGTTCACATGGGCTGTTTTGATCTCGAAGTTTTTGTGGAGCTCAACCAACGTTCTAGGAAGGCTAGTCAATTAATCAATACATGCTTCTTTCTTCACCTTCTTCCTTCCTTTTTCCCCTTTTAGCTTCTTTGTCTTCTTTTTTTTCTTTTTTTATTCCTTACAAGCATTGGTCTCAAATGCAGTGGCAGTGCCCTATTTGTCTTAGGAACTACTCACTGGAGAATATAATTGTTGATCCATATTTCAATCGCATCACATCTCAGGTAGTGTTCTTTTCTTGACCTAGTGAATTTGTAATTTTTACAAAGTTTACATTAGATGTATTTATATATACTATGTGGTTTACGTTTGTTTTGTAGATGAGAAATTGTGGTGAAGACATTACAGAACTTGAGGTGAAGCCCGATGGTTCTTGGCGTGTGAAAACTAGAAGCGAAAGTGACCGTCGGGAAATTGGAGATTTGGCATCCTGGCACTTTCCTAATGGTTCTCTCTGTGCTCCTGCTGGCGGGGAGGATAAACCAAAAGTGGAAATGTTGAAGCATGTTAAGCAGGAAGGTGTTTCAGAAAGTCATATTGGTTTGAAACTTGGAATCAGGAAGAATCGCAACGGGCTGTGGGAAGTTAGCAAACCTGAGGACATGAATGGCTCTTCTGGTAGTAGATTACAGGAGAGGCTTGAAAATCATGATCCGAAAGTCATCCCAATGAGCAGCAGTACTGGAAGTGGGAGGGATGGTGAAGATGCAAGCGTAAATCAGGATGTTGGTGGGACCTTTGATTTCACCAACAATGGAATAGAGCATGATTCTATGTCTTTGAATGTTGACCCGACGTACGCATTTGCTGACAGAAATCCATCTGCACCAGTTGGCAACGCAGAAGTTATTGTTCTTAGTGATTCGGAAGATGAGAATGACCTCTTAATATCTTCTGAAAACATATACAGGGACAATAGAAATGATGTCGGCGGGGTTTCTTTTTCTGTGCCCTCTGTGGGAATTACCAATTCGTACCCTGAAGATCCTGCTATTGGTACTGGGGGGGACCCGTGCCTGCGTTATCTTGCTGCCAATGACAATGATTTTGGAATGCCTCTTTGGCCTTTACCATCTGGAACTCAAGGAGGGCCAGGTTTCCAGCTGTTTAGTCCGGATGCCGACGTCCCAGACGGCTTTATGGATTTGCAGCATGGCTCTATCAACTGTTCAACTCCAATGAATGGTTATACATTGGCTCCGGATACTGCAATGGGCTCTGCATCTTTAGTCCCGGGTTGTACTGTTGGAGCTGCTGCAGATATGAGTGATGCGTTAGTTGACAATCCCTTGGCATTTGACCGGGAAGATCCCTCTCTTCAAATATTTCTTCCAACAAGGCCTTCAGATACTTCTGTACAGTCTGATTTGAGAGATCGAACTGACGTGGCCAACGGTATTCGTACTGAGGATTGGATATCCCTTCGGCTTGGGGATGGTGTCACCGCCGGTCAAAATGAGTTGGCAGCTGCAAACGGATTAAATTCGAAACAGCCAGTACATTCCAGAGGAAGTGCTATGGATTCTTTAGCTGACACTGGTTCGTTCTCTTATTCTTTGAAGAGATAAAGTCTTGTTTAAATATAAAGGTATCAAATCATGATGGATTTGGTGAAGGAAGTATTTGCTGGTTGGTTTTCATTAGCAGCTTGTAATTATTTTGATTCAGTGTTATAGATGTCGATGGTGAAAGGAATAGATATGGGTAGTTGTGTATGAAGCCCTAAGTTTCAATGTTTTCTCTAGTTATAATGGTAATTCCTCATTATGGATTGGGATCTAGTTAGGTATTCTTGCTGTTTTGGTGGCAGGAATTTTTTACATGTACCAAAGCTTTAACTGTGATTGCTGCAGAATCACTATATTGTACTGTTTCTCTCATTTGCTTTAGAAATTCATTTTTTCTTAAAAGGTGTCTGGAATGTTGTCTTCTGCAGCTTCTTTGCTTCTTGATATGAACGACGGAAGATCTGAGAAGGCAAGCAGGCAAAGGTCGGATAGTCCATTCTCATTTCCCCGCCAAAAACGCTCTGTAAGACCGCGATTGTATCTCTCTATTGATTCAGACTCTGAATAGAAAATTTTGGACCATACAAAATTATGAAATTACTGGAGATCATCGTTGACCGATTCTGGGATAGAATGCTTTCTCACTGAGTGGTTTGTTGCTTAGCCCCTTCTTGAAGTGGAAGAAAGTGGACAAATATTTTGGACCTCGTGAAATGTTCAAGTGGTGTGAGAAATACACAGCAACACCAAGTTAGCAAAAGAAAAAGAAAGGGTTTCCTCTTAAAATTTGTGCCAGCACCTGCAGGTTTTTTCGACCACAGCTACAGGTTTATTTATTACACCCTCCCGACTTCTGTATGATCTATTAGATATTTCTCTTTATTGTTTGATATGAACAGGTTTCTATCAGTAATTTCCCTGCAGTTGTTATTAGAGATCTGCAGTTCTGGTGCCGATAAATTGTACAGAAGTGATAGCATTTAATCTTAAAAGTTGGAATTGATCCATTGGTAAACCTTTGGATTTAGTGGGGAAGCACCCCTTAGGCAAATACAAGGATCTCCCTTTTTGTCTCTGTTTATTTTCAGATCAAATAGCTTGTAAATGTTCTCATTGAATTATTTATATAGAGAAATAAATTTTTGTGGTGAATGATCTCGCCCCTGGGCAAGTGTCTGTCTTTTAGCCATCTTGCGCCACCTGTGCGTTGGAATTGATTGGTAGTTAGTTAAAGAGGAGACCTGGGCTAGCTAAATTTTTTCTAATATTACAATTACGGGTGTTCCCGTTGATTGTTATTTTTGCACTCGGAAGTATATAACATAAATATTTGAATATTCAAAATATCTCATCACTGGCCTTTTCAATTGTTGCAACTGTAGACAACATCCAGACCTTGGAAGTGATATACACCAATTGAGTGACAATGCACTTAATATCGTTACTCATTCTAGTTACTGCGCTAACAGCACAATTTCATCTGATGGGCGCGTTAGGACATCTTATTCAAAATACTTTCTTCTCGCTGAATTTTTATGTTTTAACTTGTCGATTCTCACTTTTGTGTTTCTACGTTTTACAGCAATCCAATCCGATATAAGAAGCAACTAGAAATTGAAATATGCTGACTATTATAAACCTCTAAGAGAACCATCGTTGGAAGACTTGAGAAAACATGCTCATGCTCATCCCATCCCGTTCTTATTAACACACCAAAAGTTAAAAAGAGTTTTCCAACTAGCAGGATATTTAGAGAGAGCTGTGAAAGTTGCTTCGGTAAAAACTGGCATTTTAAAGTTTATTAAAATTCGTTTTGAAAACTTATTTGTCAAAACACTTGAAAACTCTTGAATCACACCCAAATGTCTTTTCAACAACATATTAGCAGCTAAACTGGACTTACGGATATCATGTTTTAAAATAAATTTTTAGAAATCTAGTAAAAACTTTTACTAAGTTCTTAATTTTTTTTTTCAAAACAAAAACCTTTTTTCGAAAACTTTTTTTCAAACACTTTTTCCTTGAATAATAAAAAGACCGACCTTTTGTTAGTACTTTAAATATAAATTATACTTTCGTTGATTAGACGAGATTTTTAAACTTGAAAAATAAAGAAATTAAAAGAAATTAAAGATGCTTGCTAATCGATGTCTAAGCTTTCCAAACAATGTCTAGCTTTCGAAAGAAATATGTAAAATGAATAAAGAGAACTTTTTTATTACTTTGCTAGTGAGAAAAGGGCTGATTTTAGCAATTATTCTGCAGGAAAAATCCAGTCCAAGATTATACCCTTTAATTTTAGCATTCACATTGATAAATAAAATCAATGTGTGCTTTTTCTCTCTTCAGTGGTTGGACTAATCCTAAATCCCTATGCACGAGGGTGATGGTTTATGTAGATGTTTCAAGCCAATGTCAGTCACAGGCAGGAATATATTGAGTTGCAGTGGAATTTTAGTTCAGAGGAGCAACCTTTTGAGATGGTGGCAAGAAATCGTGAAAACCCAAGGCAATACATATCTGTCATCCTTCATTAGCAGCAACTAGGTTCGAGTACCTCAAGCTCTCGCTATCAGCGCAGTTGTGCAAACTTTCATGAATGTAAATATCGCAATCCAGGCCAAAAATGCTTTTTACATTTTGGGCAAGCAACACAGAGACCAGGTTTGTTTCTTGCATCAAAACAACAGAGGATAAGAAAAAGAGAGGAGTTGGGAGTGCATTCCCACAAATTATTGGAAGAAAACTAAAGGAAACGAAAAACAAGAGCTCAATTTCTTTTTCTTTTTTTTTTTGATTTTTGCCTAAAGTACAGTAAAAGCAGTAAGGTTTATGTTGATACAGGAACCTCCATGCTGCTTGTAAATAAGCAGGTATGCAGAACTCACCCAACAACACAGATGACTAACTAGTCAAACAAGCTTTATATAGAGTACACATCAAATAAGCATACAATACGCTAGCAAGGAAAGGTTTCTTCCAAATTCTTTATACATAAAACTAAGAACGAAGTAACTGCATCGATCTCTTTGTATGGCATAAGATAGACTCCGTACTCTGGAGCTTATTCATAATTAATAGTCTCTCGTTTATTTGTTATGTGTTTATTTAAACTGGTAAGGTTCGATCTATAACCTTCAGCACCCCCACCCAGCCCCAAGGTACCAAACTGTCTAGGGCTCTCAGTTTTCCGTTTGATGACAATGAAATATTATGTTTCATTGGAAGTCCACCATAAGTAGGAAACCAGTTGCACGTTTCCTCTATTGTGTTGTTTCTGATTTCCTTATTCATTAACTAGCCCATGCTCAGCTCTTTCCTCACCTCATTTTAATACTAATGGAAACTTGATCATCAAAGATAGCAAATATAATTCACCTCCATGTATAATTTATCAAATTACCAAATGCCAACAGAGTATCATTGAAAAAATTCACAACAAAAAGCTGCTACATAACCGCTAACTAGGACTGAGAAGACTTGGTTGGCAACCAAAACAAGTTGACTGCGATCTGTTACGTTGATAATTTAGATGTGATGGAGTGACCTCATTGAATGTTGTAATTAGAAAGAGATGATGGTATGACGGTGCCAAATGAGGTGAAGAAACAAATTGTAATCCACAAATACGACATTTAGTGGGCAGCCCACAAGCACGATCTTTGCATCTTGGACAGGTGTATCTGAGACCAACCTTAGCTTCTTTATGAAACGAACAGATTGAAATAGAACCCTCCGTTGCTCTTTGCAAGAAACCCACCTTGATCAAAATGGCAATTGCAAATTCAGCTATAAGTGGAGGTGGGGGTGCATGCTCCAATGTCAACTCCTTAAAGTGGGACTGCACAATCACGAGACAATAATAAACAAAAATAATCACAAAAATCCTTTTCTTTTTACCTGTTAACAAGTAAGAAGTGCCGTTATATCAAGGAAAATAAAAGGATATAATCGAAGTTAGAATACATCTCTGTTTCTCCTTATGTAAGATACAAGAGTATATGGTAACTCCTTGCAGATATGACAGAGCTTATGCTCAAATAGTCAAATTTGTAGGTGTATAAAAAAGACTAAAGCATTCAAAAATCCGCTTGGTCTCTAATTCCAAGTAGATTTTTTAGCTCACCTCATCCATTGCGATAGAGTAGGATCCACTAGTTGCTCGGCAAAGGTGTTTGCATATAAACATTTCTGCAGACATACAAATAACTGAACACCTAATTTTAGATTCCTTGCATTTCTGAATGGTTTCCATTATATGTCCTGGATCACAAGCCCCGAGAGCGGAATATAAGATCAGAACTTCGCGATAACCATATGATGGAATTTGATTGAGAAGCCAGTGTACAAGATCTAAGGCATTCTGTATCGCGAATCACCTGAGCATCCCAACTTACCCATAAAAACTTTTGTATGAGACTCCGGGCTCCCATCAAGATCGGTTAAACAATTAGCAACTCCGTCCTTTATAGTCACTAAACCAATTTGACTAATGGAATTCTGGCTAAAAAACTCCCTCACAAAAGCCTCAATTTGTTTTGCAAACAAGGGCTATTCTACTTGGCCGAAAATCCATCTCTGGAGCTGCCTAAATAATAACAGAAACAAAGCCAAAAAAAGGGTGAAAATACTTGCAAAGAGTTTGAACAAACAAAGGCATAATTTTTACATCCATGTCTTTCATTAAACACTGCATCTTTACCCTTTAGCAATAATCCTTGGTACTTCTCAAAATTTAAACTTGAATGAAAATATATAAAAAGTTTTTTTTTTAAAAAAAAAAGCATACCCGAGAGAGATCAATGACAATGTAGAGATAACGAATGAGACCCTGACTCGTCTTCTTGTAAAGCTTCCCATGTCTGTCATCTGCGTAGCTTCTTTCCCACGCTTCAAGCCCCCATTCAAAAATCCACTTGGTCTCCGTTTAATCGCTCTCTCTGAATTCTTCAATTTTCTTTTCTCTTTTTAATTCACAGAATCCATCCAAATATTGCAATTATCCTTCGGTGAGTATCAGTGTCTTTGTCGCAGTGCAAAGAATTTCAGTTTGGAGCCTTATTTCAAGCTTCAATTTGATTTTTTAAAAAAGAAAAAGAAAATCTTAATTAAACCAAGCAATGAAAATGGGGTTCTTGACTGCTTGTTGTGTCTTTGTACCTTCGGGTTATGGATTCAAGGTTCGGAGCCTTGCGCTCTACCGGCTGAGGTTGACGGACTTTGTTATTGTTTAATTGCTGGCTTCCTCTTTTTCAAAATAAATTTAGGTAAGTTTTTACCGCAACCGAAGAGTGCTCCGTGTTACTGCTGCAAACAATTTTGCAAAGGTTATGTCATCGGGGCAGAATCCATTTCTCTTTTTGGGAAAACAATAATACCAGCCAAAATGTTGACAAAAATTGGCCTGATTTTCTTTCTCCAATTAGGTTGCACTTTAAACTTGTTCATGTTAATCATCAATACTAGATATAAGGTCTAGAAACTACAAGCTACTTAATAATATTTCGACCATAAATGTGAACTTCCAAGAAAGATCCTTGCGTGCTCAACGAATCCACCAGGATTTTCTACAGCCCTCTCTATAATAAAACAGTTACCGATCGATCTACCCACAATGTACAGCTACCGCACAAGCAGCACAAGCAGCATGATGAGATGGGCTAGAGTCGGTTTAGGGAATCCCCCCTTGCCGATGCCTGAAATAAACAGGAAATAGAAAACAAAATCACACTTTCCAGACCCAATCAGCCTTCAGTCTTCATCTTCTGAATCAAGAACAGGGAGAATGTTCAAAGCTGAAGATCCAAGATGCATGCCCCGTATGATGCCCCCATATCCAACCTTAACCCTGTGACACAGAAGCAGGATGGAATCCCATAGCGCAGTTCTTCCCTGAAATAACGACCAAAACAATTGTTATTTCAAATGATGACACACATGCATCACCGACAGATTTAAGTACTAACATCCTGGTTGTAAGCATTTGGACTACTTTCTTTCAATAAATTGACTTAAAGAGAACCACCCAATAAATGAAGTCAATTTGGTCTTAAAACAAGGTATTTGTCATCCTTGTTATCGTAAATGCGTGCGAGTACATATGCAAGCACATATGCCAGGGTCAAAGCCTCCTTGCCACTGATAGATTAAGGCTGCCGCAAAAACTGTTCATTTACATGATAACACAAGCAGTTAGATTTTAGGTTCTGTTAAGTTCAACTTTTGTCCTCCCTTAATGTTGTAATCAGTGACCCTGAGTACGCATATCCCGTAAACTACGCACCTGAAGGGAAAACTGGAGTTTCTTCTCCCAGTAGATGGCAAAGATTGGCGAGCTTTGTTTTCCAGCAACCAGCACACAAGCTCCTGGGTGAAGAGTGGAAGGAACACCAGATATTACTGCAGTGTACTTCTCAGGAAACCTTTCTTTTGGAGGAAGAACCCCCAAGAATAAGGGATTCTTGCTAGACTGTGCTCCAGCATAAGAGCTAGGATCCACATGTAGCATCCACTTCGGGTGTTCTAAGAAGGCACAAAATAAATAGAGGAGCAAGTGAGAGTCGGTTGGAAGCTCAATAGTCCACTTCTTGTTCTTTTTGTCATAAACTTCCCCGCCTCCGAGATACTCATAATTCTTCAAGCAGGTTCCTTCAGCTAGCTCTGCAAAATTCCACAAGCATAATCAGCTCAAGATCAAATTTTACAAAAGTGGACCAGCGTATGGTTGAAAAAAGCTTCTTACCTCGGATCCTTTGCACTGTATAATCTGCCCGAATACTGCTTTGTGGCAGTAACCCTTTCACCCACTCTCCTTTCATCAATGCGTGAAGCCTCTGGTGTTCAGTTATGGCATCAACACATTCCTGCATGACAGGAATCAGTGCATTTTGCTGAGGAGATTGCTGTATACCGGAAGGAAACTTTGCTGCATGTGATAAGATGAACCCCCCCAAAAAAAAAGAAATATTCCTTAGCAAAAGTACACAACCGAGCCTATCCCAATAAATGTAACAATCGGAAAAGCTTAATTATTGCAATAAAAGTTGTTTGGAAGCAGCTTACGGATGAAAGTATCAAGAGTCTGAACAAGACTAGCACGTAACTGATGAAGAAGGCTTTCTTCATCAAGGTTAAATGCTGGTTGCCATTCCTTAGTCCTATCAATCGGAGACACGGCCACTGGACTCCCACTAGTTGGTAGATCACTTCCCACAGGACTAATAGGGATTGAAATACCAAGCTTAGCAGCAGCATGCATTACCTATAAACATTGAAGCTGAGTATAATTAGATACTTGACCGTAGACGATAGAAGTAACTAAAGTAGAAGTAAATAAAGATGACGATATCAACAGACCTCAGTTTTTGCTATATAATTCTAGATATTTTCTACGAGAAAAATAGAAGAGCATGCATCAAAGTTTGGAAACAATTTTCTGGAAAGCCTGAATTGTGAATTGTGACCAAGTTCAAAACAGTGCCAACTTCTGAATCACGTGTCTTGCCATGAATGAGCAAAAATAAAATAAATTTAAATCATGCAGAAATATTGCTGATTCTAAAATCATTTTTCAAACTAAATCATGTCAAGATATGCTTCTTGTTTTATCTCAAACAAATCTTTGTTACAAACATAAGATAAGCAAGTTAAATAGTCACCAATATAACATGTCCAAAACCGACAAAAAGGAAGCTGCAAAAAAAGTTTACTTAAAAACACAAATTATTAATAATAAGAAAGGAAGGGGAGATGATGATGACAACAAACCTGTATATGACTGGTTTCAATCTTGTTGAGTAGAGGATTTAGTAAAACTGAAGAAAACCATTGCCTGAGGCGGTCACGCCACTGCTCAATTTGAGGATAGATGCCCAAATGCTCAAAAGCTTCAATAGACTCTTCCATGGACATTGGAGGAGGAAATTCACCGTCTCCTTTCTTTGGAGGAGTGGTAAATTTCTGGGAACCAGGAGACATCCTCACAGGCCTTAAAGGTGTGCTCCTCTTAGTTCCAGATGTATTAGCTGAGCTTGCAACAGTAGCAGGACTGGCTATGCCAAAACCGCTGACAGTTGGTGGCGGTGTTGCCAGTTTCCCAGCTGATTCACTGATTTTCTCATCTACTTCTGTCAAGAACTGTTCAAGTTGTTCTTCAGTTATTATCTCTTTAGCATGGGCTGGTCTCTTGCCTGACCAAGGGGTTGAGACTGCTTGATCATGTGCTGGAGAAGTGTGGAGCGAAGGAAGGGGTGAACTAGCAGCAGAGACAAAATATAGAGAAGATGGAGAAATCTGTGATCTGGATGCAGTACTGAAAGTATTCATCCTATTACCACCACTGGCATTTGATCTTTCAGCTTGGGATTTACGACTTGAACTGGTTATTGACTGATGAAGTGGCACAAGGGCATCTGGAGATGATGATGACAAGTGGGGTTTAGACTTGGGGGGTTTACTTGAAGATTCAGATGGAGCTTGTTCAACTTTGGGCTTTATTCCCAAAAGCCCTAATTGCTGGTTTGTTAGTCGTGGTTGATTCTTAGATTCTTTGCTTGTTCTGCACAGAGAGATGACTTTAAGAAGGGCAGACATACTTCCTATGAAAACTAAAACCACCATAGTTTGTGTTGTCTTCGCCAAGAAATCTGAAACAAAAATTTGAACATTCAAATACAGCCACAAAAACTACAGTACTTAGCGCGAACAATCAATGAGATTCCATTTGAGATAAAAAACTTACAAGCTTCATCTTTGGATATATCTATGGATCTCAGCTTGTCAATCAACCCATTCTCCCTTAATTAATTGAAACAAAAAACTGAGTCAGAAACATGTTTAAGTTAATACTATTGCAACTTAGACCAAAACTACAAAATATAAATCTTTACAATAGCTAGAAAAAAAAAAACGAACACACTTCAACAGCAATTTTCCTATTGGATAAACAGGAAACAGAAGAAGCAAAATGGAATTTGCACCTTCCATTATCCATTTTCTTTATCTTATTAGTAAAAAAGAAAGGAGAAGGTCAGGGGGTTGGAGGGTGTCTCAGAGAGGTTATGGCCTGTTCCACCCAAAAACAAAAATACGTTCAATTCTCTGTTATTTTCTCTTGCAATCTAAAAGATGAGCTATTGTCCATCCATATCAAGCCATGCTCAATCTTGCCAAGAACCAACTGTAGCGAGGCAACTGCAAAAACTCAATTCAAGACCACCAGAAGCTATAAAAGTTCAAGCTTCAGCTCTAATTTCTCTCATCAACAAAACCCACAAAATCCCAAATAAATTTTCTTTCAGACACAAATGTCACTATAAATATTATTTAAAAGAATAAACTATCAAATACAAAAACCATAGAGTACATGGAGGCAGAACATCTCGAACAAATCTAATACGGCAGGTGAAATATTGGTTTCTCAAATTTCCAAGTCCTCCCCTTCTCCTTTACAATACACTCCAAAGAGGAAGAAAAACAATAAAAAGCGAAGAAACGCAAAGCAGCTAAAATAGCAACCCCATTGTGTCGTTTCACTTCAACACTCAGCGAAAAAACCAAAACCCACTTTCCCAAATCCACATGCGCTTAATCCACACTCATAACTAATAAATTAACAAAAAGGTAAAAATGTAATACGAATACAGGTACAGTTTAAAAAATAATAAAAAAAAAAAAGAAAAGGAAAAAAGTTAGTACCTTGAGATGATGGAAAGAAGCACAAAGGCGGAGGCGGAGGAAAGCAAGAAGATGAAAATAAGAGTCGATTTAGAGGGCTGGAGGCTGTTGGCTGTGAGTGCAGCGGATAGTGCTGGGTTCTGATACACAGCGAACTTGCTCAGCTTCGTCGGCGGCGGCGGCGGCGACAACCCCGTCTTGTCTGTCGCTCCTCCTCCTGATTCCATTGCCTTTTGACTGATTAGCTCAGCTCATAGTTTTTTATATGGGGGATTTCCTTTTCTTGGGCGGTGATGCCGGTGAGTGTTTCCAGTTCAAAATTCGTACTGTGATTTGAGTTTTAGCAGGGAATTTCTTTGCCCGATATGGAAATTTAAAATTCATCAATAAAATTTAATTGATTTAAGAATTTGGATCTCCTCTTAATCTAAAAAGTTCCCTTGAGTTTACAAATAAAATCTTAAAATTACAAATAGTAATTTTATCTTTTGTTTTTAAAATTTTTCTTATTCAACAATTATTTTTCTTATTCTCCAAGAAATATTCCAAAAAATAATATTTCATTAAATAAATTTTCCTTTATTTAGTAGTTATATAATTTTTTTGAATAATAATTATACAAATTTTTAAATTAAAATAGCAGCTAATTATAAGTTTGTTATTGTTTTTAATTTTGTACTGGCACCACTTAAGTCCAATTCATACTGCTCGGAGCCCAAAAATTCGCATGAACAAGTAACCTATTTATTATTGGGCTCAACTTTGGTTAGCAAGCCTTGGAATATTGGGGGGTCTCTAGAGGTGTATGTGGCGTGCCTTAGTCAAGTTACAAATTAGTATTATCATCATTTGGGTTTTGCTATATAATGTAATTTACAACAAGCCCAAATTCTGTAGTTGTCCATCATCTTTTACTAGTTTTACATACTATTTTTCAGTTGTTGTAAGTTATATATAATATAACTTAGCAACTAGCTTATCATCTACCTACTTTGGCTTTTGAATGATCACAATTAGCTACAAAAATTATAGAATTGTTTAATAATTCACTTTTTATGAGGTAATAATATATATACCTCATAAAAATAGACTACGAAAACAAAATTCTCAAAAATCTGTTTCAAAACTAAGAAGAACAGAATACATAATTATCTTATGAGATTCTATTTCTATAAAAAAATTACAATTTAAACTTTTTTATTCCAAAATTTCAAATTTGATGTTATAGTATAAAAAGTAAATTTGACTTGTTCGTTTTAACTAAATATTAATGAATTTTTGTTATATTATTAAATTGAAATTCGCTTTGTGGATTAATTGAAAGAGTTATGCTTTTCACACCCTTTTTTTTTTTATAATCATAGTTATATTATTACTTGAATTACATAAAAGGAGAATATATGAATTTAATTAAACTAAAAAATATATTTACAAACAATGAACCTGACTATTTTTTAATTCTTATATATGATATAATTAATTTCATAGATAAAATCAAAATAATTTTGAAACAGTGAAGAAGTAAATTATCTAATGATAACAATAATTTTGTAATGAAATGGTATCGTTATAATCTAATTAATTTGTTCCAAATAAGAGTAAAATTTAATTAAAATTTCATTGTAATCTTGAAAAAAGATATATAAAAATGGAGGGTGTGGCTATTTTGAATTCATTAATTTTCATTCCACACCCCTTTTTTAAATTAAAATCATTACCAAATTATAATTATCATTTTAATTTAGTTATTCTGAAAAATCAGAAAATTACCCTTAATTAACTACTTTCACTCTCTACTGTGGCAGTGGTTGGAGGTTAAACTAGTTTCTCTCTCTTTCAATTTTCTTTTCTATTCTTTCCTACTAAGTCAATTTTATCTTTCCGACACTTTTCACTGTAACATTATTAGTTTTTGGCTATTATTATCATTTAAAATTTGTGCTTGTAAAATTTGAAGAGAAAAAACCTTTAATAGATTCAAGGTGGTGGAAACTTTTTTTTATTATTATTTTTACATGACGGATATTGTTCTTTTCATTTTGTCTTAAATTACAATGGGTTTCAATTTGTTAGGTTTTGAACAATTTCATTTATTAAATATAAATATTTTTAGGTTTTGAACAATTTCATTTATTAAATATAAATATTTACTTTGACAAGGGGAGACAATGAAGGGAGAGAGGATAGAGTCAAATTAGTAATTGATCAAATTATATTTTTATAATGAAAAGGGTGAGGCTAGTTGACCATAAAATTACTCTTTAAACTATCTTTTAATGAACAATTTTATTACAAAAATAGTCTTAAACAAAATTACCAAAAAGGACAAATAATTTAATTAATCAATTAAACTCAACTCTTTGCACCTACCATAAACCCTAATCCTCTCCTCAATGACGAAACGTTAAATTGATCGTCTTCTTTCAATTTTAATATTCGAACCAGTGTAATTCATGGAGTGCTTCGATCGTTTTAATATTCGATCCAGTGTAATTTTACTCATGTAATATTCGAACCAGTGTAATTTTAATATTCGATCCATAAGCAATATTTTGCGAGTGGATTCAGTAAGCTTTTAATGTTCGACCTTTCTTAGAATGAGAAATTTTAGAATACCTCTGATGTGTTACAACCAATTGATGCATGCATTATGTGTGTAATTGAATTTAATATAACTATCACTTGCATGATGGTTTTTTAAAATAAATGCACACATGTCACAACATCATTTGTTTGTTGTGTAACTGACATGGTGTATCTCTAATGTATTATATGATTTCTCCTATAGAAATAAGATTTTATTAACTTCAATTTAGAAAACTTCTCTCAGCAGAAGCAACAGTTACATGTACAGTTAATAATATTCTATAAGCAACAAATGCATTTGGAAAAGAATATACTTTTTTAATATAATTAAGTATATCAAGTGGAGTATTTCTTTCAATGTGTAAAACTTCTTTTAAGACTTTTAACTCCGAAAACAAATCTAATCCATCAATATCATAAAATATATCATATTTCAAGACATTTTCGAGATTAATACAATAACTTTTTAAACTTTTATCATCTAATGATTTTAATTTTTCAAAATTAAATAAAAATCCAAAAATATTTTCATAGACTTGAAACTGCTCAAATCTATTGGTGATTGAAGAAATAACTTGATCTACTATATATACAAAGTACTTAATTATAAAAGAATCTTTAGGATATAGAATTCTCTCTTAATTATTATTCTCACCAAATTTATTTTTTCTACGAATTATACAGTTTTTCATGAAATTTTGGTTCTATTTTCATTTCATTTGCAATCTCTTTAGCTGAAATCATAGCAGACATAAAACCATTTTCCCTGTAATTCTCAAAAAATGATGTAAGACCTTTTAGTTGATTTATGGCAACATCAATTTGCATATCTTCCTTTTGTAAGCTTTTACTAACAGTGTTCACAGCAAATAATATATCATACCAAATAATCATGCCTAACAAAAATTCAAAGTTTTCCAATTCATATGTTGCTAAACACTTAGCTTCACTTTTTATTTTAGCATTTTCACTAACTTTTGCTAATTCGAGTAAAACATCTCTAATTTTGGGAACTTGAAATCTTATTGCTTTGACACTTTCTATGCGACTCTCCCAACGTGTTTATGACAATGATTTAACAGTTAAATTAGGTATATTATCTTGTAAAATTTTCCATCTCTTAGGTGAAGAATAAAATAGTGAGTAAATACGTTGAACAACTCCAAAAAATGAAATAGTCTTAGGACAAGAATTAGCCATATCACAAAGTACTAAGTTAAGACTATGACAGCCACATGGTGTATAAAATGCTCTATGATTTATTTCTAATAATCTTTTTTGTACACCTTGATTTTTTCCTTTTATATTAGATCCATTATTATATCCTTGTCCTTTTACGTAATTAATGTCAAGTTCAAGAGTTTTAATTACATCCACAAGTTCATTAAAAAGACTTTTTCCAGTAGTATTGTCAACTTGTAAAAATTCTAAAAAATATTCTTCTACCTTTACTAGATTTGTTGAAATATCCACACATCTTAATATAAGAGACATTTGTTCTTGGTGGCCAGCATCTGAAGTACAATCAAGTATAACTGAAAAGTACTTTGCTTCATTAACTTTGTTAATAATTGATTTTTTATTTCAAGTGCTAGCATTAATATCAGTTCATTTTGTATGTTATGTCCAAGATAATGGTCGTGAATTTCACCGGTTTTAATACGTCGAATATGTTCTTGCATTGTTGGATCAAACTCTGAAAAGTACTTTGCTTCATTAACTTTGTTAATAATTGATTTTTTTATTTCAAGTGCTAGCATTAATATCAGTTCATTTTGTATGTTATGTCCAAGATAATGGTCGTAAATTTCACTGGTTTTAATACGTCGAATATGTTCTTGCATTGTTGGATCAAACTCTGCAACCATTTCAATTAAACTTAAAAAATTCTCATTTCTCTCTTCATAGATCTTCTCATTTTTTCCACGAAATGCTAAATTATTTTTAGCAAGATTCTTTACAACAGCAATAATTCGTATTAATACTTTTTACCAATGTTCTTTTTCCTTGTCAATTCTTTCTTGAACATCTTTATCAATTGTTTTTCTTTTCGAGTCTTGCTTCTAAATCAACCCATGCATTCATATTAGTTATATGTTCATTGGTTGTTTCATGACTTTTAAGTTTAGAACTAAGATTTTTCCAATCTCTTGTTCCTTCATCATTAAGTTGATTTTTGCTACAACTTGTATTGAATAATTTGCAACAAAAACAATATACTTTGTCAAAATCTTTTGAATATATTAACCATTTTCTATCATGTTTTTCTCCATTTGGTAACATTTTAACATAAAATGCAGTAGAGAAATGCTTAGAATTTTCATCTTTTGGAAAAATTATGTTATTCTCTCTAATTGAGCCTTTTTCTACTAAAAGATCTATTAACTTTGCATCAATATTTTCTTATCTTCCTGGATCATAAATATTATTTGGAACAAATAAATTTTCTACATCAATTTTGTCCGTATTTTTATTGTTATCATCTTCGATGTTGTTTATTTCATTCACCATTTCATCATTGTTTAATTCATTTGAACTTGGTTGTTCAATAACTAATTCTTTATTTAAATCTATATCTTTTTTACTAGTTGTAACAAATTTATCAAGAGCTCCTTTTTGAGATTGGACTAATTTTTCTATTCTCCTATTTTTTTCAATTTTTCATATCCAGATGCATATTTTCTAGTTGGCATACTTTTAAAAAAAAAAAAACAAATAAGCAAACACAATTTTTTTTCTAGATTATTCAAGCCAAATCAATACAAAAAAAAATATTTAATTTAAAAAGGATAAGAACAGTAAAAATAAAAAATAGAAAAAATAGAATGATAGCACATAGAATTGAGTCACTTGGCTAGTTGAGATGAAAATGATGAATTGATGATGGCAATGAATTTTGTAGAGAAAGAAAAGATAGTACAAAAGCTTTTTACCGAAAGTAGCTTTGATTCAATGAGTTTTTAAATATATTTTAATAGAATACTAAAATAAAAAGCTAACGTTACTAATTTTAATAAAAGTTTTTTTTGGAAAGGAAAAGCATTAATTTTTTTTTTAAAATAGTAAAAGAAGATAAAAAAATAATGTTTAAAAAAAAATTATTATACCATAAAAATATGTTTTATATTTAAGGTAAAGATTATCAAATAAGAGAGATAATTATAAATAAAAATAATAATAAAATAAAATTTAAAAATTAAATATTTTTTATTATAAAAAAAATATATAATAATTTATTTTTTAATTTTTAAAAAATATTAATTATATTAATTAATAAATAGACACTCAAATTTGAGGAGTCTGTTTTAAATACAGATTCTAGGCCAAGGCAATTGCCTAGGTCGCCTATTATTATAGCCGCCCTCGGTGGAAGCGTGGGCTGTTTCTAGAATTTCACTGGGGCGGGTAGCGGATAAAGCTTGACTCAGCGCCAACTCCATTCCTATCGACTAGTCAGTTCATGAACTGGAGGAATCCAGTGTTTCGAGTTTCAGAGGACTCTGAAATTTACGACAGCCAAACTTCGACACGCGTACGTACAGCTTGAATCTTTATATAATGTGCCGAGTCATGAATTCACTTCAGTCCGTAAAACACAAAGGAGAACGGGGAAAAAGGATTAAAAATAAAGAGAAGAATGCAGAGGCTCCGGGGTGCACGGTCTCTCTGTGCCTCGTTCTTTACGAAGAAGCAGAAACATTCAGCTGCTTTCTCCACGTCTCTGCTCTTTGACGACACTCAGTTACAGGTCCCCCTCTCCACCTCCACGCGCTTTTGTTCTCGCGTCTTTATTCGCTATCCATTTTTTACTTGTAAAATGACTGCATGTGCATAACAGTTTAAAGAAAGTGTGGGGCAATTTGCGCAAGAAAACATTGCTCCTCGTGCAGCAAAAATTGACCAATCAAATTCGTTCCCGAAGGTTCCTTTTACTGATTAATATTTTACTTATGTGATACCAGTGCAAATAGTGTTGAAATCAAATTTGTGATTTTCGTTGCTTCTCTTGCTACAGGATGTTAATTTATGGAAACTCATGGGAAATTTCAATCTCCATGGAATAACAGCTCCGGGTATGTTTCTCTATCTTTTTTTTTTTTGGATTTGCATAAGTTAAGTAACAGTTATCGATTTTTGCTTCGTCGTGATTGTCTTTACCTTGGGATTTTTAGTCGTTGGGCTGTGGTTCAGCTTTATTCATTACTACTAAAAACTTTTAACTTTGGGTTCTCTTGTAGAGGAATATGGAGGGCTTGGACTTGGTTACTTGTATCATTGTCTAGCACTGGAACAAATTAGCCGTGCGTCGGGGTCTGTTGGTCTCTCGTACGGCGCCCATTCTAATTTGTGCATCAATCAATTGGTAATTAAGAAAACTGAGGGTCTGTCAAATTGAAATAATACTTGTATGGTTGCTCAATGGTTCTTAAGGTATGTTCATTTTTTTTTTTTAATGGTTGTTTAGGTGAGGAACGCAAGCCCTGCTCAGAAAGAGAAGTACTTGCCCAAGGTGTATTTTCCATTTGTTTTCGTTTAATTTGTTGCAAGGTTGAATATTTCTACAGTTTCTCTATAGCATATGACATATTCTCTGTTGAAGTCTGATTCTGCTATAAATTGATTCATAGTTTATGTCTATAATGATCGTGCTTTTGTAGCAGTATTGATAATCTTTTCTGTATTTTGTGGTTGCTTCCGTTGATCCTCTTTTATGATGCTTTATGGTCTAGTTGAAGTTATTCTGTAATATAGTTTTTAATTTCATTGTACTGTTAAATTTAAGGGGCTTCCCTGTGATTTCCTTCGTGTTTCTGCTATTTGCATTCATGAAAATATGGCAAAATCCTATGTTTCTTGACTTCATTTTAACTTACTTATGGTCTGTTTCTGTGAAGCTTATTAGTGGAGAACATGTAGGTGCTCTTGCCATGAGTGAACCCAATGGTAACTTGCCTATGCTTCTTCTGGGGCAGTCTACCTTTTTGTTAGGCAATTTGTCTGATGTCTTTGTATTCAATGCAGCTGGCTCTGATGTTGTTAGTATGAAATGCAAAGCTGATCGTGTAGATGGGGGTTATATGATAAATGGGAACAAGATGTGGTGCACCAATGGTCCAGTTGCTCAGACGTTGGTATTTTGAAAAATTTCTTTTGGTTTGTTGTGCGTGTTTGTTATAATTTTATTTCAGTATGATAATAAGCTACCTTTTAGATTTATTGAATTTACTCTTGGTATAAATTTTTTTCTTATTCTGCTTAATTTCTTTTTTCATTTGTTGCTACTGACCATCGATGTGCCTCAGGTTGTTTATGCAAAAACAGACATTACAGCTGGCCCAAAAGGAATCACAGCATTTATCATAGAGAAAGGAATGCCCGGGTACTCCCACCAAAGCTAATTTATTTCTTCACTATTCAGAGTTGGCAAGTCATAAAACATTTTCCTGGAAAGTTTTTAGAAAATTTAATAAAGTCAAATTTTATGGTTTTAGACAGTTAGTTGGTCCTAGGATGAGCTGTTGGTTATCTGGGACATATAGAACAGTTTCGATAAATGATTCTGTAATGATCAGGCAACTAACTCTTTTGACAATGGTCAATCTGTGGAACTACTACCATTTCTTGCTCATATCCATTGAGGACTTTATGCTGAATAGCCTGCTTTAATTGCTAGCTAATCAAATTGTAGAATTATATAGACTCAACTCACCGTGGTCTTAATAAAAATCTTAACAGGGTTTATAACATGAGGATGGAAACATAATTGCATTGCATATAAGAGGTGGATTCTAGACAACAAATAGGGATGAAACCATTCTGCTTTGCTTCTCTAAGAATAACATGCTCTGAAAAAAATTCTCATTTAAAATTCTTTTTTAGACAAAATGGAACAAGGATCCTTGTTCATAAGTTCCTAAAATATTTCTAATAAGCACATGAGGTCTGCTTACGGTGATGATCATTGATCCTTCAAGTTTGATTTGGTTCGGCAGATTCAGCACTGCCCAGAAGTTAGACAAGCTCGGGATGAGAGGAAGTGATACGTATGTGTGAAATGCTTTTATTTGAACTTTTCATTTTTGAAGTCCACCCCTGCTCTTTCCCTCTTGGCTACTTGTTACTAATAATGTTATTGGTCTATGCAGATGTGAGCTTGTATTTGAGAATTGCTTTGTTCCAGATGAGAATGTTCTTGGGCAGGAAGGAAAAGGTTGCGTTCTCATTCGGTGAACCTAAAATTTTTAATTATCTTACATGGTTGCTGCATGTTTATTGGAGAACTGGAAGAACCATTTCTAATTTCGGCCTGTTCTTTAGTTATCTCCTTTTATTATCAGAACCAAGGACTTTTGTTGTGCTCATAATTATTTGAAAACCAGTTGATCACATTCTGATTCAAGCTTCTTGTTTCTTTTCAGGAGTTTATGTTATGATGTCAGGACTAGATTTGGAGAGGCTTGTTTTGGCAGCTGGGCCCCTAGGTATTATGCAGGCATGCCTTGATGTTGTTCTTCCTTATGTTCGTCAGCGGGAGCAATTTGGCCGTCCACTTGGGGAATTTCAGTTTATCCAGGTTCATGCTTGCTATTGGGAATAACAATTGTTTGGATAAGTGCTGTTACTTAACGTGCACAATTGCTTTACAGGGAAAAATTGCTGATATGTATACTGCTTTACAGTCATCAAGGTACAAGAGATTCTGATTTTGTAACATGTCAATATGTCTAAAACTTTAGTTTTCCTCATAGCAGCAGTTAACAAACTGCCATTATTTCAGGTCCTATGTTTATTCTGTCGCCAGGGACTGTGACAATGGAAAAGTTGACCCTAAAGTATCGTTGAAATCTGAATTCTGTTCTTTTCCTTTCTTTTTTTTTGCCCTTTCTTTTAAGTGGAAGGGGAAAATGAAAATTACAATATCCGTCTAATAGCATGAGATTGTTAACTGAAGCAGACAGTAAGTGACCATTGATACAATTTTCAGGACTGTGCCGGAGTGATACTTTGTGCAGCTGAAAGAGCCACCCAAGTTGCTCTGCAGGTGAACCTACAGCTCTTCCTAGTCTTAACCTGTCTTGTTGTTTGTGCAACGACTAAATAATTATGCAACTTATTTAAGTGGTAAGTTCTGAACATATTATTGTCAATTTGTTGAATAAGCTCATATTCTACTTTGCAGGCTATTCAATGTTTAGGTGGTAATGGTTATGTAAATGAGTATACCACCGGACGTCTCCTTCGAGATGCCAAACTATATGAAATTGGGGCAGGCACCAGTGAGATAAGAAGAATGATTATAGGTCGCGAGCTCTTTAAGCAACAGTGAGAGATGGCCACTTTGTAGGATTCTCACTTACGCGGACTTTTTCATTTGAAATTGTGAAATTCCCTAACAGGGAATGCACGAATAAGTGCTGAGTTATAAAATTTACTGGCTTATCAGCTGTAGATAATAAAATCTGCACGTTCTATTTTCTCAAATATTTATGAAAACTTTCATGGTTTTACTTGTTTCGGTTACATTTCTTTGAATGACCACAAATCTTGTCATAATGCATGATGGATTTGTTTGTGATGCCTTAATTGTACATATGATACCGCATGTCTGATGTTACATTTGTGCATTTCTGGATAACTGAAACATATCACTTCCGATCAAGTTTTGTGTATGTAGTGAACTGAATCGTGTTGGTCCTTTAACCTGCTTTGTCTTCTAAATTTAATCCAATTTTGCTTTCTCTTACAAAGTAAATTGTAGAAACGCAGGGCCCGCCGACCAACAAATCAGTAGGGGCCCAAATTCTATTTTTCACCGTGATGTGGCCCCAATCTGACTACCGTTTCGTTACGGCAGCAAAACAGAAGCAATTTCCATTTGCCATCATGTGATAACATACTGTGACTGAATTATTGGTGCTCGCATGTTGCTAGTACGCAGAAAGCACAAGTTGAAAACAGTTTACAACTGTGACTGTCGATAATAGAAGGCCAAATAGGGATACACGCTCAGGCAAACATAAGACCCGTAATTAGGTTCACATTTATTACGTTGTACATACAAACATATCATCAAGCATGTCTAGGAACTTCAAACCCTCACTACTGTCGGAGAAGAGTCTGGCTGGCCGACTGATGAAGACTTCGAAACTGAAACTTCCATTATTACCGGTGCTTGATCCAAGCAGCTTTGAGTATCATCGGTGGTTCCAATGGTCATCTTCTCCACTTCTTCTTGGGTATAGATATGGATCTTGGACACCTCATTACAGAATTCACTGCTACCAGAGAACTCACATGTTAAGACAACAGACAGAGACACGTCCAATTGCTCTGCTTGCTAGTCTAGGACTGCTAAAGATCTTGTTATTGGATAGAAGCAAAAACATGATAGAGAATGAACTAGAGATGATGAGAGAATATTAGACACTTACTGCCAAGGGTCATCCCCAACAACCATCACATCATTCTCACTGTCGGTGTACAAGATCTGCCATCCTTTAGCAGGATCTTGTAAAAGGCCTTCCATGTTAAATAAGTGTTCTAGTTCACTTAGCAGGTCATTGTAGCCATTCAGTCTCGAGAGATCAATAGCTCTTCCAACCAAGCTGCCTTGCTTGTGAACCTTTCCCAAATTAGTGAAAGATCATTAGTAAAAGTAAAAGGCAGAAATTAAATATTGGCAGATTCTTCCCAATTTTAATCCTAAAATAGCTCACCTTGGTACAACTCCTCTTACCAGGGCTTTGAGAGCTTGGAGTTGTTTCAGCAGTCAGAGAGAACCCAAAAAGCTTACATCCAGCTGCTGTCCCATTAAAGCTTCCATCTTTCTGACTCCTCATATTTGCCTTGAAAGTGCGTGTAGGGATATTTTCCCCAGGCTTATGCTCATTCAGGAGATTTGCTTTTCTAACTTCGGCTCCAATCATTGGCGTCTGGATAGAAGAAGAGTTGAGTTGAACATTTTCCCTGTGGAAGTTAGAAGCATAAGGGCTCATTGTGTGATGTTGGCCAGTTTTGTGCGTATCACCATAAGGGAAAAACATATTCGAAAGGCTTTCTGATGGTGGAGGGTAGAAATTGGGCTTGGATGCTTGATACATATTGATTGAATTGCAACCAAAATTGGGTTTTCCCCAAGTGCCTAGATTGAGATCCACTTTTCCAGTCAGGGATCTCAATGGGCATATTTCTTGACCTTGCAAGACCTTTGGAAACCTGTTGGATTCCACAAAGCCTGTGTAAGAGGTGGGGTGAGCTCTAACAAGCCCATTAATATTATCCTTTCTGATTCCATTTAATGCAAGACTTTGACGTGCGGGTGCTCGCATTTCAAAATCCAGAGGGTGGTTAACAGTATCACATCCATACAGGGGTGATACAAAACCTACATTTTCTTGACCTTGCAAGACCTTAGAGGATCGTACAGATTCCTCAAAGTCCAAAACCCCACCACCTCTGGCTGCAAGAAGACAGATTATAACATGGAGATGTTAGCAGCAAGTGTGAAGAAGAAAATGCTGGCATTATTGCCTAATTGGGAGGATTTTTACCATTGACAGGGTAGTCGGGTGGAGTAGCCTGCAGACCAGTCCGCAGTTTCTTCATCCTTGGGGAGGACTGAATGCTCAGGGGTGGGGGAGAAACAGAAAGATCAATTTCCCAGGGGGAAACCTGTTCTTGATGATCACTCCCAATATACTCATCCCATCTGACCTGTCCAAACATTTATAAAATTGGTGTTTATGATGACAATCAACATTTTTTTTTTATTTACCACAAACAGAAATGAATAAAACACGTATGCATAGGTAATCTAATGTGACCCAGCAGGGTCCATCAAGTTAGCATGGCAGGATGGAGGAATTCAGGCGTGAGTGAGTTTCATCAACTGCTTGGCTCCCCTAGAATCAGCCTGGTATTTTTAAATCAGCCTAATTAATGCAGTGTGTATTATATTATAAAAACAAATCGAGCTTAAGAAAACTGGGTGGTCTTCCCAAAGTCATTGAAGTGCACATACTTATTAGTGATTATGTATGAAAGGTAAAAAGGTAGCACAAATATAATAAATTAACGGTCTACCAAGCAAACGAGTGGAAGCTCGACAAGGAAGCAATGTCCTCATGTTCAGGATAAAGAGCAAAAAACACAAGATTGTCCAAATCAATATTGATAGCATAATTATAAAGCTCACCATTAAGCATCTCCACTTTGAGTTTGGCCATCGATAGGGATCCAAGTCAGTGATTCCAGTCACTACACCATTGCACCTTCAAGATAGCAGAAATGGCACCACAGTCTGAGAATAGATCATCACCAGGAAAAATATGATTATTGTCATGCTGTATAATGGACTCATACAATACCTTCTTTCAGGAGAATCATCCATTTCAAATCTCATTTTGAATCTTGTTCCAATGCACATTGGATTCATGATGCTCTTCACATACTTTTGGTAGGGTATGACAAAGTCTGCATGACTGGCCCTGCATTTCAACATTTTGGCAATTAAAATCTCTCTTCTGATAAAGCGAGGCTGACCCAGCATGGAAACAAAAATGCAAGAATGAACAGATTCATCTTCAATTTCACAAGAACAAGAGCTATTAGTTCAAACTTCTATAATACTGGTCTTAGAATGAGGGTTGAATCGATGCAGAACAAGCTTTCTGAAGAGAAATGCTAGTGAAGTCATTCAAGCCATTCTTTAGTCAATTCCTGCTTCATAGCTCAATTTCCAACTGAAATTAAGAAATCCTAGTCATTTAATCTACAAGATACGGCTTGACCATTTTTCTTTGACTCCCAGGTACCAGCATCAAAATCTATGATATAATTTCTATCATTGAATCTTTTTTTCCAGTACACATGTACTCAGTTAACCAGGGAACAGAATGAACAAAAATTAGCAATCCAAGCATGTAAAGAGGTTCATAGTCAAAGGCAAGGGGTTGTAATATGTAGCTGATGTGCTCTATTACCTAAATTCACTATACTCTTCTTATTTAGGCAAACATTTAAGATATAACTCTTTCAAGAACTCATATTCACATGCTTGTGCTAAAGTTACATGCATATATATGTTATAATTCCTCTCAGTGTGAGTGGATAGCCTCATATAATGTCTTCTCAAAAAAATCACCACTCGAGAGTGATTTGCATCCAATCCATAAAATTACTTATGCTATTAGTCTCATTGACAACAAAGTGCCGTGTAGTAGTTGCAACTGTTCACAGTCACGAAGTAGAAAGAGAGGGGGGGTGGGACTGTAGGACCAACAGAGAAATATCAGTATGAATTTCATTCCCTCCATTTAAGCAGACAATGGTCAATTACCTTGGACTGTAGAAAACATGGAACATGCTCTTGGTTGATACTGCATTAGCCACTACAGAAAGAACATTGGGGAATGAATTCTGCTTCGCAAGAATTGAATCAGGAAGACCATTTCTAGGTTGAACAGATCTTCTAATACCCAACCTCAGCTCTCCATCTTTACCCCTGTAAAATGAAAGAAAAATTTTGTAGGTTCTGGTCACTAAAATGGGGTTGGAGAAACCCAAGACAATAGGATGTTGTTGATCGGAAATGAAACAATGAATTCTTTGTTCACAGCATTGGAATACCCTCTAGTTCACTATTTTGGACACGTGAAACCTGTTCAAATCTTCTCATGCATTGACCGTTTTGGGATTTAGAGAGGACAGAGGACACTAATTTTATCTGTTTTCATAGAACTTCAAGATGCGAAAATGATTTCCTTGTAATAATTTTTTTTCTCCTTTCGACTAGTTGCCATATTCACAGAGTTAATAGTGACTTTCAGCTCCAATACATAACAAAATGAGAAAATTACAATGTAATGTTACACGAATCATCAAAATGTTAATTTTTTTTAACCTTAGGAAAAGCACTGCATCCCCTGAAACGAGATTCTTTTGGCTAACAAAGATGCTCCATCCTGTAGTAAGCAGATGCCGCCTTGGCTGACCTAAAAGGCAATAAACATTGAACTTTATCAATTTCTCCTTCAATTTTTCTTTGTTCTTTGATAAGAAACAGACCCAGGTTTCGAGAAGTTTCCCAAAGAAGTTTCCCAAAGTTACCTCTATAAATATGTCGAAACCTCCACTCCACTCCATGCAGGTCCTTGGCAACAAGCTCTTGAGAGGGTCTCTGCTGGTTATAGTCCTGAAATAAAGGAAATACCATCGCTTTAACTAGAAAATCTCCATTATTATGTTACCATCTGATTTTCTAAGCATAGCAAACATATAAAAGAATAGAACTGCACCAGAGGAGGGAAACAATCTTCGGCGGCTCTACGAGGAACAGAGAACCCGCCATGGGTACTAGTATCAGAAGCTGTAAGTGTTTTGCAGAACATATGAGGAGTTGATTTTGTAGGTGATCTTCCACCACCCTCCTCATCCACACCCAAATCTTCAAGCTGTTTTGCTTCTAAATTTAGCCCTTCCAACTATACAACACACCAAAATACACAGTATGAGCAACGGAGATTTAAATTTAACACGTTAAGAATCTAAATTCTCATATGATATATATAATAATTGCTGAAAACTTACAAGTCGAAAATTTTCATCAAGAAATGCAACTAGTACGCACTATAATTACAACGACAAAGAAGCCAAGTAGCAACAGTTCAGACAGAAAATTATACCTCTGGTTGAGGAAGCAAAGCAACCTGAGTATACACTTCATCATTCTCCTTATTAGCCTGTTACATAAAGAAATTACAATTAATAATTAAATTTAAAAGAATAAAAAGAAAATGGGAAATTGTATAGCCTTATGCTGAAGACTAATATGAGAATTCACAAGCAATTCAACGTGAAAGGAAAAGGGCCCTGTACTCACAAGCAGCTGAACATCCACAACTTTGCAAAAGATCTGTGGTTGGAGATCAAAGTTGGGAACTTCAATAGGTGGAAAAGCAGAGGATGAGGCAACTTGTTCTAAATGACCCTGCGGGAAGTAAACAACTACATTTCCTTTCTTGGGCAGTGAAGTGAGAGGACCAGCACAAGCATGCCAAAGCTCAAAATAAATTGAAGAAGATAAAGAAGAAGAAGACGAAGAAGAATTTGCAGAACATGAAGAAGAAGAAGATGAAGAGTTCAAGTAACAAATACAACCACCGTTGTTCTTCTCACAATCCCCATTGCAAAATGCAATCTTTTCGACCTCGGTAGTTGCTGCATGGTTCAGATCAAATTCCATGAACACCTCAGCCGAGAAAACAAAAAAGAGTATTCTTTGTGCTCTCTCAATACTAGTAAAAAACCATTAACAAACCACACACTTAAGATAATATCTATAATAGTAATGAAGTGATGATAACAAGAGCACCCACAAAGCTTAAAAAAACTAAAGAAAATGTGGAAATGGGGTCAAATCACAGAAGAAATTTCATATTTTTGGGGGGTACCACAAAGCTAAAACAGGAGAAGCGTGCAAGAAGATGAATAGAAAAGAACAAGAAAGTCATGCTAAGGCTTTAAGAAGAAGGCAAAAGAGGGGAAAAAAAAGAAAAAAGATGAGATGAAAGAAAGAGAAAGGGTATCAAATAATAACAAGGAATTCAAAGTATGATTCCTCTCCCATTTGTTGCAGGTACTGAGAGGAGGGAGCAGGAGAAACAGAAGACATAGACAATTGCTTACAGAAAGAACAGAAACACAAACAAAAAGCAAAAAAGAAATAAGAAACGAAAAAAATAAAATAAAAGCCAAGTGACTGAGGACTGAGGTGGTGGCTTTTTTGGAATTAAGACTGTTTAAAGAGAGACTGTGTTGGGTGGAGGGGACAAGCTAAGACATTACACAACCCACACTCCCCTACTGCTGTCAGTTTGCTTTCTTTCTTTCTTTTCTTTCTTTGCCTTGGCTTTTCCTTCTTTTGTTATTTTCCCCTTTTTTTTGTTTTTCTTGGGTAAATTATAGTATTACATGGTAGAACTGTTTGAGTAATTATAAAAGCAGCCCTTATACTTTGCATAAGAAATGATTAGTCCACAAATTTATCAGTTGTCTCAAAATCATCTCTATTATTTAACTTTGCTGGTAAGAACTAAGCAAGTAATATGACTATTTTATCATTTTCACGAGTGAATTTAAGAGAGTAATTATAAAGTTTGAATGATAAATTATGATTCTTGTTTGATCCGAATTCTTTGAGTTCTTTTTTTTTTTTCTTTTAAGTACTAACATGTCTAGTTATAGATCTACAAATTAAAATACAAATAATGAGAATTAAGGGTCTATTAATACCAAATAAAAAAATTATAATTAATAAAGATAAGATTTTCTTTCATTTCATTAAAGTAAAAATACAACATTTTAACATAAACAGAGCTCACTTGAGTATAAATTAACTATTCAACAAATGATGACTTCTTCAAATCTTGGTCTTTGAGTGGTTATTTTGTTACAATAGTAAATTATGTGAACTTATTTCTATATTTCAATTAGGAAGTACAATGATTTTAAAAAGGTAATTTGTTCAATTTTATGGTGTAATTTGATGGCATGGAGGAGTTTGAGAGAAGTAGTAAAATTATGACTTATTTCCTACATTTGCAAATTCACGTGGAGTAATTTGATAATTTCAGGAAGCCTCTTTTCCTTTTTCACTGTTTTTTATTCAGGGCCCGCCATTCATTCCCCCCATGGTCCAAGACAAAAGGGGAGTTTTCATTCCATTCAATTCAATTCAATTCACCACATCAAGCAAAATCTAATTTGTAACTTCTCTTTAGAACTTTCTTTATTAAAAAAAAAAAAAAAACCAATCACATAACTTCAACAATAAAATCAACCGCACCCAGTAAAGCCCCTTCATCATAGCCTTAGATTTCACATCTCAGGTCATCAATTCCACCCAAACGCACCCTCTTGATATTTATTGTAAATCCTATTTGATCTAATTACAGACGGACAGTATCACTTTGATTCAGCTTTTTACATTTTATTAAATTAAAAAAAAATGGTCCAAACTTGAAAAGGAATGGACCAAAATTTATGGGTAATCTTTTTCAGTTGTGTTTTCATGAAAGTTGAGTTGAAATATGAGCGCAGAAACGGCCACTACACAACAGTCCCCAGTGGGACACTCATTATTGAAAACAAAAATTAAAGAAAAGAAAAGAAAAAAAAAGGAAAAGAAGGGCCAAAAGAGATTAAAGGAAGGAGTTGTCATTTGTCAGTGTGAAAGAGAATGGGGCCAAGAGGGTTTGGCAGCAACTATCATGGGCGTGTTGTTAGTTGCTGGGACTCAGTGAGTCAGAGCCCCGGCACCAGCAGTCCACTCTTTTACTATCTATTATCTTATCACTCTTTTGCTCCTTTTATATTTTTCCAGAGATGCCGCTGCTCTTTCAGCTCCCAATTTTCAGTTTCAGCCGCGTGAGTTCACTTCCATCCAGTTTAATTCTCAAAAATTCAACACACACAATCTCGTTAATTCATAAATCTCAAAGAATAGACTTGTGAATTGCTGGCCACGCAGCTCACGGCCTTCTCAATCCAACGGATAACGTTGAATTTGTAGAAAAATAATAACTGACTGAATTGATTGAATTCATCAATTATAATTTATTCAAATTGTAACTTAAATATGTCTTTTTAAAATATTTATAAATAATATCACACATCATAGTGTAGTTGAATTTTAATAATTTTATTTGACGATTATTGTTGATTAAAAAAATTATAGCATCTTAGTTAAATTTATTGCCTAAAATAAATTTTAAATCTCTTAAATTTACGTGAAATTGCTAGTTTGAAAAAATCATTTATGTAGCAGAAAAAGGGTTTGTTAACCGTTGGGAAGGGTATTAAGCAAAATACAAAATAGGCTTGGAGGAGGAGGAGCATAAAAACGACAGATTCATCATTTTTATACCGAAAAAGGATGAAGGAAAACCGAATGCACGGTGACGTGCACGCGTCAAATGGGCGAGTGAAAGTGGCAGGTTATTACAGAACAGCGAAAGTTTGATGAGATCGGTTTGGCCTGCGCCTTTGGCGCTGCTTCGTGAGCCCACCACACATATTCAGCATAACATTCTCCTCTCAGGCTCACGCCTTCATTTTCTCAATTGCATTTACCCTCGTGTTTTCCTGTATTTACGACACTGCCACAGCTGCATCTGTCAGATTTCACATTTCAGACCGAATTCCCCACCGCCGGCAACAGTCCAGCACACGGGAATTTAAATATTAAAAATCTCCCAAACAATTGAAAATTCAAAAAAAAAAAAAAAATTATAGTACCCCAACATTAATCAGCTTAGATAAACTATCTCGATTTTATATGTTTACGCGATTAATATAAATTTAATCGTATTCAATTAATGTGCAGGAGCAAGCCATTTAAGTTAGTAAAAATATCAAAAACTAAAAGTGAGATGCCGTTGGCAGTTGCTGTCTCCAAAGCAACCTAATTTAGGATAATAACATTTGGATCTCCAATTTTTTACAATTATTAAATAAGAATGTAAATTTCTTAGTTTCTATCATTAGGTCCCCAACTCTCGTGCGTGTATGCCAACATTAGTAGAATTAATCGTATCAACGGGTGTAAGTGAGACCACCAAACGAAGGTAGGTAAATATGGAATGTGGATTTAATTGATGATACCGAATATTTATGTCGAGCATTTAAATCGATGATACCAAATATTTATGTCGAGCATTTGGTAAATGTTAAAAAACGCAACAGGATAATGTAATCCACGCTCTGTGGATGCACATGGAGAAAGAGAAAGGTAGAGGACATTTACACAGGACGATTATAATACATACTGAAGATAGTGAGGCGTCCCGCCAACACATTTGATGCGTGTGGCTTTATTGAAAGCCAAAGCCATTTCCATATTTGCACTATTGCACTGCCCTTCACATCTTATACAAACAGTGCCATTGCTCTGTCGTTATTAATACCATAAGGATGCATTTGGCAACTTATGTTATGTTGTATTGTATTAAAACATTATTTTTATGTTAAATCATGTTTGATTATAATTTTTAGTTGCATTTTTACTAGTGAATCCGTGGGGGTAAAAGAAGCATAATACAAAAAGAATATTTTTTGTCAAATATTTAATAACATTCAATTCTCTAATAAAGTGTTTAATTATTAGATATTGTTCTAAAGTATCTTAATTCATATAAGAGTTTGTTTGGTATTATGTGAAAAAAAATGTAACTATAAAATAAAATTTAATAGTATGTAGTAAATATGACTTTTAAATTATAACTTAAAAAAATAATAAATATATTATAGGTTTTTCATTATACAAGTGGCGGATCAAATTATTTTAGTTTCCATGCTATAGCAGTTAGCGTTTACTAAATAATTTAGTGACTGCCAAACTTTAATACCAAACAAGTCATAAATCATCTTACAGCGAGACAAAATGACATTTTTGTACAAAGCCTAAACAAATCGATGGTTCACACAACAAATAAAGTTACTTGCTAAAATCACTCATTCTGAGAAGATAAAATTATAGTCACACATATGGGTGGACATTCGATTCGGTCAATTTAAATCAAACAATTCAGAAGATATAAAACCGATTGATTTTTTGTTTTCAACTGAATTAAACTGAAAATCGATCGGTTCATTGTTTAAATCAAAAAATAATAATTTTCAATTTATATATGCAATACCATTTTTTATCAATATTTTTGTATAAAACATGATTATAATTGAATTTGACTAAAAAAACCTAAATTTAGGTAAATAAAAATAAAAATTTAGCTAATATAGAAGAAAAATATTAAATTTTATGAACCGAACCAAATCAAACATAGAAACCAAACCGAAATATTTCAATTCGGTTCAATTTTTAAATTTGGTCCATGTTCGATTCAAAATTTTTTAAACTGTTTGAGTTTGGTTCGATTGGGGTTTTAGACAAAACCAGAACCGAACCACCCATTTGTACCCATCATCGTGTCGCATGGAAGATAATAATAAGAAGCCCCCTAACATATATTTGTTGTATGTTACCGCTTATATAAAAAGCGTGAACAATAATCACGTGTTGGTTATTATTTATATTTTTTACATGGACTGTAACATACAACAAATGTATGTTAGTAAAATCCTAATAATAAAAACAAAGCAAAATAAAAATAGAAATCCCTCGGGGCTCTTGCCGGTCGCTTTGATATGTCGTTGCTGTCACTGCTTGACAAATACTAACTACACTCGGAAATTATCTTTCTAGCTTTCTTTTTCTGTCTGCTGCTTCTGTCTCTTTCTGTGTTTCTTTATGCTTTTTTAAAATTTAATTTTGTGAGCATCTTCTGCTTCCGCTTTAATCATGATAACGGGGGGCAGGGGCAAGGCCAGGGGCAGTGGGAAGCGGGCAGCGCAGTGTATATATATGCTGAAGCTTTAATCGCCCGCATTCATCGTACTCTTTATCATATGTCAATGTCTCTTCCCTAACCCCAACGCCCTCTCTAGACTGACCTCACCTCAATCTTTAAAACCAAGTTCCAGAAGGAAGGGCCACTTACCTTTGTCTTATAACACAGATTCGAATAGTTATAAACTTAATTTTTACTAATTAAATATAATTATATTAACTTTAATTATATGAAATTAATTTATAATTTTTTTTATAAAATACAAGTAAAGTAGAGATATTTTTTTATATAAAGAATATTTATTTGAGTAAATATTTAAATTTAATGTAATATTATAAATTTTAATTATATATCTAATTATAAATATCAATATATTTATCTGTCTGTTACAATAACAGTAATATAATTTACAATCATAATTAAAAAAAAAATTCCAAAAGGAAGGCTTTTTTTTCCCTTTTAATTTCAATTATTTTAATTTAATTTATCGATCATCTTCATCATTGATTTGAATTCAAGATAATAAAAAGCACTCCTTTTTCTTTTTTAATGGGCCCTTTATGTCCTTGGCTTTAGATGCTTTTAAAACAATTATGAACTTGTTTCAATGTTTTTTTTTTGTTTTTCCATTTTTAAGAAATTCTATTATTACATACTAGTTCGGTTTTGAAATTTAATATTTCTGCATTCTTGACAAAAGGTGATAAATGTTATTTTAGACTATAATAATGTTTTCTAAGGATTTTTTTTTGTTCAAATCTATTTTTTCTTAAAATATAAAAAACATTAGAAAAAGTATTTATTCACGTTTATGACATAGAATTACTCTCTAGTGTAAACCATCTCTATCTATTTTCTATTCTCGACTGTGAACCGCTTAATAATTTCTATTAAGAATTACTTAAAAAAAAAAGTAGTTACCAAAAATAGATTATATTAAAAAAAAATTCTTTCATATGACTATTCATATATACAAGGATCAACTATGAAGTATCTATCCTCCAAAGATAATAGTACAGTTGTTTTTTTTTAAAAAAAAGGAGATTAGATTCTGTGAAGTGGGCTGCTTCTAATAACTACATAAATGGATTGGGAACTAACTTTTAATAATGCTATAAGAAATTACTTAATTTGGCTTTTTGTGCCTGAAAAGCTCTTTTAGCTAAATCTGAATATAAAAATTGTGGGTCCAGTCTAGGGAGACAAATGGTATCCCTATAATAACTAGCATTCAATTGGGGCATAATAGATGCCAGACAAAAAATGGAATAATTGGTTGCATTTTGCAATATTTGTTATGAAAAACTAGAAAAATAAAAAGCACGTTAGGGCCACATTATCATCATTTTCTATGGATAAAATTAATCAACCTTAAAAAACATAATTATCGAACTTAGATCTTTTGATTGATTTTTTCTTCTTTCTTTTTTCAACAAGTTTTTGGGCTTTCATTATCGATTAATTATGACAATGTAAGATTGATTATGACCAATCTTACCCAAACGGACCCTATTAATTAATGAAAGGTAAGCAATTAGGTTGGAATAAAAACCAATGTCCATGTTCGAAAATTAATTTCAACTTCTTTTAGACCCCAAAGAGGTCCATAAAGTATTTATTATGACTTTTTTGCCGTATTACTTGAGCTTCATTAAAGCAATTTTTTCAGACTTGGGGTGTCCAGTTCGGACCGTAGAACATAATGCTACAGGTTTTAGTTTTTTTCGGGAGTATTTTTATGTAAAACATGTTCAAGAAAAATATTTTCCATTTTTTAAAAATAAAAGTAGTGCACATATATGTAATATTTTGTTTGATGAATGTATATACATACTTATCTTATAGTTATTCCTTTATAAAATGTTATCTTATTTCACACTTATTAACTAATTTTTAAATAACTTTCTTTAACTGATCACTCGAGTTCGATTTCTGTATAAGTTAAGGAACTTAAAAAAAAAAATTGATTGGAAATTTGACCACCCCTACACCTTCTAAATAAACTATTTTTTTTTTTTAAAAAAAAGAAAGAGATCTTATTTTAATCTAGGTTTGCAATTGATAATTAATAGCAACATATAACCTAATTAATCAATTGGGTTTTGTTTTTTTTTTTTTTTTTTGGTTGATGTTAGTTGGGAGATGAAGAGGTGGATGGTCAGTTAGTGGTTGAATCAAAGGGGGACAGTAATGTCGGAGCCGTCGAAAGTTGCAAGGGATGGTGTTGGGATAGTAGTTGTCCAATTTATACAACAATTTACATCACGTACGATTAAGCCCCAGGAGCTAATTTGGTTTTGTTTTGCTCCCTCACATGTTGCCTAAATCTTATTATCTCACAAAAGAAATTGTTTTGTCTCTGTTTCCCAACAAGTCAAGAACATTTATGGCCGCAGTTCCAGACAAAACGGAAAACTGGGATCCCCTTCATGTGACAATTGTTGGATAAAAGATGATAATATATTGCGCAAAGGATTCATTTTCTCTCGGTCCTCTTCAGTTCTTGTGTATCTTGGCATATTTTCAATGGAGGTAGCCATAACATCAGCTTCAACTTTTTACTTTCGCCTTCTCAAATATGCCATTTGTCTTTGATATTGTTAGGTGTGATCTCGAGTGCATTTACTATTATCAAAAGCACTTCCTAACAAGTCAAAATATTCTTTTAGATATTTCATGATACAGGTAGGCCGGTTTTTATTTATTTATTTATATATTTATTATTAGTGTCAAGTTTCGCAACGTAAAACTCTTTTATATTCAGCTTTACAAGACTTTTTCCTTATGTAACATCCTACATTATTAGTGAGAGAGTTTCTAAACTATTTTCCTAACTAAGTAAACGCACTTCAGGTCGTAAAGCCTAATAATAAAATCGTGACGAGTTATGTGTTCTAACCGGACAATGTCTATTTGGTTATTGGACTTAGGTTGTTGCACTCTCCCCTGCTAATGACTTTAGATGTCATATTTTAGGTACAAGCTGTATGTCTATTAAAATCTGCTAATTATTGAGCTTATTATTATTGTAATTATAATTGTGGAAAATATATTTACAATGTTGATTAAAGCTATATTAGCAGATTTCTTAGTGTGAAATTAGTAGATTAGTAGTAATGCAGTATTGGGGGATAAAAATGAAAATGGTGGGCCAGCAATGTCTCTAGAATTACTATGATTTGTCAAAATTGGCTGAAAGGTTGCAATTCTAACCACTCTCAATAATAATGGGCCACACTTATGCGAGAGATGCGGCTCTTCAACTTTTATTACTGTGCATGTGTTGTCCCACAACATGAGCATGATTTGATTCTAAAACACAAGTTGTTGGTGTAATGTTATGTGCTTGGGCCCGGTCCGTATTACTGCGGGCCTTTTTTTTTTAATTTTTATCCATAACCGACGCAACTTGCCTCTGAACCCTATGATTTGTCCCTGTCTGAGTGTCTCGTGTCTAGGGTTAGCCCTTTCTTGCCTGCCAGCTGTGACCACAAAACACACCGTTTAGTTGCAAATTCTTATTATCACGTTTTTATATATATGTATGTATACAACTTGCAAACAGTGTTGGAGCCTTAAATAGAATTTCTTTTTTTAAATGATCTGGCTTCCATAATTTTAGTACTTGACAGTTCAACTCAGTAATAAATGCATTTTTTTTTTAATTTTAATCCCAAAATATTTACCTTTATAATGTTTTATCCTCCTTAATATTTCAATCCTGTCCTCGCCCAGATACGGTGTGCCAAGCCTCGTGCTGAATATAGTTCCGTCTCTGCTTGTGACTAAACATGAATGGTGCGTCTCGTTTTGTGTTACAGGAGAGGTACTTGGATTTTATAAACCGAAACGGAAAGTCTTATGACATTAAATATTAAATTTTTTATTTTAAGTGTTTTTATGTTTTAGGGTGCAAAGGTTTCGCACTGTATGATAGCCAAGCCCTGTGAATAGCAAAAGTTAGGCCTTTTCATTTATGTGAAAATTCAAGGTTACCTGCTTACCTTTATATAAGAGACGCGGCTGCCCACTTCATTATTTGGGCTGACCTGGACTTTTTTTATGTCGTGATATTGTGATAACCAGTTGCTCCATTTTTATAGGTGCAACATACCCAGTTTTGAGTTTTGTAAAGTTTGAGAAACAGTGACATGATTGTACTTGGTCTTTGGCGGAGTGGTGGGTTGACAGGTGTTTTAAGGTACCATTTATTTTTCAGTTTAACATGAAAATATTGAGGAGTTAGAGTTTTTATATTGGAAGTGTAGAGTGAGATTATGAGTACGATATATACTTATAATAAAATGAAATAGAGATAGTAAAATCCTTCACGAGTTTGGAGTTTCATGAGTCATGAGGCTCTATTTTAAATGGGTAAATTTTAAATAATTTTTTTAGAATAGAATGGATAATGATAAAAAGTTATTTTTAAATTCTTAATAAGGTAGGGTTTGGTTTTGTATTCGCCACCCCAATTCCTATTATATATGAATATTTTTTCAATTTTTGGTCAATAATTTTTGTTTTATCAATTACAATGTTGGTTAAAAAATTTTCTTTTTATTTTTACTTAATTTGAATAGGTTATAATAAAAGAAAACGTTGTATTATCATTCTTATTTAACCTAAAAATATTATTATGTTCTTTTTTCTCTCTCAAGATACTGTTCTCTTCAAATATTTTTTTAGTTTTGATATTATTTCAAGATAATAGTTTTAACATTTTATAGATTTTTATAAATAATTTAAATACTTTATAATACGGTAGTAATTTTATTTAAGTTTTTAATATTTAATTTACTGAAATCATTTATCCAAATCTATTATAAAATAAATAAATGAAAAATAGAATAGGGATGGGAAAATCATTGCCCGCATAAGGATTCTCCATCCTCACACCATTAAATTTATTAGGGAATAGGGTGGGGGAATGAAGGCGGTATTTTTAATGGGGTGGGGAATGAGATAGGCCTCCCCATCCCCACCCAACTCCATTGCCATCCCCATAGGCCAGAATGGAAGTATAAAATATGAATCAAAATTTCATTTATATATTTATTTTATCTTGGATTTTGAGTGAATTATTTCAAATTATAATTTTACCCATATTTAAAGAATTGTCATTTTTAATTACAAAGTAAAAAAATATATATTTGTAAGATAAACTATTTATTTTATTATTAATTTTAATTATATAAGTTAATAATAATTATTAATATTCTTAATTATGTAAATCACAATTTTTTATTAATTTTAATTTTAGTTATGTAAACTAAAAACAACACAAATGAAACATTATTATTAATAATACAGTATAAAATTAATATTTTCTTATAATAAACTATTTATTATTAATAATATTTAATATTAAACAAATAAATCACTATAAAGAATTAAATAAATATAATAATATTATATTTTCAAGTAAAGATAATGTATAGTAATATTATTAATTCTCTATGAATATAATAATATTATATTTATATAAGTTTAATATTATTATTTTTAATTAATATAATATTATTAAATAATATAATATTATTATTTAAATAGATATAATATTATTATTTTTAAATAAATGTAACATTATTTTATTTTAATAATATAATTATATTATATTTAATAAAAGAATGATAAAAAAGGAAGACGAGTGAGTGTATTCCCACTCCCACCTCTCCTTGTGGGAGTGAGAATCTCACATCTCACTCAAAAAATGAGTGGAACCCATTTCTTAAATGTGCTAGAAAACACAGGAATGAGAAGAATTCACACTCTCCACTACCACTGCAGCAAATAAAAGTAAAATAATTATATAATTAGGTGAAGATTATATTTTTTTTCTCACTAACATGGATGGAACAAATATATCTCGAATATTTATAAGGGTAGACGGTAGAAATAATAGTTGTGCTTTACATATTTGATTTAGGGTAGTTTTGCTATATGTAAATATATCTATAGTATTTTGATTGTAATAATACATATAAGTGTTCAAAAAGAAAAACGGTGATATGGTGGTACAGTTTAAGATTATGATTTTTTGTTTCTTTTAAAAATATGGGAGGTGAAGCACGAAATTAATTCCTTACTTCTTCACGAATCAACCGGTGCTTAGTTAAAGAAAGTTGTTTGAAAAAACATTCGATCAATCCAGGCCCTTGAGAGCAAAAATGGGATGAAAACAATAAAATAATTGTTCCACTTAATTTGTATGGGCTAAACATAACTTGTTCTACAATGTAATCACTTAACCAATTAAAAAGAAAAATCCTATTTCCGTGGCCTCAGCCGTTTTTATTTGTACCATCATCGGGTGTAAAAACAGCAGGGCCGAGTTCGTCTGGATGATCAATTTCCATAATCTCAATTTTGCTAGCAACACTGACCACGTCTCCCTGACTCGGCGCTTGATTATTATGAGCAGCAGCATCCGAAGAACCCGTGGCTCTGCTGCAGCTCCAAACGGTTGACGAGTTCTCGTTGCTGGAATTGGACTGTGACGCGAGCTCTCGCCGCTGCTTTTTCCTTTTCTGCCTCACTCCAGAATGCAATTGCTTTATAACATTCGCTGTTTGCTCTTCCAGAGCTGCCCTTTTGAAAGTCGACCCCATCTGCGCGTGCGTAGAAATTAAAACCACCATTCAACGAGTTACAAATTTAATGTGTCAGATTCTAAATACACCCATTCGACCACAATTACAAACGCTTGCCTGCGTCACGAGGGCGTAGAGAGGAAGCGTGATGTAGCTGCACGTGACTTGAACTATCACCCTGGAAATGCGTTGAAGCGCACATGTTAAGAATACATTTCAGCATGTTGGTTAGGTTAGTTAAATAACTCACTCCGATGACGTGGCTGCTGAGTCAGCAAGGACAATTCTCTCTCTGTCTCTCTGGATTCTTAATATTTCAGTTTTTTAGATTTTTCCCGCACGTTAAGATTTCGAATCAAAAAATTACTATATATATATTATATATATAATTGATACTTACGCTGAGACCACTCTGGCAATGATTATGCCTTTTCTTTTATGGTAACAAGACTTTATCCCGTATTGCCACTGAAAGACAAGATTATGAAAAATTAACAAATAATAAGAAGAAGAAGAAGAAGAAGATCGTGTTCAATTTGTAAGGTAATTTCTGAAAATATACGGCCGATACGCCACATGCATGGGAGAGAAATTGATACCGTGACCCAGATGAAGAAAGCCATCTCAAATGCATTCTGGAAAATGAAAATTACAAGTAATTAATTGTACTAATAATCAATTATTCATAACAATTACATGGATCAATTGAATTACCATGAACAAAGTGTAATGCAAAAGAGTCAAGACGAATTTTGGACGATTGAACCAAAATAGGTTGTCGTTGGGTTGTACAAGCGGAGGCCCTCTGATTACATTACGCTCATCTTGGAGCCGAAGAGCCATTCTTGCAACTATTACTTTGAGCTTCGTTCCAAGAGCTAACACTGTCTACAAAGTGCGCACGCAGTGTGTATATATGCGTTGATTAATCAAACAAAAGAGAAAACTCATAATTGAATTTTCATTTAGTAATTGAATTGAACCATATGTACTTACAGTTAATGGGATAAATGATACCCATAAATACACATTCCAACCTGTAATTATGTAGATGTTGTGGGAGGAGAGCAAAATAAAAGTCTAATATTGAAAACGAAATAAAAAAAAATATTCTTAGTTAATTACTCACCGTGCACGTCTACGAGCAAGAAGATGACCACTAAAAGCCACATGAATGGGCTGCGCATAAAATGTGAAATGTTTTATTAAGGTTTTTTATATAAACGATGAATGATTAACACCACAAAAAAAAAAAAAAAAAAAAAAACTTCGCCTGTAATCACCTGATGCCAACTACAACTTTGAAATCATCCTCCAAGGATCGTTGTATGTAATTCTGGAAATTAAATGCATTGTAACTTGTTGACGACAAATGAGCCTGTAGATTGAGAAAATAAAGAAGCTTGAATTAGTGATAATTTTTTTTATAATGCATGAATAATTTTTTTTTTTATATAATTTTTTAAACACCCTTTACCGAGATAAAGCCATGGCGAAGAGTGAGGTAATCAACTTTTGCTACCGAGTTGAAGAACTGCTGGAAGAAGCATTTCTGCACCAAAATTAATTTAAATTGGATTTAATTCACAATCGCTGTCAGTCATCAAAATCAATCCGCAGACGCTAGCTATAGCTATAGCTAAAGTGTAATTGAGTCAAAAAATTAGAAAGCCTTACCGTCCAAAGAACGAATGATGTGCTTGTACCAGAACTACTCGTGTGGCGACGGGCAAAGGTCGTCTCTCTAGTGAATCTAAATCGATTGGGATCTATAGAAAGCAAAAATCATATTAATAATAATAATACATAAAAGAGTGTTATATTGTTTAAAACTTGTTTTTATAATTTTAATTAAAATGGGAACGTTCACGATCACACACGAGAAATTTCGAAGTACTCTGTTTTGTAAGAAGGAAGCAACCAGTGTTATCTACCATTGGCAGTTAGGTATTCAACTGTCTGAGTTTCCCTCTCCCATGCTTTCCATTGCTTCATCTGTGAAACTCAAGACAGTGTAAGGACAATGGAACCGAGCAAATACATAATTACATAAGAAATATATACTAAAACATAAATATATAATCTTTAAAAATAGAACATTTATAATTACAGATCAAATAATAAATAAATAAAGATATTATGATAGCGAGTCTTGTACCTTGGCTCTTCCTAAAGCCATAGTGAGAACACAGTACACAATTTGCATAACCGCTAACACAAATATGAAGATGTTAAGCTGGCTTAGCCCATCCCGTGATATAAGAGATGACATTCCCTGCAAAAATATATAACCAGTGATAATAATTATTAGTCAACAACATTTAATTAAACTCACCAAAAGATCATTTGGCAATAATCAAATTAAATTAAAATATGAAAATTTAACCTTAGAGCCGCAATGATCATTAGAAGTTGCTCTAACAGGTTCATCTGCTGCCAATCTTCTTTCTTGTAAAGAATCAGTCCATAAAAACTGTTCCTGATATCCTAAAGCTTCGGTGGTTTTGATCTCTGGACTCTGACGGCAAGGCAGCATGGTCTCTGCAACTTTAGTGGGTATGCAAATTTTGGAAATCGATTTTTGAGTCACTGTTAATATGAGAGACATGAACCCCAACACTATAAGCACTGCATGCACCCATCAACAATAAAAAAAACACAATTAGTTTCATGGCAATTAAGGGAAATTACACAAATGCCACCCCTTGTTTGGTCAAATTAATTATTATAACCTTAAGTTTAAAACGGCAAAATTAATTGTTATACCCTTCGGTTCAAAGCTTCATATGAACCCCCTTGACATTACAACGATGACAAATAGCATGACGCATTTTTTGGAGGGTAATTTGGTCTTTTTCATTTAATTAAAAGCAAAAAAAAATTGATACGTAAGAAATATATATATATATGTGTGTGTGTGTGTGTTTGAATAACCCTCAACTCTTTACCAAATTTTAGAGTATTATTGTCAGGCCCATGAACTTTATCAAGGCTTCGGTAAATTCATAAATTTTAGAATATGACGAGGAAGAAAATGATTAATTTGCCAAACAAAGGAAGCGTTCTTGTTAGTTTTCCCTGAAAACTAACGGTACAGAAACGAACTTAATTATACATCAAATACTTGAAATAAAATTAATTCTTTATTTGCAGCACACACCTGATTTGAGCTTCTCCACGGCCTCAAAAAATGCAGTTTTCCTATTCCTTTTGAGCCACTGGACCCATAAAAAAGAAAGAAAAAGAAACCAGACAAGTAGGTATAAGGCTGTAATAATTAGAAAACAAGTACAAGTGATTTTTAATTAATTATCTCATAAGTCTTTCTTTAACTTAAAACTTACGTTACTAAGGAGATGAATCAAGTGTTCGATGAGAAAGGAGATGGAGATGAAGACGAAGCAAACGGTAGCAAGAGCCCATGTCGGCGTGTTTTGCAAAGTGCGGCCTCCTCCACCGGCCGCCATGTCGGTTACCCCTTCTTCTCTCTGAATGAAATCGAGATGGATGAGGCAGATAATTAATTAAGATGAAGAAGAAGAAGAAGTAACAGCCGAATAAGACCAAAAAAAGTGTATTAACATTAAGTTTAATAGAAACAGTTGAAGACTTTCAACGATCGAATAGACTTTGATTATTTTGAATTTAAGTCTTCCAAATGGAAGTTGCACCGGTGAAGGTTCTATCCTCTCAGAAGAGCTGACGGGGTTAAATATATATATATTTCTTTTCACAAAACCGGAGTTTTTTTTGGGCCATTAGTGTTTGTATTATTGTGCATGCAGACATGAAAGTAATGGACCCAGGAGCATTGAAAGGTGCTTGAAAGTTGAAAGGAGATAGCTGGGGAATTAATTGAATGCATCCAAAAAGTGAACCAAAAGGGAAAATTTAATAACCTTAAAAATTTTTAAAATTTTGAATTTAGCCCCAAAACTTTTTTCTAGCCAAAAAGAAAATTTTTACCCCAAATTGCCCTCCACATTTCTCCACTCCAAACCCTCACTAGCCACACTCCAATCTTGTGCTCTTGAACGGCGAACGGCGACGGGCACAACAACAGCAACGACGACGACGAAGGCAATGGTATCCAACCGAATCCACCATAATCTATACGAATTGAAAACCAATCCAAGAATTTGAAAAGAGTTCAAACCTTAGGTAACAAACTTCAATCTTTTATAATGATTTTAGTGAATTTGATTGGGATTTTAGATGATTATAGGTTATTGGAGTGTTATGATGAAACAAAATTTAATTAGAATGATGAGTTATAACTGGTGCATATTAGGTGTTTGATGAAATTTCTTTTAGATAATTTATGTTTAGTTTTAATATAATGAAAGTGTGATGAGGGGATTGTTGAGTTGTGTGTATTATTTTATGTATACCAAGTATATTTGGTGATAGATGAAAGAATGGAAGGCCAGGTATCGCACAACGCGCGCGCGAGATAGGCGCCAAATCGCACGCAGTGCGCGCGCTGTGCGTGCGACAAGCGCCTGACTCGCGCGCGCACTGTGTGCTCAACAAGCACCTGTCGCACGTATCTCGTGTGCGCGAGGCATGCGCCTGTCACACGTATCTCGAGCATGCGAGTCAGGCGCCTGTCGCATGCATCTTGCGACAGGCACTTGTCCCGCTGCTTGTCTCACTAAATCTGGGTTCGTTTTTACTTTGAATTTCCAGCATTTTTTATGATTTTTTTTTCGATTTCTCTACTTAAACTAAGTTTTTCGACTCAAACTAAGCACTTTAACAAATCATATTGTTTTATGAATGAAAAATAATAGCATTTACAACAAAACCATATTAATTTAAAATCTAAATACTAATATTTATATTATTTGAGAGTGTTGAGAGTGTGAGGGAATTGTAGGAATGACATTTATTTATAAATTTATTTAAAATGACGAGGACTATTTAGTCCAAAAAGCTAATAATTGGTTAGTTATGATAGAAAAAAGTTTGGGGGCTAAATTCAAAAATTTGAAAACTTTTAAAATTATTTTTGTAAATTTCCCAACAAAAAGGGGTTCAAATATTTGAACTTTGAAGTCATCGATCGCATTTTGACCGAGAATTCATTCATGGTGCATAACATTTCTCAGATTGTGACAAAATATATTAATGAATTGAAGTGAAAATTATATTTAAAAATGGCGGGTTATGTTAAATTTATATTCTTAATATATAAAATTATTCTCAATGGATGTCGGATATTTTCATCAACAATAATTAAGAAGATGTGGTAAATCTGCATGGCGTCATCGAGACCTAACGAACCATTTCACATTATATACCCAATGCATGTTGTCGATTTCTGTCGAAAGATTAGTAAATAATGTGTGACAAAAGTCGCAGCTGGTACGTACTGTGTCTGATGCCACTCTTATGGACTTTGTATACGTAGTGGTTAAGAGTCATAATGATTTGTCAGTTTGGTGGGTGAAATTAAACAAAGAAAAGTCTCCACGGCATTAGGCATTAGCAGGCATTTGTATGGATGAATTTAAGTCGTCCAAGGGCCAGCATTTGTTAACTCTTTAATTCTTTTCCAAATTGATCTATTCACTGTCCCTCCCACGTCCTACTATGTTCCCCCAGGCCCAGGGTCGCTAGCGGAAACATTTTCATTGACCATTTGATTGTAATTTTGTTGCTACAAAAACTCAGTAACCCAAATCTAAGTTAAGTGATTAACCAAAACAATAAGAAGAAAGAGATCTTCAATATTCTTACAATTACTATTTAGATCCGGCATTGGTCACTAGTTGAAGAGAGGAATTGAATTGAGAGTTACTTCAAGTTCTTTGAAAGGAGAATTTTTAATTAACGTTGAGATCAATTTTTTGGGATCATATTTGGGTGTTTTATTTATAATAACAAACTGAATAACAATAATGATATAGCAATGGTTCACAAATTAATATTTAGCAAAACGCACTCCAATGGGCCAGACACATTTCGCTTTTTTTAAATTTTTGTAAGGCTGGGCTTTGGGCCTAAAATAGCACTAAGTGAGAATGGTCTCGGTGTTAGACTATCAACACACCACTAAGATACTGATAAAACCCCTCGTCCGAAAGAACGCCATTATTTGATTGGAACGCCTGCGCTTTCGCAAAACTATCCCTAATTTAATCGCTTTAAACTTTATGAATTTCTTTTTTTGTTTGAAAATTAATATTTCATTAATAACTAACATTACAAGATAACTGCAAATTCTGAAAGTGCATCCTCCAGTCAAATACATAACTCCGATTGACAGAGAGCCATCCTTAGCAAAATTGTGAGCCCCGAGTAATCACACACTGAGTTCTCGATAATTTGGTGGGGGTCAAGCATGCATGTGTATCAGATTTAATATAATTTTCTGGGAGCCATTGTAATGTTGATACATTTATTATTTTTACAATATTTTTCGTTAATATATTTTTTGTTTCGCTGCGGTACACATCTAGATGGTAAGATAAAGTTGATTAGTAGTTGAATTAATAACTTTTTATATTAAGTCACAAATCAACTCGATATAGATAGAAAAATAAAGTTAGTACTCAGTTGAGACCAATTAAAAATAAGGGTCCCCCTACCTTGCAGCTGCAGTATGTTACAACAGCTGTAAAAAGTGGATAAACAGTACCCACGTGCAACTGCAAGGTAGCAATTGCCTAAAAATAAAGGTCTAATAATATTGCAAGAACATTTCTTAAATACCTAGACTGAGGTCATTTCTTAAATACCTAGAGGTTTCATTTTTCTTTGTGAGTACGACGGAAAATACAAAATTTCTTCCTAACAAGTAGTTATTGTTGTGAAATCTGTGCACGTGGATCCCACCACTTGAGACTTGAATTTTGTGCTCATGATCACGGCTCTTTAATCGTAATGATGAGCATATAATATATACATATCTCTCCCTTAATTATATAATTATTAGTTATGATTATTTATTAGTTTTAATTAATTAACTTGTTTTATTGAATAGGAAATTAATTGGAGAATATTGATAAAAAGAGCATGAAGAAGTTCAATTTAGGAAGCAATGAAGATTAAATTAGAAGACAAAAAGGAATAACTTGTGGAGGGCCCATGCCAAGCAATTAAAAGTGGAAACAAAGTTAATAGTGGCGTGGTCAATCAATTTAAAAAGGAAGCTATTTGATTTTTTACCTTATGAGTTGGTCACTTAACGTACAAGAATTATAATCCTAATTCATGGAGAATTCGGCTTATGACAATATATAAGGAGGAGACGCAAGACATAAGAGGAGGAGGCGAGACAGAGAGCAAAAGAGAAGCAGCAGCAGCAGTCCAATTTTCCATGGCTGATTTTATTTATTTTGTTGCTCCCAATTCAAGTATGTCCAGCTAATTTTTCTATACTAAGGTTAAGGATGAAACCCTATTCAATGAAATAATTATCTTTTTGTTTAATTAAATTCCCTACATATGTTCTTTAATGTTTATGGTTCTTATTTCACATGATTAGTTGGATGTTATTAAATCTTTTCATCAATTCTGTCATGCATTATTGATTGTTAGGATTAATATTCAATTAAATCTATGCTTGGATCTATAATGTCTATATATGATTTTCTTTGATTCCGTGTCTTTCATTAAATTGTTTACATAGAGTACTTAGGAAAACTTTGACTCTTCATCATTCAATATGTTTACATAGGATGCTTAGATAACATATTATTAAGCAGAAAAAGAACCTACATAAGATTAATTTTAATTGGGCTTAATTGTTATATCCATGAGGCGACATAGATTGATTTCGAGTTGTCACTCTAAAATTAGGGATTAATTGATAATTAGATAATTACTAGTTGAATAGTGGTGGATTCTAAAACCTTAGTAACCTTTGTCTTATTGAATTCTCATTTGCTTTAATTGTTTTCTTAGATTAATTAGTTTAATTTCTCTTAAACTCAATTTGCTCAACTAGGTTAGGATTAATATTAATTTTAGATTTAAATTAGACTTTTCAATTTAAAGCAATCCCTGTGGGTTCGACCTCGTTACCACTACTCTATCTCTAGATTCGTGCGCTTGCGAGTATATTAAAATTTTGCACAACAAGTTTTTTAGCGCCGTTGCCGGAGATTGTGCCAGAAAGTCAGTTTAATCTAGGTTGATTTGATTCTTCCACTAGTTATAATTTAGGTTGTCTTTATTTATTTATTTTTTATTAAAAAAAAAAACCAAAAAAAAAAAAATTAAATTATATTAGAATTAGAATTTAAATTCATTGTTTGATTGTTTGATTTCTTTTATATTTAAATTCCATTTATTTTCATTATTGTTGGTTTATTTTTATTTATATTTATTATTATTATTATTATTGTTTCTTTATTTAGTTAGTTTATGAGTGTTTGGGAACGCGATTTAACAAATCGTTTGGTCAAAAAAGAGTCTAGAATTGATAGTAATCAAGCTAGTTCTTCTCAAGTGATGGATGATCCAAATAGAATGTTGCCAGTACTACCACCAGTGCAAGCAGAAAAAACCCTTAGAGAATATTTTTCACCACTTGCAACCAACCAACCATCTTGTATTGTGTTGCCACAAACTACAGCAACACACTTTGAACTTAAGCCCTCTGTTATTCAGCTTTTACCATCTTTCCATGGGTTAGAGAGAGAGGATCCATATTTGCACATTAAGGAATTTCTTGACATATGCTCTACATTTCGTTTTCAAAATTTCAATGATGAGTCAATTAGGCTTCGTATGTTCCCTTTCTCATTAAAAGATAAAGCAAAAGCTTGGTTGAATTCACTTCCTGCTGGATCTATTACTTCGTGGGATGAATTGAGTAATAAGTTCCTCACCAAGTTTTTCCCTATGTCTAAAACAAATGCCCTTAGGAGAGAGATAAGTGATTTTTATCAAAGAGAGGGTGAGCAATTTTATGAGTGTTGGGAAAGATTCAATGATTTACTTCTTAAATGTCCCCACCATGGTTTTGAGAAATGGAGACTTATACAATACTTTTATAACGGTCTAACTATGTCAAATCGTCATATGGTAGAGTCTATGAATGGTGGGAGATTCTTGAACCTACATGAAGGGGCTGCATGGGAGTTCTTTAACTCACTTTCTGAGAATTCTCAACAGTGGGACTTTTCAAACCAAAGAGAAAAATCATCTCAAATCTCTAGAAAGGGTCTATATGAAGTTAAGGATGATTTTAATGTACAAGCCACTCTAGCTACTCTTTCTAGGAAAGTAGATGCCTTAACTCTGAATCAATCAATGAATCATCACCCTAGTGTAGCCAATGAAGTTTGTGCTCTCTGTTCCAACCTATCTCATACAGCACAGAATTGTCCTTCGTTACCGGCCTATCAAGAGGCTTATTCTGAGCAGGTACATGCATTACAATCATATGAGAAAACCTACAATAGTCCATATTCACCCACATATAATCCTAATTGGAGGAATCACCCTAATTTTTCCTGGAAACAAAACCAGCCTTTATCAAACCAAGGAGGACAACAATTTAGCATGCCCAATCAACAATTTGTCCCTCCTAACCAAGTATATCCCTCTACCCAACAGCCTATGTCTCAATTTGTTGCACCCCAACAAAGAAAACCTTCTTTAGAGGATACACTTCAAAATTTCATTCAGTCAACCCAACAAGCCTTTCAGACAAACACTCAAGCTATTCTAAAACTTGAACATCAATTGGGTCAATTAGCAACTACTGTGGCAGAGAGAGAAAAAGGAAAATTCCCAAGTCAACCAATTCCGAATCCTAAAGGAGTATATGAAGCAGGATCGAGCTCAAGCCATCAGCATGAAGAAGCAAAATCTATCATGACTTTGAGAAAGGGAAAATTATTTGACAATAAAGTGGAGGTTCTAACAAGAAAGACATCTGAACCTACTTCTTCAGATACAATTCCATCACAAGACTCATCACCAGAAGAAAGTAGCCCACCAGCTTACATTCCTAAGGCTCCTTTCCCTCAAAGGTTAGCAAGGGTAAAGAAAGGGACTTCAACAGGTGAGATTATGGAAATCTTCAAGCAGGTAAGTATAAACATCCCTTTACTTGATGCTATTAAGCAAGTTCCCTCCTATGCCAAGTTTTTGAAAGATTTATGCACTAAAAAGAGAAATTTGTATGTCACCAAAAAGGCATTTTTAACTGAACAAACTAGCAATTTACTTCAATGTAAGATGCCACCAAAATTTAAGGATCCAGGTTCCCCTACTATCTCATGTGTTATAGGGAACCAATTGTTTGATAAAGCATTATTGGATTTAGGAGCTAGTGTTAATCTCTTGCCTTATTCTGTTTACATGCAGCTTGGACTAGGTGAATTAAAATCAACTTCTATTATTTTACAACTTGCTGATAGGTCAATGAAAATACCTCGTGGTATTGTAGAGGATGTGTTGATTCAGATTGACAAATTTTATTATCCTGTTGATTTTATTGTTATTGATACTCAGCCTGTACAGGATCCTAAGAAACACACTCCAGTTATTTTAGGTCGTCATTTCTTAGCTACAGCTGATGCTCTTATTAATTGCAGGAATGGAAACATGCAGCTATCTTTTGGTAATATGACCATGGAATTAAATATTTTTAATGTTACCAAGCAGCCACAGGAAGAAGATGAATTTGTTGAAGTAGACATGATAGAAGAATTAGTAGAAGATTCATTCGTTTCTAATTCCAGTGTTGATCCATTAGAGGCATTTTTAACTCATTCTAGTTTATTTTCTAATGATGACAGTGCAATTGTAGAAGTCAACGCCTTACTTGATGCAACTCCAATTATGGACACAAACAAATGGAAGACAAAACAAGAACCACTGCCTCATTCTGAAAAGAAGATTAGCACATCTGCAGAAACACCACCAAAATTGGAACTCAAAGCACTGCCCGACAGTCTGGAATACGCATTCTTAGGAGAATCTAACACCCTACCTGTCATTATTTCTTCTTCTCTTGATCTTCAGCAAAAAGGTAAGTTGTTGAGTATTCTAAAAGAGCATAAAGAGGCAATAGGATGGACCATTGCTGATATAAAAGGTATTAATCCAGTAGATTGCATGCATCGTATTCATCTTGAAGAAAATGCTAAGTCTATTAGGGAAATGCAACGTAGGCTAAATCCTAACATGAAAGAAGTGGTAAGAGCTGAAGTAATAAAATTATTAGATGCAGGAATTATTTATCCTATTTCAGATAGCTCTTGGGTTAGCCCTGTGCAAGTTGTTCCTAAAAAAATCTGGTGTTACAGTAGTTACTAATGCTAATAATGAATTAATTCCTACTAGAGTAACTACAGGTTGGCGTGTTTGCATCGATTACAGAAAATTGAATTCGGTTACAAGAAAAGATCATTTTCCTCTTCCATTTATTGATCAAATGCTTGATAGACTTGCAGGTCATGACTTTTATTGTTTTCTAGATGGATATTCAGGTTATAATCAGATCCCTATAGCTCCAGAGGACCAGGAAAAAACTACTTTTACTTGCCCATTTGGAACTTTTGCATATAGGAGGATGCCATTTGGTTTATGCAATGCCCCTGCTACTTTTCAAAGATGCATGCTTAGTATATTTTCTGATATGGTTGAGAGATTTCTTGAAGTGTTCATGGATGATTTTTCTGTTTATGGAGATTCTTTTGATGAATGTTTGCATCATCTAACGTTAGTTTTGCAGAGATGTAAAGAAAAGAACTTGGTTCTAAATTGGGAAAAGTGTCATTTCATGGTAAGGCAAGGTATTGTTCTTGGTCATATAATTTCCAGCAGTGGTATAGAAGTTGACAAAGCCAAGGTGGATTTAATTTCTAATCTTCCACCTCCTAAATCCGTAAAAGAAGTAAGATCTTTCCTTGGACATGCTGGTTTTTATAGAAGATTCATTAAAGATTTTAGTAAAATTTCTAGACCTTTATGCAATTTACTTGTTAAAGAGGTGCCTTTTGTCTTTGATGATTCTTGTTTTGATGCTTTTGAAAAACTTAAGAAATTGTTGACTTCTTCACCTATCATTCAACCACCTAATTGGGATTTGCCTTTTGAAATTATGTGTGATGCATCTGACTATGCTGTAGGAGCAGTGTTAGGACAAAGATTAGATCGTTTGCCTTATGTTATTTATTATGCTAGTATGACACTCAATGATGCACAATTGAACTATTCAACTACAGAAAAAGAAATGCTAGCTGTGGTGTTCGCACTAGATAAATTCAGATCTTATCTTATAGGTTGTAAAGTGATTATTTTTACTGATCATGCTGCTTTGAAATATTTGCTTGCTAAAAAAGATGCTAAGCCAAGATTGATTCGCTGGGTGTTACTTTTACAAGAATTTGACATTGAATTTAGAGATAAAAAAGGTTCTGAGAATGTTGTGGCAGATCATCTGTCTCGCCTTGATATTAAATTTATTCCAGAATCCTTAGCTTTGAATGAGTTCTTCCCAGATGAACAACTCATGAGTGTAAATGTTTTACCATGGTTTGCTGATATAGTTAATTATCTTGCTACAGGTCAAATCCCAGAACACTGGACCAAGCAAGATAGAACAAAGTTCTTAGTTGAAGTGAAGAATTTCTTTTGGGATGATCCATATTTATTCAAATATTGTGCTGATCAGATTATTAGGCGATGTGTTCCAGAGAATGAATTTCAAAGTGTCATCTCTTTTTGTCATGAACAAGCTTGTGGAGGCCATTTTAGTGCTAAAAAGACAGCTACAAAAATTTTACAATGTGGTTTTTATTGGCCTACTCTTTTTCATAATGCTTATGTTTTTTGTTCTTTGTGTGATAGGTGCCAACGCATGGGTAGCATTTCAAAGAGGAATATGATGCCACTCAATCCTATTCTTGTGGTAGAGATCTTCGATGTGTGGGGTATTGATTTTATGGGACCATTTCCTTCATCTTTTGGTTATCAGTATATATTAGTTGCAGTTGATTATGTGTCGAAGTGGGTTGAAGCTATTCCATGCAAAACTAATGATCATAGGGTTGTAGTGAAATTCTTGAAGAGTAATATCCTATCTCGTTTTGGTTTTCCTAGAACTATAATTAGTGATGGTGGTTCTCATTTTTGTAATAAACCTTTTAAAACCCTTTTGGGAAAATATTCCATTACACATAAGGTTGCCACCCCATACCATCCTCAAACTAGTGGCCAAGTAGAGATTTCTAATCGAGAGATCAAGCAAATTCTAGAAAAAACAGTTAGGCCAGATAGAAAGGATTGGTCTTTGAGACTTGATGATGCATTATGGGCATATAGAACAGCTTTCAAAACACCAATTGGAATGTCACCTTATAGACTCGTGTATGGAAAGGCATGTCATCTACCAGTAGAGCTAGAGCATCGTGCATATTGGGCTATCAAGAAATTTAATTTTGACATGCAACAAGCTGGTTCCAAGAGAAGATTGCAACTAACAGAACTTGAAGAGATCAGGAATGATGCTTATGAGAATGCCAGGATTTACAAGCAGCGCATGAAAGTCTTTCATGACAAGCACATTTTGAGAAAATCCTTTGCACCAGGTCAGAAAGTACTTTTATATAATTCTCGACTACATCTCTTTCCAGGTAAGTTACGTTCTCGATGGTCTGGTCCTTTTATAATTCGTACTGTCTTTCCTTATGGAGCAATTGAGATTGAAAATCCTAAAAATGGTAATTTATTTAAAGTCAATGGTCAACGATTAAAACCATTTTTAGAGTTAAGATCATCAGAAGTTGAGGAGATACTTTTAGATGATCCTGTTTATCAAGATTAAATAATTCTATCTTTACATTATTTTTTTATTTAAATAGTATTTTTTTTCTCATTTGTTGCTTTTCTCTTCTAGTATTTGTTTCTTCTAACGTTTTCTTTTTATTTGTTATTTTCTTTTAAACTTCCCCAACCCATTCAGGTGTGATCTCTCTAACTTCTCTTTTATTTTTTATGTTTTTATTTTTATTTTTTTTATCTCTTTGCATGCATATCTTTTATTTATGAAACATTGGGGACAATGTTCCAAATAAGTTTGGGGGTGGGAATAGTGTGTGCTGTGTTTATTATTAAAAAAAAAACCAAAAAAAATAAAAAAAAATAAAAAAAAATTCAAAAATTAAAAAAAAAATTGTTTGTTTTTATGTGAAAAGCCAATGATAAGAACTTGATTGATAATGAATATGGTTATTAGAAAGGGTCGAATATTGTCTTAGTTTATACTTGATTCTAGTGTTAATTCCTCTTGATTGAGATTTTTAAACACCATGAGCACTAATATCAACTTTTTCATAATTTTGACTTGAAATTTGAGATTGACACAGCCTGAGTTGAGGATTTTAGATTGTGTAAATGACTGTTTGCCTTGATTCTTATCTCCACAGTACAAAATAGTATACACAGGCTCCAAAGTCAGAAATAGCTACCTATAACCCTTAAGAGTGAAGCTATCCTTGAGTAATTTGGGCCTATGTACCACCAGTATGTAGAGGATAATCTACCATGAGAAGAAGGCTACCTTAAGAGATAGAGTGAAAGCTCCTGACTATGGTTATAAATATTAAAAAAAAAAAATTCAAAAGAAAATGTACATAAAAGCCTGTGAAAAAGAAAAAAAATTTGGAGATCAAGATGATAAGATTAGTTTGACCTACTCTTTTCTTTGTTCAAGACAAAGGCTGTTGATATTGAAGATTTTGGGAATAGATTTTGATTGAATTGATTCACACACACACCACAAGAATCAAAAGAGAGATGGGATTGACCATTGAATTAAAGTTAGAACTTTGCCAATATTTAAAATTTTCTATGAGCTATATAATTTATGCAATCTTTGAGGCTAGTTTTACATTTTATTTTAAGTCTGTTGTTCCTTTTGTGTTATTTTATCTTTAAAAAAAAAAAAAAAAATTTTGATGTTTGTGGGTGTCATCACTGAAGCCCTCACGAGACTATAACTCGTCCACTAGGGCCGCCTAGGGGTTTAAAGGCTTGTTGCATACGCTAAATGCAATCGCGATCACCTGCGAAAGTGGTTTAGATAGAATTTACTTCTTTTACTTTTATTTTGTTTTTTTTTGTTTTAGTTTTGCTCGAGGACTAGCAAAATCTAAGTTTGGGGGTATTTGATGAGCATATAATATATACATATCTCTCCCTTAATTATATAATTATTAGTTATGATTATTTATTAGTTTTAATTAATTAACTTGTTTTATTGAATAGGAAATTAATTGGAGAATATTGATAAAAAGAGCATGAAGAAGTTCAATTTAGGAAGCAATGAAGATTAAATTAGAAGACAAAAAGGAATAACTTGTGGAGGGCCCATGCCAAGCAATTAAAAGTGGAAACAAAGTTAATAGTGGCGTGGTCAATCAATTTAAAAAGGAAGCTATTTGATTTTTTACCTTATGAGTTGGTCACTTAACGTACAAGAATTATAATCCTAATCCATGGAGAATTCGGCTTATGACAATATATAAGGAGGAGACGCAAGACATAAGAGGAGGAGGCGAGACAGAGAGCAAAAGAGAAGCAGCAGCAGCAGTCCAATTTTCCATGGCTGATTTTATTTATTTTGTTGCTCCCAATTCAAGTATGTCCAGCTAATTTTTCTATACTAAGGTTAAGGATGAAACCCTATTCAATGAAATAATTATCTTTTTGTTTAATTAAATTCCCTACATATGTTCTTTAATGTTTATGGTTCTTATTTCACATGATTAGTTGGATGTTATTAAATCTTTTCATCAATTCTGTCATGCATTATTGATTGTTAGGATTAATATTCAATTAAATCTATGCTTGGATCTATAATGTCTATATATGATTTTCTTTGATTCCGTGTCTTTCATTAAATTGTTTACATAGAGTACTTAGGAAAACTTTGACTCTTCATCATTCAATATGTTTACATAGGATGCTTAGATAACATATTATTAAGCAGAAAAAGAACCTACATAAGATTAATTTTAATTGGGCTTAATTGTTATATCCATGAGGCGACATAGATTGATTTCGAGTTGTCACTCTAAAATTAGGGATTAATTGATAATTAGATAATTACTAGTTGAATAGTGGTGGATTCTAAAACCTTAGTAACCTTTGTCTTATTGAATTCTCATTTGCTTTAATTGTTTTCTTAGATTAATTAGTTTAATTTCTCTTAAACTCAATTTGCTCAACTAGGTTAGGATTAATATTAATTTTAGATTTAAATTAGACTTTTCAATTTAAAGCAATCCCTGTGGGTTCGACCTCGTTACCACTACTCTATCTCTAGATTCGTGCGCTTGCAAGTATATTAAAATTTTGCACAACACGTAACGTGTGTAAATTGACGCCCATAAATTGAACTGGCCCAGCTCAAAAACATGAAAATATCTGTAAAGTTTATTTTAAATAGAGCTATATAACTATAATTAGTTTAATTGAGCTTTAACGACTACAAAACCTTATGGTTGATTTCTGAAAATAAATCAGCAAAATAATACTTCATGGTTCATAACACTAACATAAAGTTCTAAAACAAATCCAAAAGTTCAGAGCCTTTGTTAAACATTAAACATTAATTTAGGTTGAAAGAACTTTATCAATCCAACACAAATTATTAGAAATTTTGCCCACCCCTATGCGAGGAAATATATCTCATGATTTTTGAATTAAATTTTGTTGTTGGACAAGTAATTAAACGTGGTGCAATAATATTAATCCCATAAATTAATCCAATCCCTCTCTCTTTTATCTTGTGTTCCAAATGTGGTCCTAAGATGTTACATTGTTTACTAAAAAACAATTACTCCTTGCCAGTCATACTCTATCCCCATTGCACTGTTAACGAAAATTAGGTAACTCTATTATTATTCAAAATTCAATATGACTGGTGATAATCGCTATTTCACAAATTGAAATCAATTTCTATTAGTAAGAATGTTGATATATGCGTAAGACACTTGTGTTGTTTAATGTATCAAACAAGCCTTTTCTATTTGTTGTTGTTTTTATTTTTTTCCCTCAATAATCTATTGTTTAATGATTAGTTTGAATTATTATTATTATTATTATTATTATTGCATTTAATAAGAGTATTACACACACTCACACGTATACAGGACAATTTCAAATTATCCAAGACTTTGTCTTCGTGCAGCCAAGCAAATTCTCCACATCTATCCATAAATTATGAAATTAATATTAGGGGCCAATAAAATTGACTCAAACCAAACCACATGTGTGAAGCGTGCACAACACGTGTAGAGCCTCGACTCACGAGCAGAGACACAAGCAGCATATATATATATATATAGGGCTCACTTAAGGCAAAATCCTCGGCAATGGTCATCAAATCACTCTTGCAACTAAAATTGTTCCGAAATTAACAAAATGGTTAATTTTTTAAATCCGGATGGCTCCAAATTAAAATAAAATTGGAGTGCTTTCGAAGAAAATCATAGAGCACGAGGAGGACAAGTGAGATAAGCAAGTTGCTAGAACCAAAGATTGCAATAATGCCAACACATCAGGTCCGCGTCACATAATCAAACACCTCGTTGAATTTGAGATTCACTTGATAATCCAATCCTTATCATAATAAATAATAAGACTCATATCACGTATATAGAATTATCAAGTCCTTTCACAATACAGTACCGATACTCACACAACATTTAGTACAACATTTAGCACCGAACGGTGCGTTTTGAAAGTAATATAAATCACACACACAGCCACGCACAGCCACACGTGCAAACCAGCTTCTCTTCTACTGTGGTCGAACTTCTCCCCCGATCTGCTCACACACACAGCCACGCACAGCAGCAGCCCGATCTGCTCACACGCACAACCACGCACGGCAGCAGCCAGCCACGCACAGCAGCAGCCCGATCTGCTCACACACGCAGCCACGCACAGCAGCCACACACAGCTCACGTGCAACCCAGCTGCTCCTCCACTCTTGAGGTAATGTGCTGTGGGCTTGGAGTCGATGCTCTGTTCATCTTGTCTTAATTTGTTACAACCTAAATGCATCTCATTTCCAAAAAGAACGAATCATTGGCAGGTGCAGGTATGCATATGTACATCCTTGTGTGACTTTGGGTTGTGATATTTCAGTCTGAATTATATCCTTTATGAATCAGTAGTAAGAATCAGGACCACATTAACTGTTACATTGCAAGCAAGTAATTTATAGGAGGAAACATATTATTGATATCATTTTCCAGGAAAAAAAAAAAAGAAAAGACAAAGGAGATAGAGGTCTGTGGTGGTGAATATTATTAGGAGAAGTCCGCAATTTGGGATTTGCTTCATTAATTTGGTGTTACATTTGGGTCGTTTATGGTGAATATGTTCTTGCAGCTTTAATTCGCAATTTGGCTGTGGTGATTATGAATTGCTGATTTTGGGATTTGCTTCATTAATTGGAAATTTGGCTGTGGTGGTTATGAATTGCTGATTTTGGGCTGATTATGGAGTATTTATTTTGCCGGCTGCTGTAATCGTTTATGGAGTATTTGTTTTAATTTCGCAGGAATAAAGAATATGGAAAACGACACTGAAATTGAAGAGTTGGAAGAAATTGAGCAAGATGATGACCCAATGATTGGGATGTCATTTGATAATGATACTGACATGTTCATTTACTACAAAGAGTACGGTAAAAGAAAGGGGTTTCCCGTTATGCGAAGAACTAGTAGAAAGGATAGTGATGGGACACTCAGACATGTGACTTTTGCTTGTGGGCGAAGTGGTGAGACAAGAAGCAAATCTACCAATATCTTAAGGCCTCAACCTAATTCAAAAACAGGCTGCAATGCTAAATTGGGAGGTGTTTTAGGGGAAGATGGAAAGTGGATGATTCGGAGCTTAAATCTTGAACACAACCACGCATTGTTAACTCCAACCAAGTCTAGGTTTTTTCGGTGCAATCGTAGCCTCAGTACATATGCCAAAAAGAAGCTTGATGTAAATGATCGAGCAGGAATCAAATTGTCCAAAAATTATCAATCACTTGTTATTGAGGCTGGTGGGCATGAAAACGTGACATTCATAGAAAGAGACTGTAGAAATCATGTTCAGAAAGAAAGAAGGTTACGACTTGGAGATGGAGATGCTGCTGCGCTTCAAAACTATTTTATTAAAGTGCAAGCAGAAGACAATAGGTTTTTCTTTAGTATGCAAGTGGATGATGAGGGACGATTAAAAAATGTTTTTTGGGCCGAGCCAAGGAATAGGGAAGCATACAAAGAGTTTGGAGACATTGTAACATTTGACACCACGTATCTTACAAATAAGTATGATATGCCATTCGCCCCATTTGTTGGAGTTAATCATCATGGTCATTCAATTTTATTTGGGTGCGGGCTGATTTCACACGAAGACATTGAGACGTTCACGTGGTTGTTTCGGACGTGGTTATCCTGCATGTCTAACTCGGCTCCCATTGGAATCATTACAGACCAAGACAAAGCAATGAAAGTTGCAATTCAGAATGTTTTTCCCAACACTCGACATCGGTGGTGTTTATGGCATATACTGAAGAAGATTCCAGAAAAGCTGGGGGGCTATAAGGAATATCGTAGCATTAGCAATGTATTGCATTGTGCTGTTTATGATTCCCAGAGCCTTGCGAAATTCGAGGAAACATGGCACTATATGATTGCAGAATATGATTTGGGAGGTAACGAATGGTTGGGGGGCTTATACAATGAAAGGCATCGTTGGGTACCTTGTTATCTGAAGAATAGTTTCTGGGCAGGAATGTCAACCACTCAACGCAGTGAGAGCATGAATGCATTTTTTGATGGTTATGTTAATTCCAAGACAACTTTGAAGCAGTTTGTGGAACAATATAGCAATGCATTAAAGAATAAATGCCAGAAAGAATTTGAAGAAGATGCGAGGTGTCTTTCCCAACAAATACCATGTGTCACATCTTATGCGATGGAGAAGCAAGTGCGAGATGTGTACACTATTTCGAAGTTTCAAGAATTTCAACAAGAGTTGATTGGAAAGATGTATTGCGAATTTGTCAATTACATGGGTTCTGAATATATAGTTAGAGAGGATGTTAAAGTTGGAGAGGGTAAGAAAAGAACTTTCTTCGAAGTACATTTTGATGAAAAAAATAATGAAGTCAGTTGTAGTTGTGCAAGGTTCCAGTTTCGAGGAATTGTTTGTAGGCATGCCATTACAATCATGATATGCAATGACATGGAAGTACTTCCAGAAAAGTACATCCTACGAAGGTGGAGAAAAGATGTGTGGAGATGTCACAGCAGGGTGAAAACGAGTCATGAGTTGCATAATTGCACAGATGAACAAAAGCGATATGAGAAAATGTGTGCTAGTTTTGCAGAGGTTGCAATCACGGCCGCAACAAGTGTTGAAAGCAGTAATCTTGTTTTGAATTGGATTGAAAAAGTACAACAAGATCTACCGAAGACAATTCACTGCGAAGGTAACGAAGCACCTGTTGTTACAGGCCAAGGGAGTTGCAGTAACAGTGTGGGAATGGAAACAGTACGTGATCCAGTAGCTAAGCGTCGTAAAGGTCGTCCACCCTGTCAAAGGAAAAAGTCCAACAAATTTTTGAAATCTAAAAAGAATTCCGTGCGTTCCAACGCAGAGGTTAGTTTTAAAGTTTAAGTAAAATAATTTATTTCTTAAATTATGCTCAAATGTACGTTTTGTTTACTTTATAGGATGGACAGATAAACGATCAAGTGACAACTATGATCCCAACACACGAGAATAATGTTGTTTCGGTAGGTTTTATGAAATTAGTTTCCATACATTTAATTTTCATTACTTATCACAAACATTTTCTAATATATCATTGGATTTTCATAGACACTTCAAAATTTTGAAGGAAGTTCCGTTGATAAGAATATATACTCATATGGAATTATGGACTATTGTAGTGTATGTTTTTCACATTTTGTGTATATGATTTTTTTTATTTTGTTTCATTGAAGTTCTATTAATGTATGTTCGTTTTAGGGTCTTATGAACTTGCATCCTTTGGTTGGGGATAATGTTTATCCAACCGCTACACAGAATTCTTGCACGGTAAGTGGTGATAGATTTTGTTAATACTCATCTGATGTACTTTAATATTTGCTCATCTTATGCACTTTATTTTATTTTATTATAACAAAATGTTTAATTTTTTATAATAGAAACCACAACTCCAGCCGTATGGACATTTTCAGCAGCTACTCTTCCAGCAAGATAATGAATACGGTGTTAATACGGAGTATCAAAGTGATTCCATAGAATAGAATTGTATTTGTATTTTAAAAATGAAGAATGCGGATGTCTGTAATATTCTCATTAATATTCGGATACAACCCTTTTTCTATGGGAAAATTTGTTTTCGGATGATATATGAGCTTTTGAATTTCATACGCAAAATAATATTCATACGCATTATCATTACTGTTGCGAATAAATATTTACATCTACTAAAGCATTCATAATACAATTGACCAAAAAAAAAAAATAACGATACATTAGTTAATTATACAACTTAAATATAATGCATATTAAAATAACTATAATTATTTCTGAGACATATTTCACTATAAGACTTGGTTCTCTTTTTCGAAGTTCATCACCCATCACTTGCCTTCGATCTTCACATTGTCGTCTTTGTTGAAATTCTTTCTCAAACAATTGAAATTTAAGAGATAAGCATTCAATTTGATGTCCCAACTTGCGGACTTCTCCTAATAAGATGTCAATTTTATTTTGGTTTAGATCCCGATCTTCCATCCCTCCAAAGTCATTAGATCCACAGCTTTTCCGATCATCATCCCATTCAAAAGCCCCACATCCTTTGCACTTCCAGAACTTACGATTCGGATTTTCTTTTGTACGTGAAGTTCGTAAGACCTTATTACTGTTGTAGCATTTTTCACAAGCTTTCAGTTGTGTTTGAATTTCACTTGTGCTCGAAGACATAATGAGTGAACAAATTCTGTATAAATATAAACAACCGTACATAATGATGATTCCCAAGTCTACAGCCACGCACAAAATGATGATTCTCAAATGCAAATACAAAACAGCTCAAAATTTTAATGCAAAACATGCATTTGATAAGACTTACACACTGTATACAGTACTGGTTTTACATGGGAAGCAAGAGCACATCACATATTACTTCAAGTTTTCATCAACAGTAAACACATACTCAAGAACCAATACTGTTAATGGGATCAAACTAGCTCCAGTGATCACCAGCTCCAGTTATAGTGATCACGGATGCCATTTCCAGCATAAAGTCATCTCAATCAGCAAAAAAGAACATAAAAAATGCAATTACAAATCAATGTTGATGAATTTATTTGCCCAGTACAGATCAAACCAAATGTAATTACAAATCAATCTAAACTAGCTCAGTTTCAGGTTCTACGAAACTTGACCACAGATACTCTCCAGACATATTTCAACAATGACAACTCAATATTAAAAAATTTATATTGAAAACAACCAAATTTGGCATTAACGAACCAAATTGGTTCCACAAACGATTACAGCAACCGGCAAAATAAATACTCCATAATCAGCCCAAAATCAGCAATTCATAACCACCACAGCCAAATTTCGAATTAATGAAGCAAATCCCAAAATCAGCAACTCATAACCACCAGAGCCAAATTGCGAATTAAAGGTGCAATAACATATTCACCATAAACGACCCAAATGTAACACCAAATTAATGAAGCAAATCCCAAAATCAACAACTCATTACCTCAAGAGTGGAGGAGCAGCTGGGTTGCACGTGAGCTGTGTGTGGCTGTGTGTGTGAGCAGATCGGGCTGCTGCTGTGCGTGGCTGGCTGCTGCCGCGAGCAGATCGGGCTGCTGCTGTGCGTGGCTGGCTGCTGCCGTGAGCTGATCGGGCTGCTGCTGTGCGTGGCTGGCTGCTGCCGTGCGTGGCTGTGTGTGTGAGCAGATCGGGCTGCTGCTGTGCGTGGCTGTGTGTTGTGTGAGCAGATCGGGGGAGAAGTTCGACCACAGTGGAGGAGAAGTTGGGTTGCACGTGTGGCTGTGCGTGGCTGTTGTGTGTGATTTATATTACTTTCAAAACGCACCGTTCGGTGCTAAATGTTGTCCTAAATGTTGTGGGAACATCATTTTCCTTCACAATAACTATAAAAAATAAACAAAAGATAGAGTCATTCTATTTCTATAGTGCTTGCCACGTGGAATAGGTTCCTATGGTTTCTTAGACCAATTTGGAGTAGTTTAATTTTGAACGACATGTCCATGTGGTCAATATTAATATTTGGGGCACCAAACTTGTTCAAAGAAAGGAACTTATAAATAAATAAATAAACTATTTGAATAATGAAACTCTTTTAGGCATGCATGCAGTTCGAAGTTCGATCATTGATCGGACATTTGTAACTAATTATGATTATATAATAATTAATCTCATGACAAATTAGGTATAAATGTAAAACAATGAATTTGGACTTCTTTCTTTTTTTTATTTTTTACCTTTAGTTATATCAGACCGTTACCTTTCACATATTCTTCACTTTTTTCCCCCTCCTATATATATATATATATATATAATTTTAATGAACGCCCGTATCAGTCATGTTGGCAGCAGACTCTGGTTTCTTTAACGGAGAATTGATCAGTTCAAATCTTTGACAGTCTGTGAAAAAACCTTCAAAATAAACAAATTTAGTTTAAAAGGGGATAATTTTAAAGCCCAAAATTAAAAACATAACATGAAAGTCGGTGAGTGTCAGTCACACGTTTAGAAGTGCAGGCCCAAGCATCGATCAAAAATTTCTGCTGCAGATTAATTTTCATTGACCGAATAAGTGGAACTATAGTTCGTAAGGTTAAATTGAATAGATTCCAATTTTCGTATATAGCAAGATGGTAACCTTGAGCAATCAACTAATTGAAAATTTTCAATATGTATTGTAGAGTACCGGAAAGAAAATAAAAATTTCTATTTAAACACTTTCTTTTGGTTAAGAAAAGAGATAAAATGTATAGTAGTAAAAAAATTTTATGGCTAGGCTGCGCCTCTCACCTCAGCAAGCACTCAATGCCAAATGGCAAAGTAAGTGGATTATATATATGGGTTTTGCTAGAATACATTTAATGTGTGTTACAGCTCTTACAAAATTGTATGAACAGTAACCAACACGTGATTACTGTTTATTATTTTTGTAAGTGCTGTAACATACATTAAATATATGTTAGGGGGTTCCTATATATATATATATATTGTAGATCCCACTAAAGTGGAGATCCCGATTGCTAGACACATTAAATAAAAAATTTGCGGGGGCCAATGGTAGTTTTAGAAAATGAAAACTTTTATCTCTTAAACAAATATCAATTTGAGATGTTACTTCTGTGAGTACGTGTGGGTCGACGCAGTAATGCTGCTTGCCAAAATAAAAAATAAAATAAAAAATGAAAGATTGTCGAGGTGGATTTCATTAATGGGCTGTTGATGTGGTTTAATTTATTGCCTTAAACATTTAAAAATGAGTTATATCCCACATCACTTGATACCTTTATAAAATTAAAAATTTTAAGGCATTTATTTAGAAGTGTATAATGTATTAATGTTACCCTAATATTCTTGATAAGATCTGAAGACAGCATCAATCTCTAAAACTAATTAACTGGAATCCAGACATTGAATTGCCTAGATGCCTGAGTTGTCAACTTTGTGCCATCACGTGCCCAAAATGTGTTCTTTATTCATATTTTCGCACATGTTTCATTATTTGCTTATATAATAAGCATGACAAGAAGATTACGATAAAAATAATTGGAGGATTAAGTCAATAAAATATTATACATCATTAACTCAAATAATTTGTCGAGTCCCGTAGGAATACAAAAAAAATAAAAAATAAAAAATAAAAAATAAAAAATAAAAAATAAATTGAATGTGTGTGTGTATTTTAAATCATGGAACTACGAACTGCATCTGGACACGACTTAATCAATTCTTAGCCGAATGATATGATTATCACCAGTATAATCAATTATCACCCATATAATCAAACGGTATTTTAAAATTTTCAATTACTAAACAAGAGGAGAAGCATGATTTGTACAATCAAAATTCAAAAGGGTTGACTCAGGCAAGTGATTCGCCGTGGTTAATATTTAGTTATAAAATAAAACACGAACACCCCCCGTCAATTGGTCAAAAAAAATCAACATATTAAAAAAAAATTAATTTATAATTACGCAGATTCGAGTCTATTGACGCTCTTTATCTCACGCGTTTAAAAGTCAAGTCGTCCCCCTTGCGTGGGCCCTTCATTTCTTATTTCCTATGAAGTTGCTTCAACTACTTTGTTCCCCCCAAGCAAAAGCTTTATAGCTAGATATAATAATATATGTATGTTCATATCAACGCATCCATTATTTTGCACTCACGGCTCCATCTTTCATTCTCGCCCTCACAGACCTTAATCGTCAGAGAATCCGACTACTATCAACTGGCTCATTGATAATAATACTTCGAAGACAGGAAAGTCGATATATAGTATGGCCGGAGCTAGCGGAGGAAGATCTTTGGAGCAGACGGCGACATGGGCTGTTGCCGTAGTTTGTTTCGTTTTCATTACGATTTCGATAATTATCGAACACATAATCCATCTTATCGGAAAGGTGAGCAATTTTTCACTCTTTACAACAACTCAAGGGTTTCATTTTTGTCAGTGATTTTGTACTCTAATTTGGAAACTCTTGCACCCTTTGCAGTGGTTGACAAAGAAACACAAAAGAGCTTTATATGAAGCACTCGAAAAGATCAAATCAGGTGCATGTACAAGAACTTCATCATCTTAATCATCTATTCACAATTGACATATACATATACAGTTAATATTATAAAAGTATAAGCTTATTAACAATTTTTTTTTTTTTTTTTTGGGGGGGGTGTGTAGAGTTGATGTTGCTGGGGTTCATATCGTTGCTTCTAACAGTAGGAGGTAGTTTGGTATCAAAAATATGCATACCGGAAAGCGTAGCAAATACATGGCATCCGTGCAGTAAGGAAAGAAAAGAAGAGCTGAACAATAATGAGGAGACTACTGAACAAGAAACAACAGAACACGAAAACCGTCGGAGACTTTTGGCGGCGGTGGCCGCCTCGGGTGGAAGTTTCCGAAGAGCCTTGGCGGCGGGATCGACCAGTGATGAATGTACTTCCAAGGTATGCTTTGACTAGTATATATCTATAAATAATATATATTATATTCCATCAACAGGCAATGAGATTAATTTCTTGCGTAAATTCTCTATCACTTAATGGGGACTTGATTTTGTGCTGTGTGAAGGCAAAAGGTTGAAGACTCTTTTGTGGAATGAGCTGTCTTCTTAAGATTTTTTTCATTTGAAATTTCAATCCTCTGATTTGTTTCGGTATTATAAATAATAATAAGTCGGCCGGATATCGGTTGGGCCATATATAAATCTTGATATTTGATTATCAGATTTAAGATTTTTACTAAATTGCCCATAAATCTCAAAAAATTGGCAGGGCAAAGTTCCATTTGTGTCTGAGGATGGTCTCCACCAACTCCATCTTTTCATCTTTGTCTTGGCACTCTTCCATGTCCTTTACAGTGTCCTCACAATGGCCTTGGGCAGAGCCAAGGTACTCAATTTTAATTTCTCCACAAACACCACCTCTCTCATTCTTTATTTAATTATTTATTTTTGGCTAATTTGCTGGCTGATTAACACCCAGATGAAGAAGTGGAAGAAATGGGAAAAGGAAACAAGAACCATTGAGTATCAGTTCTCTCACGGTTAGTCCAATTAATTTACCGGAAAAATTGAACTTCTACTTTTCACAAAGCGAACTCAAAGGTGCATTTTGTTCAGAAAAATATATTGTATTCTAAACCAAATGCCGACATTGATATTTCATTGATTTTATTCACAGATCCTGAGAGGTTCAGATTTGCGAGGGAGACATCGTTTGGCAGGAGGCATTTGAGTTCGTGGACCAAGACACCTGTCCTCATCTGGATAGTAAGAAACTCCCTTTGATTTCTTTCTTGTTATCAACATTATACCGGACAGACGTGCATGCAGGATAGTACTCAATTTAATGCATTTTTTTTGGCACAAGCTACCTTTAAATAATATTGACACGTACAGGTTTGAAAATTATTACCCAATTAATTAGGCTTTATTTACTTCACCAATCCCTTTCATCATTAATTATTATTGGAAACTAGAACAGTTCGTGAGCTATATTATTCAATCTGATCATTATCAATTGCCCAAAATTGGACGCACACAATAAGCTCGAGAGATTAGTTTCGTGATAGCCGCCATCAAATTAATTTCATTACCAAATAACTCTTGTTTGTTTCTTCAATAACTCCCTTAAATTATCAAACTTGACCATCAGATATTCAAATCCGTTAACCCACTTTTATATGTGATTTGAAAAGTAGGGGAAAATTTAGCAATGACACCTCTAATGTTTTTTTGTTAAAACACACGTATTAATTCTCTTGGTTTTGAAAATAGTCACTTGAAAAAATAAATTATATATGAGAAAAATACTTAATCAGGACCACGGTGTTATAATCAGTCAATTTTATTAATTTCATTTTTATTAGAAATTTTGTGCATAAATTAATGAAGGGAGATAACGGTCTTAACATGGCTTTTTGCGTTCCGACCGCAACCAGGAGCCATCTAATTTCCGCCCCAAAAAAACATGGAGATGACTTTTGACTTTTGACTTTTGACTTTTTTGGTCCAAAAACTGAATTATTTTCACGTTTATTTATTCCCCCTTTATTTATTTTTGTATTCGCGTGAGCTTATTTGAGGGAATATTCTTGTTCACATCGTTTCGAATTTTCTTGATTTGTAATTTATTATTTCCAGGTTTGTTTCTTCAGGCAATTTGTTCGATCGGTTCCCAAGGTTGATTACTTGACTCTGAGGCATGGATTTATCACGGTAATTTTCTTGTGTTTTCGACGTTTAGCAATTTCAATCGAATATTATTAGTTTTGTCAACTATTTTTTTTTTTGAATTATTAATATTTTTAGTTAGATATTCAAAGGGCTTTGGATAATTTTGAAGGAGATGCACGTAAAATGGTTGGATTAATAATGGTTTTCGGACTCAGGAATATAGGTTACGGAATTTGAGGAGATTCGGATTTTCTAACTGTTCATTAGAGTATATTTGGAGTGTCAGAAACTCAAATTTTATTCTCTGCCTCCAAAATTAAAATAATAATAATAATAAATTATTTATCTTAAAAAGTAGGCTCAAATTATTATTTAAACTTTAATTCTTGTTGGATTTTAGTTGAGTTCGCCCATGAATTTGACCAGATAATCAAATAGTTTTAGTTTAATGAATAACTCGTAAGAAGTTACAGCCTCGGTTTGCCAAATGTCCGGCTACCTTGTTTAGTTCTTGCAATTTACAAATTAAATCTGTGTTCGTTGTCCACAATTCAATTTGTCGAATGTCTATTGAAACTTTGAATTTTCAGGCACATTTGGCACCACAAAGCCATAGCCAGTTTAACTTCCAAAAATACATCAATAGGTCACTGGAAGAGGATTTCAAGGTGGTTGTGGGAATCAGGTCGGTACATTTAATTTTAAACCTTCTTATTTATTTAATAATGATGCATATATTAATTGCAAATTCCACGTTACAACCGAACTTAACCCTTTTTACTTTCGTTAATTTCAATTTCAGTCCATTAATCTGGTTCTTCGCAGTGGTGTTTCTGCTTTTCAACACTGATGGTCAGTAAATTACATTTTAAAATAGTACTTATTTATGTTCCATTTATTTTATTTTTATATCCAACAACAACCAAACAAGCTGACTAATATTTTATCTTGCAATTCTCTCTCTACTGCAGGATGGTATACTTATCTATGGCTACCCTTTATCCCATTAATTGTAAGCATATATAATTAAGTTAATGATCTTTCCCAACTTTGATATATTCTTAATTAGCTTGCCCTTTCCAGTAGTTAACGGCAAGATTATTAATCAACGGCTGGTAATAAATTTGCAGGTGATCTTGCTAGTGGGAACCAAGCTGCAAGTGATCATAACCAAAATGGGAATTAGAATTCAAGAAAGAGGAGAGGTTGTAAAGGGAGTTCCAGTAGTTCAGCTTGGTGATGACTTGTTCTGGTTCAGTCAACCTCGCCTCATTCTTTATCTCATCAACTTTGTTCTCTTTCAGGTACCTATTTAACTTGTTTCTCTTTACACCCACCTCATGAACTATGGTCAATTGGTCACTGTTTACTTATTTCTATCCGGTAACGAAAAAAACTCCGAGTACCCTTTGGTGTATACTCTCTCTATATATATATATTCACCTGCATTAATTTTTGTGACATTTCCTTTTTGTTTTCTTCATCGCAGAACGCCTTTCAGCTTGCTTTCTTTGCATGGAGTTGGGTAAGTTCCTCTGGGTTTTGTTTTTCACTCATCATCATTTTCTTTTTAAATAGAATGATAGTCATGAAGCTCTATCTTTATTTATTTATTTATTTATTTTTTCAGTATGAGTTCGGGATCAAATCTTGTTTCCATGAGCGTACAGAGGATATAGTCATCAGAATCACAATGGGGTAATTAAATTTGCTTTGTAATGATTATTGAATTAATAATTAACCAAATTGCTGACAGACGTGCTTAATTTTTGTTGATTAAACTTTTCTCAGGGTCCTCATTCAGATACTTTGCAGCTATGTCACTCTCCCACTGTATGCCCTGGTAACTCAGGTATGTACAAATAAGTTACTTTGTAATTACTTGAAATGTTATAATAACATATTGTTAATGACGCAATTATTAATTAACAGATGGGTTCAAATCTGAAACCAACCATATTCAACGAAAAAGTAGCAGTGGCACTAAGGAAGTGGCACCATACAGCCAGAAAACACATTAAACAAAACAAAGGGTCTGAGACACCTTTGTCTAGCAGACCATCCACCCCATCCTACAACATGTCTCCGGTGCACCTCCTCCGCCATTACCGGAGCGAAATGGACAGCGTGCCCACGTCACCGAGAAGATCCATCGAGCATTATTGGGACTCTGAGTCGCCGTCTCCGTCGCACACGTTCCACGTAGAAGGTTCGTCGCCACACCAAATTGAACAAGATTTCTACATAGAATATAACAAGGATATAAATGAGCCGGGGCCTAGCCAACAACATGAGATTGATATTGTAACAACCAAAGAATTTTCATTTGATAAGAGGACTGGTATATAATTAGGCAAAATATTGCGGATTCAAGTTCATGAAATTAATTAATTATGCATCAGGGCAACAGAATTTAAGGCCCCAGGCCAAAGGGTAACTCATAATTTGAGTGATTCGAATATGTTTCATCACCTTCTAAGGAAAAGTTCTTTTGCCCTTTGGACGATTTGGAAGTACATCATGAAGATTGATGCTCAACGAGGTCTGCAATTGTTCATTTGCATATGCACTTTATTAGTATTATTATTATTATTATTTGTACAATTTGTATTAATAGTAGTTAGTGTAAATAATGGCTTTGTGTTTCAATTATTACTCCCGTGGTTAATGTACGATATGGGGACTTGTAATTCTACTCATACAAAAGTTTAAGTGAAGCGCATTGCATTTTTGTATACAGAAGCCGCTCTTTTTACAAATATTCAAACAAACTTCAATGGTGAAGCAGTAGAGTTGGAAATTTTTTAATTTTGTTGTTTTCCTTTTGTAAATTTAATTCATTAGTAAAATGTTGAGAGTTCGCTAGAATGCAAAATTAACCTAGAATCATCGAACCCTTTTAATTATTAGAATCTATTTGAATTATAAATAGTGATAAAATCTTAATTATTTGTAAGTTTGCCTTTGTTACGAACAGCATCAATATATCAATTTTTTAAAAAATTATGTTTAGAATTAATGTAGGCATTGTAGAAAATACAATAAAATAAATCTAGATATTAGGGTTGAAATAAGTCATTATCTTTTTAATAATGCTAAAAATTATAATATTTAAGTTCCAATATTATGTATCACCCGTCTTCCCAACGATAGATTTTATAATTTGTTAAATCACTTAAACATCGTTTAATAAATGAACACCAAATTAATTAGAACTCAAAAATTAAGACTTGAGGGTAGAATATTTAACATTACTTTTTATTTTTTATATTATGTTCGCATTCAGTGGACTCATACTATTTAATTAAGAAAAAAAAGGAACGATTCGCTTTTTTAAAAAAAAAAAGACTTGAATAAGTCGAGTCTTCTAATTTCTAAAATATGAGAAGAAAATCGACCCACTAGAGACTATGAATCCTTATCCAGTCTTCACAACGGGTAAAAAAAGGGCAGTGACTCACAATCAAGTTTTTTTTTTTTTTTTTTTTCCAACCGTCTGCATAACAAAATTTGATAAGCAAATAACAATTATCAAGGAAAAAAAGAAAATAATAATAAATTAGGAAAGTTATACGACACTAATGGAAATTGTAATCCCTAAAGAATTGAGGAAACCAATAGGCGAAAGGAAATTAAGATAACAGCAAACGATTCTGCAAAAATTGAGCCAACCAAAGACTTGAAAATAGGAAAAAGGAGAGAAAGCAGGGCATGCAATAAAAACTAGGAAAGGGGAGCGGGGTTGAATATACGTCTTGAATTGAATCGGCCAAGTGTTGCTTGCATGCGCTAGCTCTACAAACTGCTTTGCTGCCGTCATCTGAAGCTGAAAGAATTATCACCCAGCTCCATCAGTTTTCTCTGCAACAAAACGACAATCCCTGCCTTCACCCACCTAATTCATCCCCCGGTTTTAATCAATAATTCCTGCCCCCTGTTTCCCCTTTCTCTGTAGACTACACCCACCAAAACCATTTGCTATCTTTCCATTTTTCTTCTCTATATATACACCCATTCATAAAAAACTTCATATTACTGAATTACTTTCCAGAGAAAGATAAAAAAGTTGTGTACATGTATACGATGGAGACGGTGCGGGGACTGTTGGGGAAGCTGGGACGCCAGTGCTATGCTGTATTTTGCTTGGGTGTGATTCTTGTTCTGTCGGTGACAGTCGCCCACTATGTTGAACCAAAGGATATTTCTGCGTCAGCTGCCGGTGAAAGCAGAGCCGAGACCACTCGTCGTCGTCTTCGACCTTTACATGGCCCTCCGCTTCCAGATTCTCCCAATTTCTACTGATCATCACCAGCCGACCAGCTGCTCTACGCTATACCCCTTTTAGAATTCCAGAGACTTCAATTAGCTAATTAACTTAAGACTTGTTTCTATGTAAAGTTTTGCTCCCTCCCCCTCTCTCTATGTAAAAATTTTGCTTAATTTAATTAATTATTAATTAATAAAATAACAGAAACGCTAGTTTTCGCGCAAGTTTCAACATTACTTACTTGATTGCATTCCGTTTGTGTGTTTGGACCAAAGAAGTAGATAAAATATTTTATGTTTGTATTTCTCCATTTTTTATTTTTTTTTGGTTGTGGGTCATCGTTGACCTCTACTGACGTGGTGAAGGGGCACAAAATATTATATATTTGTTTATTTAGTAATCGTTCAGATTATATATATATATATATATATATATATATATATATTTAATTGTTTGTGCAAATAATATGTATGATGTTGCCGTTATAGGCTTTATCGCCAAGGATTGCTCGTATCAGCAAATTACGTTGGAAATTTATTCTGCTAATAATTTGCTAAAGAATTAATCGAAATAATATGAATAGAGGGAGGGGCACATTTGAGACAAGCAATAAATTTGTGGACTCATTTATTAGTTTTGTAATATATGGGGACCAACCTGATAAATGTTCAACAGTAACCACGCGGTTACTGTTTATACGAAATTATAGCAGTGTAGTGTTCACACGAAATTAGCAGCAGCTGTAAGTTACAGCTGCTGCAACTTAGCAAAATTCAATCCTAATACATTATCTTCTCAAATAAAAAATATAATAAAAGAGGAGTAAAGATAAAAACCGCGCGAACCATCCCCCACTGTCCGATTTGTCTTCAACTGCTCCCTAAAAAACCCTCATAATTCCCCAACAACCCCTTCTACTCCTCTTATTTACACTTTAACCCCAAACCTCTCTTCACTCTACCCTGCGTAAAAATAAAAAAGGTTCCCCTTCAATTCCTTACCCCCCCTCACAACAAACAAAATGGCCCGAGGCTCGTCGCAATCCTCAACCTCCTCCGCCACCTCCCGTCCCGGTGTCGTGGCTCCCCGAGGCTCAGCCGCCGCAACAGCCGGGATGCGCCGTCGCCGCGTCACTGGTTCGTCTGGCAACAGCTCAGGCTCGGTCGGCGGCGCTGGAGCTAGCTCCAACATGCTCCGATTCTACACCGATGATGCCCCCGGGCTGAAGATCTCGCCCACCGTCGTCCTCCTCATGAGCCTCTGCTTCATCGGCTTCGTCACCGCTCTTCACGTCTTCGGCAAGCTCTACCGTTACAAATCCGCTAACTGACCGAGACAATTACGATTGATGATGGTAACTCTAGTTTGGTCAGTTTTCTTTTATTTTTAGATTTTTGTTTTGTTTTTTCTCTGTAAATGACTGCTAAATATTCGGATTTTGTTGGTTTTTACTTGACATGGAAATAGTTGGTTTTTACTTGACATTGAGGCGGTGGATGAGCGTTTGGTGCTTTAATTGCTTTTATTTGTTAATCATTGATCTAATTGTTTTGATTAGATTAATATTACTTTTTAAAATTTTAAATTTTTTGAGTTACAATTAATGCAATGAGATATCAATTAGGGGTATAACATAAGGATTAGTATATTTACTCTAATAAATTGTGAGCCAACAAGAGGGTGTCTTGTTGGATAGAAATGAATCCAGGTTGCTTCTAAGATTTGGATTTTTTTCACTTGTCAGGAAATGTCTTCCTTTGTTTGTAAGCTTATGTAATGTTTATCCATGAAAATGATTTCAAATAAGGACACTGGTTCTTGTTTAGATTCTGAAATGGGGTGTTAATCTCAATAATTTCTTTGGCGATGATTTAGAAAGAAAATTTTGGAACTATTAACTTGTGTATCTTCATCTATTTGTTTAAACAAGGAACGTGAGTGAGTAGCCCTTAGTCTGTGTGCTTTTGCCCTGATTCCGCTGTAGTGCTGGTGTGAGCCGCTTAACTATGTGGTGAAGTTGTATTAGAATCCAACGAACATTTGACTCCTATATTTCATTATTGATGATTTCTTGGTCATGACACTCAGTAATCGATGGATTAGAGGGTAACTGTTGTATTGAGAGAGCAGAGCTAATGCCAAAATATCTTGGTAGGTATGGTGGTGCTAGAAATTGTTGTGGGTTAATGCGGAGGATGGATGTTTAAACAATTCTTCCTTTCCACCTTATGGCAGCAATTGCTCCAATTTTGAGATTCCCATGCTGGAGAATGCATGTCAAGTTTCCACTTGAAGGCAGATAGATATTAAATTGAGAGTAAGTGCTGGCCTTTTGATATTGAATGCCATTTTCCTTTCCCTCTTTCTTGGGAAGAGAGGATAACACTCCGGGGAACAAGCCCGAGCAGTGAGCACTGATGCAAACTGTTCATCATTAGATTGCTTTTTTGGTTTTTTCGTCATAAGGGCTGGAGCCTTTGATGAGCAAGAAGCCAATGTTGAAATTCTTGTGAGATTCTCTTGCTATAGAATGCATGTCAAGATTCCAATGTAGCTTTACTATAAGTTACAACTTGGTTTTGATTCAACAGCGAAGTTTAAGGGCACCACATTCAGGGAATTAGTTTTTAAAAGTCCAATTGTATGATTAAAAAACTCGAGAGAATTTCACAGGTTCTTCATTTTTGAGTTGCATTCATCAGGTCCAAGTTAAATTAAATTTGGTTTGTTTTCAACATCATCCAACCTTGGCCATTTACCATCTCCTGGAGTAAAAGGAAACCTCGAGATCTCATTTCTACCATGTTCTGTATTTTTCACAGATTATATTGTTCCATACACGAGCCTCTCCAGTTGTTTCTCCTTATTTCCTGAACAGGGCAATATGAAATGGCAGCTTCTTCATTATTCTAGCGAAGAAACAAGTTAGAAACAGGCAGTTGATTGTAGCTGTTTCCCCTGCATTTTTTATTGCTTTTATTAGCTGCATCCATATGTTTTTACTATTCCTTTTTTTCCTCTTCTGTTTTATACAATTTATCGGAGGAATTTTGTGCACCCAAAGTGGTAGACCGTAGTGTCTACCTGAATAATTATTATTCATAAATCCTTCGTTCTCGTCATTTTCTTTTGCGTTAACTAGAATAAGAAGCGTAGCTCCTGTTGGTTGCAGTTATAAAAGCAATTTATTAATAAAATAGGAGACTTTATTTCTGAAGCCATTTTATTTTTTAATGAAGTTATCAAATTGTTAAATTGTGTAATTCGTAATGGATTCTGATGTAGTGTTATGCCCATTCGTTGAAGAAGCATCAAAATGATAATGATAATGATAAATTTGTTTAAATTGTCTTATGCGGTACTGTGCGTTTTCATGATGTAAAAATTATAAGAATCAAATGGCTCGTTAGGTAAATTTAACCAAGTTTATGATTGTTAGCCACTCACTCAAATTGTCATCCTTAATTATGATTCTTCAAAATTTGATTGCCGACAAACTTAAAGAAAAAAAAATTCAAACTGAGATTGCGTTTATTATTCTTATCTTGATTCAAATGAAAATTCGTAAAATTCCAAATATCTGAATTTGAAAATCAAGATCCTTGACAAGGGAAAAAAATTGTCATTTGTTAATTTCGAATGGATTGGAGAAACAGAAGAAATGAAATAACCGACCCGAGGGATACAAAAATTGTAAACCCGCCAAAAACAAAAAACCGGTAAAGTGGTCCACGCTGTCATCATCTTTCTTCACAAAACGCACTCTGCGCTCAACGACTCGTTTTTGACTGCCCAAAATAGAAAGTGAATGAGATGAGAGAGTAAAACACAAATGGCGAAAATCACAGAGAAAGAGAGAGAATCGAGATCAAATTGTCCCCGTCTTTCGCTGGTGGAAGATGAGCGTGATCGATATTCTCTTCAGACTCGACGACATTTGCAAGAAATACGACAAGTATGATATCGAGAAACAGCGTGACCTCAATGCTCATGGCGACGACGCCTTCGCTCGCTTCTACGCTACCGTCGAATCCGAAATCGACAAAGCTCTCCTTGTTAGAAAGCTCTCCTTGTTTTTATTTTTCCTTCAATTTTTATCATTGCTTGAATTTTAATGACGAAAATGGCGGATAAAACGAATTTGTGTGCATTATTTTGTTTTAGTAGATTTTCAATTTAAAAAATGCTGCGGCCAATTTTATTTTATTTTTTTTGTATACTCAACCAATACTCTTGTGTCACATCAGTTTGCACACAGAGTTTGTGGCTCTGGCATTACTCTTTTGAATTTTCTTCCACTTACATGATTTTCTACAAATTCATTTAAGTTTTGCAGAAAGCTGAAACAGCATCAATGGAGACCAATAGGGCGGCTGCGGTTGCAATGAAGGCAGAGGTTCGTCGGACCAAGGCCCGACTGCTGGAGGAAGTTCCTAAGCTGCAAAAATTGGCACGCAAGAAGGTAATTTTGTTTCATAATTGAATGGTTAGTCATTGTTTCGTTTATTACTTCTCTGAACTACGTACCGGTGCTATTTTTGAAATTTCAGATTTGTGAATCCAGGATCAGATTATTTACTGCATTTTAGACTTAGAGGTCAAAATTAGGTGGTACTATTTGTCGGCATTAAGTTAAGAGTGACATTTTCCTCTTATAGGTTTTTGTAGATTCATGATGTTGAGACAATGATGGCACAAGTGATCTGAGTGCCATATAATTGGATTCTACCTTATTGTAGTGTGGCTTTCAAGTTGCTTTTCTGTGATGTGTGTTATTCTCTTTTACATAGATATGCCTTTTAAATTGATTAATTGTGTTGGTGTTAGCTCCTAAGGGAAGCTTATCCATTACCGGCCTGCAGTTTGGAACTTGATTGGTGTCGGATGACTTGGAGTGGCTTTAGTCCTGCTATTATTGTGTCTGACTCTGAACGGTTGGTTACAAATGGTTTGCTATTTGCTATATGAAGTCAAATGAGAAGGTAAAACAAATTAACAATGATAAATAAGAAACCATAGTAGAGAGTACTTATGAAGAGTCACTAAGAAGTTAACTAGAAAAACTACAAGACTCTCCAAGATTAGATGAAAATGACAAAAAGAAGCGCACACAGGTTTTGGGATCAAGCATAGGAGACCAATGGAACCTTGTTTGCTACTTGGGTTTTATAGATATCTTTCTTGAGTCTAGTTTATACATCCCATTTCCATGAGAAATTAAAAACAAAAATAAAATAAAAACTAATATCCCTAACTTGACATACTGGAGTTTACTGGGAAAAAAGGTCTATCTTAAAAGAGGTAAAAATGTACGGAGTTGGAAGGAGGGTTGATGAAGTTCTACACTTGCAAATTAGAGAATTATTTTGAAGTTTTCTATCAATTAGAGTTTTTAAAGGGGAAGTTTTGCTGCATTATGCTTCTTTAAGAGAATGAATATGCATTTGTTCTTAGGTCATTTGTTTTTTATGGATGTGGGATTGACTTTAGCTAGAAACTTTAAATATGAAATAGAAATTCCCAAAAGTTCTTGCATTGACTAGAACCATCCGTCGAAACTATCCCTCTAGATCAATTATCAAAATAATGCAGGATTGTCCAGGACTTAGAAGTCATAATACTGTTGCTATATTCATAGGTTAAGGGACTTTCTAAGGAAGAACAAGAAACTCGTCATGATTTGGTCCTTGGACTATCAGAGAGGATTGAAGCAATACCGGATGGGAACACGAATGCTACTAAAGCAAATGGAGGATGGGCAACTTCAGCATCTAATAAAAAAATCAAATTTGACTCAGGTTTTTATCATTGTTCTTGCTTTTTCTTGAATCACAGTTTTTCAATTGAATTTGATAATTAAGCTTGATTTTTTGGAGACAAAACATCAGATGGGAACATTGGTGATGATTTTTTTCAGCAAAGTGAAGAATCGAATCAGTTTAGGCAAGAATATGAAATGAGGAAAATGAAACAGGCATGTAAGATTCTTAATCAATACAGTACATCTTATATTGAAATGCAAACAAATGAGGCAGTTGATTTCATAAGGATACTGCTCTATGCACATACCGATTACCTTCTCATTTATTTCAATGACATATACACAGGACCAAGGACTTGATGTTATTTCAGAGGGATTGGATACACTGAAAAATTTGGCACTTGACATGAATGAGGTCGGTTATTTTTCATATAATTTAGTTCGTGATCCTCTCAGACAAAAGTACATATTGATAATTTTATTTGGCATGTTCAGGAATTGGATAGGCAAGTTCCATTAATTGATGAAATTGATACAAAGGTTAGAAGTTTGTTGCTTTGCTCATCATATTTCCTCTTTAGCAGTCGCACAGACAGAATTAATGATGTGGAAAGTGTCCTTATATGCATCACTGCGTTCTAATTTGGTGCCTTTACAGGTGGACAAAGCAACTTCTGACCTGAAAAATAACAATGTGAGACTCAAGGAAACTCTTTTAAAGGTAATTAACAGGAATGGATTATTTAATTTGCATTTTTTTGGTTCAGTGTTCCGTGATTAATTGCCCTTTATGCGGAGAGATTCACTTGGTTCCAACAGATAGCTTTCTCTCTTTTTATTCCAGGTGAGGTCCAGCAGAAACTTCTGCATTGACATCATTTTGCTGTGTGTAATTCTGGGGATTGCCTCCTATTTATACCAGTAAGTTCCTAATCTTCTCCTTTTGTCCATGATTCAATGTTGGTGCTTAGCTTTTGTTGTGTTCTCTCATTAATGGTCTTTAATTTCTCATTTCTCACTTGAACATGATTATGTGACTAGCATACCATGGCCCATCTTGTATTGGCTAGCACTATCCTAACTAAATCATAGCCATGGCATCAGTAGCTTGAAATATTGTTTGCTCAGAAATTTGCAATAAGGGTTCATTTTGGGTTACCCTCTCAAAAAATGAAAATCTTCAAAATGCCCTCAAATTGTTGTAAAATTACCCTATTTTTTTTTAAAAGAAAAGGAAAAAGCGGGGGTGCGTTGATGAAAATTTTTTCATCTTAACAAAAATAGGGGGCAAGATCAGGTTTAAATAATACTTTGAGGGTATTTTGAAGATTGTCATTTCATGAGAGATAATCCAAATTTATCTTTAAGTTAAATAATTGTTCTATCTTCATAGACAGATGACCAATATAAAGTTTTAATTCAATTTCTTGTTGGGAAATCTTCTTGGGAATCTCTCTCTCATATGTAAGAAAGCTGTATTTGTCAGTTGTTTTGCAGCCTTATTGAGTTTCCTCTTACTGACTTCTTAGTTACAGAATCATTTGCACTGCATGTGTGGGCCATTTCTATGATTTGGTGCTGAGATCTTCCTGGTCTCATAGCGTTTGCAAATTCTTCTCTTCATGTGGTACAAGGGTACCATAATTCACTTTTTAGTACACAATTGTATGCTATAGGAAATTATTGACTTAGCGACATTAGCATCTAATCTTTCTTGTTGTCCTAGTTTAGGCTTTCGCCAGCATCATATTCCTTAATTCTTTGAAAATAGGTACTGTTGCATCTTGCATGGGAATGAATCCTGAGTTATTGATGTCATGCTGGAGAGATGGTAGTATATGCTCTCCTATATTAATTTTCGAACAGAGCAATCAAGAGGGTAACCCATTCAAGAAGACTAAGTTCTTCCTGCTGTAGTATCAGAAAACTCAACTAGATTGAAATAATATGTTGTCATATCTCCAGAAAATACTCAATTTAGAGTGTAGTTGCTGATTCTCTATTTATAAACTGTGTTTCCTCCCAAAAAAAAAAGTTTCTAATGACATATTTTCTTTTTATTGCAGAGCACTGAATAATTGATTTGATAGGCTTCTTATTCAGCCACTGGTATCAGAATGTTGTTATATTCTTTAATTGTTTGAAGATTTTTTTTGGTTTGATTTTCATCATATTCTCCTCTTTTCAACTGGCCTCAGGAAGCTGGTTTGAATATGGCTAACTGGATTGACTAAATAATCTATTAGTTCATCGTTTCTCCCACGCCTAATAAAGTGCTCAGCAATAAAAAAGATCAAAATGTGATATTGTAATATGTTACAGTTTTTCATCCGTCTACATTACTTTATTACCCCTGTATTTTATTGCACAATAGATGCTTCTTGGAGTCTCTCTCCAATTTTATGGATGGTCAATTTATGTGTAACCATAATATTTTTCACATTATAGATGTTGCAAGTTAGGAAGTTCAATAAACAGGTATTAGGAAGTTCAGTAAACAAGTACTTAACAACAACTCCTTAGTTTTACACAGACAATGAATTACAATCTAGATTATTAATATAAACTGCTAACTTAGTCGCACTCATGCCTGACACCGGAGTCATAACTTATCTACATTTTATGCTGTACAGTCTGACTATTGGTCTTCACTTAAATGGTTCATTATTGCAAATATTTGCTAGTGAAAACCAATTCATTAAGGTCCTGGGAATCAATGAGGGTATCTGAAGGATTATTGTAGATGCCTTCTTGACACTGACTATAGTAGTTCAAATCATGGTTAGGCAGTGCTTTGCTAAATGGAAAATCCAGATCCTTCTTGTCACAAACTGATTTCTTGTTGAAGGGAAGCAGGTTCTCATACCAGTTTTCCTCACTAGGCTTCCTCTTCAATTGGTTGAAAAGAGTATCCTTAGAAGAAACAGTTAGTGGGGAAGTCACTCCGCCAGGAGCTCCGTCCCTATAGGCCGGAGTAAAACTGTTGCCATTGTTGCTTCCCTGACAGCTTAGACTTGAAACTGTTTCAATAGGAGGTAGAGCTTGACCGGCAAGTATAGATGCTAATAGCCTGCAGTCTTTCGTTAGACAATCTCTGATCAGGTCAGCATTATGGTTTACGTATGCAGGGTGAGCCATCTCAGTCCTTGGTGAGTAATTCACCATTTCAGCCCTTTGAGTGTCGTGAATTTCCCATGCACTCTTTGGCATGTTGCCTTTCTGTCGAACCCGGCATAGTACCCAGTCATCCAACTGTGAGAACAAGTGAAAGCGTTTTTTAATGCACTCAATCACGTTATGATTGACAAAAGTTGGTACGAATGTTAATGTAGGGACCCAAAACAGAGTCGGGCAGAATTAGCACAATTAACTTAATTAAATTTTATTCTTCTGCGACCAATTTGAAGCACGAACTTGTGTTACTTTAATTACTTTAGTGCTTCTAGTACTCGTGCCGCCCTAAAGGACAATATCTATTCAAAATTAAGGTCCCATTGTCTGCACAAGAGAATAGAATACTTCAGATATCGTAAAATGGTTCATGTCCTAGTGGCTCGTAACCCTGTTCCCAAATATTCTGGAATTTTTTCATGAATGTCGGAACTCAAAGGAATATGTGTTGATTTTCATTATAGTTTATTTGTTTATATCCTTTTTGCTTTCAGTAGTAAGAATTGGAGACAAATTACTAAGTTTTAGAAGATTCAAGAGAATGTTTATAGACTCGGAGGGATTGAGGAAAGAATAAAACAGAGAAGAGTATAGTGAAAAATATAACTTCTAGACGCAATGCTTTGCTACATGCTTGGGGTGTCAATATTTTGGAAGCTAACATCAAAGGTGACTAATTAATTCACGGTTTTTTAGAAGTAAGATTGAGGACATCTCCAGGAAAGTAGATGAGAGCAGTAACATTGTATATGTACTGGGGTCTTATTGCCTGCTAGCCTTAGCGTTGGTTCACAAGCTCTTAGGGTTTATTCTGGTCTCCCCTAAAGACTAAACTGCTAAAAGGAAAGCTTCAGTATTTTGTTGCTTCACTTTCTGAAGTCAACACCTAGGTTCCAAATTTAATTAATCAAATAAAAGGTGTTTTGAGTCTCTATGAGGATCGTCCAAGTTGGTTAGGCTCTCTTGTCATGGAAAGAAAAGGTTAATTACCGAATCTTTCACATGACCCTTGGAGTGAGAGCTGAATGGAAAACTAGTTAATTTCTGATGGAGTATGAAATTGGGGTGTGTGATAGCCTAAACAATAACTTGCGGTAAAGTTGAAACCTATAATGCATATTATTGGAGTCATCTCAAAACCCTAGAGTTCCTCATACTTTTAAATACAGGAAGGAAGAAAAAAAAAAAGAAAGAAAGATGATTGGTTGAAAAAAAAAAAAAAAAGAGAGGAAAGATGATTGGTAATCACTGTTATATAGCATATACCAATGATACCCACTTACTCTCATGGACCCTTTTGACCTTGAGGGCTTACTCCTGGTAACAACCAGTCTATACTCATTCATCATCCAGTCTGTCTTGACTCCTCTTGGTGGCCGGCCGGTGTAAAACACTAGAGCTTTCTTGACGCCAAGGTTCTCCGATCCAACAGAACTCAGAATGGGCTTATCAGTTCCAGTGGCTTTCCAGTAACCTGAACCTGCGGCCCTGTTTGGCCTTTCGCCATTTGGGTACTTCCTGTCTCTTGGACTGAAGAAAAACCATTCATCTTCACCAAACAAAGCCTTCTCTGTTCACATACAAAACACGGTAACAGGATTAGTTCGTTATCTAAGAAAGTAGTACTATCAATTAGCATGTTAACTGAAACTTTTGGTGTCGAGAAGAGGTGAAGAACAGACTTGGTAACTCCCATGGATTGTACTTATAAAGATCAACTTCAGCAATCAATGAAGCCGGAAGCGGACGCGAAGTCACTTTGTTTTGCAAGTAATGAACAATGAGCTCTTCATCAGAAGGATGGAACCGGAAACCAGGAGGAAATTGGAATCTTGCAGCCGCGTTATGCTCTCTCTCCATGCTGAAAGAGTTAGCTGAGAGGGGCCTTGATTTCTTCGCCCCCAAGGAAATGAAAATCGAAGTGATCGAGCTGAGGGAATCAAGAAACGCGATGATATCGATCAAGATTACTTGTAACTATGTGAGGACACTGTTAGTCATTTATATATATTGCGCATAAAATAACCATGCAGATGCGGACATGATTTAAGATAATTAACAGCAAGAAACCAAATGACCAAATTAAATTTCACGTAAAAGTTCCCCTTTGGCTTTACTTTGTTGGTTTTGCATTCATCTGCGACCCTTTTCGACGTACGTTCTTAGAAAATCATATTATGATAGAAGCCGGTAACACGCACGTTTAAAATAAAATTTCCATCCAATTCCACGCAAAAGAAGAATTTGAATATACGGAATTATATATATATATATAGACCTAAGAAAGAATTTGAATAAAATTTTAATTTGAAAATTTTAAGTTCGACGGTTAAGTCTCCCGTCCACAATTATATATCGACCTAAGAAAGAATTTGAATATGCGGAACATGGCAATTTGTCCTTTTCATGTATCAGATAGGGGCCATAACGTGGGTCGGGTGATAAAAGACTCTTCACTTCTTCTTGGACAGCAAGAGTTCGAGTTTTTATTAAATGGTGGAATGAAGTAATAATTAATTTTACAAATTATGAAATTGATTGTCTATTGATTGCCTTATCGGCAGTTGGCCAGAATAAAAATACCCAGATTATAACTTGGGATTTGTTTAATTTCTACAGAAAAATAGATTCGACTGGGGGAAATTGAAGTTTAAGCACTAGCTCCACAAAAATACAAATTAAGGAAAGATCAGAGATTTGGGTGAAATTTAGCTCAATTCTATGTAAATAAATTTTTGGCCCTTTATGTTTATATTTATTTTCTTCGGAATGAAAGTTTAATATTTCTTATTATACGTAACTCCTCATGGAAACAAAATCCATTATAACATCTTGATAAAAAAAGGAGCATTGCCTCATGATTATGGCTTAAAATGCGTACATTCTCGACTTTGCACCAACGGTTCCAAAATTTGGCCCATTTTAGTGGACTTTCAAATCGGTTGTGAAAATTAATTTCATTTTAGAATTCCGTATTAAAAATCTTAGTAAAAATCTCACGATAAAATAATATAACTAATTCACTTATAAAAGATTATATATCAACCACTTAATACATAAACATTATTTAAGATAGAATTTGTGATCGTCTATCTTTATTGTTTTAAAATTATCCACACGGTCTTGGCTGTGGAGTAGTGGGAGTTGGATTTTGGATAAAGCCATCAAATAAGACACATGAAGCCTGCAAATATTCTATGGAATCTAGTAATTCAGGAGAAAATGCGACGTAAAATCATGCAAATATACTCTTTCTGGCTCTATTAAAATCCCACACAACATAGTATTATCCGATCCAAGTCCTGTTAAAAAGCATACGTGTCTTTGCTTGTCTGAAAGACAGCGTAGAGCCTACATGACATGACATCCAGGATTTCACCACCTTGAAAAACTTTCCTCATTTGGACGTTGTTCGGTGTCTTTTTCGTTCACTTTTCACCGTAGAGTTCCATTATTTGTATAATTTTTTCTACGTAAGAAATATTGGAGTGTGATCAGGTGCATGCAGCCATGTATTTTATAGTCTCCGATTGGACGTATGTCAAGTCTTTATTGGGGGGAACTGAGTTGTGGAGCCCACAGTACTCTAATTGGAGTTTGACACGTGTATGCAGTCGCGCACTATAGGGTGTGCAACTTCGTGCACGTGATCAGTTCTCCATAATTACTTCCACACATACGCATTTGTAATTGAAAATCTTTTACGTGGACCCAAACATTTTTCAATTTCCTCTTTAGCTAACTGGTAAATACAACTTAAATTCAAGTGTTTTGTTAACACTTTTCTTTAATGTTATTGCTTAGGCCCTTACCAAGCTCGGGTTAAACAATTTTAGTAATAGTATTAGATTCAATGTCTCTAGTTCGAATAGCTCATTTATATATGGACTTTTATTTTCAGTTACTACGTGACCTTATGTATCACCCATGTTTCGCATGAGGGGTTTATGAATGGTGATTGAAAAAAATCAAATAAAATAAATGATAATAAGCAACATGGGGTATGTGGTAATTCTAGTTTTTTTCCTTTTATTAAAAAGATTTGGATGAAGATGAGAAACCTTATCTATTAAATACCAACATTCTTTTTTTATTATTACTCAAATTTAGGTGACTGTATCGATATAACACATATTAGGAACGAACCCAAGTTTTTATTGCCCCGGACTCATTTATAAATTTATGGTAAATATTTGTGTGAATAAAAATAACATCTATATCAAACAACGAGACATCAAAACTCTTAATGAAATATATATATTTAATAAGAATAATGACAAATATACAATAAATATGCTTATAATATAAATTGTAAAAATTATATATTAAAAAATTATTTATGAAGCTTTTTTTTTTTAGTGATAGAGAATGTGATATATTTAAATAATATGATTTAATGAAAAGAAAGAAAAAGCATGACTATGAAGAAACTAAATCATTAAATTATGAAAATGTTATTAATTGTTACTGTATCATTTTGTAACTTTCTATTACTATTGACAATATTTTAATATTGAATTACTTTTTTTTCAATTAGAAAAAACCATCACATTTTTAATAATAAGTTAAAGCACTACGAATATTTTAGCCCCTAATGATTTCAATTTATTCAATGAATAAATGGTTTGATTATTTTTTAAAATAAGAATTTAACTCTAGCTCAAAAAAGAAAAAAAAAGTTGGAATCAAGGCCGGCTCTAGAGTACTAGGGGCTTTAGGTGAAATTTTTTTTATAAGATATTCTTACATTCAGTAGCTTCAATACTAAAAAATAAATAAATAAATAAAAGAACTCATAATTCAATCAATTTTTAACTATATGTTAAATATCAACAATCAACAAGATATTAAGGTATTTCAAAAAAGAAAAATAGTCAAGAATATATCTTTTTGCTTCTTTTAGAACTATTATTTCAAGAAACTATTTTTTTTTTAATTTAAAAGTAAGCCAATAAATGTAATTTTTTTTTTAATGAAGATGAGCGTAAGAAATTTTGTAAAGCTAAATAATTAAGTCATTCTTTTTAAACAGATAGATAAAGAATTTAATATTTTTCTTTGAAAAAACTAATAATTAATTAACAGTTAGACAAAAATATTAGTTATACTCTTAAATATTAAGTTTATCAACTATAGAATTTGTATAAAAATTCTTAATTGTAAGATAATTATTAATATAGTTAAAACATTGACTTTCCTGCTACATAAGTAGCTTAAAAAATCTATTAATTTAAATATATCAAGAAAATAAAAAAAAGGGTCTTCGTAATATACGAGATCTAAGTGACCACAATGGAACCTTCTAACCGCAATGTAGTCTTAGGCAATTGCTTAATTTACCTATGTTTAAAGCCGTCCTTGGTTAGAATGCGGACATATGTGAAAATAAAATAAAAACTCCATTATTATATGAAAAATTATAAAACTCAAGGGGTATTAACGAAATTTTCTACTTTATCACCATTTTTTTTTAATTTTAAATATCTCGTTTTGTCGTCAGCAAGTGGTGGCCGATAAGGCTCTTTTCCTTAAAGCTTGTGAACCAACCAAGAATCGTCTCTCTTTAATGAAAAATCAACGGATTAACATATCGATTGAATATACGCATCAGCATAAAGAAAAGTCCGACCTAGCCCAGCCTGAGTTCATCACTAAAACACATGCGCGACCAACTGATAAGTTCCTCCGAGAGGCTTGGCGCATAATGAATTATAAAAGGAAAAAGGACAATCAAACCCAAGGCTCCTCTCAATTGACGGCTAAATACCCACCGGTTTAGAAACATACATCCAGCAAACTCCATTCTATTACTGAATTGTCTATACGCTCGTGGAGTCACCAAGATTAATGTACTGTAACGTCCCTACTCCATCCAAATAGGCGAAATTGACGAATGAAAGTGATCCGTATATATAAGATACAATTGAGATTCGGTTGTCCATCTCAGCAATGAGACCCAGTAATCTATTGGAGCAAATTTTAAAAATTTAAGTGTCCTGCTAGATAAATACGTAAAAGTTTGTACATACTATGCACTGCACCAGCCGGTACTCTTCCCATTGAGTTATGTAATGTTGTAAGCAAATGAAAATCATCAGTAGCCATTTGTGTAAATCTTAGAATCCTTCCATTTGCATTGGATTAAAAGATATGGTACACCGTGATCCATTTAACAGTTAGGGAAAAAGTAGGTAATGATGCCATGCATCTTCATCGATGAAAACAAACCGATGTTACCCAGGTGATCTCATTTCAATTTGTTTGTAAATAAGAGAGAGTGGGTTTAAAATTAAATAAACGGTGGCATCTGCTCCATGCAGCACTTTTCATGTCACGGGTCTAACCTTGTTTGCATCGATCTAATTGTCTGGTTCTACTACTCCAACAAGATACGAATCCTATGTGGGGTTTTTGTCTTCTATTTGTCTGTAAATAAAAGCTTTAATATTGTTATCGATTTTTTCTCTTGTTATGAACGTGAGTGGACACGGTCGAAAAGGTTTTAAATATTGTTAGCTGATAGAATCAATTTCATCGCAATCGAGAGATAGAGCTAGAGTGTTTTTACAATTCAAATTTTTGATACATAATGCGTAAGATCTTGAAACGGTCAATATCTTAGAGTTTTACTTCTTATAATCATGATAAGAAAAAAAGCTTATACTTTTCTTAAGAAAACGTTCGAACGGAGAATGACATCTTGTCTCCGTAGCAAATTAAATATTACGATTTTTAGTATTGTTGATGCCGAAAAACGACTTCAAACAGTTGAATTTATTTATGATAGGAAATTGATATGAATTAAATTTGCTGAACTTTAAATCTCCAACCTGAAAACCACATAAGCCGGTCAGGACTCGTTGGTGGGGATTCCGGCGAGAATTCTCCGATGCTTAAGTTAGATTTGGAGTAAATTAGATAATTAAATAAAAGGAAAAAAATCTCAAAACACTCTAGCATTCCCCTAACATAAATGAGATCCCTTCCATAAATTTCCCTCTCCCCTCTAAATAGTTGGCCGTTGTCCCCATTTTATATGTTAGTGGAGCCATTAACTCCTTAATTCTAGGATCAACTTACCACTAATTACAGTTTAATTTATGTAAAAAACTGTCTATCAACAAGTATTTTATTAGATTTTTTTTCCTCTCTTTAAATTGATAACATACAAATTACACGTCAAATTTTTATTCAATATGAATCTGTATATTAAGAAGGTTCAATAATGTATTTTTCCTTTTAACGCTGGAGATGTAATAATTAAAAAAAATAAATGACCCATTTAACGTTTTTAGATGGAGACAATGATACATACTTTCAATCTCTCAAAAAAAAAAAAAGGGGGGGCACGGTGCGTCCAGTGCACCATAGCTTTGTCCTCTTTAAATATAACAAAAATATATGGAAAACGATGTCGAAAATCGTCTGGAGGAAAACCATGCATGACAAAAAACATCAAGATTGACACAGTAAAATCTTAAAGATTTATAAATCTTATTTCAGCTCACAATTTGATGTTTACTGACGTAACGTGAAGTGATTAACACACTGGAAGTAAGATACAGAGTCAAATTCTAAAAACTGCTTAAATTGTTTCCTAATGCCTGCACAATTCCAGAAACAACACCTTACAGTGCAGCCACAAAATGCCTAAGGCGACATCAAAACATAAAGAAGCCAAGGAAAATTGTATCCTCTTTGTTTCGTGTGAGTTCAATTTTGTTCCCCACCTTAGTGTCTGTACATCCTGTGTCCGATATACATCATTCGTATAAAAACTCGCAATAGCTATACATACGCTCATGTTTGTTCAGAACACACCGGGAAGAGTACAAATAATTCAATTAGACAGACGCATGCGACCATTATTTTTCTCCTGCTACCACGCGATTGCACATCAATAATGCAACATATCATGTCCTTTGCTATATCTTCCCACAATTATCATTGTAGTTAAACTTTAAATTCTGTCCACAAGAGCATGCTTCTCACAATTCCTACAAGAAAAGTTGCCCCATACCCTAGAGAAAACGACAAAAAAATTCATGTCAGGTCATGCGTTCATGATTTGGTATGTACCGAACAGACATTGCATGTGACACTCCTTTAATTATGAAGTCAAGCTTCTCTTATTAGACATATGTAGCAAATACATTCAGATGTTTTTGTATCGATCTTATACAACTCACAAAGAGAATCACTGAACCACCTTTTGAGATTTAAAAATTCTAAAATTTCAAATCCAAGAATGTCAAGCAAAGAAATCAAATCTTAAACAAAGCATATGCTACTCCATTGAAGAGGGTTATCAAATCCTGCCCGAGAATATTATGTTTTCAAACACATGGGACTCTTTGTTGTGTGTAGTTTCGGGGACCGAGGACAGAGTAAGAGAAAGCATCCATATCTTTTGAGAGGAAGATCCAAATGCCTAAAGCCAAAGGTAGTTGAATAGAAATTTGTGAAGGATTTTACGGTGGTTGACTCGAATATAATGAAGATGTTATCAGTTATATATAATATGGAGGACCAATCAATCCCATGCCACCTGAGCTCTCTCTTCCCTCATTTCGTGCAAAGATGAATTATTTTTGGTTTCAAGAACATAAATATAGAATCCAATGAACAATTGTTGTTTTTTAGTTACTGTAATAAAATAATATGATACCATATGTAAGAACCATAATCTGTTGAATATATATACACATATACCTAACCCATGACAGAAATTCCTGACATGATGCCGAATGATTTTTAAGCTTATTAGCATATAATTGAATCCAAGACAATGACTAAGCTTAAAATATTACAAAAGGTATATGGCATAATCCTAAAAGAATTAAAATCCACATGCTTTTCAATGTTAAATTTTCTACAGATAATAGTCATACGCTAACAACCGCATCACCTCAAACCACATGATCCACCATGTAAATCCTACCCATTGTTTGCAACTCAAAAGAAAAATAAAAGTTTATAAATACAAGGGGGAAGAAAACAGACCAGCTTCAAACAAAATTCACAATAATGAATCTTCCTGAATAATGAGCAAAAAAGAATCTCATATTCCACAAAACAAAACCCAACAATGAAAATTAGTAAATGAACCAATAACCATAAAAGATATTAACAATTTTAAGATAATATCATATTAAGATCTACACATTTGACCAAATAATCTATATTAGTTATTGCATTAGCCTTTCAAACCCCCAAAGAATAGCAATTAGACCATAATATCTCCATACGCTGGCTATTTATGTGCAAACACCCACACACACCATACAAAACCAAGCCAAACCAACCCCGACATCAATTCACAAATACAGGAATTTATCAATATAATAGTTGAGAAGTTACCCCACAGAACGAAAAAAAAAAAAGTACTTGATCCTGCATGTACAACACTAGATAGCAACAGGATGCTGTCTTACACCAGGAGGCCAAAATGTAGCACTAGATAATGAGGCTCAAAGGCACATCAGGAAAATTTAGCCAACTGTGACATCATCTTCTAAAACTGATGAATTGCACACGTTCAGATGGTTTCCAGTAGCTCTCCCACGTTAATTGTTATTTCTTCCTTGTATATATTTTTTTTCCTTAAAGCCTCTGCAACTAAACACAAGAATTAATGTGGGGATAAAATTTTTAAGGCAAGGGAGAGTAACACCTTTCCCCATAAAAACATTACTCTACCTGTTCTTTCATCTCCAGTGACTTGAGAAAAGATTTTGTCTTGAACTTCAATATCCCATGATATCTCTGGATAAGGCGATCTCATACTGCAGCCATACCGAAGCTGCAACTTTCCAGTCCATTAGCAACATTCTTATATCCTGTATAACACTTTCACTTCACTGACACTTGTAAGTCTCCTGATTTTCCATCATGGTAGTTATGGCCACTTCTAAGCATGCGACTCTAATCAGTTGACTACAGATGAGATATTTGCATAACAATTAGTACAAATTAACACTACAAAAGACAAAATAATCTGGAACTAAAAAAGACAAGCATCTTATACTACGTTAACAAGGTCCCAACATATCAATCTTGTTTGATTCTAGTATCATCATAAAGGTGAGATCATTTAAGGGACCTAAATTAGTATTCAGAGCTGATGTTTCCAGGTAAATGTTTATTCTAATAACATTATCTCTTTGATACAACGAATGGGCTAATTCAATATAAACTATGGAAGCTAAAGCACCTAGCGGGTAATCTATCCATTCAAATCAAATGCTTTCAAGATATAGATGGAATCAAATTTCAGACTTCAGACCAACATATACAACTAAAAAGAAAATCTCCAAGCTAACCATAGAGATGGAATCGACATACTGAGTTAAAATGTAAAGGAAATGCTAAAACAAAATATAGTAGTCAACTACTCAACAACTTACCTTCATTCATTTAACTCTCCATCATCAAATGAGATCAAATCTTCGGAAAGGCTCCGTCCAAACAGTTGTTGGGTCAAGTATGAGCCTACTTTAATTTTTTGAGAATCACATGGAATTAATGCATGAAAATTTCTGCATATAACAATCATTTGTACAACGATTGAGGTCTAAAAAAGATAAATCAATAAATTAGGAAACTAAAAATACAAAAATTAGAACTTGCAAAAAAAATATTCATCAAACAAAGAGATACAAAGCTAAATAAACAAAAACTATAAGTTGTATATCACTTGGCAGAGTTTTAAGTAATTCCGAAAGTGCAAAACACGCAAAACAGAGAACGGAGCTTGTAATTCAAAAGATTAGGTTATATTTTTACCAAGATTAAGACAAATCAGAAGTTCTTTGCGATTGACGAACCCTCAATTGCAATCTGAGGATTGTATTTTGATTAATTTGTTTGGGGTTAGGGTTTGGAATTGGGTTACGGACATTTTTGGGGAAGATGTTGGCGCTTACCATGACTTGTTTTTGGACACCAAAACTGGACCTTACAATGGAACAATTTGGGCTTTGGTTAGGGTTTTTCAATTTCTAATGACAAAAAAGTTCCATGGTATAAAAATTTCTATTTAGTGAAAGGAAAAACAAAAGGTTGAAAATAACTTCTAGAATGAAATTGGTGAATTTATATCCCTGACATATTGATTGAGATATATAAGTTTATCACCGCTTAGGACAAATTGAGTGGCGGGCTCCCTTGCTTGCCTAGTACCTAGCCAAAATATTAAGCCCCTCCCATTGCTCCGAGTAGGGTTGGTACCATATGTAAGTGTATACGGATCTGAATTTTATATTTACATTTCTATATCCAGATTTGTATTTGGATCCGAAAAAAAGAAATATGTAGATTCGGATGCAGGCGAATATTCTGGATATTTAGATCCGTAAAAATAAAAAATTAATAATTTAATATGTGATTTTAAAATTTAATAATTTACCTAATAATATCAAATAAAATTCAATCATAAGTCAACAATTAACAATTCAACATTATAAGTCCACAAATAAAATTTAATTTTTAATTTTTAATTTAAAATAAAATTTAACTAGATTCGGATATTTGATTTTCTAGATGTACTTGCATCTGGATATAGATTCGGATCCGTGCATATTTCAATTTTTCACATCCGAATCTGGATCTTCTAGATCCTTGCGGATTTGGGCCAGATTCGAATTTTAGTGTCATCCCTAACAACAAAGCGCTCACCTAGGACCTTGCCAAAATATTAAGCTCCTCCTATTATTAATAATGTTATTTTATTTAGGGATATTATCTCTGCACCATCTCTATTTTGTCATATGTACATCTAATCACCATAAATTTTAACATGTTATTTTGCACATTTTTGTTTCTAAACTTGGATCAATGAACCACTTTGACACCAAGAATTTAAATAAAGTAATCATTTTACCCTTAAACGAATTAAAAGACTATTTTATCCTATAAAATTTTTAAAAACTAAAAAAATATAATTACCATTTAATTCATTGATAAAATATTATTGATTTTTTAAATCCTTTTGACTTAAAAACGGTGTAAAACTCACTCAAATATTTTCCCTTTTTTTAAATCAATCATCTAATCACAATTATCAAATAATTTTCATTGTTTAAATTAATCACCAGAATAATAATAGTCTAAACCAGCTTTGAATAATAAAAAAATTATAAATATAAAATGTTATCATTTAAAAACTATAATTATAAAAATCAATATGTTGGATTTTGAGATTTATTTGTTCTTTAAAATTCAGAGGCATTCTTGTGATTATAATTTTTTTATTTTTAAAATGTTGTAGGATAAAATGGTCTTTTAATTCATTTAGGGATAAAATGATCATTTTATTTAAATTTTTAGAGTCAAAGTGGTTGATTGATACAAGTTTAGAAATAAAAGTAATGCAAAGAACATGTTAAAATTTTGTGGTGGTTAAATGTACATATGACAAAACAAATCCTCTTATTTATCAGAAAGGGCCTTCATTTTTTATTTATTTAAAAAATAAAAATTGATAAATAAAATTCTAATAAAAACACCTTGTTTCTTAAAAAAAACACAAAAGAAAAGCATAAAATATTTTTTTAATAAAATTTATATTTATTATTAAATATATCATTTATATTTGTTCGCCTAAGGCCTTAGTTTTCCTAAGGCCAGCCTTGGGTGGGCTGTTATGAGAGCAACGGTTTGAATCATGTAATAGGGACTTTATATTTCCTTCTCCAGTTGTATAATTGGGTGGAGATAGATTTCTCTTATCGGTGGAGAAGATGTCCCTATAATATTAATGAGGGTAGACAATCGGATTGTCTTTCATAAATTTGATCTACAATAGTCTAATAGATACCTATTTGCATATATCAGTAGGCATTTGATTATAATAATACATATCAGTGTCAACAAAAAAATAAAAAACAAAAAACTCATCACTCTATTCATAAAAACAGTTAATTTTGAATTTTCCTCCTCATGAAATGACTATCTTCAAATAACCTTTTTATTTTTTAAAACCTTAATTTATCCTCATTTTTGTTAAAAAAAAAAAAAAGCATCAATTCTCCCTATTTTTCTCTTATCTTTTGAACAAAAATAGGGTAACTTGAGACTTTAAAAAATTTAAGGTGATTTGAACATAGTCAATTTAGTAAAGAGATAATTTGAAATTTATCTTCGCACACATGTAGTTCATGATTTAATTGAATAATTACAACTTCATGAATGTATGAAAGGTTTCTTTACGGTAAACTTCACTTACAACTTTTTTGTAACAGATTTTTGCATTTATGATCATGTATGAATCTTAACCACAAAGTATCAAAACCTTGTATTTTGTGAAGGAGAAACTCAAATAAGGGGGAACCTGCGTGGAGGGAGTACTGAAGCTCAAACCTATATATGTATCATTACATGCATGCGTGTTACCAAGGTGTAATAAGTAAGACGCAATAATTTACCGAGAAAATCAACACAACAAATCCGAGATTCTCCAATTCTTCACCAGCCAGCCAGCAGGGGTCACTGCTTATATTATTACTGCCTTATTGGGGAACGAATTTCTAGAGAAATGTGACTGAGTGAGTGTGTCTCGTGGGCATATATAGCCAAAGCCAAACAAAAAACTGATCGGACAATAAACAAAAGCAGTCGTCTCTTGTCTTTTGTATCATACAAAAAACTTTATCATCAAACATCACTCACTGCCAGTCTTTTCTTGTGGGTCCTCGTCCACTCACCTCTCACGGACGGCTGCCCCCCCTTCCCTCCAATCTTTTCTTTTTTCTCTTTTCCTTTCTTTCTCTCTCATTCCTTCATGATTTCACATATAGTAGTCCTAAATTCAATTATAGCATAATCATTTTTCACCTCTCCAATGGCTGGCTGTAAAGGTAACTCACTTTTCTTTATCACCTTTTTCTAAATCATCAACTTTGATATATATATATATATATGCTTGCAACATTGTGTACACACATAACATTGTACGTACCACTCTATAGCTAGCTACTTTATTTATCTTATTATATGTATAATATTATATATGTAAGTATACATTCCTCTACCACACACACACACACACACACATATTATATTTATATAATAATATAGACGGTGGTCCAGCAGAGTCTATGGCTGACTGACTTCGAGAGAAGCCGTGTAAGATAAGGAGAGAGTAAGAGAAGAGAGAGAAAGATAGAGAGGGAGAATATTCTCTCTAGGTTGCTTTCTTTTTGGTGTTTTCTTCTGAGTTTCAAACCAAACTGATCAAGAATTTTTTTTTTTGGGGGGGGGAACAAGAGTCTAATTTCTTGAATTAGAACAAAATTTTGATTTGGATTCGTTTGTTTCAAGAGCAAAACTTGAGAGAATTATTTCTTTTGGACTATTTTTCTTTATAAGCCCTCAGTGTGTTGTTTTTTCTTTGTTTTGGTAGCTACTGCTGCTACTACTGCTTTCAGCTTATTATTTAGCTCTTCTTGTTTTAGATATATTGTTTGGGACAAAACCATCCACTACTTTTGAGTTCCACTTAACAGAATGATGTCTGAAGATCATGGACTCTCAGTTCCCTCCACTCTTAAAGGGTTTGTTCAAGAACAAAATTCAAACCCTAACCCTAACCCTAATTCAAATCAACTGAAGAGGAAGAGAAATTTACCAGGAACACCAGGTAACAGTTACTATCTTGATATCTCATCTTCTGATCCTTATACTTTGGTTGATGGGTTCTGTGTTTCAAGCAGATCCAGATGCAGAAGTGGTAGCTTTATCTCCAAAATCTCTCATGGCGACAAACCGATTCCTATGTGAAATTTGTAACAAGGGTTTCCAAAGAGACCAGAACTTGCAGCTTCACAGAAGAGGCCACAATCTGCCATGGAAGCTGAAGCAAAGAACAAACAAAGAAGTAAGAAAGAAGGTGTATATTTGCCCAGAAAAGAGCTGCGTGCATCATGACCCATCAAGAGCCCTGGGTGACCTCACTGGAATAAAAAAGCACTTTAGCAGAAAACATGGGGAAAAGAAATGGAAGTGTGAGAAATGTTCAAAGAAATATGCAGTTCAATCAGATTGGAAAGCACATAGTAAGATTTGCGGCACTCGAGAGTACAGATGTGACTGTGGCACTCTCTTTTCCAGGTAATTAATTTCATCCGAATTAAGCGAACATCTATAGCTAGTTCAAGAATCTTTTATTTATTGCTTCAAATGAATAGTTTGGTGAGATGAATTTAATGCTCACATAAACAAAGGAAATGGATATATTTTTTTGTTGGTTATCAAACAGGAAGGACAGCTTTATCACACACAGGGCCTTTTGTGACGCTTTAGCTGAAGAAAGTGCAAGGTTCACTACGATTTCGTCCACAAACCCTCAAGCTGCCGCTGCAATCCCCCAGTTTTCTTCAGTCTTTAGGCAGCAGCAACAGTCTGCTCCTGGATCCGAGCTTGCAGGTAACAATGTTATTGCAGATGGGCAGAAGCCAAGACTACCGCTGTGGCTAGACCAAGCCAATAATTCAAATGCCATGTTAACACCAATTGGTTCATCATCAACAGGCTTGCCTGAATTGTCACAAATGGTGGCACCAATAAACATGTTTGGATCTTTGTCACAAATGCAATGGTTTTCAGGTGGTGCCAATCTTTCAATGTCGTCGTCATCATCATTGCCGCGGGGAATACCAAAAGAGGAAGAAGAGAACAAAGCTTATAATTTGTCCGAGTCCATAACTTCTCTGTACCCTAGTGATCAGAGCGGCCAGCAACAACAACAACAACAAGGACCAGCTCACATGTCAGCCACTGCCCTCTTGCAGAAAGCAGCACAAATGGGTTCTACAAGAAGCAATGCGAATAACAGTACTGGGTTTGGGCTAATGAGCACTTCATTCAACTCGTTCAACCAAACCGACAGGAATGAATTGCACAAGTTTTTCAAGCAACCAAATCAGCAAGTTGCTGATGATGATCAGAACTTGAATGAATTAATTATGAATTCATTTTCTTCTCCAACGAATATGGGAGCGGTAGCCGGGTCGTCAAACGCATGTTTGTTAATGGCCAACACAAAGAATGCAAGCAATGAAGCTGAGAGAAGGCTTACAAGAGATTTTCTTGGTGTTGGAGTGGAATCGAGCAGGCCATTTTCTCAACAAGAGCTAGCAAAGTTCATGAATTTGAGCAGCCAGTACAGTGGAAACCCACATCATCGAAGCTAGGTTTTTTAAACGGTATAGCATATTTAGGACGTACAATGGTGAAGGCTTTTTTGAGCGAGTTGCACTCAAGAGGAAGCGAAAGCAGCAAAGCGAGTCAACTCAGCATAGAGAGAAGAGTGAGTGATTAAGTGAGTAGGGGCAAGTCAAGTGGGGCCCTATTATGCATGTAGTTGTAATATTTTTTTCGTTTTTTCCTTTTGTTTTTTTTTAATTTTATTATTACAACGTCGTTGATAGAACCAAGCTCGATCGTGTTGAAACACATGGTCGTGACCACTTGTTGTCTTGTTCTTTTCTTTAATTCTTAGTCCTTAAATTTGCCTTTTCAAATTTTCTCACTAATTGTACTGTGACGGCTGTGACCAATTTTGGTTGTGGGATTTGAAGATTCAAATAAAAGGCAAATGAGGATTGAGGATCTACATATGTAGGGCCTGTAGCTTCTGTTCAAACTAACGTGTTCTTCCTCTTAAAGGCTGAACAACACGAAGTGGGTCACTATAATCTTGCCCATATTATCCTTTAGATTCTCTTATAATTATTATGAATATTGGAAAAGAATGGGAATTTTCAGATCTCATGTATACGAGAGATTCTATAGTGCATAAGAGGAATTATATTTAATTAATGAATGTATGTTAATTTATTTTGAAAAATTACCGTATAGTTGATAATTATATTTAATTGAACCACACGAGGTATGCATGTATTAATTGAGTGTAGTATCGCTGATATACACTAAATTAAATTTCTCCATATATACATATAATATTTTTATTTTTTGGGTATTTGTTAAATTCACATATGTCTATATGATATCATGATCACGGATTTTTATACGGTATTATAATAAAATTTATATACAAGTGAACCTACGTTAATTATTAGACTAAAAATATAAATTAACACAATCCTTAAAGGCACGAACTTACCATATATATCGAGTGATGGGCATAAATTTTGAAGGCATATGATGCCTGAATCATAATATATTAGGACTTTAATGAATCTCTTACGATGACTTAAATTGATGCAACGAAGTTTCATTTTTCTTGATTGTTTAAAAGCAGAAAGTTCGAATATGTGTGTGTGTGACAGATACAAAATTTGATCCAAATTTGCATCGCATTTATCTACCACAAAAAGCGCGTTAAGCGTTCATTTTCATTGCCACCATATCAAACAGCTATTAGCAACCCTTTTAATTTTTTTTTTCTTCCCCTTGTTGAAATTTGTTTTGTTGGATGATGTTAAATATTCACGCTTTATTTGACTCCAGTCTTGACATCCAAACTATTGTACTTGTGGTTCTTACAAGTTATTAATTTCCACAACTCTATCAATAATTGGGACAGAAAACATGTTATTTTCAACCTAAAAAAATCAATTTGCCCATTACTACTGCAGGAGCGCGTCCACGACAGCTCCTAATCCCTGTAGTGAGCCAAATACATCAAAGAAAATGTGATATATTGTCGAAATTTGTCTTTGATATTATTGTTTGCAATTATCATGTCAAGTTCTGGGGGTCAATAAGCCTACCATTACCATGTGCTCACTTTGTATGAACCAATTTATGTCTCAATCGCAGCTTATTGCAGTCACTCTGTCTCGATCTCTTGCGATCTAAATTATCTTGAAATCGGATCCATGTGTCCACTGAAGGGTTGATTGAAACTTGATTTTTAATGCTGTTAATTGATTGTTATTTTTACTCATTAACTTAAACTTTTGACTTAACAATATTCTCTCTAGGTGGCTTACATTTTTTTAGCACAACGTAAAATTTTCTCCCAAAATTCTACCTATTTTCTCTTTCTTCCAAACATCCATCAATCTCAAGAAAAATATTCCTGATCGACTTAGCAATCACAGTTGGATGTAGGCCTCATAAGTCAGCTAGGAAGCCATCGAGTTTCTTATTCATTAGCACACAAGTAGCGGTTGGTAAAGAGAGGGAATAGCATAAAATTAAGAAACTAAAGGAGATTAATTATCGGAAATTACAGGAACTTAATTTGTTAACTAGCTTTATTATTTAGCCAATTGCCAACATTAGAATCTCGTCATGATTACCAATTGAATCATTAACAATAGAAAGTTTTGTAGAACGTACGCTTTCATATGCAGTACATATTTCCATCATGAGAGCAATTGTAGATATTGCTTCAAGAAAAAGCACTGCTTAAAAAGCACTTTCAACTATTTTTTAAAGCAATTTGTACCAAATCATTTTCATTTTTATCTTCTTTTCATTATGCTAGCTCTCCTTGCGATTCTTGAGAAAGCTTAAGCTTTTTAATTCAATGATGGAGGTGGGTTTCTTCATTTGGATCATACAGTGACTTGGTATAAACACTTTCCTAGTGAAGGAAAAGTAAAAGTGATCAATTTAGTTTAATAATTAATATTAATTAATTAAGGAGCCATTGATGGCAAAATCATGTAGATTTGCAGAGTGAATTATGAGCTTAGTTTTCATGGAGGAGAAAGAAAATTAAGGACGACCAGTAATTTGCAAGTTGATTGAATTAAAGCTTCTTTTTCATTGGTTTGTTCGAACAAAATTTTCAACAAAATCATCATTTGAAGTGAAGCCACATTCAACAACCCAACACTATTTCGGGGATGTAATCCCATAATCTTTTATGTATCACCTTTTGAAAATTGATATTGACCCTTCAGCAACTTTTAACTAGTTAGATCTTTATTAAGATCAAATCAATTACTTGAACCACATGTTTAATTACATAATAATGCACTTGATATATATTCATGCTAATAGCCAATTGCCGGTGCCCTTGAACCCCAAACGAAAATAATTATCATGTAGCCCTTTTTTTTTCTTTTTTGTTTGGGGGCGGGGGGTGTGTAAAATTGATTCAACGAGTCCGAAACAATATTTAAAAAAAAAAAAAAAGATGAACGACGAGTCGGCTGTAAACTCCGGATGTGAACGACTTGTTGTTCGGATAAAACCCATTTTTTTTTGGTTAATTTTTTCTTTTCATTCGTACTGACAAAACCGTCTATATGCTCTAAAATTATGAATTATGAACCACACTCATCTCATCTTAGGCACAAAAGCATTCTTGAACATAAATGGGTTCGTAAGTTCTTAATTGATGGGGAAATTGAACATAAATGGGTTCGTAAGTCAATAATATCGTCACTTAGAATTAATATGAGATACAAGTTGAAAAGTGCAGCTTGTCGACTTAAGTTATTATATAGAAATTTTCTAATGAGAGTTTCGTTCTAATAGTGTGAGAACAACTTCCACACCATACTTTTATAAACCATTTCACAACCGTACGAAAATTCAATTACAATCATGTGAAAATTCATCCCACACTTTAAGAAAGTACATGAATCTTAACTAGAAAGTATTCGTTATAATATCATAATGTGAATTTTACAAATTTATGAGGAGAAAATTTCATACGGGATGGTCTCAATTAAACCATCCAGTAAATGCTTGCTATTTAATTCAAATGTTTTCTTTTTCTCATTTTTATTATGATTGTTGAAATTGTATGTATCAAAATAGTAATTGACAGGCACACCCACCGATGATGTGGTGCACCCGACCTAGGTACGGAAGTGTTCCATTTTTTTTATATATTTTTTTCTCTTTTTTAAGTTGTCATATCCAATCGACTTCTCACCTGAAACCCTTGTTTCAGGGTATATGTTGGGCTTTTGATTGGACCCAAACACAGTGATTGGGTTTGTGCGACCAATTTAATTATTGCAAATCATTACTAGATCGATAAATCTTACCAAATCAATGGTAATAATCCCCTGATTAAGACGACATAAACCTAGATTTTTGCATCACTTTGTGCCTATCGTAACATCTCTCAATATATAAATGTATTGATTTGTCGAAGAAAAGCCTATATTGTTTCCCAGAGCATATATAACCATCTATATCGTATTTCTCATATGGTAAGTGAAAACTTATAAATAAAAGCAGATCGCTTTATGTGAAAGCAAAAAGTGAGTGACCGAAGTCCAACGGTACTTAATCGATTTTAAATAGAATTAAAAAAATTCACAAATTACATAGAATTGGGAAAAAAAAAAAAGGAAAACAAAAAAGAGAAAAAGAAAGCCTCAAAATTAAATCTTAACAGCAGATCACAAACAAAGAGAAATTATCATACAAATGGGACACAAAAGAAATGGACAAAATTATTGGAAACCACTCACCATGTCGCCTTATCGATTGTCGATCACCACCGTTCGATTTAGACTCACCCAAAAGCATACAAATCGTCCATCGTATATGACTCATTAGAATTATTTCCTACTGTCACAACGAAAATATCACAGCAACAATAGCATGTGCAAGCCCAAAGACCACCACGTTTTTAATATTGGTCATGAGACTCATTGCACTAGAGTCATCCACTTTACCACCATCAGGACCGTCAGCAACCGCATCAGCCTTCTTCTTCTTAGGTTTTGCCGGTGCCGGTGCCGGTGCCGGAGGCTTAGCTCCAAAAAGATCCCAAGGAAGTAGCACTTTATCCACTTGATAAACAGAAAGTTGCCCGTCGGTGTACACAGTACCAGACACACTTGTGTTGGTAATGCCTGTTGATATGTTCACTGAATTGCCAAAAGTAGTCACATTGAGTGGATACTCGAATCTGCCGCTGTCCCCAGCATTTGTTCTCAAGGGATTGCTTACTGTTTGGAACTGGGATACTGGAATGTAAGTGGGGATTACGTGGAACTGGATTAGGGCAACCTTTTGTTGGTCGTTTAGGGAGTTGAGGGTGCCGGAACTGAGGCTTGAGAAGGCGTTATCGGTCGGTGCAAAGAGGGTCATGCCATTGTTTGTGTCATTGAGCTGGTGATCGATTTGATCAGCTACTGAGGTGGCTTTTAGTAGCCGGATAAAGAGAGTAAACTGGCCGGCTTTTTCAAGGATTTTGGTGACGTTTGTGGGGCCTGGTGGTCCGGGAGCCGGAGCTGTGGCTGGCTGGGCTACCAGGGTTTTGGTGCAATGCAGGAGAAAGAGAAGGACAAGTGAAAATTCAAAGAAAGATTGTTTCGTAGTCATCTTTGTAGTCAATATGCAATGGAAAGAAAACAATGCAAGACAGGAACACTTTGAACAAAGTGTTTGATGAAAATGAAGAGGAGGGAAACCGGTTTTATTAAGGTCTGGGAAGAGAATAAAGTTAGGTAAAATGTACAATTTTAATTAGTTACAAATTCATCCTTAGTTGTTAGCAAATCTATCTTGGTTAGATAGGTGGAGGAGGAATCAATAATGGAGTATGATACTGTTTTAGCAACTAGCTTGCTTGTAAAGGCAGGAAAAAATAGGAGGGATTTCAAGTGGGTGTATGGGCAAATAAAGATGGATATGATAGCTTTTGCTTTTGCTTGTGTATATATTTTGGGTAAAACGTAAAAATGTCGATAATTATTTTTTCTTTTAAATACAGAAATATAATGTAGAGATGTGTCTCATTTTATTTAGTAAAGAGGAGTTATTTGGATTTATAAATAAGATATCTCAGCCCACCTAATAGGTTAGATATCTAGAAATTCTAGACCAAACTCCCCAAGAAGTGGTATCAGAGTCAAATCTTAGTAGTTAGAATGTGGTAGTAAAATAATTGAAGTGTATCGGATGAAAGGATCAGAGTTCAATGATGGTTTCGTCTGAAGAGAAGATTGTTGAGTTGTGTAGGTTATTTAACCCAATAGGCTAGTCTTTTAAGTTAATTTGAAAAAAAAAATTCCATTAATACATGACATATAATACTAAAACTCTTTCTCACACGAGTGATAAAGAATAATTTCATGAAATATAATACTGAAACTCCTTCTCACATGAGTGATAAAGAATAATCTAACATCCGACTAATGGATGGTCACCAAAAAAAAAAAAAAAAGCCTCATGCTATATGCTATAGTTGCTTAATGCATATTGCCATAGTCTTAAAAAACAGGTTTCTTTGGTTCTACTTCTTGCAACACAGCATTTCAATGAAAATTGATGGTTTTTTTGTCAGATGGACCGACGGGTCCAACCTCATGAATGGTATCCTCTATCTTCATGAAAAGTACACTCTGCCAAGTGGTAATGTCAACTCTGATGGCTAGCTAGCTCATTGTGGGCCATTCATGGATTTGTGGTGGATTCACAAGTATCATGGGAGTTAAAATGTTAAATCTTGATGCTTAATTTCTATATGTTAATTAGCAGCTTGTTAATGATTGAATGATTAATTAGTATCAATTAAATTTGTGGATTATACAATTGGACAAGAGCCCATCAAAAGCTGGCTCCTATATGACTGCAGCCCATAATGATTTACCCCTCACGATGCTCATACAAATAGCGATAGTTGCCTATTTTCCCAATTCCTTTCAAGCATTTGCTTTGACAATTGACACAAATGGGAATGTAAAATTTGCGTCACCTAACTCCTCTCTGATGCAAGATTTTTCTTTTTTATTTTTTTATTTTTTATTTTTCATTTTTAACCTTGGTTTTTGCGTTTTTAAGTTGTAAGTTTAACGCTTTACGTTTTATACTATCCGAAGTGACATAATAAGAATTTTCTTTTTCATATCAGAACTGTATTTGACAATTAATGTATGATTTAAATAAAAATAAAAAGAGAGAGAAAAGAGTGTGATCAGAAAACAATATAGCATTTACGTTTTGGATTAGAGTGGGAATTCTAAAGAATGGAAATTTTGAGATTATGAGTATGGAGCAGGAGTGGAAGTAAGTTGTTTACTTATACTGAAATTGGAGTATATAATCAAAATCAGAATTCAATTTATGTATTTATTTTGTCTTGAATTGAGAATAAATGGTTACAAATTATAATTTTACCCTTATTTAAATAATTATAGTTTTAATTACAAAATTAATAAAAATATGTTTGAAAAATAAATATTTATTTATTATATTTGTAAATTAATAATAATTATTAATATTCTTAATTATGTAAATCGTAATTTTTTATTTATTTTAAATTTAATTATGTAAATTAAAAATTATTGGTAAGAGCAATATAAATGAAATATTATTATTAATAATATAGTAAAAAAATAATATTTTCTTAGAATAAACTATTTTTTATTATTAATTATTAATATTAAATAAATATGATACTATTATTTTTAAATAAATGTAATAATATTATATTTTCAGATAAAAACAGTATATAGAATACTATTAATTCTCTATGAATATAATAATATTATTTTTAAGTAATTTTAAGTTAGAATCAATGAAAATTATTATTTTTAACTAAATATAATAATATAATAATTAAATAAGTTTAATATTATTTTTTAATAAATTTGAATTATAAAATAATATAATAATATTATTTAAATAAATATAATATTTATTTTATTATATTAAATTTAATAAAATAATGGTAAAAAGGAAGAGGTGGGAGTATGAATCTCACTCTTCACTCCAAAAATGGGTGGGGTACACATAGTGGGATTCCAACTCCTCCCTTAAAATATGTAAGTAAACAATGGAGTGGCATAGGGGTGGACAAAAACTGAATCGGAACAAAAAAAATATAGTTCGGTTTGATTTTTTTCAGTTTCGATTCATTTTTTTAAAGCTAAAAAATCAAATGGTTTGGTTCGATTTCGTTTTTAGATACAAAATTATAAAATCCAAACCAAACAGATATTAATGCATTTTTGTAATTTCACTACAACATATATATACACAAATTACACATGTTTGCACTCTTAGTCTCCACTCTCTCTCTTTCAACTGCCTGCACAAAGCCACAAATCCAACCCCTAAGTCCCATCTACCGGTGGTTGGTACTACCTTATTCTTGTTATTGACCTGCCGCCGTCGTTCCTTCCATCGCCAGCCACCTAGCCAAGTAATTTGCTGTCTAGCTCTGTTTTCTTTTCTTTTCTTTTTTTTAAATGGATCTATTCTTTTTTTTTTTTTTTTTGATATAGCTCTTTAATCTTTTCTAATTTCATGTTCACCTTATTTTATTATTATTATATTAAATTATTAATAATAGTTAGTTTTATTAGGTTTGTCTGGATATGTATATGTTACTGTATTTTTTCTATTTTTCTATTTCAATACTGTGCTGCCGGGTGAGGAAGTCACGAAGGTTGGAGATTATGGATGGATATTATCGTGTAGATCCCTCTCTTCTATAAAAATTTAATATGGCTTAATAATTAGGAAATGTTTGCATATAAAACTTCTGTTATGGCCCAATATTTTGGTAAAGTTTTTTAAATCCTTGACCGAAAGTCAATTGACGATTGAGTATTGTTTATCTTAATCATTTCAATAACATGTATCATTTATATGAATTTGATGTATTATTTTTTATAGTTATATTTATGTTTACTTTACTCATTTTAATTTTATTTGCGTAGATTTAATTTGGGAAGTGTGGATGTTGGAAGATATTGCAGTTGGAAGAAATTGGTAGAAAAGGGGAGCAAACTAATGGCATTTCTTATGGTTGATTTTTAATTTTTATGTTGTAATAGTTTCTTATGGCTATGGATGTTGTCTGGATATTGTTGGGTATTTGATGGTCTTTTATTTTCTTTTGTGTCATTATTGGAATTTGTTAATTTTTTTTATGCTATCATGGACTTATGTTATGGATTATATTAAGTTAATTTGGGAATGATTTGGCAATGGTAGTAATAGATTATAGTATATTTTGCTGATGTAGTAGTAATTGATGAAGTTGTAGATTAATTGATAAAATCGTAGATTGTATATGCTCTAAATATATTATATAAGTACCGAAAATGAGGAGATTATTGCATTGGGTTTGAAATAGAAAAAGATCTGAAAAACTGAATCGGGAACTGAACTGGAATTAGAATCAAAACCGAACAGTTAAGATAAACTGAAACACCCAACCGAAATCGATTGCTTAAATAAAATCGTTAAGAGAACCGAAACTGAACAAAAATCGAGAATCGAAATCGAACGGTTCGGTTTTTATTTTCATAAAAACCAAATGATTTTTTTTTAAATTTTCGAGCCCTAACCGATCCGAAACCGAAAACTTATTCTGAAATCGAACTAAACCGAGTCCATGCCCCACCCCTAGAGTGGAAGAAATCTACATTGCTCACTTCCACTTCAGTAAGTAAACATACCATGAGTTGATAAATAACAATATTTATTTGTGATGGTTTATTTTGAACTCAAATAAAGGTTAGGAATCTTCTGATTACGTGACTTCAAGCCACCAATTATGTTGCAAAGAACCGGCTATTAGACACTCATAAATTTATAATAATAATAGTAATAAAGTTGTTATCCGGAATCATAAGCTCTTTCTGTTTATGTCCAATGACACGAAAGAGCATATGCAAATAAACTTACTTCTAAATGTATATATGTAGGAAGTGTCAAACTGGCCTATTAGCTCAGTTGGTTAGAGCGTCGTGCTAATAACGCGAAGGTCGCAGGTTCGAGACCTGCATGGGCCATTTTCTAGTTTTTTAATATAAACACAGCCCTTCTTCCTTCTGTCTTAAATACAACCACCCCCAAAAGGCCCATCTCATCAGATATGTTTCTAAGCTTTTAGCTATTTGGGCTTCGCTCGAACTTGGCCATTCCCATTTTATTCGGCCCCCTTATGACAGACGTAAGTAGGGATGAAGAAAACTGAAAAACTTATCCTTTTTCTTTGTTTAGGGATCCTACTGTTATGAATCCATTTGTTTAAAAAAGAAACTTACATGTCGTGAGGGACTTAGATAATTAAATTAAATTAGAAGAGTTTTATTAAAAAATATTAATTTAATTTAAATTTTTTTAAATATTCATTCGAACACATTTTAAATTTTATAAACTCAAGGTTTATTATCTTTTTTAAAATTTTAAATAATAATTGTAATAAATTATTTATTTTACATACGTGAAAGTATTCTTTTTCTAAATAATTTTCATAAAATATTTAAAAAACTAAAATAATGTAGCTATAGAGATTTGAACCAATACTATAAAACTATTAAATAATATTTTTTAGCACTGAACTATAAGTCTTTTATGATATAAAAAATGTGTTCAAATCTTTTTTATGTAATTCATTTAGAAGGGGCTTGGGTAATATTTTAAAAGAAAAATTAATGGTTCAGAATGGGCTGAAGCCTCTCTTGTGCCTTAGTTGGGTCCGCCCATAGTGTCCAGTATATTTTTTTTGGACTGTTTGACATATAGATTTGGATTTTAAATTTTATGATGACCTTTTATAAAGATATGATTGACAGTTATTAGATAAATACAAATTCTTGAGATGCATGTTCTATTTATTACTTTCTAACATTATATTAAATTTATTACCTTCTAAATTTGTTGCCTAGATACATTACAATTACAGATTCAGCATAAAATATGAGTAAAAACAAACCCTTCAAGCATATCTCAATATTTTCACAATGTAAACGTTTTACCTTGAATTGAGAGTTGACGAAGAAGAAAATTGAGCGTTTTGACTTGCCACAGCTTGAGGCGAAGGACGGGAATGATATTGGTTTTGTTCTTTCAATATATTTGTTGGGGCTTAATTATAGCTGCTAACTTGGGTGAAAATGGCGGCTAAAATGTTGTTGTGCTTATCCAATTAAATTTGGAGATAGCTGGCTTTCGATTGATCAAAGAAAGTTGTTATTTTTATTTTCATTTGTGAATCTATTCTAAAGCCAAAAGGCAGCAGTTGTTAATGATGCTGGGATCATCTTTTAGTAATTTATATCATTATTCTCTTCCAGTTCTATCATTTCACCGGCAGGAGGAATTCATAATCATATCTGTGAGAGGGACAAGACTACGTATAATTCACTGGTTCAATCAATATTTTCACTCATTCATTCTCATTTAAAAATTGATCAATCATGAATCATGACAATGACAAAATGATGTTGATACGATAATGATAGTATAACCGTAAAACCGAAAAGCCACACAAGAACATTACTCTGATGAAAATTTAGAGATAAATAATAATAATTAGCAAAGAAGGGACCAAGGAATATATTAATCTCATAAGTGTACATCACATTTATTTACGGAAGAGTTATGCAGCCAAACTATATAACCCAAACCCACACAATGCTAGAACACTAGTACTTGATGCAAAATAAAAGAAAAGAAAAGAACATCCCTCAAAATTCAAACACAAGTACAATATAACACTACTGTCCATGCAACAGAGAAAAATGAACAATTATTGGAAAGCACTCACCATGCATGTAGACTGACTAGCAATCACCAAAATTATAATGAAAATATAGCCAAAACCATAGAAGCCCCAAACAAGAACACCACATGCTGCATGCCCATGAGACTCACTGCAGCAGAGGCATTCAATTTATTATGATCATCATCATCATTACTATCATCTCCATCCTCGACAGCAGTAGCATTCTGCTTTAGCGGTTTCAAGGGTGCCGGTGCCGGTGCCGGTGCCATTGCGGGAGGCTTAGCCCCAAAAATGCTCCAAGGAAGCAGCACCTTATCCACTTGGTAAACAGCGAGCTGCCCATCGGAGTAAACAATACTAGACACGCTAGTGTTAGTAATGCCAGTGGAAATGTTAACTGAATTGCCATATGAAGTCACATTAAGCGGATACTCATATCTGCTGTTAGTTCCAGCGTTTGTTCTTAAAGGGTTACTCAGAGTTTGGAATCGTGTTGGTGGGATATATGAAGAGAGCACATGAAACTGAATCAAGAGCTCCTTTTGCGGATCGCTGAGGGTGTTGAGGGTGCCTGAGCTGAGGCTAGAGAATGCGTTATCAGTAGGTGCAAAGATGGTCAGGCCGCTGTTTGTGTCATTCAGCTGGCGCTGGATTTGGTCACGGACTGTTGTGGCTTTTAGCAGCCGAATAAAGAGGGAAAAGTGACCGACCTTTTCGAGGATTTTGGTGACGTTGGTGGGGCCGGAAGAGGCTGGTCCTGCGTCGCCGGGCAGAACTAGAGGCGTGGGAGGGCTGGGGAGAGCTGGAGATGAAACGGGTCCTGCTGGTTGAGCTGGAGCTGCTGCCGGCTGAGCTAGAGTTTTGGAACATTGGAGGAGAAAGAGTAGGATGAGTGATACAGAAGAGATCAAAGCTTGCTTCATCATCATTTTTGCTTTGTTTAATGCAAGAACGAATATGTAATTTGTACAAGTGTTTGATGAATTTGGGGAGGAATGAAGGGGTTTATATATTATGATGAGAAGAGGGTGAGTTTAGGTGAAGTGTGAAGTTTTGGATAGCAATGCATGCAGAAACATCAGTTGTTAGCAACTCTATCTTTGTTAGATAGGATGTTTTAAGGTGAAGTGAATCGATGGAGAGAGTGATGTATATGAAAGTGTTGCAGCAACTAGTTTGCTTGAAAAGGCAGGAAATACGGAAGGATTTTATAAAGTGCTGTTTGTGCACGTAGAGATGGACATAATAGCTTTAATTTCGTTTTACTTAATTGCAAATATATTTTGGCTAAAAATGTTTTTGAGTTGTTCTTTAAATTTACAGCTTACATGAATTGCAAGGTTTTAGTTCTCTTGCAAGAGAAGTCCACAAAAATGGATGGAGATTTGTGAATTTTGGGTCAATTATTACCTTCCAATTACTTGAATATTAGCCTCCCTTCTCATGAAAATTATCTTAAATATAAACGATGCCACTCATCATCTTTAAAATTTTATGAGTTTTAATATATGGTATAACATCTTTAAAATTTTAAAAGAGTTAAGATAAAGAGAGAATCCTTATTTTAAAGCCATATAAAAATAAGTGACAATAAGAAATAAATATTACGTGCATCAAAATTAGTATAACCCATCAATAATAATATAGCAAAAATAGTACAATGACATTTTTCAGGTTATGCTTCAAACTATAATGATAGATATATTTTCAATGTGAAAAAGAATTTTTGGGCAGCCACAGTGTTAGTAAGCTACGATATCACCTGCCCATGCTTATTTGATTTTCTCTAATTTAAGCGGTTGATTTTGACAGTTAAGGTTGATTGTTTAGAGGATCATATTACAATGCATTATCTGATCATCAAGTTTTTTTTTTGGCTAGTAATAAATTTTCTGATATTTGTAACAATATTATGATAATATTTATTTCATACACAAGTTATACATACAATGATTATGCTGTTACCAAAATTCTTTTTTTTTTTTTTTTTTTATAAAAAAGTTACTTTAATATTTAAAAGCTCTTAAAATTGAGAGCAACCAGCGGGAGAACATAAGAGAAGTGGGAAGAGGTATAGAAACTGTAAATCAAAAGTGAAAACATAATATATTCGGTAGGTATATATGCATTAAACAAGAAAGGAATTTGGATTTACAGAATTTTATTTGGTAGGTATAACAGATTTGAGAATTTATTTTTGTTACTCTTTTTGTTTATGCAATAAGATCTTTTTAGGTAAATTGTACTTATATACAATGAATAAGAAGCACATTTAACTCCATCTCATCTCAAATTAAACATATCCTTCAAAATTGAACCTTCTTCTCTCGCTTCCACAATAAGAAGCTGCTATGAATTCGGCTATGGTTTTGGACGACCTCATTAATTAAACTTGAACTCATATCATTATATGTTTCTATAGAATTAAGCTCGGAGCGTCATTGGGCGTTCATATATAGTGGAAAACTGGAAATCTAAGGGCGTTTTATGTTCGTGCCTGATGAATTTTATTTTATTAGAATAAAACAAAATCCGACGGAAGAGCAAAGATAAATCCGGAAATTCTTGCAGAATTGTGTCGAATTTCACGATGAATCGAGGCAGGTCATGTCAAAGAGAAAAGGTGATACCGAGAAATCTCATTCATCATTACATTTATTGATGGGAGAGATGATCAGTCCAAACTGTCATAACCCCACAACTTGAAATCTTGTACAGTTACAAAGTGTTACATCACTAACACTTAATACATAAAAAAAAAAAAAAAAAGAAGAGAGAGAGAGAGAAAAAGGGACAAACACAAACAAAGTACAAGATTCATGCAAATGACAATAGAAACAGAGAAAAAGAAAAAAATACACAATTATTGGACAGCACTCACCGTATCGACAGATTAAAAGATCACCAACATTCAACGATAACTCAGCAAAATCACAAAGAAAACATTGCGGCAACCAAAGCAGCCGCAAAGAAGACCACATGTTGCACGGCCACGAGACTCACAGCACCAGAGACATTCACTTTATGATCATCATCAGGACTGTCATTGTCAACAGAAGCTGCAGCAGAATCCTGCTTGTCAGGTTTCACCGGGGAAGGGGCCGGTGCCGGAGGCTTAGCTCCAAAGAGGTTCCAAGGAAGCAGCACCTTGTCAACCCGATAAATGGCAAGCTGCCCATCAGTGTAAACAGTACCGGACAAGCTAGCGTTGGTAATGCCAGTGGAAATGTTCACTGAATTGGGATAAGATGTCACATTAAGAGGGAACGCGTATCTGCTGCTATCTCCAGCGTTTGTTCTCAGCGGGTTACTCACAGTTTGGAACTGTGATACCGGGATATATGTAGAGAGCACATGAAACTGAATTAAAGATTCTTTTTGGCCATCGTTTAGGGAGTTGAGAGTGCCGGAACTGAGGCTCGAAAACGCGTCATCAGCTGGTGCAAAGATGGTCACGCCATTGCTTGTGTCATTGAGCTGCTTCTCTATTTGATCAGCGACTGAGGTGGACTTAAGCAGCCGAATTAATAGTGAAAAGCGGCCTGCTTTTTCGAGGATTTTGGTGACGTTGGTGGGGCCCGATGGCGCCGGACCTGCAGCTGGACCCGGCAGGACTAGAGGTGCCGGAGGACTAGGCGGAGATGGCGCAGCAATGGGGCCTGCAGGTTGAGCCGGGGCTGCTGCTGGCTGAGCTACTAGGGTATTGGTGCAGTGGAGGAGAATGAGAATGGCAAGTGAAAAAGAGAGGAAAGTTTGCTTCATCATCATCATCATTGTTGCAGTATTTGAAAGCTGTAGCAAGGTTTCTTTGTTAGAAAAGAATGCAAAATGCTTAAAGCTAGAACGAAGAGATTAATGTACTTTGCTGCACAAAGTGTTTGATGAATTTGGAGAGGGATGAGCCGGGTTTATATTATGAAGGGAAGAGAGTGAATTTAGGTAAAATGTGGAGTTTTAGTTAGCATAAACCTCAGTTGTTAGCAACTCTTATCTTTGTTGGATAGGTGATAATAAGGTGAAGTGAATCAATGGAGAGTGTGATGTATATGACAGCGTTGCAGCAACTAGTTTGCTTGAGAATACAGGAATCACAAAAGGATTTAACAAGGTTATGTTTTGAGTAAAAACATTAATTGTGTTGCTCATGGGATTTACTGGAAAGAACATGATACAATTCCTTTAGTTGTACACTCTTTTCAGGAAAGATTGATGGAGATTTGTGAGATGGTGCCACTGGGGCCAACTTCATGAATGTTATCCTTTATCTTCATGAAAGTTGTCTTCTTTCACTATCAACAGTGATGATGGCTCATTATGGGTCCATAATTGGAATGGCATGTCCAGCATGAGCCAGGAAATCGATCTTTCATCCTCATTTTTCACTCTTCACCCTGATTCCATTGTCACATCTCACCTTGATTACACTGTCATGTCTACTTGGATATTCAGCCGAATCCAAGGTTCATAACGCTTGCGCGCAACGCGTTCTCTGCTAACTGAACCCACACATTTATAAGAACACTCATTGGGCCTACTGTTCCCTCTCGGAAATGTTCAGCTAGACTGTTGATAGCCCTCTAAAATCCTCTTAAATCCCCGTTTTATCATCATATGAATTAATCAGTTTCAGTTGGAAAGATTGGTCCTATATAAGTTACAAAGATTGGGCTGAACCAATCTTAGCTGTTGGGGCTGGCCCATTTTTTAAGAAGAATGGGATGGCTAAACCAATTAAATACAAGTTAGTTTTAACCAATCGGATTTGTGCATCTTTAGATTTTTAGGAGAGAGGATTTTGTTCCATAATTTATTTTTGAATTTAATTTGTAATATATGGAGAACGGGTTAAACATGTTTTCAATTTTATAACTGTTAAAGTAAATTTAAATTATTTATTTTGTAATTTATTTTTTAAATTCATTTCACCAAACATGTACTCTATTTATATTCTCAAAACGAAAATGAAAACGAAGGCCCAAAAACACTAAAGAACAGGCCCTTAGCATCCCGAAAAGATTTCCAATTTGCTCATTCTATGTACGTGCGCTGCTCTGGCTGCAACTTGTGTTCATTCACTCGGCATGGCCCCCGACATTGCCTTTATCTAACTCTTTACTTGCGCAATTTAATTAATATCCCACCCTCATTCACTGCATTCTCACTGCTAATATTTTGAGGGTTCGACAGGCAATAGCAGGATGGAGAGGCAAATTGGTGCTGAAGGAAGTAAACTGTGCAAGAAGCTGGGAGTTTTGATGAGGAAATGCATGTTTAGGATACTATCTGTGGGTGTCGTTCCAAATCATATTGCATTCATATTGGACGGGAACCGAAGATACGCCAAGAAGCACAATCTGGCAGGAGAGGGGCTCGGTCACAGAGCTGGATTTTTGGCTCTCATGTCTATGTTGAAGTACTGCTCCGAATTGAGTGTGAAATATGTCACTATCTACGCCTTCAGTATTGATAATTTCAAACGAACGCAAAACGAGGTTCAGTATTTGATGGATCTAATGTTGGAAAAGATGGAGTTGCTGCTTCGGGAAGCTGGTTTTGTTAGTAGATATGGTGTCAGAATAAGTTTCATAGGTAACTTAGGACTACTGAGTGAGCCTACTAGGGTTACAGCTGAAAAAGTGATGAGAGCTACTTCCAAAAACACCAAGATGGTGATTCTAATCTGCCTGGCCTATTCTTCCACCGAGGAGATCATCCATACCGTTGAAGAAACCTGCCTAGTTACAATGAAAACCCAGTCTCAAGCATTTAAGCCACGTAATCCTCAAAATGATGTAACTGAAGATGCTGATGAGCATAAAAATAAGGAGAAAAACACTATTAAGCTTGTAGATCTTGAGAAGCATATGTACATGGGTGTACATCCAGATCCTGACATCCTCATCCGAACTTCTGGTGAGAATCGCCTGAGCAATTTCCTTCTTTGGCAGACCAGCAACTGCATGTTGTATGCCCCAGCAGCACTGTGGCCAGAAATTGGTTTGCTGCACTTGATCTGGGCTGTCTTGAACTTTCAACGACACCACGCCTATTTGGAAAAGAAGAAGTAGCGGCTCTGGTATTCTTAGCCCCTACAACAGTATACTATCTAAGCAACATCATGTGATTTTTGCTCCTAGGTTCATATCATGGTGAATTTGTGGTGGAAGCTCAAACAGATAAGCGTCAGCAAATTCTGTCCTTTATGTTTGCATGGTTGGTTAGATTCTTAATGGGATAATATACTACCATAAGCCCCATGAAGGGTGGCTTTCAAAGTAAAACCATATTGGAATGTATTTAGTGCAAGTCTGGCCATATCTGTCCGTATGCATGTGATTGAAATTCCAAACTTCAAGGACAAAAGCATATAAAAATAAAAAGAAAAAGAAAAAGAAGTAATTAGAAGTTTCTGGTGTTAAATCAAAATGATCTCACCTATCCATTCTGAGCAAAAATTTACATTTCTTTTACTATGCCAATAGTCAAAACACAAAAAATTAATGGACAAAAGCATCAATACTTGATGTGCACTATGAAGAGATGGATTTTGCTGGACAAAGATACAAACTTCAATTTAACATCATTCTTACTAGAGCATACTCCATATGTTGACAATGACAGTTACGCAAGCTGGAGATTTACCGGCCCAACAGTTCTAACGAGGCAACCATCGACCTGCCATCTCCATTACAGTGTTTCAAAGGTTCTATCCTTCCCCTCCCTCCGCTAATTCTCTCTGTGCCAATGCATCCTCAGCTTTTATTTTCTCAGGAACATAATCTAGATGCAGAGAATACCATAATCGGTCAGATAATTCTTCTTATTCACAGAGATATATGTAGATTAGAGAAATAAATTACCTAAAAGAAAGTCATATTTGCTCTGTTCAGAAACAACTGCTGCTGAAACAAATAGAAGGAAGCACCTCAATACCACCTCAATTGAATACAATATCTCAAATTCTGCATTAAACAAAATGTGTGTGTGTGTGTAAATCATATCTGACATTGGTATCAGATCAAGTATCTGTCAAGTAAGAAACTAACATTTTCTTTCTAGCAGGATGCAGTCCACACAGATGGCCAATCTAGACTAAAATATAGTAACTGTTATATACAACTCAGAGGTCAAGTATGAGCAAGCTAGTTACAACATGGTCAACTAGGACAGAGACCAAAAGGGAGAACCCAAAAAGAAAAAGTCGCACTTTAAAGACCAAGATCCCAAACTTTTCAGTTATCAATGATGGCATCACATAATTCACTGCCACAATCTACATAACAATATAATTATTCAACCACATCAAATTAATCACTATACTAGAGTAAAACAACAATCAAATGTGAAATGTAGTAGGCCATGCATTTCCATTAAATTAAAAAAAAAAGAGAGAGAGAGAGAGAGAGAGAGATTGCCTAAATGCTTGTAAGCAAGCGATTTCTTACGATCCTTAGCACAACATTGATATGCATCTTCACAAAATTGTTCGAGAAACTTATCCTGCAACCAAGCAGAACCAATCACACAATGCACCTACATAAGTCTCAAATTTCAGATTTAAGCATAATAAATTTCTAACAATTTTTACAATCCCAAAATATAAAGTTTCAAAGAGGAACCCTAACAAGCAAAGAAGAGAAGAGAAAAAAGAAAGCTACCGTGGCTTTGTTAACAAGAAAAACAGCCTCCCCAGTAATAGCAAAATCAGAACTTTGAGTCTTGAAAATTCTTTTAATCCTACCCATGGGAAAACTACATACTTTGGAATCTTCATTATCATCATCATCGCGCTCTATTTTCTTTCCATTTTTATTGGTTTTCTTCTTCTTTTCATTTGCCGCTTCTTGTTCTTGGCTTCTGCTGTCTTGTTCGGTTCCCGAGTCTTGCTGTGAATCATTAATGCTTGATGAAACTGGTGTTACCACAACCTCGTTCTTGGACTCGCTAACGGTGCCGTTTTGAATCGCCGTCTTCTTGTTGTTCTTTTTTGGTTTCTTTGGACTTGGTTTTGCCTTCTTCCTCGTTTCTGCGTTTCTGGGTTTGGCTTTGCTTTTCTTTTTCTCTTTTTCTTCTTTCCTTTTCTCCGAAGAAGCCATTGGCTGTTACAGACTCTTTCTTGTGTCGAGCTTTTGTTTCTCGTTTGGAGCGAAGCTATCGTTACCCCTCCATTAGTCCATTTGTCCTCATAAAACCCCAATTCAAATAAGATTACATTAAAAATAAATAATAATTAAATAAATTGAGCAAAAAAATTTTAATTAATTAACTTTATTCATAATCAATGCTTTTTTTTTTTTTTTTCTATCCGTCTCTTTCATGATTCATCTAACCAAAATTAGTCATACAAATTTAGAATAGTTAATTATTTTTCTATTTATTACATGCTTAAAATTACTTTTAAATTATAATTTAAAATATATGTAATTTAACGTAATGATTGATATTTAACAATCTATCACTCATAAAAAAAATTTTAATTATATGTAGGACAACAACAATACTACTTTAAATTTTAATAATAAAAAATTAAGTTAAAAATAGAATAGTGTATTTAAAAAATAGATTTTTTAAAATAAAAATAAAAATAAACTGAAAAGGGGGTTTTGTGAGGACATTAGAGGGGTGCTAATAGTCCACCTCTTTCTATTCTCATCTCAGAGCCATGAAGGCATGAAACAGATATTGGGCTTAATCTAAGTACATACATCATTCTTTTGAATGCACCCACTTCTCTTGTCAAAATTGTTGATGTGTATACAATAACCCATGGTGGGTTGAATTTTTAGAGCCTGTTAGGGACAGAAAGGCTGCTTTGAGCAACGCCTATGGACAAAAATCGAACCCCAATTCAAGAACAAAAAGTCCATCTAAGCGCGACCCATTAGTTGATCAATCAGATATCTGGACTAGGTCGTTAACAAAACTAAAAAGAAAAAGATTGTGACATGGTTACATAGGCAAGATCTAGAGTGATCTTAATCGTTAAATATCTTAGCCAGAAAGCCAGAAATCTTAATCGTTTAACATTCGTTTTCTGAAATGATACAAGTATGAACATTAAATTGTGGTTGTTGTGGAAAAAGGAAATTGGGAATCGAAATAAAGGCACCGACCCCACGGCCATTCAATTAAACTCTTGTGCAATTCCAGAGGTTACATCTCCCCATCACAGCCATTATTCTTAAATCTGAATTTGTGAGTGTTTTGTAGTGTTTCTCGGATTATAACTGTGTACCAATTTCATAACATTAAGGGTGTCAAAAAAACCCGCCCGGCCCGGACCCGGACCGGACCTGGACAATTCGGTCCGGGTTTTACCCGGACCGTATATGTAAAAAACCGGACCCGGGTTTTACATTTCAAGGCCCGGATGTTTCCGGGTACGGGTACGGGCAAGGGATTCAAAACCCGGAACCCGGCCCGTACCCGGTTTTTTAATAAATATAAAAAAAATTTAAATGAAAAATTAAAAATCCAAATATAAAAATACGGATACCCTATAGAAATACAGATAAATTTGTACTGTTGGGAGTTGATTTTGCGGGTTAGGAAGCCCGGATCAAAAACCCGTGCCCGGGAGGGGCCGAGCTTGACCCGGCCCGTATGTGGAAAATCCGGGTTTAAACCCGGGTCCGGGCATACATTATGCTCACCCGGGCCGGTCCCGGGCAGCACCAAACCCGGACCGGACCCGGGATTTTGACAACTCTACATAACATGTGAAATCGGTAACATATATTACCCATCAAAATTAGTAATAGACTACTCCACGTAACATTTACTTTCGCTATCGATTTCAAGTTGTTACTTCAAATAATTGTAAGTTGTCACTTAGGAAATGGCATTTAAGTGGCGTTGTGCCAACACTTAATAAATCAACTTTCTTCATAAAGTGGTGACTGTTGGGAAGGAGCAGTGAAAGAGAAAAAAATAAATGTCAATTATTTCTTTTACTAATTATGAAGGGTGCTGTGCAGTGGGAGCAGCGGCTAGTTGAAGCCTTGACCTTGGGGGCATTAATAGATGAGATGACAACTTACGTCGATCGAGGCACCACCGTCCATTTCCCCTACGACACTAAAAGGTCAACAAATACGACCACTTTAAGCTTTTGATTGTCATTTGTTCAAATTGTCAAGCTAAAGCACATGTATAATAGCAAACAAGGATCGCATGGTGTTGATGCTAGTCTCCAATTTTGATTTATTCGGCGCAACCTTTTTACTCAATGACTCGGTTGAAATATAATGTTGTTGATAAATGAAAATATTTAAGAGGTTTTATTCTAGTTAATTAATTAATGCTTTTTTTTCTTAATAATATCGAATTTTGCTATAGTTTATTTAGTAATTTCTTTTTTCTTTTTGGACTAAAACATCTACGAAATCAATATACTTCGAAGCTAGTATTTATGTTCGCTGTTTAAGGAACTCAAACTCTTTTCTTAAGAGATTAAAAATAGTAACTCGAATTTAACCCAAATTAATCAACTATTACTAAAAATTATAATTAAGATTTATTCTTAATGACAATGATAATTAAAAAAAAAATGCTACGAGGGTGACACGTCCAATGAAACGCGTTATATATATATGTGTGTATATGTGTGCGTGTATGTATATAAAATCACAATATAGATGATGAACCTAGCTACCTACTCGTCTTGTTTAACGCTCAAACAATATCACCGCAAGATCGTGATGAATATGAGTCATACAGACGACGTGTAGCACCAAACCAATTAAATATAAAATAAATAATAATATGTACTAAAAAGATAATGATTCGGGGAAAAAAAAAAGGCAAAAAGGAAAAAGAAAGAGAGATTGGATGGAATTTTTGATAACGACTACAGCTCTGTTCCAAGACTAGCGCCAAGGGCGGAGGACGCGTTTGAGTAAGAACTTTGTCTTTGAATTGATGACATTAGCTTGTACCCAAAAAGCAGCAATAATAATAATAATAAATTATTAAACAAATTAATCCTTGCAAACAATTGTAATTTGATGATTAGGATGAGCAATGCCCATTAATTAGTGTGTCTTGGAAGAGGGCACGGACTGACCAATGATTTGTCTTGGGTCTGTAAAATTCTTGGAGCGCATGGGAAAGAGTGAGTGGAGTGATTGGGTGGATTTTGGTGGAATCTGAGTGAGCACACAGGCACTAGTCTAGCCATCTAAAGCATTGCGGCCATTGGCACTCCCATTTTTGCACCGACAGCAAGTACTCCATTCTTGCCTCACATCATATGCCCACCTCTCATTCATTTGTCACTCATACCCACACCATTCAATCATTAAAGCACTACAGAATTAAGTGGTTCGTATCATGACTTGAGTGGTGAGTCATGTCTAGGCAATTGTTTTTTCTTTTTCTTTTTCTTTTTCTTTTTTTCCAAATATAAGTGTACGTAAGGAAATTTATATCCTATGACGGTGCGGTGTCACCTTAAGTTAAATCATCAACATTATGATTACTTAGCAATCGATTAATACGAATAAACAAAAGCTGTCTCTGGGCTGGGCCGTTTTTGTCCGACGCTGTGAGTGAGCTCCTGCTTGCTCTTGTTCCTATTCACATAGATAATTGAGACGGTCTGTTGCCACCATAAAAAAAATAAAAATAAAAAATGAAAAATGAAAAAACCTCCTATGTCTTTGCAAATTGCAATAACGTGGATGTAAATATAGTAAAGATTTTTACTTTCAGACAAACAATCAATTATCACTTAATCAATGTTACGTGGCCGTACAATCATGGCATAAAATAAGTGGCAGAAGAGGTGGCCCTACACGTGCACAGACAAACTCTTGATCCTTTCTCCACTGCAATTTCTGCATTTGGTTTTGGCCACTACCATGCACATGAATCATCATTATCAACAAATGAATGCCCGACCAAGCCAAAAACTCTTCGAGTACGGAGGAGCTTACGTTAGCTTTGAGTGTTTCTGCTCCATCTTCTGATTCGTCTTGATTCTTGTACGGCTTGTTTTCGTTCAGGTTTGGCAGAATTGACAAGTTAAAAAAAACCAGGAAGCAAAAACCAAAGCGAGGACAAGACATAAAGTAAAAGCAGGCAAATGATGCAACAAAAGAAAGCGTTTTCAAGTCATTAACCACTGTTTTAAGAAACTAAAAGCACAATCTTTTTATTTATAAATTACGAAGAAAGCACAAGATTTTTCAAAAGAAGAGCAGCGTAACGTAGTACTTTTATTATACTATTGTACTAGTTTTATGATGGCAAGCAAAGAGATTCTGCTTCTCGTTCTGTGCTGGGGGCTCGGAGTTCTTGCCACGACGTCGTTTGGTACCAATGTAACGTACGATCACAGAGCAGTCGTCATTGATGGCAAACGTAGAGTCTTGATATCTGGCTCCATTCATTATCCGCGCAGCACTCCCGAGGTCACATATACTTAATGATCAAATGAAATTAAGTTCATTATTTCATTCCACGACGTTGTTTGGTTCCAATGTTTGTTTGTTTGTTTGTTTGTTGTGTAGATGTGGCCGGACCTTATTCAGAAATCCAAGGATGGAGGCTTAGATGTGATTGAGACTTATGTTTTTTGGAATGCACACGAACCAGTTCGAAACCAGGTTTTGTTTCCCATTTTTATTTTTCTGTTTTGTGTTTGGTTGCTAAGAAAATGTAGGAGAAAAAGGGAAACTGTAATCTTGTTCCGGGGTGGTTTAATATTTGGTAATTTCCGAAGTATATATGTCTGCAAATTTTTTTTTAAAAAATTTAATTTTTTGGTGAAGTGCAGTATAATTTCGAAGGAAGATATGATTTAGTTAAGTTCGTGAAGTTGGTAGCTGAAGCTGGTCTATATGTTCATCTTCGCATTGGTCCATATGTTTGTGCTGAATGGAACTATGGGTAAAGAGATTTTTTTAATTTTAAGTTAATTGTTCTTTTTTTGGTCAATTTAATGGGACATGTTTGTAAAAGTTTGTATTTTTACGTTGGAAATTTTTGGCAGAGGATTCCCTCTTTGGTTGCATTTTATACCTGGGATTCAGTTTCGGACTGATAATGAGCCATTCAAGGTTTTTACCATATCAATTTTCTGCTTTCACGATGTTAATTATTGGTGTTTATTAGTTGAATTATAGGTTGCATTGTTCTGTTATCTGTTTCAGACTGAAATGCAGCGATTTACGGCTAGAATTGTGGATATGATGAAGCAAGAGAAACTTTATGCATCTGAAGGAGGACCCATCATTTTATCACAGGTTCCTTTTTTTGCTCTAAGTAATCTTTTATTGATCGAGGTGTTTGATTTTCATTGTGCGTCATCTTTAGTGGTTGCAACTGCAATGATGGATATATGATTAATTTGACTTTATGTTATTGAGCAACAATATCAGTGATAATATTTTCTTTCCCCTTTTTTTAATATCAGATTGAAAATGAGTATGGAAACATTGATTCAGCTTATGGAGCTGCTGGCAAAAGCTATATCAAATGGGCAGCAGGTATGGCTCTATCTTTGGATACTGGAGTGCCCTGGGTCATGTGCCAGCAATCAGATGCTCCTGATCCCATTGTGAGTTATTTGTTCATTTGTTTTTGCCACTTAGGATTCTAAATGGTGTCTCTTATGCTTTATATGTAACGCCCATTTTTCAATTACTTACAGATCAACACCTGCAATGGCTTCTACTGTGATCAATTCACCCCAAATTCCAACAACAAACCCAAAATATGGACTGAGAATTGGAGTGGATGGTATGGTGTCTAACTTGTTGATTCTAATGATTTTGTGCATCGTTGAGCTGCCCCTTCAGCTAGATTGGCTATTTATCTCTTCATCTCTTTACATGAAATTAGTCACTAGTGTGGTTTCTTATAATTTGTAATGCTAGGTTTCTTTCCTTTGGTGGTGCTGTACCATACAGACCTGTGGAAGACCTTGCATTTGCTGTGGCAAGGTTTTTCCAGCGAGGTGGAACCTTCCAGAATTATTATATGGTAATGCAGTGTTTTGTGAGTTTTTGAGTCTTGAACATAGTTTCCGATGCTTGTGACTTCGACTATTGGACAAAGTACAGAATCATACTGACAAGAACATTGTATTTCATCATATTTGCTTCGGTTGCAAAATTTCCCAGTACCATGGTGGAACTAACTTTGACCGGACTAGTGGTGGGCCCTTTATCTCGACAAGTTATGATTATGATGCTCCACTTGATGAGTATGGTACGCAATCTGTTTACTATTGTTCCTCAATATCCGCTTGTCACAGGAAGATAATTGGCAGTATGCTTCCTTATGAATATTGTGGTCAATGTAATGCTAAAAGGTCATATGCTATGTGCTCATAATTTGTTAAATGGAAGATGAGACAATTATTCAGTGCTGAGATTCTAAAGATATTTCTCTTAGTTCCATCTGTGAATGATTTCAACCTCTTCTATTGTTGTTTCAGGACTTATCAGACAACCCAAGTGGGGCCATTTGAAAGACCTCCATAAGGCCATAAAGCTCTGTGAAGGAGCCATGGTGGCCACTGATCCAACATATCCATCTCTAGGTCCAAATTTGGAGGTATGAAAATCTTGAATGAATTAATGCATGAGAACATCAGTTATTTTTACCACTTCAATGAATTTTGTAGTTGTACTTCTTTAAGCCCTCAAAGTTTCCGATACTGTTGAAACATGTTAATACTCGTCAATTTTCATTGCGGGGTTGATTGCTTATATTTGCATATATTCCTACCTTGTTCCATATATCTTTACCTTTTATCAAAGTAATTAAGGAACCCATTTCTTGTGCTAAAGATTTAGTCATGAAGGTGATACAGCTTCTTCTGAATGGGTCATGGTTAAAGAATTGGTTTTTAAGTAACACAATATCTTTTTTTTTCCCAGGCAACTGTTTATAAAACAGGATCAGGATTATGTTCTGCTTTTCTTGCCAACATAGGCACAAATTCTGATGTAACTGTAAAATTCAATGGCAACTCTTATCTCTTGCCTGCATGGTCCGTGAGCATCTTACCAGACTGCAAGAATGTAGTCTTTAATACTGCAAAGGTATGCCTTGTTAGCTTCATTATGATTTTTTCTTAGTTTTATCAGAATATGTTTCCGTCAGCTCGCACCATGAGAATTAAGTTGTTTTTTTTCTTTTCTTTTTTTTTTTTTTTTTTGAGACAGATAAACTCTGTGACCATGGTTCCAAGCTTCAGTCGTCAATCTTTGCAAGTTGCTGCCGATTCTTCTGATGCAATTGGATCAGGCTGGAGTTACATAAATGAACCTGTAGGCATCTCAAAGGATGACGCATTTACAAAACCTGGATTATTAGAGCAAATAAATACTACAGCTGACCAAAGTGACTACTTGTGGTATTCATTAAGGTATAACAGTCAAGTAATTTCACTGCTGCTTTCTTAAGGCGTAATTATTGCCTTTCTAACCAATTTTCTTTGACGTTTTAAATATTTAAAAAGCTTGTTCTGGTTGCAAATTGCAGCACTAACATCAAAGCTGATGAACCTTTACTTGAAGATGGATCTAAAACTGTTCTTCATGTGCAATCACTTGGCCATGGCCTTCATGCTTTCATAAACGGCAAGCTTGTAGGTGAGGAATAAAAAATAATGTAGTAAGAAACTTGTGTTCTAATTTTACATGTCACATTTTTTTTTCAATTACTTTGTTTTGTTTCCTGGAGATCCTCATTTTGGTAAATTGTGATATTAGCTCCCTATTAGCCCTGGTGAACAGAGATCCTTATAGAGCCTCATCAAAAGTAATTTAGATGATGTTCACGGTTCCTTTTAGCACTCTTAACTGTGGCTGAACTCTCACCAAAACACTGATCTTCTATATAATAACAATTGGAGCATTTGCAGGAAGTGGATATGGCAGCAACAGTAATGCTAAGGTTTCAGTGGATTTTCCCATCACACTTGCACCTGGGAAAAACACAATCGACCTCCTGAGTTTGACTGTTGGACTTCAGGTTAGACCCCCCTGCATAAAGCGAAATTCAAGGGCTTAATACCCTGGCACTCTATTTTCAAGGTGACAGAATGTGAGTACTATCTGATGCATTCTGTATTTATCTATACCAGAATTATGGTGCTTTTTATGAAACATGGGGAGCAGGGATCACTGGTCCAGTGCAGCTGAAAGGTTCGGGAAATGGAACTAATATTGATCTCTCTTCACGGCAGTGGACATATCAGGTCAGTTTTTGTTTGCCGTAATGTCCCAATATTCATTACTCAGTGGAAAGTATTTGCTGAAGAGAAAACATTTATTCAACGCATGTCGATTGCAATTTTTCTAGCTAAAGGACCAAACAAATTAAATAATGTATACTTTTAGATTAGCTGACCATATTAGTCTCCAGAAGGTTAAAGAGCAACAATATTGAATCTATCTATATTTGTCATTGGGAGTGCAGACCGGGCTTAAAGGGGAGGAACTAAATTTTCCTAGCGGCAGTTCACCACAATGGGATTCAAAATCTACCTTGCCCAAGCTGCAGCCCTTGATCTGGTACAAGGTAATTTTTATTTTTTGTTATATATTTTTACAGTGTGCATCAATTGAAGAATCTCAATGTGGGAATCAAGAATTTCTGATAAGCTACAATATTTAGTTTGGTCACGTGTTAAAAGCTTTGTGTTGGTTGTAGTTGATTATTCAACCTTTGTGTTTGTTTTATTCGTGCATTTCAGATATTTAAAACGTGTTAAAACCTTTTTATCTTTATTTATTGATACTTGAAATAGAGATGGCTGTTGACTCAAAAGATGGACTGTGTAGCTTTATGGAACCAATTGCATAGATACTAACAGAACGCTATATATGTTGATTTAGACAACATTTGATGCCCCAGCTGGAGGTGAACCAGTTGCAATAGACTTCACAGGGATGGGGAAGGGTGAGGCATGGGTGAATGGACAAAGCATTGGGCGTTACTGGCCAACCTATGTCTCCCAAAATGGGGGTTGCACCGACTCTTGTAATTACAGGGGAGGTTATAGTTCAAACAAATGCCTTAAGAATTGTGGGAAGCCATCTCAGTCACTGTAAGTGCTCGTACATGGAAAAAAATTCTCATGCACTTCCAGGAATTTTGACTCTGATATCATCTATCTCACAGGTATCATGTACCCCGTTCGTGGTTGAAATCAAGTGGAAACACACTTGTTTTGTTTGAGGAAATCGGAGGGGATCCAACAAAGATTGCTTTTGTTACAAAACAAATTGGAAGTTTATTATGCTCACATGTGACAGATTCTCACCCTTTACCTGTAGATATGTGGAGGTCAGATTTAAAAATTCAAAGAAAACCAGGGCCAGTACTCTCACTGGAGTGCCCAATTCCAAATCAGGTCATTTCTTCAATCAAATTTGCAAGTTTTGGAACTCCTCTCGGCACGTGTGGGAGTTTCAGCCGTGGACGATGCAGTAGTGCAAGGTCTCTTTCCATTGTACAGCAGGTATGATCTCTCTCACTCATTTGATAGAAATGCCAGTGTCCCTTCTCTTTAGCTCCTTTTCAATGAAACTTACATGAGTCTGTACTGACAAGAGTTTACTTCTACAGGCTTGTGTTGGAGCCAAAAGTTGTAGCATAGGAGTATCTGTTAATACATTTGGGGACCCGTGTAAAGGAGTAATGAAGAGTTTAGCTGTAGAAGCTTCTTGTACCTGACGAGATGGTGCTCTTAAGCATTGACTTTTTGTGGGCTATTACCAAAGTGATCCAGAGTCTAATTCGAATAAGATTTGTAATGCTTGCAAAGTAAAATGTACTTTTCACCAAGGAAAAAAAGGGAAAAAGGAACACCACAGTATCACCGTAAGGTGTATTTTATTAGAAAATAATAATAACAATAAAAAGTCTTTACCTACTTTGAGAGTGCTCTGATCAATGTGCAAGAGTATTGATGCCCCGAAGATAATTGGTAAGTGCACAAGCCTTAAGCCTTTCTCAGACTGCAAGGATAGCTCATAGATGAAAATTATAGCCAATTTGATTTGCTTCGAGCAGTGAAAGCAAGAGATCATTGGTTCAAGACTAAAGAAATACCTTTAATATGAAGGTGGAGAGGCGTGCGGACGTGCGGTGATGCAACTGAAAAAACATGATAACTGACAAAAGCATTATCTTGGACTTTCCGTAGCCCTTTAAACAAGATGCAAGTATTTAGATTGACAAGATACAAAACTTTAGATTCCTAAAGAACAAGAAAATTGCAAAGAGCAAAACATGAGCCCTTATTTGTGCTTGTGCTACAAATACACTGACAAGAAACACAACTTTATATGCAAGTATTTAGATTGACAAGATACAAAACTTTAGATTCCCAAAGAACAATAAAATCGCAAAGGGCAAAATATGTAGCCCTTATTTGTGAAACAAATGCACTAACAAGAAGCACAACATTATTCATTGTTTATCAGTATTGAGCTACAACTTCAATTGCAGATCCGGGTTGCCGCTGGAATATGCAAAAATTGCAGAGAGGCGAATATAGAGAGAGCGTTTGGTACTTGTCCTCCCCGCCCATCATCGGCATGGGAACTCCTCTCTTGACAGGGCTAACATAGTTTGGCCTGTAAGTCTTTCCCAGAACTCCCTCAACAAGCTTAGATAGGTTTGAAAATCTGAACTGTGTCTCCAAGTGAGCAAAAGCATCATCAGCTGGGAGTTGGTAGTTGTGAGTCCTGTTTTCTTCCGCTCCAATCGGTCTGATCTTCACATCCATTTCCAGGAGGCCAGATACCGTGACTCTTACACTGTTAGTATCATCAGTTCTTTCAACCACAACTTCTCTTCCATCATTTATCCTCCATTCAGCCTCTCCATCAGTGGGAACATCAACTGTCTGACCATCCCATCTTACACTGAGAGCATCAACATTATCATCCCAATGTGAGACTCTATTGGCGGCAATCACAAGAGTGTGAGTGTCAAACATGACAGCAAGAGCTTGCACCCATGTAAAGTCTCGAGTTCTTCCCTGTGGTCTAGTTCCAATGAAGTGAGCATTGATTTGGAGATTGTCATCTGAAACTATGGCAAAGTTTCCTCCCTTTGCTCCATGGAAGTAAAACATAACCCCATCACCACCAACAAACCTAGGATCGTAGCAAAGAGATCCATACCCATTGCAGTTCGGTTTTCTCCCTAACAAATACCAATATATTAGTTAGCAAGCATCGTTACGGCGTCACAGCATATTTTGTGGGGATATCAGAATGGGTTGATGTTAAATTCGGCTTACCTAAAGTGGGTTACTATAAAGGTCAGTAAATGTCATTTTTGACATGGCACACAATATCAAAACCAGAAACTTATGCACCAAGCACGCCAAATAAAGGGAAACAGAACAATTGGCATGCATTTGAATCTTTCAAGATTTTACAACATAATGCCAAGTTAACCAGTGAAACTATATGGGTCTGAACCTACATAATAGAATTATCCAGAAACTTAACCTGCAGCAAGTGCACTTTTTCTAATTCTAAGTATGCCTATCAATTATCATACGATAGAGAGAAGAGATGAGGGTGGATTAGTGAGTATGCTTACACTTGCAAGTGACTTCACACTTGCTACTGCAGTCAATGAAGCATCCCTTCCTCTTCCTATTCTGCCTTGGCTTCCTCTTCGGGCACTGAGATGGACACACGAGCGTTTTCATGTTACAGGCCCCTCTTGCCTGACAGAAAGCTCGTTCCTGCCCTGACGTTAGGGGTGTTAACAAGGAGTAATGTGTTGAAGCAGCATCAAACGCACCCTTCTTCCCATTGTTCTTGTTGTTATGGCTGTCCAAATTCGCACCACCTTGACCTTGGACGAAACTAGCTTCCATCCAAATTAATGCTAGCATGAAAGCTACCAGAATACTTGAAATTCTTGTATCCATATCTCCTTGCATAAACTGCTAGAGATTGTATTTATTTCACTTTTCAACTACTCTGCATAAAATGGGATGCAAGTCTATTTAAAGGAGTTGGCATAGGAATAACAGGAGCAAGTAGGCCTTGGCGTTCGGCTTCAATCATGTGAAGTTGCTTCTTCCTGTAACCAGACAGTTGAGTAACAGCTCTTCTTATATTATTCTATGTTTCTCTATTGAGGATGTCGGCTTGACTTGATGCTTGTAATATTTTTCATGTAATTTCTTAGAAACTGCAGAAACATATTTACCCCTGCATTAAATTGCTTGATCTATCTATTTTTGATGTGCAAAAGACTATAATTATCTTTGCAATACATTACTTAATCAGTTGCAATGATTTATTGACCACCTATCCCCTACGTGAATTTTTGCTTAGATCGTAAAGGGAACCTGGTTCTGCAATAATACGCGAAGTGGAAACTTAGAAAATTAATAAATTGGAAGGGTTTATTGAGATGATAGAGATGATCCTGATATCCACATCCTCTTACACAAAATACTAATATCGACGTTCATATTGTTTTACTTTAATAAAAGGAAGTTTAGGCTCCGTAAACTTGATTGGTAACTTAAAGTGTACGGTATTTTCTTGACCATTAAAAGAGTAATGATCGTATATAAATAAGCAATTAGCCTCTTCTGACACTCAAGCTTTGCTTGCATGAGCTTTGTTACTTAAGAATTACTTTATGATTACGATGAAGTACACGTGATTAGGCGGCTTGATCTAATATGCGTTGGATCCCATTATAGATAATGCTATGGGACCATCAAAATCAATTACTAGATCATAGAAAGAAATAAAATTTTGTGTATATAGTCTTTATCTAGTGCGGGTGTCTTCATTTTTTTTTTAATGTGAACATGCTTTTAAGTCATGCAGTTCAATAGAGTTAATTTTTAATACTATTATATTGTACGCTTTATAATGTATTGAAAATTAACTTTATTAAGGCGGATGGCTTAACAAAGTGTCTGTATTAAAAAAAGCGAGCACCATGTGAGAATTATTTTATATATATATATATATAGATAGATAGATCTTGTTTTGCAATCTTAATTACATTGCAGTTTCTTTATTCTATGGGATGTGAGAAAGCTTTGGAGTTCACTAATTTATATGAATTCAAAACATACATTGAAGTTGCAAATGTGACTGGTTCAATGATAACTGTGACATGTCCGCATCCCTTCACCAGGTAACATGGTTTCTGCAACCAAATTAGTTTCGAAACTAATGTTGTAAAATGCACTTCTTGAAAACACTTGTCAAGGTAAAAAAAATCTATCACAAAGTGCTGGGTCATTTTGACACCATTTAGCATGAAAGGCTGATGATATTATTAGCCTTTCTTTTCGGCTGGTCTTTCGGATGAAACTGAATGCTATACATGTATACATCTTAATTTCTCCGATCTTGAACGCACAAGTACTGAATTTATTAGAAAATAATGTAAAGGGGCAACTTTTAGTGGTCTTTATTTGTTTATTAAATAAATTGCGAATGAAAACAAGACACTCTGATCCATTCATTTAGGTACATCTTTGATTCTACAATACAAGAAGAACAGTTTCATTTATTTTTCTTGCAATTCATCACCCCTTGAAATGCGTACTTTATTTTTAGATTGATGCAAACCCAGATGGCCTTTGGAATCTGCAAGCCTTGCAGAGAGGAGAATAGAGTGATGGAGTTTGGTACTTGTCTTCACCGCCCATCATCGGCATTGGCACCCCTCTCTTCACAGGGCTAACATAATCTGGCCTGTAGGTTTTGCCCAGAACTCCTTCAACAAGATCACTCAAATTGGTGAATTTGAACTGAGTCTCCAAATGAGCAAAAGCATCATCATCTGGCAACTGATAGTTATGAACCTTGTTCTCTTCTTTGCCGATAGGCCTAACCTTTATGTGCAATTCCACGAGGCCAGCAACTTCAACTCTCACATTGTTGGTATCATCGGTTCTTTCAACCAGCACTTGTCTTTCATCAGCATTAGTCTTCCATTCTGCATCACCATCAGTAGGGATGTCAATGGCTTCGCCGTTCCATCTTATTGAGAGAGCATCAACATTGTCATCCCAATGCGAGACTCTGTTTGCTGCAATGACGAGAGTGTGTGTATCAAACATGACAGCAAGGGCTTGCACCCACGTGTAGTCGCGAGTCCTTCCTTCAGGTCTGGTACCAATGAAATGAGCATTGATTTGGAGGTTATCGTCTGAGACAATTGCAAAGTTTCCTCCCTTAGCTCCATGGAAATAGAACATCACACCGTCTCCACCAACAAAGCGAGGATCATAACACAGAGAGCCATATCCATCACAGTTTGGTTTCCTCCCTGCCCAATAACATAAAATTTGATACGTCAAATGAGCATGCCATGTCTAAAACTTAAATGAAAAGAAATTAAGATGACTAATTAAGCAAGTACGTAGGTATGCTTACACTTGCAAGTAGCTTCACATTTGCTGCCACAGTTGACAAAACATCCCTTGTTCCTCCTGTTCTTCTTAGGCTTTTTCCCAGGACACTCAGCAGGACACACAAGGGTCTTGAAGTGGCAAGCTGATCCTTTACCTTTGCAAAAGTGTCTTTCCTGTCCAGAAGGCAATGGTGTCAGCACATCATAATCTGTTGTATGAGGATCATCATCCTTTCCCTTTTTGTTTCCTTTTCCATTGCCCTTGTCTTTGTTTCCTTTTCTATTGTCATCACCCTTGTTGGCATTTCCATTGCCCTTACCATTGCTCCCATTTCCGTTGTCATCACCTTTGTTCCCATTTCCATTGTTGTTGCCATTCCCATTGTTGTTACCGTTGTTTGCAGCAAGAACAGCTTCTGTGCCGATCAAAAAAACAAAGATGGCTACCAAAATATATGACTTTCTCCTGGCCATTTTCTATTGATTAAACTGCAACTGTTTATCTTATCCAATTCTTAATATTCAAATGCCAGACAAATTCACAAGTGACGAGAAGACAAGCATGGAACTGAAACATTTATAGAGAATTTGAGGAGTAATTCAAGTCCTTTAAGTCAGTCGTAACTTTTGGTACATCTTTGCTTCATCATGGGATAATACATTTTCAAATGAACCAATTTTGCTTGTGAGTTTATACCAAATAGCTGTAAAGTAGATTTTGCTTCTGATTATCAGTTTATGGAACTTAATTATTGAATAAAAATGAAACAATATTCAGGTCATCGTGATCACAATTAAGATTTGCTTACTACTACAACAACTAGTGGAATATAATACCACTTTTGAAGAGTTACTTGGGGAAGCATAAACAAGAATATCAAATTTTGGTTAAAAGAACCTAACATGTAATGGCCGTCGGTGAGAGAGTTCAAACATTGATTAAAGTGAAATCTACAGTAAAATTACTTTTCTTTTAAAGTAATTATCTCTTTTTGCGTTTTATGAAATCTGAAGCAGTAACTCTTTGTCCGAATCTATTCACTTGGGCTGTAGTCCGGTGGTGAGCCCTTTGGCATCACAACCCTCAGGTTAGGGGTTCGAGTCGCCATATACTCAAAAATTTCCATCAATTAAGGGGTGCGACTATACCAGCACTAATGCACCGGATCCCAACAGAATTCCGCAGTTAAGCGTGCTTGGGCAAGAGCAGTACTAAGATGGGTGACCTTTATATAAAAGACTTGTAGTTTAGTGGTAAAAGTGCTATTTAATGATTTTATCACAATGTTTTGGCGTCGGCGTCGAGAATGAATGGTTTTGGTTTAGGTCCCCCTCCATATGTTTTTTTTTATTTTATTTTAATAATCTACAGGTAAGGGGGTCCCGCCTAACCTCCCCACCCTTGGGTGGTTTTTAAATTAAAAAAAAAAAAAAAAACTCTTTGTCCGAATTTCAAAAGATTGCAAACGCCAGCAAAACGTAGATTTCTGATCCACTATTGATTTCTTATTTGCTTCGATAAATCGAAGAAAATGCTCTTACCGAATAGCAAGCCGCAAGTAAGTCAATGAAAGCATCTTATGTAGGAAGCATATTTGACAGAATATATTAGAAATTATCATATTTAAGTTAATTTAATATTTAATATTTTATTAAAATTTATCTTATTTTATTAAATTTATTTGAGTTCCATTTATAATTCTAACTTAATTAAGATTTTAGATAATTTATTTTATTTGAGAAGAATTAGTACTAAATTAGCAATTAGTATAAATAGGGTTGTTATTCATAATTTATGGTAATACACACAAGCTTTTTATTAATAATATGCAGTATTTTTTCAATTGAGATATGTTCTCCTTTGTGAGAACTCATTTCTTAAGTTTTCAATAACGTACGCTAAAACGAAATATAATATCGCTTCTGCGCTGCATCAGCGTCAAGAAAGGAAGAAGTCGTCACCTGCATATAAAGACACCCAAAATTGCAGAAAAGAGCCAGGCTGTGAAGGCTTTGCATTGTATGCCCTGCAAGCATGGATCCCAATCTGCTACACCACACCCTTTTGCCAACGTTTTGTTTACGCAGTAATCATGTGAAGGCTTGTATATTTGGTCTTCGTCCTGGGATCCTACAATAATAATAATAATAATAAATCATTATTAAATTATTTACCTATTTATAATTGCATTCATAATTGCTGTGGTTAAAGATTCCTCGTTGACATTTGAGAGAAGCTTTAATTTGTTTAATGGATACATATATATTACGAATTGTGAAATTCTTCAGGGCGGCATCAAAGCCGACCTTTCATTTCATAAGCAACAATTGTTATGGTGTTGCTTGCATGCATGTGGGAATCTGTCGACCAATTCAATCATGCCACATATTACAGAAATGCGTCAATAATAAATTAAAATAAAAAAATAAAGAGTTAAACATCATACGCTGTAAACAGAATATTTAAATTGCAAATGCAAAGGATATCAGAGGCAATTAGGCATGCACATATACACATATCCTCTGTACGCTGCCTTTTGACAGAACCAATCACAAAACAACTGCAAATGAACCACTTAATTGCTTTTTTCAAATATTGAAATTTTAACGTCATATACATACACAACATTGGATGCAGGACCAAATATCTGTCTTAACAACGGCCTGAGAAGAACCTTTCGACGATGGAGATTATACTTTCAAAAAATTTTGAACGTCATATGTAAAAGCTTAAGGCTAACTATTGGGTAAAAGAAAAGAAGATTTAAGAAAATGTGATGAAGATGACTAATAGCTGTCTCACTGCCACGACTGAAATATAGGAAGATCTATCTTAGGTTGTTGGTTGAACCCTAGATCCTCTCCTCCAACCACAACAATGCTGCTTGAGGCCCTTTCGCCACCACTTGATGTCCCTTCCCCAACCTCGCTCGTCATTTTCAGAAAGTAACTATGCCTGCACAAGAAAGTTTCCTTTTACTCAAATCGAATCATAAGAATAGAAGCCACTTGAAAAATTATATACCATCGAGTATCAGCTGTCAATTCAGGATGGAAGGCAGTCCCAAGCAAATTCCCTTGCCTTACAGCAACAATTACTTTCTTTTCAGGCATAGCATTCTCCTGAGATACCCAGTGATACAATAAATAAATTGTAAAAAGTGACAGCGACAAGACATTACGATGAATTATCAGTGCCACTAAACCACTGCTGGCAAATAAATCACAAAACTAGAAGGGCATAAGGCAAACCTCTTGTATTTCAACAGTAGAACTCGAATACAAGACCTTGTTTGATGGTACAGGATAATCAGCTAGCACATCAACATCCGGCCCCACATCAAGGACAGCAGGAGCGCGGATGAAAACTCCACGAAATGTCTCAGGACCACCCTCCTGAGAAGCAAGCACCGGCACAGACAGCTGTGCCTCAAAGCTTTGAATCTGAAAAACAAAATGATTTTATTAGTGGCATAAGAAACAAATCACTACTCATAGAAACCCAGTATTATGTGTTTTGTGAAATAAAAACATGCTGCAGAAAAAGATAAAAAATAAAAATAAGAGTCAATGTTGAAAACCCTTGCAAATCACTTCTGACATGTGTATTTGTTTGGAAGTATGAGGTAATTAGCCTTCGAATTGGAATTTAATGGATTTAGAGATAATCTTCTTGTAGAAAGTTTATACATTAGCATACTCAATTCTGCAAATCTAAATTTGTGCTACCAAATGCAGCATAAGCAATTCATGATGTTCAAATTTTGATTCTAACAAGTTCTTCTGGATTAACGTTCCACCATACTCTGCAAGAATAATCTTGGATGTTCATCGAATTACAAGACTGTGCGAGCAAATTCAACAGCATAAATGAGCACATAGACGTTACTGAAATCACCACTATAAATATGAAAATTGAAATAACAAAATTTCATTGGATCATGTGACTCATCCAATCATAAATCAGAAAATGGGATCCCTTTTTTAACAGATTGCCCCAATCAAGTTGACAGCTATGCAACTTGACATCACAATTGAAACAAAGAGCTCTGTGGTCTACAATGAATCCTGGTCCAGATGACATTGACATCATAATTTCTATCCATGTTTCCCCCAACCACCACCAAAACCACACCCCCCCCCCCCCCCAAAAACCAAAAAAAGAAAACCACCAATTTGATAATGGCATTTGTGGCATGCCAAGGCAACATGGAGTGCACTTCCAACATTTAATTACATGCTTTTACCATCTTGGTATACAGTATCTACGCAATCTATTCAAGGGAACAGATCACAATTTTGAACTCTTACCTGACTGCCAAAGAAATTTCTATTAACTGTGCAATGAAGCCCCCCAACAAGTTCTTGTCCTCCTAATTTCTGTCCTGAAAAAATCATGCCACTCAAATTTTTAGAATATTAATTTAATAAAAGTAACTCAACTGAAAAAAAAAATTGCCAAATTCGTGTTCTGAAGGCCTAGCAAAATCCAAATCAAAATAAGAAACAAAGAATTAATTAAAGAAAAACCAACCCACCAACTGCTTTGTCTGCCAAGAAGATAAGACCTGCACAGGTCCCCCACACAGGCTTTCCCATTTTAACAAACTCTCGCAGTGCCGGAAACTGTCCATGTGTGAAAAGAAAACAAATATATCAATAAACTAACTTTGGCTTCCTTCTTCGAATTCTTATGCCCTCGGCATTTCTACCATTTTCTTTTTCACAATCAATATAAACAAACATGCCTTACAAACAGCTAGAGTGAGTCCATAACAGTTATTCATTGCAATCAAATATAAGTGGACCAGTGGTTAGTAAACATGGAATGTCAAGTAAAAGTGGATGATTGCCAAACACTTCAGCTGTGGTCTTTTAAAAATTAAACTAAAACACAGCAACAATAACATACCCTAAGTCTCTTTCAGTAACAACTAGTTAGTCAATTCACAATCTTAGTAAAATTATTTCAACAACCCATTTCCATCAAGTTTCGTAACTTCCCAAATTTACACACTCCTTGACCCCTGTCCTCATCCTAACAAAACAAAATATATTCTGTTGTATACATAAACAAAAAACAGTAACAACAACAACACCAAACACATACGAGAGAGAGAGAGAGAGAGAGAGAGAGGGGTTTACCAGATTGTGATACTCAGCAAGCTTGGCCATAGTGGTGCTCTCACCACCAGGAATGATGAGAGAGCTCACATTCTGAAGCTGGTCTGGCTTCCTTATTTCCACTCCCTTCACTCCTAGCCTCTTAAGCGCTGCTTAATCAAAATAAAAAATAAATCAAATTTTGCTGAAGTTTTTTTTACAGAATAAAAGCAGACCAGTTTAAGAAATGACGATATTAGTAAATGAAAATGTAAGTGGCGATGTAAGAGTAGTGATACGTAAGCAAAGAGAGAATGCCTGCGATGTGTTCGTTAAAAGATCCCTGCAACGCGAGAACGCCAACAACCATGGTCAGGAAATGAGTGCTTTGTTTTGCTTCGCTTGGTCAGGGCTCTGTTTGTGTGCGCACGCCAATGAAAATGAAACTAAACTAAACCAAGAGACCCGTGAGAGGCTGAAACACCTCGGGCCTTTCGTTTCCTATGGCCTGCGACATTCGTGACATCACCTTTGCCCGTTTTGGAGACTAACATTATTAAATTGGGAAAAGAAAAACTCATTTGTGTATTTTCATTTTAATTTGTCATACATATTGAACTCAAATCAAACATTACGAACAGCTCAATGGTTTGGTAGCCAACCAACTCAACGGATGCTGCGGGGTTGTTTCTAAACTCTCTTTTTTTTTTAATGTAGATTCTTGCCCCTCTTTTGTCTCGATATTTACCTCGCATCGTCACAAAGTGAATTTTATCGTAATTATCAGAAGTGGCATATTTTTGAACCGTAGTATTATTAACTTACACTAACAGAATTAGAATATAAAATTAATGTTGCATTAGTATAAACTACCACTTAGATAAAAGGTCAAAAGATTCGATAACTAATTATCATGTGACAACAAGTAAGACAACGCCATCATTTGTCCAGATATGGCCAAAAGAAAAAAAGACCCTTTTAAATAGCTTGCAAGCGGGAGATTATCAGTTTCTCTCATAATACCACTTACTTTATTTATTTTTCATAATATCTAAAAACCTTCTAATAAAAATAAAAAAAAAGAGAATAAATAAATTATTTGTTTGATATTTTATATTGAGAATATAAAACATATATTTATTATAATAAAATTATTTTAAAATAATAAAAAATATAAGAAAAATATCTTATTATTAATTCTTTATTCATATCAAACATATATTACTAACTTATTTTAATTTTTATTTATATAATTTATTTAATTTATAATAAATATAAATAAAAATATATTTAAAAATAAATATAAATATTAAAAAATTATGCTGCCGATGCATTATTAACTATTATAAAAACAGTTAAAAAGAATAAGTGGGATGTATAATAACTTAGATGAAAGGAAACTGGCAATCGGCCTTTGCAAGCTAACGGTTTCCCATATTAAATTGAGAGCCGTAGAAATCTAGGCCCACGACCATTTCTCATTTAAGGAAAGGCAAGGACGGCCCATCTTGACCATCGGAATATTTAATGCCGCGCGTGGGTTGAATGAAAGCCATCTAATAAAGCTTGCTGTTAAGATTTAAAAACGACAATTTGCTGCACTTTTTGCCACTTGTTTTCAAATTCCACATAAATATTTCAACTTGCATGTTTCCCTGTTTGCAGATGCTTTGTTGGGTCGATTTTTCACGCTCGATGGTGCGTAATCTCTTACTTGATTACAGTTAGCTCTAATCCTTTGATAAACGCGTTTTATTTATCTGCAAATTAAAAAATAATCCAATGACAAATCTACGAGTGGGTTCAATTATATGAAGGGTTCATTGCAAGAGTCAACCTGTCCCAGCCACGAACAGACATCCTTTTTAAGAAATCAATGGACTTTCAAATATCTATATGTATTATGGGGCCTTAGACGTCATCGTTTAATGAAAAAATTTGTAGTATTACATTTCGAAAATATTGAAGTCGACTGGCATAATGGCTCTCTGTCGTAATTAAATGCATTTGTGCTTATGAAGTATTGAAATTTGATATGCAGTTTTATATTTTACCGCCGGGGACTTGTCTTAAGGCAAACCTTAATAATGTCGTAAGTTAGTCGAGAATTGTGATATAGATGGTTTGAGACTCTTTAATTTTTTTTTATTTGGATTACAATAAGACTATTCCTCGTACTACAACTCATATTACATGAGATTATAATTGATATTTATAAATAAAACTACTATTGAGATTAGTTTACATAAATTATGATGAATTAATGTTCAAATTTTTAACCTTTACTAATATTCAATGGATGTTTAGACTATGATTCTATGAAGTAATGTCCAGATTTTTAACCCTTACTCGAAGTATTGTCCAGATTTTTAACCATCACTAATATTCGAAGTATGTCTATTCCATTAGCACTTGATAAGAAATAAGACTACTTTCACTCAATTATACATTAATTAATGAAGGAATTATCCCCACAAAGTGTTTGTGGGGCAAGGCAGCCCTGACCACCTACCAAAAGGCTGAATGACTTGTTTGAGACTCAACTAAAATACTTACTTTGGAAACTAGGAGATTTACTATTAAAAGTAATGAAAATTATAATCCATAATATGAGGAAAGGGAGGAAAAATGGTGTCGCATTCCAAATGTTCAGATATAAAAAATTAGAGTATTACACCTGTGAGCATGGGTCAAACGGAGAATTTATAAAAGGTATAATTTTTACGGTATCAAAATGTAAATGGAGAATGTAAATATAGGGGTAAATGATAAATTATTTAAATTATATATATAATTTTATTTTTTTTTTTTTTTGAGCTAGTTTCACTTTTGATGAGGAAACTCCATTTTCCACCTCAACAATGAGGTGATAACCACTGAGTTATGAATGATTGTCTGTAATTTTTCTCATCATCTCGTGTAAATGATCCCATTAAAGTTATACCATATACTTAGTCCGAAACTCATCAGTACTTAAAGGTCATGTTTGGGAGTTGGGATTAAGTGTGGGATTAGATTAAGTTTGGGATTAAATGTCTTATCTCATGTTTGGCAACTTTGCTTGGATTGGATTAGGGAGGACTAAATTTAAATTTAGTCCTTAAATCATGGGATTAACAATCCCAATATATAAGTGGGTTTAGATGGGATTAGAATAAGAAAAAAAATTATTCATTTGAAATATTTCTTTCATATATAAGATCAATTTTTATTTATCACTTAAAATTTAATTATTTATTTATTTATTTATTTTATTCATGATTTACTTGGAATTTATTTTTATTTTATTTTTATAGTTTAATTAAATTGGAACTTTTACTTCAATAAAATTAACTATTTAATAATTTATTACTTGTATTAAATTTAATAATCACTAATGTAATATTAAAAATAATCATGAAAATTAATAATACCAATAATTAATAAATTTTATATATATTATTTGCTAACTTTTTGATAAAATAAAACATATTTAAAATATCTAATAAAAATTAATTAAATAATTAAATAGTTTTATTAATTTATATGTGTTTATTATATTTATGACTTCCCAATAACTATTTAATGTTCTTATTAATCACCTTTAAATTAATTTTAATTATTACTCTTAATTATTGATAAATATTTTTTTATATGAAAATATAATTTATATTGTCCAATCCGATATTGTTCCAAACATAATATAGTATTATATAATCCAACCTAATCCAATCCAAACTAATCTAATCCAATCATAATATTTAGTCCAATCTAGTCCTGTGTGCCAAACGCACCCAAAAAGTCTTACACTTATCATAATCAACATAAAATGCAGAAATTTTCAAATATCGTTAGCTGGCAATCGCATTATATCATGAATTTGACAATTCAACGCTAAACATAGTAACTGTGACGTTTCGCGTCCGGCAATCTCGGTCAGACCTTTTGAAAAAGAAAGAGAAAAAAGGTCAAAAAAAAACCCGCACCACAGGACATGTTAGTTGTTGTAAGATCGTGTAATTTCGTAGTGACCAGTGAGTGGGTTGAATATATCAAACATGTACCGCTCGCTGTACTGACAATAAAGGACAGCGCATCTACGTAAGACGTAACGTTTCCGGCCCGTGCCTAAAAAAAAATAAAAGTACAAGTCACAATCGTTTGCGTTTCACGTACCCTTGGTTCTGGCACCGTCCCATTCCCATTTTGAATGGCTACAAATCAATAATCGTGCGAGGAAGAAGCAGCCGCTATCACGGGAAGTTTCGTGCTCGAAACATTCCTTTTTTTTTTTCGTTCATCATTTCGGTTTTTTGATGATCATAGGACAAATTTTATTTCCTCTTTAAGTAACACTTTCTCATTTCATGTCATTTTTATAATTTATATATTTATAGTCATAATTCAAGCGGGCCATTGGCCAATAACTAACTACCAACTGCCCAAACATAATTGCTCTTCTACTAACCGCTCAAGCATAGCCCTATTTGAAATAATACTTTTTAACTTACTCGGGTTACCAACTCTCTAAATATTATTTTAAATAGTCGTTACGTGCTCTCTAAATATTATTTTAAATACTATTATTTAAATAAAATAATTTATTACAAAAGTATTTATAGTATGAATTATTAGATTTTTTAATCCAGTATTATTAAATTTTTAATCCAACGTTGGGTCTATATGTAAATAATTATGTATTGCGGACTATCAAATAATATTAAGCCCAATTAAAAATGATTTAATTAAGTTTTTTGTTTTATGAGCTTTAATGTATCTAATAGGGTGTGGGCCTTTAATGTGTAGATAACTAATGGTATTCTAATTGTATAATGGGTAGAATTCATAATACTTAACGACAACAGAGAAAAGTTATCTATATAAGTGATCATGATCCCCATGTCACACGTAATCTTTTTATTCTCTACTGACATCTCATCATCAGAGAGAGACAGTTGTAAGAAATTTAAAGGGTTCTCTAAAAAAATGTGTTGATCTGGAAGGCCAACAACACAACCCTAGAGAGGAATTCAGCATTATGGATTTATGTACGATTTTGCATAATTTATTATTTGTTATTGGTGATACAGCATGAATATTCCTAGGTTATAGATGATGGTTTTCATCAAAGGTTTTGTCATAATATGAATTACTAATAAGAATAAATAAATAATTTATTATGACTAATATAATAATATATAATTTTTATACTTTAAATCCTAAAACTTCTTATTCTTCATAATAACTAAACTTGTATGAAGGATATATATATAATAAGTGAGTAAAGCTCTCTTGCTGAAAAGTTGCAAGATACAAATATCATAAACAAAAAGAAACTCAATGCTTGGAAAAGAAAAAAAAAAAATCCTTAGTAGAAGTCGTTTCATCTTTCATGTAAACAACTAAAAACGGAAAAGATTTTGAAACTCAAATTAAATTAACCATGACGCATTAATGTCAGGAGATAGAAAGGAAACGATTCCATGAAACTCAAATCATGTTAAAAGAATTTATTTACAAATTAATTTAAATGATTTAGTTAGTAAGAATTTTTTGGGTATTTTAAAGAGTGCACAAAGCAAAACTTAATTTTTCAAAATTTTTAAATGAGTGTACATAGTTATAGAGTGTTTAGAGTGATATTAAGAGTGTAAATAACCCCACCCATAACTTAAATATTTTACAAATAATTATTAAAAAATTAATTTCAAAGATACATAAAATACGTGATTGTATAACTTTCAAGTCAATTTTGATCAAAAACCTATATTGATTTGAGTGTTCTTCCTTTATAAGAAATTTGTTGGAATCCTATCTAGATTGTTTCGTTATCGTGAAATTCTAAATTGTCTATTTACATCTAAATAATCGATAAAAATATTCTCCATTGTAGAAATTGAGAACTTGAAATCCAACCCATATTCGAGGAAAAAAAAGTGATTTACCAATCAATTTAAGGGTGGTTTCGTATAAATAAATAAGAGTAATGCTATAATTTTAAAGTAGTTGCGTTGATTTATTGATGGATACCAGTCTTAGAAAATGATTTTTGGATAGCTGAAATAAAGTTAATTCTATCTTTGTTGGTTTTATTAATTCTTTCTGGATTTGCTTCAATACTATGGATGTTTTTCTCAATAACTTTCTTTTTTCTTTTTTTCCTGTTGATTCATAAAAAATTTTGCATTGATTATTGGAATAGTTAGGATAGATAGAAAAATATTTTTGTATCTTTTCAATAACAAATTCTAGAAACAAATAGGATGTATAGATTAATCGAGCATTTCTTTTCTTTAATATCCACCAAATCCTTTTTTATGGGTCTAATATTTTAACGTTTATTGATAGATGTACTGATTAAAAATATAGTTAAGTATGAAATGTTTGTTTGGTATGACTTAATTAATGATCATAAGTACTTATTTAATCTCATATCTTCCAATTAAAATTTTTATTGTTGTTTGTTTTTTTTTTTTGGTAGAGTTTTTGAAGTTTGAATAAGTTATTTTACTTTCACTAACAAAAAGCTCAAATTTTAGGATTTTAAAAGTAGATGTTAAAATTTTTTTTTAATGTTAAAATATCTAAAATATTCTCTACTTATTTAATAATATTGCTTTATTCTTTTCTTAACATAACTTTTAAAATCCTATCTATTAAAGTAATTTTATAATTTTTTATAAAAGTATTCGTTGACAATAAAACAACTAAAATTTTGTAGGTAAAAACTTTATTTTTAAAAGTTCTACTAATAAAAATTCTATTAAAATAAATTCTACATGAAAAAAAATGTACCAAATAGAGCCAAAATTTTATGTCTTACAGATAAATCATCCATTACTTGAGATAAAATCTATGAAGATATTAAATAATAAATAAACTTTTTGCATTTTATAAGTTTGCTCATTAGGGATGGAATACAATTTCTATTTTAAAATCGTATAAAATTTTAACACACGCATAATTACGTAAACATCACCAGAGGTCCACAACGTGGCAAAACCAGTCCCACGTTATTTCTAGTATCGCCGCTTTACAGTTTCCTCGGCATCCGCCTTCTTTGAAAATCTATTTTCCCATTTTTGTCCTTCGGAAGTTGCAGATTCTCATTATTTTATAATCATATTTATATCTACCAATCCAAAATTTTTCAAATCTACGTTAAAAAAAATTCTGAAATCTACTCATCGTCAAGTTTTTCAGTTTTCAAATTTCTCCTAAAATTCGATCCGATTTAGTTTTTTTTTTTAATTCTGATTTTTACCAAAATTATTATGTTGTTTCGAAATTGAATTCGAATCTAGCGGTTTGGTCGTCGCCTGAAATAATTAGGGTTTTTTCTTTTGAAATTGCGAGCTGTATTAAACTAAATCTTAGGTACGGCTTCAAGAATCGACACATTATTTTTTCTATATTTAATATATGTACGACGTGATGTATAAAATATTTAATATTTGTATGTATCTATAAATATTAATCGTGGTTGATGTCGTTTGAAAGAACACGCTAGTTTTCGTCTTCTTTTGAGAAAAAATTAGCTAAAAATTAAAGCTTGGTAATTATTTTATATTGTAGTTTTATTTTAGTGTTAATTTGTGACGTTATTTTTTTTTAAAAAACTTTAGAAGGTCAACGTATTATTGAAGAAGCTAGGTGGTGGTGCCGGTGGTGGTGAACGTTGCGGCTTTCATTGTGTATTATAAAGTGGAGTTATAGCGATGTTGTGTCTCAATCGAAATGTTTTTAATATCATAAGCTGCTTCTTTCATTTGGCGGAGTGGCATCCACTTGAATAGCAGAGCTGATTTGGGCCTAAAAGCCCTCTCTTTCGATCAGGTTTGAATTTTTTCCCCTTAATCTCTTTTAAATATGTGGGTCATTTTGATTATGAGTTATGTAATCTATTTGTTTGTTCTTAATATGAAGAAATTTGAAGCCCTCAAACAACCAGTTTGAGCATTGGTCAATCTAATAACAATCCTCATGTTCTTTTATGTTTTTAGTTTTTTATTTTTGGGTGGGTTTTGGGATTGATTTCAATAATATAGTGTGTCTCATGTGTGTTGTGGAACATCACACTTGAAAAATTGAGTGCGGGCCGGACTGGTTCCGCCCCTTTTTTTCTTGCTGCTTATGTGTCCTTAAGGTTGAAAATAACATAAATTCCATGACACTCGCATGAGTATTGTTTGATATTGATTAAGTGATATCTGTTCTGTAAAGCAGGTAAATTGTTCCTTAATTGGTTTTAAGTGGCTATTATTGTTTATGGCAGGTTATTAACTTGATTTGTTGTTGAGATAAGGGTTTTTCCAATTTGCAGGTTTTGGGATCATTTTTCTTTTTTCACTTGCTGAGAGTTTTAATAACTGCTTTGAGGTTTTCGAGGTTTTTCATGTTTAGTAAGACTTGCTCTTGGATAAGAGATATGGGCTGTTGTAGTTGTTTTGGGTTCACCAGAAGAAAGCCCAAACAAGCGCTGAGGCCCATTGCTGGGTTGAATTATCGGATTTCCCGCGACTTCTTGTTAGGCGATGATATAGATGATGATGATGATGATGATAATTCATATAACGGTGAGGCTACTAATACAGCAGATGGAGATGGTGGTGAGATGCAGAACCATGCCAAACGATCTGAAGAGATTTTGAGGGAAAGAGAACAGAATGGACTGATTTGCAGGCAATTTCCTGTCAAGGAATCTAATAAACTCATTCGATCAGAGGTGAGAATGATGATAAAATGAATATGAGACTTTTGTAACTCATCAGCCTTGAAGCTAAGTCATTTTATTGCTTTTCATTAATTAAATTGGAAATACAATAAAATGATGTGGATTTTATTCATTGAAGTGCGCTTGTGCATGCTGCTGTTACATCTTTTAGGATGTCCTTTATTATACATTCTCACTAGACAATTGTATTTTGTGTGTGATAGCTAAACAACTGATATAAGTCGTTTACAGAGTGTTTCGTGTTATCTTATTAGCTGTTGCTTAACTGATGATTTTTCCTTACCGCATGAAATTGAAGTTTATAGATGAACTTACTGAATAAGGTCAAATGTGCCACATACATGTCTAGGTGCTTGTATGCATTTATTTAGTCTTACATGTATGGTTTTCTATATTGGGTATTCTCTGTTGTAGTATTACTGTAAGGTATTGTTATATGATGGACATTGCATTTTCCAGGATGAAAATGGGACTAAGATGATCAATGAGTATGTGCATGTACGTAAGATTGGTGCTGGTAGCTATGGGAAAGTGGTAAGCTTCATTTTGTAAGACATAATGTTCTATTGCCTGTTTGAGGAAATTGATTCTTTTGCTTGAGCCTTTTTATATGCTTCTCAAACAGGTCCTTTATCAAAGCTCTGTAGATGGAAAGCATTATGCAATTAAGGTATTGTTTTTCTGTCTTGATGCAGAAACATTCATGTTTTGGATAAAGTCGTTAGCATCAGCTAAGGAGCTATCACTTCACTTTGCTGTAAATATGTTAGGTCAGGAATTACATGTCTTATCAGTATGGTTGGTTACAGGCTTGAAAAGTCCTCCTTCAAAAGAAAAGGGGGGGGGGGGCCGCGGAGTCCTCAAAACTCCTGCTTATATGTGTTATTAATTTGAACTACAGGCTTTTCATAAGTCTCATTTGTTAAAGCTGCGAGTTGCTCCTTCAGAGACGGCTATGACTGATGTTCGTCGTGAGGTATCTGCTCAGTCTCTTCTATTTTCAGATTCTGCTGTCTAGTTCTTTTGAAACTCACTGCAGAATTATCATTTGTACTATTTATATTTGCTATTTGAGGAAATGCTCTAGCTTGTTTCTGATCACAAGTATTATACTTTGGTTTATTATTGCAACCACTACAGAAAGAAGCTTCTTTGTGCACGTGTGGAGGGTTCATACCTTCACGTCATTCTTTATTTTTTGTTGCCTATGTTTGATTTTCTTATGATATGTTGTTCTGAAAGTCACAGCGTCTGGTTGTTGATGCTCTTATTTTCCTTTATTTAGTTAAAAAATGCCAGTGTGATAGGTTAATACTTGGCTAATTGTATTACAAGTGCTTAATTTGTGCTAGTTGCTATAGTTCGTTGCTCCTTTGCATCTTTAATGGTAGATGTAATGTCAGATGCCTTTTCCTTGCAGGTTCTGATCATGAAAATGTTGCACCATCCAAATATAGTTAATCTGATTGAGGTGATTGATGACCCAAACTCAGATCACTTCTACATGGGTATTTATTTCCTTTTTCTTTCTCTTCTCCCTATTGAAGTCATTATATAGGTTATCCTATTATGTGCTTGACTGGAACTTTTTTAAATTTTCTTCCCTCCAGTTCTTGAATATGTGGAAGGAAAATGGGACAATGATGGGTTTGGTCAACCAGGGGCCATTGGAGAGAGTATGGCTAGAAAGTACTTGCGGGACATAGTATGTGGGTTGATGTACCTGCATGCACATGTATGATTTCAAAAGCTTGCTATTATGCTTCATTACATTATGAATGTGTGTGTGAAGTCTGGATATATATTTGTACATGGATATGGTAGCACCCATCCTGTCAATATTAGCAGGCTTTTATCGGACAGATATGTGGTATTATGTAGAAGGAAAAAGAATTTTCTGTCATTCAGCTCTTTATCACCTTGATGGTTCGTTTATGCTCACAAATATGGACTTACAAATCATGATCCACATTTCATCAGACACTCAATTTAGGTTATTACATTTAAGAAGCAATAGGTTTTCCTCTAAGAAGAGAACTTGAATGCACATTATGTAAGAAAAACAATGCAATTAGTAGTGCATTAACTATCTGTTGTATCAACCTTGCCTGATATGGTGATGGCTGGCTTGTACTTCAATGACCTATATGTATGGTATCTATATATTGGATGGCTATCGGAATATTTGAGAAATTGCCGTTTTTAATGTATGTTCTTAGTCCTCTACCATGCATTTTAAAGTTTCTGGAAACTGTTTCATGATTAGTATAGTTGACTAGTGATTCCAAGCTAATTGCAGTTCATTTGATACCAATAGAGCTATAATCTGACCTTGCCTGAGCTTATTCTGATTATCACCACACTGAAACTCTGGATGGACATCATAGTAGAGGTTTTCTAAGCAGAAAAAGGATCAAAGATGGTTTAGAAACCATTTGCAACCTTATGTGCTGTGCCATTCTTGATCACAAGAGAGATATAATGACTGAAGTGGTGGCTGCGTGTTTTTCAATCACAGATCACATTTTCTTACTCTAAAGTTAAACCACCTTGTCATCTTAATGAAATGAAATATCATTCTTAACATAGCTAGATGATACAGAATCTGGTGAAGTTAGATTATTCTGTACTTATTTTTGATTGGTTTGGGAATCCTTGTGTGGTATCTTGTTTGTATGTAAACAAGTTTATTTATGTCTGTGTTGACTAGTAGATGCCTATCCTTCTGGTAGATTTTCCAACCCCAGCATATTTTAGCATTTTGCATGTGTGCATGCACATGCCTCTCTAACAGAAATAAGTGTGATCTTAGGTAGCATTCATGTTCATTTCCTTTTATATGCAGACTTCCTCTTTTCTTGCTATAGATAGCGAAGTGGATTTTGTCATTAATTCCTTGTCTTTCCTTTGTAAGAACAGAATGTAGTGCATGGAGACATAAAACCCGATAATCTGTTAGTTACGCTGAGTGGTACAGTGAAGATTGGAGATTTCAGTGTCAGCCAAGTTTTTGAGGTAATGAATCATCTTTACCCTTGATCCTCTAACTATGATTAATTGCTTTAATTTTAATTTGCGGGTTAAAAAAAATGGACGATAAGCTTTGGGGGCGAGGAATGATTTTATCGCATTATCCAAAGATATATATTTTGCTTGTGGAAGCTTATCATATTAAAACATGCAATTTTGGTTTGCAGGATGATAATGATGTGCTTCGTAGGTCTCCTGGAACTCCAGTTTTCACTGCTCCTGAGTGCTGTCTGGGTTAGGATTCTTTCCCTAAAGGATTGGACTCTGCTGCAGTAGAAATCAATAATAAACAACATATGGGATATATAATATTATAATTTTGTGTGAATTTCCTTTATTATGATCAACAGGTCTAACGTACGGTGGCAAAGCTGCTGACACATGGGCAGTGGGAGTTACTTTGTACTACATGATAATAGGACAATATCCATTTCTTGGTGAAACACTGCAGGATACATATGACAAGGTGGTCAAAATGCTCTTTGAATATTTTATTTTTCATTTCATTCTGTGACTCCACTGCTTGTTTACTAGTCTTGCAGTTCATCATTTCAAAACATTTCAAAGAGAGATCTAAATTGTGATCTCCGTTCCCTCTTTTACAGATCGTTAATAACTCTTTAGTATTCCCGGATGTTATGAACCCAGAGCTGAGAAATTTACTGGAAGGACTTCTATGCAAAGGCCAGTGAAAACCATTCTTAACTAACATCATTCAGAATTAATAAACTGTCCATGTGCTCTTATCATTCATTTTATACACTGCTCTGTTTTTAGCTTTTACTCTTTGGAATCTCTACCGAAGTAAGAAATCAAAAAATTTGTCATTTGCAGACCCAACTCGGAGGTTGACTCTAAATGATGTAGCTGAGCACACGTGGGTTCTTGGAGAAGATGGGCCAATCCCTCAGTATTTATGTTGGTGCAAGCGTGACAGATTGCGGAGGCATAATACCGCACAGGATTCTAACTAACTAGATTGTTTCTTAGTTTGAATTTCTCTGTGTACAGTGTAAAATTTAGGGGTTTTTTTTAATTATTATGTTTAAAGTTATCATATGATTGGCAAGCAAGGCAGAGATGGTGGCTATGACAGTGTTACGCGAAATTTTCCAGAATACAGGAGGTGTGATGTACCGGCGTGCGCACAAGGTAGAGCGATATTGGCTTGTAAATTTTGCATTCATACTGAAGAATTTTTCGGATAATTTGTTATAATTATATTCCTAGTGACGGCAAATTCCGATTTTAAGCTTATGAATGAGAGACACAATCGTGCTCTCTTTGTATGTCAAAACTGCTTGTAGCTTTTTTTTAATGTTTGTGAAATTTCTGTTATGATAAAGGCTTGGTAGTTCTGACCTTCCGGCTCGTGGTGCTCTTTAGAAGTGCTTGTAGATAACTAAAAACGCCTGTGTTTATTATGTAGTTTTTGAATTTGGAATGCTTCCATTTGGAAAATAAACTTTTCCAGGAGTGCTTTTGAAAAGTAAGTGGCAGAAGGTAAAGCGGCAGCTGGTGGGCCCAGGGGCGGCATCGAATCGGTCCTCTCCAAGTGTCATCACCTTGACTTAGGTGAGTTTATCTATGCATGGGACAATGAACAGAGGGAACCCACTTCTCAAATAATCACTTTACCTCACCATACCAAAAAGAAAGTACATAACAATTCCCATGGCCATCATCATCCCCTTTAAATATAGTGCTTGGTTGAGGAGCTTTCAATGGTGGGGGCCTGCTCCATCGAAACTTTTTCCCAATAATGGCCTTACTTAAAGATTTAGTAACGCAACCGAAAAAGGTTGCTGATAAAATAAAACCATCATTCTGTTGTGCCAAGAAAGACATTCTTTAGGGAACTCCACTCACCCAATCCAATTCAAGCAAAGCAACTTCAACTTGTAGGTGAATTTTGTGATTCTGAGTGGATTTGGATGTGTATGTTGAGGTTCTCTTAACCTTTTGTTTGGTCGCATTAACGTCATCCTCTCGGTCTCCTGAGTTTGCCTCTGTCACAACAAAATTTCTCAGATTATCGCGACTCTATCAAGTTCTTTTTTATCAAAATAATGTGTAGTAAGTAGTACCACAAACAATTTACAACTTGCTAGGGCTCCCAAATTTGATACAATCATTATGCTTCAGTTTAATACAATCATTATGCTTCAGTTTAATTTTGAACGCATGGTAATTAATTAAGTACAGTACAAAACAGAAGAATCAGTAAAAGCTACGGACTGGCAGGCGATTAGTGGGATTATGTTGGAATATTGGGGCGCCCATGCTGCTTGTGTCAGAAACAAATTAGCCCCCCACTTGGATTTTCTGACAGCACCGCACAGAATATGAGACTAATCCAGCCATGCTGATCTGATTTCACCCAAAAGTAGAAGGTATTATCTTAAATTTTTTAAAATCAGATTTAATTTCTGTCCCAACAATCCAAAATATGCTCCTAACGTGATTGTTCTATTAACAGGTGTTAAGTCACTTTATATAAATTTGATCACCTGAATTTTTTCAGTTATAAGAGTTTCAAGTTTAGAAATTTTTCAAATTTAGAAATAAGTTACTCATTATTTGGAGTGTATTTTTAAGCTCGGCTTCAAATGAGCTACTTTAAGACAAATCTTATTAGACTTGAAAATTATCATAGTAGACGAGTACTAACTCTATATAATTTACTTTATGTTCTTTTATATAAATTGATATGTTAACAATCTTATTGACTACTATGGCAACAGTCATATGGCTATTCTTATCATTATATATATTAAATCCGGCGATTTACCTTATTTAAGTTATTATTATTTACAGTTAGGTAAACATTGGAAAAATAAGTAGTATAGCAGTGAGATCAAGTTAACTTGGGAGACCATAAAGTCAAAAGAAAATGTCCTAAAATGGACTAATCGAGAACATCAGGCAAGGTACGAGGCATGGGAGCTTGACAAATGGCACAATAAGAGCTGTTAATTCTTCACGTGGCTCCACATACAATAAAGAAGAAAAGTATTAGATTCTCTTTGCAAGTTTTCTCGGCTATAAAATTATTCAATTCTTTTGTTAATACATCCTTTAACGCATAAAAAGAATAGAACATTGTTTGGTGCTCATCATAAAGGCACGGTTAATCTGATTTTTCGAATAACCCCTTTTTCATTAGAAAGGGATGGATTAAATTTACATCTTATCAACACGTGGATGTGATCAACATCTAATCAATAGGCGATTTGAGAATAAATAAATACATTTTGAAAAAGGAGTGCTTCCATTAAGATATGGGCAAAGAACAAAAGATTGGTGGCATTACTTACTAAATTACCAATGCGTTTTTAGATGGATCATGTGCCGCTATTTGAAGCTTTAGTATATTAGTTAAGACTGAAGTAGTGATGTTCTTGATGAGTACCAAAGAGACTTTCATCTTATTAAGTTATTAAATGGAGGAAAACGTCATGATTGTTTTATTTCAATGTTCTTTTTTTAAATAATTTCTTGATAGTTTAAAAAATAGTATGAGATATTTTTGATGACAAAAATTAAGATTCTACAAAGGGAATATTACAAAAGTTGTGAGGGAAGAGACGATAAAAGTAAAAATCATTAGGATAAAAAAAATGGTAACCTCCCTCATCAGAGAGGTCTAATTTTGTAAAAGAATACAGTTAACGTTGTGTAATTTCCTGGTTAAAAAAGCAGCGCTTTTCTCGTTTAATTACCAAAGTGTACTTGTGAAACAAGAAAAGTACGTTCGTACCAAACGTAACAATAACGAGACAGTAAAAAAGAGTGAATTTTGGATTTTCGTCTTCGCCCGTTACGGACGACAGAGCAGCCGATCGGGAACTGTAGGAACTGTAGTTTCACGCAACCGGTGACGTGAAAAAGTCCTTTTATTATTATTATTTGCCGAAGAAACTGCTTTTTGTTTTTTGTTTTTTCAACTTTTTACTTTTTTAAGGTCATTAAACGCCGCCACTTTGACTCTTTTGCATGAGCGGTTGTAGGCTCAGTAAAAATGCGGTCGACACCGTGGTTTGACCAAATGCACGAAGAGGTCAAATTTACAGAACGACCCCCCGAAACGTTGCGTGAAATCTTTTTTCTCATATGCGAGTTATGATAACAACTTTGGACAACAAGGTCGATACGAATATGATGTTACATTAAATTTTTTACAAAAATTACAAGACGTGGGTTTTATAAGATTGATTGTTCGTTAGTATCTAACGATATTCTTTATTTATTTATTTTATCTTCTTGAAATCAATGACTAAATACAATATAAAAAGTTGAATCTACGGGGCTTCGTTCTCATTCTTGACGTGATAAAGGTGAAACGCTTGAATTTGATAATATGATCTTATTATAATTTATTATCCCGTAATTTCAGCCTTCGATCAGATTTAATAATTAAAAAAAAATATATTGGGCAATTAAAAATTGAGTCAACAAACACAAATAATTCAAAAGTGATGGGTGGTGTTATATTGGTTGGCACGAACTAGCTAACAAAGTTTGTAACGTCCAAAATGATAAAGAAGAAGAAAAAAAAAATGTTGAATAATATCACAAGTTTCATGTTTTGTGATGAGATAAAGTTCTGGTCCTCATTGGTCAAACCCTTCGCCATGGCATGCCTGCCTTAGTCAATCTTTATCATTTTCTTTCTTCTTACGCTTCTTTCCAACTTATTTCACCTTCAGCCCTCCTACTTTCCTTTTATTCTCATAATCTGTCTTGATTTTTACATTTTTTTTGAGCAATCCAGTGTATGCATACTCTTCGTTTGGATCTTCATTACTCGTACCTTTTAACTAATTATGTGGAAGTAAATATAACATGATAAGAATCTGACAGATAAAGCATACACAGTATAACATTTTAAGAATCTAACAGATAAAGTATATGCACTAGAAACACCCAAAATTGAGTGTGTCTACAAAAGAAAATAAAATTTAATTAGAAAAATTTTGGTATAAAACACTTTTAAACATATTCGAGATAGTTTAATAGTCACTGATCTCTATTATATTTATGCTTATGAGATGCAATGCTAATCAAATATGGTATTAACATACCAAATATGTATCTTGAGAGAGTATCGAATTGATATGCTATTAATTTACATGTGATTTTGATGAGGTATTGTTTATGAAATTGATATTGGTAAGTATCTTAATATGAGAGGTTACTCACAGAGATTATAAATAAAAATAAAAACTCTTTTAAGAGTAAAAGAACATTTTAATTTACTTTAAAAATTATATAAAGACAGTCTTAAATGTAATTTAAGCTATTTAATGTTAATTGATTTTTGTTTGTTATGTTTTCAATTGGTAATGTTGACCAAATAAGTCTTTGATGTACACAATGACTATCATAAGCAACTATCAATTAATACATGGAAACTCCACATGGTTTTTAGAAGATGAAATTCATGAAGTTTGAGATTGGTAATCTTCTTGATATGAACTATTACTTATTATTTGTGATGCACTTGATAGAATTAACAAATAATTTGTTGGTAACTAATTAGGATTACATCAATTATCTTTCCACACACACACATGTATATCAGTACATGCACTACATCAATTATCTTTCCACACACACACATGTATATCAGTACATGCACATCTCACAGTGTGCTATACAATAAAACCTCTATATACTCATAACATCCATGTAATCATAAAAAATTATAGTTCTAAACTAGACAAATTATAAATAAGAATAAATTTCAACATTGTAATAAATTATAAGTTTTATAGATTCCGTCTTAAATAAATTGTCTTCACATAAAAATAATAATTTATATACTGCAAGTATGTGTGTGTGTGTGTGTGTGTGTGTGTGTGTGTGCATACACACACATATATAATGTATGTGTGTATATTAGTTAAAGGAGTAATATGGAATAAAATATTTTTCTAAAGTTATTTGATATAATGATTTACTCTTTGCAGTTGTTATTACATATTTAAACTCGTTGGATTTCCTTGGCGCGGTCCGCGCCAGGGGTTCGTTGTTTCGCCACCGGGATAGGGACATGTCCCCCTCCCGACGGCAAGGGGGGGTGAGGAGGTGCGCCCGCAGTGGAGCGCATCCCCCCTCCTGCCGCCGGTGATTCCAACTGGTTCGCGGGTCGTTCTGCTGGGCAGGTTTCGACAATGATCACTCTGCAGGTTACATAATAACTCATTAGTAAGGACACCTTCTAATTGAAGTCCAAATATTTTTTAACCTCTCAAGCAAGCTTAGAGTTTCATAAAATTGACATGCTCCATTAATTAATTATGAATGTGTTGACCTCTGAATTACTTACATTAAGAATAATTAAGTCAAAATAACAATTTATGAACTAAAGAAATATGCTGGGAAAAAAAGATAAATTCCATAAAATACAGGCGTATAACTGCAAAACGACAACAAAATTTTCAGTTTTTATAACCATACCCTCTCTTCATCACTTTCACTTTTCCTCTGTTACCTTCAAAACAATCTCTTCACTCGCCGGACTCCGGCAGCATGTTCAACGGCAAGCAATTCCCGATGAAATCTCCGGCGACTCGATTCTCGAGTTCCGACAACTCCATCGACGAGTTCCGGTACGATACCCCAAAATTTTCACTTTGTATTTTGCAGCACCGAAAGTTTTGATTTTGTTATAATTTGTCAAGTGGGATCCGACTAACTACCGGATTCGGATTCGAACTAGTGCAGTAGCCGTTGTTTTGGATACAAATCTACTTTTTTGGTCCCTAATTCGGATCCGACCGTAGTTCCAGAGTTATGATTAAAATATTGATCTCTGAGCTATTGAAATATGATGTAATTTTTTTGTTTTAATTTATTGTCTTTAATTTTTTATTTTCCAGGTAATTCTGTTTGGAGTAAACGAGTGAGAAATTCTCCTGGAAAATTTCGGGAATTCGGTTGTATTGTGGGAATTTGGTTTGTCTTTTGATTTGATTGCTCTGTTAAAAGTTGTTGTACGTTTGGAATTTATAGAGAAATTGTAGTTAATTGACGGGTTTTTAGTTATGCTGCGAAAGTGGGATTTTTTTTTGGTGTAGATTGAGAGATGGGTATAAATGATTTCATTTGTTGAGTTTTATGGAAAGAAAATATAGGCGGAGGTTCCTTGTGTGCAAAGATCGGAATTTGTTTTCTGGTTATTGGGAGCGTCATTGAGAACTGTGGGTTGATACTTTTTTTTTTTTGTTTTTTCAATTTTAATCAAGATTGACTTTTTTTTAGAAATTTTGCTTGATTTTGTTGGATTATAGGAAAACATTTTTTTTTTCTCCTTTTAACATGATAAAGAAAGCGCGTTTGGAGGATATTATGGAGGAAGTAGAAAAGGAAGAAGAAGAAATAGCTAGTTTATCAGTAGTGAGTTGGAAAGCGGGAGTGAATGATGGTTGTTGTCGGATTGGACCAAGTGATTCACTTCTCCCTGGTCTTGTTGATGATGTTGCTTTGAATTGTCTTGCTTTTGCATGTACATCCGACTATGCATCATTGTTATTTATAAATAAGAGGTTTCATAAGTTAATCAAGAGTGGGTATTTGTATGGGTTAAGGAAGCAGTTGGGTATTGTGGAGCATTGGGTCTACTTGGTTTGTGATCCACGGGGTTGGGAGGCATTCGATCCGATGAAAAACAAATGGATGGCTTTGCCTAAGATCCCTTGTGATGAGTGTTTCAACCATGCAGATAAAGAGTCCTTGGCTGTGGGTAGTGAATTGTTGGTTTTTGGGCGAGAATTGTTTGATTTTGCAATTTGGAAGTATAGCTTGGTTTTCCGTGGTTGGATGAAGTGTGAGGGAATGAACCACCCCCGTTGCTTGTTTGGCTCGGGTAGTCTTGGTTCTATTGCTATTATTGCAGGTGGGAGTGATAAGAATGGGCATGTTTTAAAATCTGCTGAATTATATGACTCCACAACGGGCAGATGGGAACTGTTGCCCAACATGCATTCACCCCGTAGATTGTGTTCTGGCTTTTTCATGGATGGCAAATTCTATGTGATTGGTGGAATGTCAAGTCCCACTGTTTCGTTAACCTGTGGGGAGGAGTTTGATCTTGAGACGAGGAAATGGAGTAAGATAGAAGGGATGTACCCAAATGTCAATAGGGCTGCGCAGGCTCCTCCTCTTGTTGCAGTCGTGGATAATCAGTTGTATGCAGTTGAGTATTTGACTAACATGGTCAAGAAGTATGACAAGCCGAAGAACACATGGGATGTGTTGGGAAGGCTTCCAGTTAGAGCTGATCTCTCAAATGGCTGGGGTCTGGCCTTTAAAGCTTGCGGAAATGAACTTCTGGTTGTGGGTGGGCAAAGAGGCCCCGAAGGTGAAAATGTTGTGCTAAACTCTTGGTGTCCCAAGTCAGGGGTTAACAATGGAACCTTGGATTGGAAGGTTCTCGCAGAGAAACAGCATGTCGGAGTGTTCGTCTACAACTGTGCCGTCATGGGTTGTTGATAGTTTTCTTGAGGTTTGACCTAAGGGATGGCTCGAGCATCTCCAATCTGACATGGCCCTCTAAGGTGCTTCCCTGCGCATTTGTCGAATTGACTGAAATTAATTGGTGGTGATGATCTAGAGTTTCGCAACCTGTGAATTTGATTACATTTCTTTTAACTTGTCTGTATTTCGCAGTGTTTTTCACTTCATGATTCTGCAATTTATTGTCTGCTTTCAATTCAATAGTACTCAGTTCCTTCATAATGTATCTTATGTTTTCAGATTCCTTCTCTGATCCCTTAGTCGACTTATTTCATATCAATAAATTCAAAAGCTTCATTATTGCAAGAGCCTTCGATGTAGACTGTACAATTAGTCCGGCATTAATGTGCTCGAAAATTTGTCTTTTATGGCGCGCTTACAGAGCAGAGTGTTGTGCTTTTGTTTTTGAGTTTGACAATGTCGAAAGCAAGTAATTGCATTTGTCAGCTTATTTTTATGAACCTTACGCATAGGGGCAGGCATTTAATGCAATTCTATCCATTTGATTGCTGCAGGAGAATCAATACTGCTTCTCATTGTAGGTAGGTCCAAACTCCAAACAAATAATTGGAAGAGTAATAAATAAATCATATCAAAATGAGTCCTTGCGTACTTGATATTGTGAGTCAAGATTTTGCGGGGACCTACTAAATTATGTTAATATTTGAGCGAGAAAAGGAAAATCTCACCGGCGCATTTGGCTGTGCGACGGCTTTGTTAAAGCATCAGTCAATTGTGAACAGTCAGTTTCTTGGTACTTATCGTTGTTACATTTTGGATCATAAAAAGTTATATTTGCAGTTAGTTTGTTATTTAGTTATCGGAAATGTTAATAACAAGATTACTTTCGTTGACAAAAGGGCCAAATTTGTTTCTAAATATTGGAAAGACAATATGATTGGGGCATATTTGTTGTCGTCCATCAGCTTTGCTGAATGGCTAAGCATCATTCAATTCTTGGTACCTAAAAAACTGTGAATTTGGTTCCTTTTGGGCGACGTGGAAGGAGAAATAATTGGGGTGCGGCTCTTTTTATCAGATTGGGAAAAAGCGATAGGCTGTCGTTCGTGTTTCTAATAATGATACGACCTATCGTATTGTAGTAGTTCATGGACGAGTTGCCATCTGCTTCAATTAAGTTCATGGCTCGTATCATTCCAATCTTCCCCGGCACCAAAGCAAAAGATAATAGCTTTATAAATAATTAGATTCATAATTACTAGCATGATCTTTATGGCATCGGGACCATTTGTGGGTGAAGTGAAACTGGTTATTGGGGTTGGGATGGCGTCGGTAATTTAATGGTACTGAATGCATAAACAATAAATAAAGCTACCACAGCACACAGCGGAGAGTTTACAAAACCCGTATGGCAAAATGCAAATCAAGAAATTTTGAAATTGACAACTGATGGAGTAGGGATGGATGGAAACACTGCGGGTTGCATCATCAGAATGTCACGTGCATGATGTTAATGTGTTGTGACATTTAATGGTTAAAACAGTTTTCGCAACTTTCACATTTTCTTGCCCTGTTTGGAACCCAGGAAAGGAAAAATAACATTATTGCAGATTACGAAGTTTGGGCTGGACACATGACTTTTCAAGGCAATCGCTTTTATGAGCATTTGACAGCAATATTGCAACTTTCACATTTTGTTGTCCTGTTTTGAATTTGGTTGCACGTCATTCATTGCACTGCATGCCATGCAATGCATCGCAAGTGAATTATTGAGATCCCATCTGAGGTCTTCACCACCAACTACAACGTCATATCATCAATTATTAAGGGTATGTTTGATATTGAGGTAAAAATTAGACATTGAGGTAAAAATTACGACTTAAAAAAGCTGCTATGCGAAAGGGGGAAAAAAAGAAGTTACGGTTGTTATTTGGTAATTTTTTTTATATTAATAATACAATTAGATAATTCATATTACATTAGATATTTAAACTGTTATTTTAGCAAACAATCACATATCACACTACAACTTCTATTTCAACAGATAATTATATACTGGATTATAATTTTATATACATTAAATTCTATGAAATATTTTACTCAGATTATTTATCCTCATAAATATTCTAAGATTATCTGTTCCACTCGCGTTTAATAATCTATCCAAATTATCTACTCGTATTTAATTTCATAAAGAAAAAATAAAAAATGACTCCACTCAATCACACTTAATTAAGGGAGAGTGGGTCTCTAAGAACTCAAAAGTGCTGCTCGCACAAAGTGGTCCACTAGTTGGTCAATGGTGATGTTAAAAGATGACAAAAGCATTAATGCCCCTCTTATATGTGTTTGAGATAAAAGGTTTCAAGTTTCTCTATAAGTTTATAGAAGTAAAATTTCTTGTAATTGGGCAGTAGATCTCTCCGTCATTCTTTGTGCGTTCATGTGAATTGTACCAAAATAATCATAAATAATAGTAGAATTCTATCAAAAATTGTGAATTTGGTTTACAAAATCACCCTTTTCTCTTTTTGGATTGACCCTAAGAGACAAATTAGTACATCAACTTCACAAGACTTCTATTGAAACGACTTAATAATAGCGTGCAGCCTGCAACATAGAAGAGAACCAGCATACAATTTACAATTTACTGGCTTCAATGTGGGCTAGCTCCAAGGCAAATTTGAGAAAGTATCTTTGCATTTCTAGAGCTAAAATTTATTCATCGCATGTGAACTCAAAGAATGTACGTGTGCGTCTACAAAAGTTTCACATGAGTTAAAAAAAAGTGGTTATTGATCGGGGTCGTAAAATTAATAATCAAATCGTATTCGAATCAAATCATAAATAAATTAGGTTAAAATTCTTCTGATTCAGATTCGATTCGTTTATTAAATAAATTCAAATCTCAATATTCAGATTCGATTCATTTATTAAATGAATATTTTGTTTGATTCGTTTAGTTAAATTAATAAACAAATCGAATCGAAATTCATTTGTTATTTGTTTATCCTATAACGAATCAAATTTAATATAAATTCGTTTATAAAAGTATTATTAATAAACAAAAATTAAGTAAAGTAAAATATAAAAAGACTACAAATTTAACATCTTACAAAATATAAATTTATTATCGTTTATAATTATTATATTAGCCTTCAAACTTTAAAATTTTTTCATACATATTTATGAATAAATAAGTAATATAATTAAACAAATAATAAATTAATTTTAAACGAATGAATCGTATTCAATTTTTTTATGACATATTTATTAAAACGAATTCTAAACATATAAACGAATCAACATTTTCAAATTTGGATTCGATTCGTTTAATAAGCGAATCGAATCTATTTCATTCATTTATTAAACGAATCAATTTTTTCAAATATAAACTCATTTAATTGGTATAGGATTGAATCGAATAAACGAAGTTGGACCCAAATTGCCACCCCTAGTTATCGAAAGTGATGAGACTTTTTCCACCGATTCACAATTATTAGGCACCACTGGTAGCTATTATCATTATTTTCCTTATATAAGTTCCTCTCCTCCTCCATCTTCTTTGTCACAGCTGCCCCCTTGTCCTCATATCTCTTGCCCATTATCTAAGTGCTTCTCGTTGCACTTCACAATTAGATCCTCTCTTTATGAGAACCTTTAAGCCAAATTTTTGTATGTGGTTAGAAGAAGCTCAACAGCGTACAGTATTAAATTAGATTACTCTGCCGTTGATATATATATCTAAATTTTTAAAACAGTAAAGCCAGTTGAGTTCCATATGATGAACTGTTACAAATACTGTTAAAATTTTCGATTTACAGGTCATTGGCCTTGGCTATGACGACTTTGACAACGATCAGTATCACAGGTACCATTTCCTCCCTTAATTCCTAGCTAGCGTTCATTTAATTTGAGAGCATTAGTATTACTTGACACTTGAGAATTGAACACTGTGTGTGTGTGTGTATAAAATTATCATTTTATGATCTCTATAATGCATTTTCTATATATTTTACTGCAGTTTCGTTAATGGGAGATATCCTGTTCTAATAATAAATCTTTTAGAAACCGACCTGGGTGGTCAGTGAATCTGGTATCAACCTGAAATCCCATTAACAAAATCGGTACTATTTCTGATGGGAAAGGCTTGGTTTGCAGGGGATTCAAGCACTGTAAGAAGGTTTGGTTCTTATTGTTTTACTCTGGGTTTATGTTAGCTATACTGGAAGCCTTTTATTTAAAATTTATAGCATCACCGAGTCTCCCTATGTGATTGCAGGAGTATAATTTCTTTGGTTTTATGAGTAATTTCATTAATTATCCACTCTCAATTGGGTAGCAAGAATCGGAGAAGGAAATTACTCATTTTTAAAACTAGCATTCTTAATACTGAAAAGTGAAGCAAGAATGGAAGAATGCTCAATCCTGATTTTCTCATAACTTGATCCTCTCGAACCATAAGAATCTTTAGTTAAAAATGAATAAATTTTAATTTAAAAAATGAGATATTTTCTGAAATTTTCTTTAAAAAATAAATGCATATTTATTTTTTTCTTATTTATGATTCTTTGGTTGCTTTGATTAATTTAGTTAACCATTCATTTTTATTCATCTAAACATTTAATCATTTTTTCCCTTCAGTTTCCAAGTTTTCCATTTCAAAATGGCAAATGAAATCATAAATTACGAAAGTCTTTTATTTGATCAGTCTTTGCATATATTTAGATAATTTGAACTAATTATGGCTTAAAAAACAGAGTTCTTATGATACACTTTATCACAATTATAAATTTTCTTATCTTTAGATGATGCGACACACTTTGATCTCGTAGTTATAATTGCACCTAATGATGCATTAACAATATCAAAGATAATGCATCCACGTATTTTGATCTTCTACTTCTTTATTAAAGTTGTTCATTTAAATGCGCATGAGAACTATATACTCTGCATAGGGGAATTCTTAGGGCAACATGTACATTTTAACAAACAAATAACTTAAATAAACAGCTTCAATATTGTTAGGGCATCAATTGAAGAAGCCATAACTACGTGAATATAGTGTGTTGTGGTCAACATGTAAAAGTAATTAAATTTGCAATTGTGATAAAATGTATCATAAAGATTATACTTTAGCCATTATTAACTCAATTATCTAAATATTTGTAAACACTCATCAAATAGAAGACACTCGTAGTTTGTAATGAAAGCATGGTGGTACTAATTTTCACTTGTCATTTTGAATTAAAAAACTGATTTTTTTTTTTTTAAAGGAAAGTTTTAACTAAATAATAACTACATGGGCTGGTTAAAAGTTTGGACACCACGAAATTTTCACCAAACGCACCCTATTTACCATTATTTTCCCTATGTAATAAGGGAGCCTCTAACATACAGCTGCTGTATGTTATAGCCCGGCCAAATCGAGTGAACAGTAACCACGTGTATATTCTCAAGTGCTGGGAGGCCCTCATTTTTTTTTTTATGGACATGATATTAAATCATATGATTTATTAGTTAATTAAAATGACTATTAAATCTCATAATTTAATGGTTAATTGAAACTGCATGGTTATAGTGCGTTTGTATAAAAAAATGAGAGTGTCCGCACTGCACAGAGGAAGATATACATATACATATACAGACATACATACATGTATATAATCATAACAGCTGCCGCTTAAATGTCTCAATATCAAACAAGCCTAAAAGTCATATGGATGAAGTTCTTAGATAGCTTGGATAGGAGGATTGCTTTGATGGAATTGAAAATTTGAGTCTCAATAGTCAATCCAACTATCAAAACCTGTACAATTGGGATGGGAAAGGCTTGGTCTGCACTCTGCAGAGGCTCAAACACTGTATTTCTTTCATTCTACTCATGATTGTTTAGTTTTTGCATGCAACCCAATTTGCGGATGCATTTAAACTCCCTTTCAAAATAGCTAACCTCAAACCCTTAAAAACTAAAATAACCAAACTCTCTGTAGTAAGTGCCTAATTATGGGCAAAAGGGTTTGATTTTTTTTTTTGAGACTTGATGTCAGCTACTTTCAAAAAGCAAATCCAAATGCAGCTTCATAAGGTTTGGAAATAATTGGGCTTTTTGGGAACAGAACAATTTAATGGTTAATGATTTACCTGCTGAATCAAAATCCTCTTGTTTCTTGAGATGGTACATGTTTAATGGCCCGGGCCCCTGCGGCCCAGTGTCCAATGATGGCCCACTTATTAAGTGCGTAAAATTCAAGTAACTAATTTAAAAAATAAAAATGAAACCAAAATACACCCACATCATTTTCTTACTTTTTCAAAAAGTAACATATGAAAGGCAAGTTCAACAATCTCAAATATGATTAGAGCAAATAACAAATTAATAACAGAAAAAGACTAAAAAATATTCACAATTTTACATTTAAACTTATAGAATTTTTATAATCTGTATCCTCGGGGTGAGTGTGATAGGTATCCCTTAGTTGTACATGAGCATATAAATATCAAATTCTCAAATATTTATCCATTAAAATATTATTTTTATTTTTATTATTTAACCATCAAAGACAGAGGTAAAGACTCATTCTCAAATCTCACATTTTCTTAGCATTTTTACAGCCAAAATCTCTCTTTATTTTCTCTTTCCAAAAAAACCGAAAAGCCTATAAATAAATCCATCAAACCGGGCGTCCAATTTCTTTCTTTTTTACCCAAAAATAAAATAATAATAATAATAATAGTAAAAATAATGGGTAATTCTGGAAGCCACAGGCGCCACCACAGCAACATCCCACCGCCGACACCGCCGCCGGCGACCAGACAAACCCAAAGCCAATACGTGTTCGCTGCTGCCACGCCGTACCCGTCTCAATACCCGAACCAATACTACCCTCCTTACCCTGGATACTACCCTCCGCCTGTGCCCGTCCACGGCGCCTACGGTTACCATCACATGCCGAGCGGGCATTACCCGGCGCACGCTCCGCCTCCTCCGCCTCCGCCGCAGTACATGGAGCACCAGAAGGCGGTGACGATTAGAAATGATGTGAATGTGAAAAAAGAGACGCTTAGGGTTGAGCCTGACGAGGAGAATCCTGGGCAGTTTCTTGTTGCTTTCACTTTTGATGCCGCGTCGCCTGGAAGGTGAAATTTTTATTAATTTAGTTGGAGTTTTAATTTTTTTTTTTCTAAATTTATGTGTTTAGTTTTGAAAATTTGATGATTTGTTGTGATTCTTAGAGGTGAAATTTTTTATATGGGTTTCATTTTTGTAAAATAAAATGCAAATGCTTTGTAGCTATCAAGAATACTCATTATACGAGAGAAATTTGTATGTGCTTGAGGGTGTTTATGTGGAAAATGGGAGTGTTTATTCATGTTTTTTTAATTTCTTATATTGATACTGAATTTGATTCGGAATGGTGCCATTTTCTTGGTTTTTTGGGGGCATATGAAAAACATTAATTCTTCCTTTAGCTGAATAACATGTTGATTTTTGAGTCATGCTTGAGGATTTTATCCTTTGTTTGCTTAAAGTTTTGTTGACAAGCATCATTACCGTTTGAGTTAAAAAATGTGGTTTGTGACCTGGTTCCAAAGTAAGCATTTGGTGCTACTGATGTTCAAATAATATAATAATGGGGGACCCCCCAGTTAATGTCACGAGTGTTGTATAGAGAGAAGCCACCTTCATCAAGGTCTGCATATTGTTGACAAAGTCACTAATTATTGAAATTATGGACCTGGTTAATTTGTCATAGTAACCTTGCCTTGCTTTGAACTGTATAGTACTTTATAGACATGCTTATGTTTATGTTTCATTCGTTTTAGCGATTTGAACTCTTTGGTTGATATGGATCACATTTTGTGTCTGTTAACAAATATTCTTCTTTTCTTAATGGTTTATTGTTCTTTTTCCTTTTTTCCTGCAGTATTACTGTTGTTTTTTTTGGTAAAGAAGATGTAGACTGTACCCTAATTGCAACCAAAGAAGAACTGCTTAAACCAGTCACTATAACCTTCCAACAAGGTCTTGGCCAGAAGTTTAGACAACCTTGTGGAACAGGGATTGACTTTTCAATTTTTGATGAGGCAGCATTAACTAAGGTGAACGCAGAAATTTATCCTATAATTGTGAGGGCTGAGGCACGCCCGGCAGATGCTAGAGAAGCAGAAGCAAATCCAACCGGGAATTCTCAAATTACTGTGGCAGCGTTTGAAAAGAAAGAGGAAGGCGGTTTCCATGTACAGGTGATTAAGCAGATCTTGTGGGTGAACAGAGTCAGGTATGAGCTTCAGGAAATTTACGGAATTGGGAGTACAGCTGCTGGTGATGAGACTGATTCTGGAAAAGAATGTGTCATCTGCTTGTCGGAACCGCGGGACACAACTGTACTCCCATGCCGACACATGGTATGTTCAGAGTATTACTCAATTCTTTTCTCTACCTGTGTCTTTTATTTTTTATTTTTCTTTTGGTGCAATGAAAGAAGGCAGTGGAGAGGTATCTCTCTAATTTTCACCCTAGATCTGAAGGGAGGACTGACAACATAACCATCAGCGTTTTATTGGTCTCGAGTCAAATTTTGTGTTAGCAATTAGTGCCCACAGTTTCGAAGAATAGAAAGTCATCTGATCATGTAAAATACATGTATATATGCACACCATCCACTATTAATAACTCTTAGTTGAGATCTGATGCAGATTGTAAGAAACAGTGGAAGCATGTCTGGTAGGCCTTTGACGTTTCTTCTCTAAATGGATTTGGGTGCATCCACATTATATTTGTTGCTATATGTGGCTTTTCAATCCGCTTCACATAGGCTTTTAATACTTCTGCTGTACAAATTTTTCTTTGTCGTATAACCTAATCATCAGCTTTAGAAAAGGACAGTTGAGAATGTTCCAAAATTTTGGTTTAGAATAAAGTGTTCATCTCCACTAAGCTTCACCACAGCACAGTGTTAAAGGTTGGTCTCTGAACTGAAAATTGGGAGCTCAGTTGCATGTTGTAGGATGTAGCTTATTCATAAGCCCATGGTTGGGATGCTGTAGGTTGCAAATGTTTCGGCCTACTCCCCTTAAAATGCACTTGAAAGGTTCAACAAAAGCACAAGTGATATTTTATTCATTTTCTACTTTGTTATTTGCCCACTCCACCCACATGGGGAAGGATCGATTGGTGAAGAACAGTAAAAGACCAATTTACAAGGTTCTGGGCCAATGCTGGGTTCTGTGTATTAGCTTTCTGGATATGTTGACGGTCTTACATCCTCTTTTGTCTATGCAGTGTATGTGCAGTGAATGTGCGAAGGTTTTGCAGTTTCAGACGAACCGGTGTCCTATTTGCAGGCAACCGGTTGAGAGGCTGCTGGAAATTAAGGTGAATAATGCAGCGGATGATTGAGGACAGTCTCTGCTCCCAAATGATTGGGTTTTGTACTTGAAAAAGGAAGGGGGAAAAGAAAATGTTGGGCAAATGACATCTCATGTATATATGGTTTCGTGTTGTTCGATGACTTACACATAGAAATTCTTTTGATTTTTTTGGTTTTGTATCTTGGTTCAAATCATTATCTAATTATTGTTGTGTAAACCTGTTGGGGAATCCTTAATATATATATATATATATTAAACGAAAGACATAATTGCTAGTTAGCAACACATAATCTCAACAGATTATGGCTGTGGTTGTTTTAGCTCACACAATTGTTTTCTTACGTTCCAGCACCACGCATTCTATTATGGTGTAAATGGTTGCCAGTTCGTGTTTGTAATGGATGCTTAACTAAAAATTTTTGAATTTTAACAATTTTTTCTTTTTAATAACAATTGAAAAGAAAAAAAAAATCACGTTCTCCTATAAATACTAAACAGTCACAAGCCAACAATAAATCACAGTGGTGTGTGGCCATAGACCATAGTGGGGGAAATTGGGTGTTAACCGCCATGGCATCATTTCCAACTGAAACCCTAAACCTCCCGCCTCCAATCAACGGTCAGGATTCAACCAATCACAACGAACCTCTACGAAACGCCGACGACGAACAAATCCAACCTTCCATTCCCCAATCAACAGATCACGTCGCCACTGCCGCGGCCGAGAAACGCAAAAGAGAGGACGAGGCAACGGAGGGCCCACAATCAGAATCAGCTGAGCCTTCGCTTTCCCCTTCCCCTTCACTTCACCCTCTACAGAAAACCAGTCTCTGCTCCTACTTCAGGAAGGTCGGCACGTGCTGCCATGGAAGCGCCTGCAGGTACGCTCACGGCGAGGAGGAGCTCCGAATCCGACCCGATAACACGTGGGATCCGACGTCGGAGCGGGCCAAGAAGGCGAGGAAATTGGACGATGGAGATAAATGTGATGCGAAGGAAGACGCAGTGGAGGAGGTTATGATGACGGAGGCGGTGGCTGACGGCGACGGCAATCAAGACGTTGAGCTTAGTAAATGTTTGGTGCATTTGCCTAGAAAGTGGTATTCTGATAACTTGAAGAAGTTTCTCGCAGATCATGTGAGTGCAAAAGCAGTTTCTTTAAACTTAAGAAATTAAAGTGTAATAACAGTGAAGAGCATTTTACTGTTTTTCAATCCACAATTGCTGTGAAATGGAATCACTCGCAGCCAAAGTGTAATTGGCTTGCTAATATGTTAACTTGTTCATGAGAAATGCTTATTTGGGCAGGGAATTTTATTCAAATCTGCAAAAAAAAAGAAAGGCATGACTGTGGGTTTTGTGAAGTTTGAAAGTGCAGAGCAATTGAAAAATGCACTGGAGGTATCGTGTGTTTAGTACTGTTTAGTGTCACTGCTTCTCAAATTTTGTGATGATCTTTTGACTCATGTGTGAGAGATTGTTGACGAGGCAGGAGCTTGAAGGAATATCTATTGGCAACAAGAATTTAAAGGTTGCTAATGTTGTTCCCCGATCTTTTGATAAGAATATCATATCAGCTATGACTCTATCTGGAAACGCCGAGCGAACTAGTGAATCTGCTGTGACTGGAGAACTTGCTGGGGCCAATGCATCTTCAAATGGAAGTGAGGATAGTAATGGAAACGGTGAAGGTTTAGCAGGAGATGGTTCGGGCTCGAAGGCTAAAAGTGCACGAGATGTTGTGACACCCCTTGCTCATATGTCTTACAGTGATCAATTGGAACACAAAAAGAACTCAATCTCACAGATGCTCAAAAAACTTGTTAGAATTGCCAATTTATGTTTTGCTTCTCATTTCTAATAAACCAATTCAGTACAATTTCTTAGATATCTGAACTTTTCAAATGTTTTGGACAGACTAGAAATGCGCGTAAAGCTTGTCCAAATGGTGTTTCACTTCCAGAATGGATTATGAAATCGAGAGAGATAGGTATGTTTTTACTTGATGAGGTCTTTCCAAAAAGAAGTGTTGGGACTGTTATCACCAGAGGCGGTCCTACGCCTGGGCTAGGCCGGGCTGCAGCACGGCTGGTCGCTCAAGAGAATTTCATTTATACCCCTTGAATTTTTATTTTTTTCATATAATAATATGGTTTTAATTTTCTTTTCAAATATGTCCCAAATTCAACACTTTTCTTTCCTTTTTTTTTTTCACTTAAGAGTTAGAGACTTATTTTATAAAATGATTAAATATATAATTTATTGAGTAAATTGAAATCATTAGGGCTTAAAATATTAGTACTGTTTTAATTTATTATAAAAAATGTATGGTTTGTCTAATTAGAAAAAAAAAAGCATGTCAGTATATTATAAAATTGTCCCTAGTATCGGAAAGTTATAAAACAATATAGTAACAATTAATAATATTTTCATAATCGCATGGTTTATTTTCTTCACAGACATACTTGTTCTTTTTCTTTTCACTAAATCAAATTATTCATATATATCACATTCTATATAAAATAGAAAAGAATTTTATAAATAATTTTTTACTGTATAATTTTAATAATTTATATTATAAATTTGTTTGTTGCATTGTTATCATTCTTTTATTAAATACATATATTTTGCTAAGAGTTTGATGTCGCGTTGCTTGATATATGTTTTTACTCCTTTACGAGTACCGACATTTACACAAATGTCTACCTAAAATTTATAAATTAGCCCGGGGTTATAAAAAGTCCTAGGTCCACCGTTTCTTATCTCTATCCTTATTCTATCTAACATCCTGCAGGTGGTCTTCCATGCAAACTAGAGGGAATACTTGAATCACCACTTGTGCATGGATACCGTAACAAGTGTGAGTTTTCTGTTGGATATTCTCTCCAGGCAAAACCAACTGTGGGATTCATGCTTGGAAACTTTAGGTAAAAGGCATTCTCTTTTGTTCATTCTCTTTCTGGTTGCTGTCGTTGGGAGACACTTCTTAGTGTTGGAACTACTTTACCAAAAGACGAGACTTTTCAGGGAGGGTGTGACAGCAGTCGAAGAACCTGTGGACTGCCCAAATGTATCAAAAATTGCTTGTAAATATGCTTCAATCTTTCAGGAATTTTTGCAGCAATCAGACTTACCAATTTGGAACAGATTCAAAAATACTGGATTCTGGCGTCAGTTAACGGTACATGTTGTGCACAATGACTGCCAAAAAAAAAAATTGCGCTTCTCTCACCACTGAGTTAGGATTTGTCTAATATGCTGTTAAAATGAACCTGAAATTTCGTATACTCTTAAATTTAACATTCTATATCTTGATGTGTATTTAAGGTTCGAGAAGGAAGAACTCCAGGGAAGCCAATTGATGTTGAGAACTTAGAGGTCAACATTTCTGAGGTCATGCTAATAGTGCAGGTTTGTGTCTAATGAACTAGTAGACAGATACAGCGAACCAATGAGCCATAACTTGTTCAGAAGGTCCTGGAGTATATTAAAAAAGAATGATGTAGCAACTTCATTGTAATTGTCTTAAGCTGATGTAATTTGGTTTATGGAGTAGATTATTGTTTCTTTTCAATGCATTCTGCTTATGTATTTTCTTATAGTATTTGGTTTCTAATTCTTTTTTCCTTGTCTTGATTACATAGGTTTCCTCAGCGACCTTTGATGATGCACTGGTAAATAGTGAATTTGAGAGGTTGGCTAAAGCTTTTGCAGCTGGAGCTACTGCAAGTTCTCCATCTTTACCACTGACAGCTTTGGTCATTCAGGTACGAGCTCCTTATCGCGATTTTACGCTGTAATTAGAATAGTTAATATGTACATAGTTAACTAAATTTCTGGGAAGAAGTGTCTCATGGGACAATATGGAACAGGAGAAAGGGAGAGAGTTGGGAGGTTATGTATTTCAAGGGTTTATGAATATTCGGAGCTTTAGTTTCTTTGGGCTTTTTGTAAAATCCAAGGACATTGCATTATTTGCATCATATACTTTATAGTTCGCTTCATTGGTCCTTTAATAATATTTAGCTTAAGCCTCAGTGGCTACCCCAAAATTTTGTAACCTGTAATATACTTTCTTTGTTTCATCCTTATATTATATGGTTTGTGGTATTTATGTAGGATCACCAAGGGATATCAAATGTAGCTCCAGCTGATGCTCCATTGCGTCTTCTTTCCATCCCAAAAGCAGATAGTGACCCTGAGCCAGAAGAAAGCAATGATGTTGTAGAAGCAAGAATCCATGATTCTATAAGCAATCTTCGGTTCTGTATATCTCCAACTGCATTTTTCCAGGTTAGACTCTGGTTTCTGTTTCTCTTGTTGCTTAATTGAAAAATTCTCTAACAATGCTGAATATCTTGCAAGCGCAAATGATTATAATCCGTGTATGAAAGCAAATGAAAGAAATTTACAGAGTATGAATGTGCTGCAGGTTAATACTCTAGCTGCTGAGAAGCTATATTCGCTTGCTGGAGATTGGGCTGATTTGGGTCCTGATACCTTGCTCTTTGATGTATGCTGTGGAACTGGAACGATTGGGCTTACCTTAGCACATCGTGTTGGTATGGTAATAGTCAGCTACATATCGTATTATTCTTCGGGTACTTTTAGTGCTGAATACCCTGTGTAACACATATGGTACCTTGTGTTTGCATAACAATGCAACTTGAAAAGGTATGGAGTTATATACTGGAGGCTTCTTCAAACAGTAAACAAGGAGTTGTGATCTATAAATTTGGGTTGATTTGGATATGAAACAAGCTGATTCGGTCTTGTTTTTATTTTCTTAATGATTTGACTTTTCTGACTCTGCAATTTCCAGGTTATTGGAATAGAAATGAATGCTTCTGCAGTTTCTGATGCTCATCGGAATGCTGAAATTAATGGCATAAAAAACTGTAGATTTGTCTGCGCAAAGGTTTGATTTTTTCTGACCCTCTCTAGCCGATTTACTTGTAGAAATTATAATGTAGTTAATCATATAGGATACAAATTTGAGGTATGATCGTCCTTGAAAACAAATCATGAGCAAGAACATCTTGTGATTCTTAGGGGTTGATTCTATTTAAATTATTTATGCTTGTAGCTTTTGTTTTAATAATTATTGTAGAAATTTAATCATTTATTCATTTGTATGAATATCAACAGGCAGAGGATGTGATGGGATCTTTACTGAAAGATTACTTAAATCCCCTTCGGAAACAAGATGAGCATGCATCTGAGAGTAGTAACAAAGAAATTGCTGTCACTGAAGAGAAAGACTCTTCCACAGACAATGTTGCAGAAAATGAAGGGGGCTCTGGCCAGGACCCTGAAAATGATGTAGCTGCTTCTGATTGTCCGGAAGGTAGTGTAAAAGAACCCCAAAGCCAACTTCAGAAGGTTAGTACTTCAGAGGGAAATTCATTGGTGCTGCAGTTTAAAAATGTTGTTGCTATTGTCGATCCCCCACGTGGCGGACTTCATCCCACTGTAAGTAACATGCTCCTATGTACGTGGATATTCACATTTATATTTTTTTCAATGACTCCTACTGTAATCACAGAGGCCCCTTCTATTGTTTATGAGAAATAAAATATATTATAAGCCCCTTACTGTTATTCATGGAGAATATAATGGTTGGTGTTTAGGGTCCAACCTTGAGTGTGGAAAAATAGAAGTTTCATGCAGTGTGCATCCAATGAAGCATTTCCCAGTTTTTATGCTAGCAACGGATGAAGGTCTTGTATTATGCGACCACATCATGTTTATTTATTTGTTTCAAGTTGGATTTAATTATTTTCTTTGGTTAATGGATTTTCCCTCTTATTTTCCTTGTTTATTCTTACAATGGTATTTCGTCTTGGAGGGTAACATATCTTGGTTGATATGTCTCTGGGTAATGCTTCTAGAAAGAATTGCTGCCTACATCCTAAAATAAAATTTAGTTAAAAAGTGTTAAATAGCATTACTGAATATGGCTATTGAAAAGGCTGATAGTTTGATTAAGTTTACCTTACATATTAAGGCTATCAGAGTGCACCTTGTGCTTTAAACTTGAAACCTCTTCAGCCTTGACTTGATCTTGCTTATGCTAATTCAGTTTTTGGTCGGTTGCAGGTCATTAAAATTTTGAGGACCCATGCACAACTGCGGAGGCTTGTGTTAGTTTCCCTACCAAACTTTGTATATTCCTTGTTCTTATTGGTGTTTTGTTTTTACAACCTTGACATGCATGCCATTTCTTGTTTTGCAGTTACATATCCTGTAACCCTGAAACCTTGGTAGCAAATGCCATTGAGCTTTGTACACCATCTCCAGAAAAAATTGAGAAAAATAAAGACAACAGGGGATGGAGAAACATGAGCAGTGCTGGTTTGGCCAGGCATAGAGCCAAATCTATGCCCATATCAGAGCCTTTCCGACCTGTAAAAGCCATGGCAGTGGATCTTTTCCCACATACTTCACACTGTGAAATGGTGATGCTCATGGAGAGGTAATTAGACCATGACCCAAGATGCCACAATCTTTCCATGTAGCCAACTCCAATTTGAACGTTTGAAGGACTCTTATGTTTACCAATGAAAATTTTGATAGCTAGTTACAGCTTCTCGTCCATTCTTTCTTCATAATTGTTGTATTGATTCAAGAACACAATGAACCGTTGAATGGTTGGTGGAATTCAAAGAAACTTAACGGAGAAATACTACATTATAGTCAGAGGCCCCCTACCGTGGGCGTTGTACAACAGAAATATGGAGTTTGTGAAAAAATAAAAAATAAAAAAAAATAAATAGAAAAGGGGTTTATAACGGAAAGTGTAGATGACTTCACGACTATAATTGATAGGGCGGGTGTAGTCCAGCCCTACCTTGTTAAATGAACTCTGACATGGCTCCAATTGAAGTTCAGGCCCAAACCAATCATCTGCTGACAGGTAGCCATCACTGAGGGGGACCCACCTCCACTGGCATGCTAGCTCTGGAGCTAAAGCTAATGGTTTTTGAGGGGTGATGTTACAACTGAGTGGAGCTTGTTATGTTACTTCACAACTAAATTGGGTTTTCCCACTACCATTTGTAAAGATTGGATGGATGTCCGTTGCTTGTCTGTGGGTTTCATAAATATCATTCCCTTTTTTTTTTCTTAGTCTCCAAAATTTTTATATGGGGTGTTTGCTCTTTTTTTTTTTTTTTTTTTTTTCTCTCCTTGGTTACAAAAAATCAATCATATTTGAAATTATTGTATCCCAATGCAGGCCTATGGGAGTAATAATTGACAAATATGCCTGTGATGTGAGTTTTAAGTTAAAATGAGTACTTTGTTAAAGAAAGTCAATAGCCCTTTTATTTATTTATTATTATTATTTTGTTTTAGCTCAACTTTTTCACCGTAAAGCCAAATACAAAATGAATCCAAATTCTTTTATTACCCTTTTTCTTAGTACGTGTCTCCATGCCAATGCCTACCATACCCATCAAACATAAATACCCAAGTCACAAAAGCTGAATTCACCTTTCAAAAAAACAAGAAGAAACTCTTTGTTAAGTCTCTACATGCCTATTCACAAGTATTCCTTGCGCTGCTTCTTTTTCCTTTTGCTTTCTCTTCTTTTTAACCACTTCCACTTTGGGACATCTTACATTTGTAGGGCTTATCCAGCCTTTGCTGCTGGTTGATTTGGACACATGCAGCATCATTTTTTAAACAGCCAAAAACACTTGAGCTTTGCCCTGCAAAATTTGAAGTGAAGAGTGGAATGTGTGTAATTCTGGAATTACGATAAAACTTTTTTCTTAATTTGTTTTGATGATGGTCATGAATAAGTCAAAATTTAATTATTGTTTATAAATTAGTGGGATTCGCTTGCTTTCTCTGTTCCTTTTTTGGCTGTGCTTAGCAGCATGGAGTCACGCAAGCAAATGGAGTAATTTTTTTTTTCCCATCCACTATGAATTCTTATCCTTGTGGCAACATCAAAGTCTACTCTCCTCACCGCCTTTGCAACAAAATAATTTCTACTTTCTAAAAATTGACCAGAGTCTTCCACTTTAAACAGTTCAAAAGTATTTTCTTTAATTTAAAATTTTTAAAGTGGGATTATCTGATTTCATCAGTAACCACCACAGTTGTTAGTTGTCGACTTAACTTAGCTGCCATTAACATAATCTTTCATCTCTGATCTCTTGATCAAGCCAGTTCATTATTTCTAAGCCCATGCTACGTAAGCAAGCACCATGTACGTCGCAGTATGGGATGGTGGTACACATCATCTTGAGTATGAGTTTATTATAGGTGCGGCCTCATGATTGTTGTCACAGACAGAGACGGGGTTCTGTGAAGTCGCATAATTAAGAACGATAAGTCAAAAAAAATGACTGACTGTGGAGCGTAATGGACTGTTAGAAGGCTAAATATGACATGGGTTAAAAATGATAATCTAAATCAATATTCTGATATACACGAGACGAGAAGAATTCCACCCAATAAATAAAAAGTGATAAGATTTTTAATTGCTGATCAACCAGATGTTTAAAACACAAAATGAGAATGACAAATGAGGCAGCTCGTTGATTACCATCCAAAGGCTATTATTAGCCAACAAAAAGCCTCCCGCCACTCCAAACTTTGAAGTTCCCCACCATCTTTTAGAAAAGCATAAAGTAAGCAGAGGCTTCTATCAACTATTATATATACATTCTTTTGATTTGGTCCCATAATAAATTAAACAATTAATCCGAGGCGTAAAGAAATTCTGACAAATTATGGACCGACCAATCAGGATTCGACAACTAAGAATCTTTACCGCTTTCTTCTTTCTTTAATATGCTGTTAATGAGTAAATAGATTATAATCTGTTGGTGTCATTTGAGTTGTAGCTTATCATCAAATATACAAAAGATAGAAGAAAATAAGTAGTGCATAGTATACTACTTTTATGTGCATGCGTTTATGATTAATAAGATATAAACTTATTCTCAAATTTTGGCACCCGAGAAACACTACTCAGAAATTCAAGATTTATGCAGGATATTGTAACTCGGTCTTCTCGTATTATAAACATATTGCACATATTATATTTATATATATAAGAAAATGGGGGGCATAATAAATTCCTCTCCTTTTCGAGAAGACACATCCGTATTTATTTTTCCTCAGAAACCCGCTTGCCAACCAATAATAATTTTACTTAATTTTCTTGAGATGCCCATAAGTTTTTTTTTAATTATATCATAATAATACTCATATTACAACCCATATTTTAAGAAATTATTATACTAATATTTACAATCAAATAATTACTGAAATTAAATTTACAAATAATAACCCATAAGGCATTAGGATCATACCCATTAACATCCCTTCATATTTTTCATTTAGAATTTAACATACTCAAATATTGTAATGTACATTTTTCAACTTCATAATGAAATGAATGATTTATCAATTTGTGTATCCTCACGAAATCATCCATCATCCCAAATGCCCACAAGCATCTCGTGTGCCTTTAAAAGAAGAATTTAGAGACTGTAACACTCAGCTTTAAAGATACGAGGCCATGTTTTCTAAGCGTACACAAAACAGTTTTGGTGTGAACGTCAGTCAAATGGGGGAGGGGGTGTTTTCTGTGATCACCTTTATACGAATCAATTTTGTTTCAGCAAAATCATTATTCAGCTGATCAAACCAATTAACAATTTCGTCGTTATTCAACATTTTCTTAATTATAATATAAAGTTACATATGTCACTAATTTTAAATTATCATGTGTATTGTGTGTGTGTGTATACACTATGGGAAAAGGACGTTCAAATTTCTAAAATTTGTATAAGTAAATCCTAACGTTTTGAGAAAATATACATAAAATCACTTCTAATTTAATTTGCTTTTTTTTTTCAGAGAATTAAATCTTACCATGGTGTAGATACTGAAAAATGGATTTGATGGTATGTTCTACATGATAAATTACGTTAGATGCATGTTCAACAAAATGAGAGATTGTTTTCTTTATGCGTCAAAGATAAAATGGCAGCTTATTCTATACATTTGAACAATTATTAATTGAATAAATGAGAAATTATCATTTCCTTCTTCAGAAGTTGAAATTAAACATTGCATCTTTTTTATCCTCACCCTTCTTCTGCAGCAGCAGTATGGGGTATTATTATATAATTTGGAAATATAAATAAATAACTAACAAAATAAATAAATTTTTTTATTTAAAAAAAGGTAGTTACTTACAGGCTTACAGTGAAGAGTCCGCGCGCAGTGGAGTGGCACAGTAGGCAGTAGGCCAGGCTTCCCATTCCACCTCCCTTTTGCGATTTGCCATAAATGAGAATCATTGAGATTTATGATTTCATTATTTTTTTTAATTGTTTCTCTCTCTGTCTCTATCTCTGTGTCACAGTGTCTACCTTTCTATATTTCATAATTCATAGCGCAGCTCCACACACTTACCAAGAAACTCTTAACTCACCACTCGCCACCATTATCTCCTTCTCTTTTCTATTTGCAACTTCTGTTTCAGCTTGAAAGATTCTTGCTGTCTGTTTTGTTTTCGGTTCTGGGTTTGTTTTTTTGGACTTGTTATTATCAAGAATGGCAACCGAAGAGGAGGAGAAGCATGTGCCTGATCGGGAACATGATGTGGCTTCAAGCCAGAATAATAATAATAATCATAATAATAAAGCAGTTGTTGCAGTTCACAGGGTTCGTGCTTTAAGCGTCTCTGCTAGTCTCTCCTTCTTTTTTCTAGTGCCTTTACTTGAATTTAGTGTATCTCAGCTTCATTTTTCATCTCCATAAATCATTTTATATGGAAGTTTCAAACTTTTTGATGAAGTATTTTATATAGATAATTTTGAGATGAGCTAGAATGAGTGAGTTATTTGGTTGCTTGTAATTTTTCTTGAAACACATCTTAATTCCTCAGCAGCCTGTGGTAGTATGTGATTGCTGAATGAAACCAACAATTTGGAAATATTGAATCCTTGCCTCTGAATTTGAAGTTGATGTAAGCCATATTACTAATAAGAAGTGAATTAGAGTTCAGAGGATGATTATTAATGAAGTATTGGTAAATCCTTCATCGCGAATTGCTCGATTGCTATAGGACCAAGTTAAGGCTACAAGCTGGGTTGATAGAAGAAATTATTATGTGCCTCCTTTTTGCATATGATCCTGCTTACTTCATATTCTAATTGTTCCATGGTTCAATTTTTCAGGTTGAAGACTCAGTGGGAATCACTGAAGAGACCACTAATTTACAACATTGGAAGCGGAGAAATCTCTTCTTAGAGATACCCTCAAGAACACTGGCGGATTCCTCACAGGATTCTGTCATAGTGAAGATGCCCCCTGCGCCTAGTCCCACTCCAACTCCCAGGAGGGTAAATTTCAACTTGACGCCTTGTTCTGCGGATGCAAGAATGAGTGGTTCCCCTGGTCCTTCGTCGTCTAGAGCCAAATCATCCATAAAAGGTTTCTTGCCAAAGCTAAGTTTCAAGTATCGAAATACTAACTTAGATGTTGAGAAGGCTGCCCACCAAGCTTCAGAAACGCCGTGTGCCATGCCAAGAGATAAGCCCTTAATATCAAGGTCATTGTCACTAACAAAAATATTTACTCCTAGGATAAAGAGAACATCATCGCTGCCTGTAACTCCAATTGCGCAATCCAACCTAGAATCTGTGGGCAGTGGAAGCTTTGGTGGTTCTTCAAATTCAAGTGTAAGTTTCTGCACTTGTCATCCTTGATACATTGTCTCATTAATTTATTGGTGGGATGGACTTCGTGCCTGCATGGTTGTAAACAGTTAGAAGCTTGGGAGTTCAGTCACTAGCTGTTATTCTTAATGCATATCTATGTTAACTTTGAAACAATTTCTCTTTCCTATTTTATGCTCTTCTCTAATTTTTATTCTTTGCCAAGTATAAACATGAAATCTTCAACATGCAAGGATCTTAGCTTTTTTTTTAATTATTTTTTTTTTCAATTTTTATCTATGTTTGAATTTCTTTTTGCAGAGAAAAGCAGCCCAGAAGCAGATATCTCGCTCACTTTCAGTTCCTCTCAATAGAAAAGAGGGAAGCATAAGGAGAATGGATTCATTTTTCCGAGTAATTCCTGCAACTCCTCGAGTAAAGGAAGGAGAAGAGATTTCTAACGCATCTCAGATGGTAGATACTGGTAAGTTTTTGGTGTTAACATCATAGGACACTCTTTTTGGTAATCCTGTCTGCTGAATTAAATATGCAAAGCGGTTTATATAACTTTGCATTGAGGTTTTATTCTGATTGCTAGAGACCGACAACTAGAAGGAAGATTCAAAGTCATGTTTCTATTCAAATATTTCATTTTCATTTCTCTGTTCTCTTAAAATCTAGGCTGAACATATTTATGTGTAGATATTTATATCCTGTCATTTCTTAATCATCGTTCCCCCTTTCCCCTCAGTTTGCTGAACTTGTAACTAGTGGTTATCAGCTATTTCTTATCACATTCTCCCATTTCAGAAAATGATGACGCTGATGGTGAAGACATCCCTGAGGAAGAAGCTGTTTGTAGAATTTGCCTGGTTGAACTTTGTGAAGGAGGTGAAACCCTCAAAATGGAATGCAGCTGCAAGGGTGAACTTGCTCTGGCCCATAAAGAATGTGCCATTAAATGGTTTACCATCAAAGGTAACAAGACATGTGATGTGTGCAAACAAGAGGTTCAGAACCTTCCCGTCACTCTTTTACGGATCCAGAGTACTCGAATTCGAAATGGAGCAAGAGGCCAGCTGTCAGATCTCAATGGATACAGGTAAATGAATATTGGTATTGATTTTTATGTTTAAATTAGATTCGGAATATTTGATTACTGAAATACCAAGGGCAAAGAAATGGAAATTTGAAGTTCATGAGTTTGAGAAAATGTGATTTCTTTGGAACTGTAGTTTTGACACTACACAGGCAGATCCCCATACCATGTTTTTATACTAGAGATTTTGAGTTAAACGCATCGATTGTGGATTACTGCTAAAATGTTTTCCTATTTGATATTTAGTGTAGATATGGATTTGGTAATGATGTCCATCACAAATATGAACTCTTCATTAGAAGTGTTCGAGCTTAAGTGAAATGAGCCTCTCATTTTTTACTTGAAAAATTATAAGGTTAGCTTCATCTACCTTCATTTGTACGATGCTATCCACCCTGTTGTAACTACTATGTCTTATGTAGCTGTGCTTAATTTGAGTTCCATCAGCCTTAAGTCCAGTGAAATTTTTGTGAGAAATTTGTTACTCGTGTTTGTTGTTATCCCTGCATTATTACTCGTTCAGATATCTTATCATATTATGATCTCAATTACCAAAGTAATTAATTGCTTTAGAACTTATCAGTTGAGATCTTGTGAGTAGGGTTTGGCAGGAAGTGCCTGTGCTCGTTATTGTCAGCATGCTTGCCTACTTCTGTTTTCTTGAGCAGCTTCTGGTAAGATATTCATCCTCATTCAAATCAGTGACAATATCCATTACATTTGCTTGTTAACATATCTGTGTTTTGGCAGGTTGCAAAAATGGGAACTGGAGCAATTGCTATATCTCTTCCATTTTCTTGTGTACTAGGTCTCCTTGCATCCATGACTTCATCAACCATGGGTAGGTTGGCAAAGAACCTTATGATATATAATTGAGATGACTGAATATCACGTAAAGATATTGTTTGCAAAAGTCGTTGATTGTAAAATGGAATATGAGGACAAACGGTGCATGGCTAGAACCCCAATACTCTGCCGAGCAGCTATAACCATTTTCAGAAAAATAAATTTGATTTCATATTACCATATAAATGAAGACAAAATCCCTCCTTAACCCTGGCATAAGTGGAAATCAAACCCACACCTCTTGTATCATCTTAAGAGTTTTCACCAGCTGAACTAATCAACACTCACATTGATTGATATAATAATTCTTGTTTATTATTTGTATCCAAGATTTTCTGACTCAAATCCTTGAACTTTGTTTAGTGAAAAGAAGATTTGTCTGGGTTTATGCATCATTTCAGTTCGCTTTGGTGGTTCTCTTCGCTCACATATTTTATTCCTTGGTAAGCACTATACAGTCTTTTTTTACCTAAAATAAATGAGGTGCTGCGAAACTCAACTGGTTGCGGAATCTTTTAGTTAGTTAATGATAGGATGATTAGATAAGATAATACTCCGTTAAAATAACTCTCGGAAACAAAATTGTTTTCTAAAGCTAATATTAATTTGTATCTTGCAGGTTAGGGTTCAAGCAGTTCTATCTATACTCCTTGCAACATTTGCAGGGTTTGGAGTTGCCATGAGTGGCAGCTCTATTCTTGTTGAGTTCTTGAGATGGAAACAAAGATGGGAAGCTCGGTCAAATCAGCAACATCCAGGTCTATTCCCAGCTCCATTACAAGCAGCTCATCGTGATCGCCACCAAGCTGATGTGGAAAATCCAGAAACTTTTAGTGGGAGTTGAGTGATTGTTTATTTGGTTTATGCCAACCTGAAAAGTGCTATGCATAAATTTATCTTGTCTCTAAGATAAGCATTTCTTGCACCTTGTAAAATATAATGCCAAATAGATGTTAAGAGCTTCTCTCATTTTGCCCAGTGATAAAAGTATTAATATTTGATGAAGCTGAATGCCCCAGAAATGGAAGCTTTTTTAGTTTCATAAGTATTTTATTTTTTGTAGTCCTTGTATGGTTGTTTATGCTAGTAATTAGCCATTAACAAACAGTATAATCTGAGTTTACAAGCACAGAAACCATTTGGGATTTATTATTTCTGCAAATTTGAAGACTTTTTTCAATTTATTAGCAATGGGGGTTTTGAAGCAGGCTTTAAAGAAAATATTTAGTCAAAATATACATGGAGATGCATCTCTGGCAATTGGCAAGTTGGCATTGAGTTCCTTAGTTGTGAGTAGTTTTCATTAACGTGAGAAGCACGTAGTAGCAAAATGAGTATTTATCACTTGCCTACCTTGATGTTTTCGGTATTATCAACTATTTATTGTGTATCATTTTGTAAGCACTTACTCCCTTGATGTTTAACACACAATGTCATTCATTTAATGGTACAATTAAATAAATTAAAGCTATAATAAAATGATAAATAAAAATTTAAATCAGATTTGCATCCAATTATCTGACGTAATGATAATAAATAAAAAAACTCATTAGGTGTAAGTTTGATTCAGTTTTTTTTCTTTTTCCATCAAAATTAATTTTGGGTTCTCATACTAGCACATTAATCGACAGAGGAGGTATATAACTATTAAATGGGCCGTTGCATTTATTTGATAATGTTAACAAAAATAAGGGGGGTTGGTGATAAATACCAATATCATCATTTTCAAGTAGACTAGGGCATATGCTGCACAAAACAGTGAAGAGCGTCATCCAAGGCGAAGAGGAACCTAACTGTAACTTCTGGGCAAGAAGCGAAGCAGAGTACTGCTATGAGTTTCTCGATAAGAATTGCAGAGAAAATTCCTCTTCTCAACACCCGTGTTCCTCTCATAGGTGCTTTTTGATCACAATCGTCAGTAATCAGCATCTCTATCTCACTCTATTATTTTTTTGCGTTACATGACCTGAAACTCATATCTCAACCGAACCCAATTTCTGTTTACACTGTTTAGAGCTGGGTTTACTTCAAGTTTCAATCTTGATACTAAAATTATTTTAATTTTTGCATTTATTGAATTGAACTTTGATGGTTATTAACATTTTTAGGTGTGCCCAAGTTGGGTTTTGTTTCATTCTTGCACTTGAATAGAAGATTGCCAAAGAAAATGGCGTTCAGTTTGGAGAATGGTCAAGTTAGTGTTGAAAATAAGATGGGTTTGGTTCGTCCTGCAACTGAAGCTCATGCTGAAGAGGCAATTCAAGCTCTGAAAACTGGCAAAGTTATTGCGGTTCCCACGGACACACTTTATGGATTCGCATGTGATGCTTGGTACCACCATTTAATTCTTTTGTTTCTCTTTCGGCTGTAATTTATTTTGCTTGATTGTCATAAGCATTTTTTGTCATTTATTTTTGTTGTTGAATGTCTTTAATTTGAGAACATTGCATTACAAAAGATTTCAAATAAATGACAAAAAATGAAATGTCGGGATGTATGATGATTTGGGATGTCAAAAGTAGTTTTTGAATCAACTGGAATGACCAATTCATTGAGATTGATTATAAATGCATTTATGGAGTCATATGGTATAATTAATTGCAATAGTTGAATCATGTTGATATTTCATTGTTCTTTATTTCCTGTGCTATTTCACTCCGCTTTGCATCCTCTATGTAGATTTTAAGCCCAGCTAGTGGAAAAGAGTGGTGGGTTAAATTGATTGCCAAGTTATGCCTTCTTTATTTGATTTCTTCCTTATAATAGGAATTCAGATGGTAGATTTTGTTCCATGGTCTACATAATTAAGATGTTGAAGTGGCTAGATGAGTAATTCTTAGATAGATTGAACTCAGACTTATCGTAGATGGATTAGAAACCCTGTTTTAATGAAACAACCATCCTACCTCGGTAATTTGGCAGAACTTTCTAAGAGAGTCTACTGGTTGAGTATTTCTCTAAGAAGTGTTACATCTGCAGAAGTAAGGGCTGAAGATGGTGAAGGGAGGTTATATAAGATTTTCAAGAGGGCCTGTATTAAATATAATTAATAAAGCAAAGTCAGTACATTGTGAAGTTTTGAATTTTGTGGCCAGTTTAAATTTGGTATTCGCAGTCACCAGATTAAGATAGTAAAATTTCACTTTCCTTTCATTTGATCATAATTGCAGTTCTTTGGAAGCAGTTAATCGAATTTATGAGATTAAAGGACGTAAACATACAAGCCCTCTTGCAATCTGTGTTGGAGATGTATCAGACATTAATCGCTTTGCTGTCACAGATCATTTGCCTCATGGCTTGCTTGATTCTCTGCTTCCCGGGCCTGTTACAGTCGTATTAAGACGAGGTCAGTAACTGTTATGTGTGTCTTTGCAACCAAAATAATAATAATAATAATAATAATAATAAATAAATAAATAAAATGTCGTTACTTTATTAGGTATGCTATCAGCTATAAGAAAGATCTTTTTAATAAATTGCCAAAAAGTGTAAGTTTGCCTTCACTGATCTGTATCTATTCCTATATATTTCTAGTTGTATTTCAGCTGTTAAATTGAATTTTACCACTCCATGTTAGACATGGGCAGGTCGCCCATTGAATCACCCATGATAGGCTGACCTGACACAGGATGTGAGGGTGGTTATCCCACTTACAATGTGTAAGAGAGTTTTTGGCAAAGTGCCTCCCTCTTCTCTCTACTTTTGGTTAAGAGGAGAAGTTGATGAGACGTGGTTCTTTTGGGAGCCTAACTTCTCTTCATCTTGCTATCATTTCTAATAATTCACGCAAAATTGAAAAAGCGGAGAATACAACATTTTAGAAAGCGTAAAAGCAGATAGCAATTGGCAAAGAACAAATGCAAAGAGTTTTTAAGTACTTAAACAGGATTTAGTCTAGCCACATAGCAATTGTTTGGGTTCTTCCGAGGAAGCTTTTGAATTACGTGATAGCTTCCCAACCAATTATGAGTACTGATTCAACCTTGGTAGATTCTTTAGCTTTCGATTTAAATGCTACAAGTGTGGATTTAGATACTTGAATTTGAAATCATGAGCATGTCATGATCTCTAACATTGGTATTAAAGCCAAACTATAGTTGAACTCTTTCAAATTTGATTGAAAATCATTAAAGCATGTTTTATTGCATTTTAGATTTGATGATGGTAATTGATTCCTTTTGAATGTTAGGCCGTGATTTAATAGCTTTTATAGCATCACTATATGCGTAATGTTTGTGAAAATTTATGTGCATCAATTCGGTATAGAGAGTTAGAAAAAGTGAATTCTAGAATGAAAAACTCGTAGTCGTTTAAGGGGTGTAACTTTTGGTACAGTTGATCATTCGCTGCATTCTGGGTACCACTAAAAAGAACTTTTGTATAGTATATCATATGTATAATTTGGACTTAAGTAAAGAGAAAAATAACTATTTAAAGTTTTTTGGTCGCAGATTGAGATTTATAAATTTTTGGCGAAGATGGTAAATAGTACCCATGAGCACTACTCACTCTATGTGCGTTTTGAGCTTCACATTCTTGCAAATCCATGACTACCATTGAACTTAGGACAAAATTTAGAGTATGACCGTTGTGGGACTACATTGCGCCCATATGAGAAATTGATAGACATAAAAGAATAAATAGGCTAATAGCCATAGTTAGGAAAGGTTTATTTGTGAATCAATTTTTTCTTTTTTTTTTTTTTTTTTTTTTTGTGAGATTGAATTGACTAATATTTTTGAGAACCTTTTGAGTTACATCATTGTCTCAGCCTTGTATGGGTGTGGAACCACCACAATTAGACTCCAAATTTTGTCCTGATGATGGTCTCAGATTTGAAATCAGTAAAGGAAATGAAGCTCAAACGTCCCTAAAGCGAGCGGTGCTCATGAGCACTATTCATCATTATTGTAAAAAATCTGTAAACCTTAATCTGTAACCAAAAAATTTCAATTGGCTATCTTTCTCTACGTGAGTCCAAATTACACGTATACGTATTTCCAAATTACACATATAGTATATAGAAAGGAAATCTCTTTCTAATGGTACCAAAATCATACCAATTGATTAACTGTATCAAAAGTTATGTTCCTTGGAAGGTTTTGAGTTTCACATTCTAGGGTTCATGTTTTGTAACTCCTAGGCTGAATTTACACACATAAATTTCCAAGAACATTCGTCATATGTTGGAGCTATATAACCTATAAAATCACTATTTAACATTCACGGAATCAAAGCATATCATCATCAAATTTCTAAAGCTGTGTTTTAATGAAATTAAAACAACCCTAAATTGGCTCTGATATCAATGTCAAAGATTATTGCATATTGATGAATTCAAACTTAAGAACCCGAATCCCATATTTGTAGCATGCGAAGTAGAAGAATCTACGAAGGCTAAATCATCGTTGATGGTTGGTCAGAAAGCAATCACAATTTTGGAAAAGTTTCCTTAATTCTTATCATAAGAACCTAGATAATTACGGTGAGGCTGAAATAAATCTCGTTTTCAGAATTCTTTGTTATTCATTCTCTGCCAATTGCTTTATGTTTTCGTGGTCTTTGCAATACTATGTTTTCCGCTTTTTCAATTTTTCTTGGATAATTGGACATTGAGTGAGAAGGAGAGAAATCAGGCTTTATTAAGAACCACTCCTCATCAACTTCTCCTCTTTTAACTGACAACAAAAGAAAGTAAGAAGCCACTTTCCTAAAAAGCCCTCTTACGTGTTGTTCAACTTGTAAGTGGGATAACTACCCTAGGTGGTAGTTATCTCACATCTTGGGTCGGGTCCGTCCATGTCTAACGCTATCTAGTATAGGGGGATCATTTTAAGAATATATTTTGTCAAAAAGTGTAATTTTTCCCTCACCAAACTGTGTCAATTCCTTCCTATATATGTCTAGCTCAATTTCAGCTATTAAATTGAATTGCGTCGTGAAAGTAGATATCTGGTACTTCCACAGGCGAGTCAAGTTACCTTGAAAAGTCCTTGAATCCTGGGTTGGAAAGTATAGGTGTTCGGGTTCCCGATTCCACCTTTATCAGGGTTATTGCCCGTGGTTTGGAAAGTGCATTGGCTCTCACAAGTGCAAATCTAAGTGGACAACCAAGTAGTGTTAGCATCAAAGATTTCGAGAACTTATGGGAGCAGTGTGCGTATGTTTATGATGGTGGAGTGCTTCCATCAGGTCGTGCGGGATCAACAGTTGTGGATCTCACCAGGCTAGGAAAGTTCAAGATTCTTCGACCTGGAAGGTAAGCATCCAATTGAATTGCATATGTTTATAATATGTGAACGTCAAAATCACATGAAAAGACAATAGAAGTGGATGGTTTTGGTCTTAAAAGTCATCAACAAAGTAATGATCTGCAAGCTCAATAGTATGTGCATTGGTTGAAGTGTTATGTTGGCATCATATTTGCACTGTAAATGGAATTTCATGTGGATAGGACACTTTTTTTGTTTACGTAATTGAAATACTGTACTTGCTGTCATTTTAAATAGGTAGGAATAGGATCCATATTATTTATTTATTATTATTATTATTTAAATCCACTCTTATGTACTTGTTCCAGCGCAAAGGAAGAGACAGTTGCCATTCTTGAAAAGCATTCTTTGGTAGAAGAGCCGGCTGCTGGGTAAGAAAGCTGACTGCCAAACAGCCTCGGCATTACAGATTTATTTTACCACGCTGGGCGAGAACAGATTTTGCTTCAACACTAAAGGCCAAGTGGGAAGTCGAAGTGAAATTAAATCCAGTTCCGGCCTAGTTCAATTAAAATTCTTCCAAATATTTGTAAGAAAATCATCCATATGTTACTTAGTCGGTTCGACTTCAATATTTGATGGAATGGTAGTTCTTATGTAATGTCCCAATACAATCCCATGTGCAAAAATGCACTTGGGTTCTTGACTCGTCAAATTCAAAAGTGAAGGCCGCGATGTGCAATATAACTTCAATAAAAAAAACGTGTTAAACAACACACTGGTCCAATTTAGCGCGCATACGAATTCCAGTTTTGATATTTGGTGTTGCGGGCTCTCGAAGTTGTCTCGGTAATACGATACCATCATTACTGTTGTTATTAGTATTATAGACGTTCATGTTCACGACTCTTGTACAGTGCTTATTGTTCTGTCCAAAAACTCTTTGAAAACTAATAAGAAAACGGAGGTGCCCAAAATGTCAACATTCATGTGATAAAGCCAACCAAGGTTGGCTTGGATGGTCAAGTCCAGACCAACGGTATTGATAATGTATAAATTAAATTCCCAAAAGGTCCCTTATCTTCTTACATAATACGGAGTTAGCTATACGGCATCAAGCGTCTCGGACTAAGGCGAGTGATTTTACGAACCAATCACCAAGGAGCCAGTGTGCCGTTCACGAGCGGACAGTGACCAGGCAGGCTCACTAAAGGCAGCCAGCTAGGCAGATGCCTCGTGCATACCATCCACGAGACTCAGCGCGTGAAAACGAAACGCGTGATACGGGCTTTCATACTAATTGGGGTAGGTGGATTATCTTAAAACGGTTCAGCGGAAGATTCCTAAATTCATGAGACTCCCGCTTCACTCGAGCATTGGGTTCATGCTCTTCTTGCTTTCGATTTTTGCATCCAAGTCCTTGTAAAACATTCAAATTCAATGCATCATATAAATTTTGTAAATTGTTGATATTCCGTGGTTGGTGCACTTGTTCGGGAATCGGTAGGTAGACTCTTGAATTGAAATTCCTGTCCGACATTATTAGTATTTGAATAATATATTTTATATTAGTGGGATCATAGAAAATAGGATATGAAGTGCAATTTAATGTTCTTAATGTTTTAAGAATTGAGGTTTGATGTCGATGTATTATAATTAAAATTTAATATAAAAATATATACCTAAAAAAATTAAAAAGTTACTCCAACAACGGTTCATGCATGTACAGAGATTTAAAATTTTAACTTTAATTATGAGGTGAGAATGTGTTCCACTATTAGATTAATTAATTATTTTTTTTATAATTTTGCCTTGTTAAAACATACTGTACGAGCTTAATTTAAAAATATAACTACTACAAAATCATTAAATTAAAGCATAAATACACAATGACAATATATTTGTCACCTTAATTTCAAGACAATTAAAGTTGTAATTTAAAATAACTTTGAATTATAAACCACCACACGTCAATAACACAAATCCCCAAATATAAAAGAAATACAGTTGTACATCAACAAATTCAATGAAGAATTGAAGTAATTAAACACTTGGTTACTTGACATTAGTTGTCGTGTGTGTTGAATAATTCTCATTTAAATAGTTTTGAACTAGATGGATTTTTTGCTTTTTATTAGTCAACTCAAAACCTTTTACGTCTCGTCAAACAAGTTCTGCGCACGCCACTCTCGTACATCTCGTAAGTACCTACCGAGTAAAAAATAATAAAAAAGGGACCCGATAGAATATTTTTGAAAGATGGGGGGGGCAACCTGCAATATCAACTCCATATGCATGGACACAAGAAGATGGTATTTTAAGAGCGATTTTGTCAGCATTCAGCGACGTGATGTAAGAAAATTGACCAATAACATAAAATCGACTACGTAACGTGCATATTTATGTAAATCCTTGCAAACGGATCCCTCTCGAGTTTTCAAACTCTAACAACCACGAGTTTTATTTCTTTGTTCGCTTTGCTTCCCCTCTCCAGACTCATAACGTTTCTCTCTCAGAGTCAGTTCACTTCTCCTTATAGAAGGTAATTATAAGCTCTTTTAGTTGATCGATTTTGTGGGAACAAGTGAACTTTTTTTTTCAAAAGCGCTTTTTGTTTGCGCTTTTTTATTGAAGTTGGCGTTGAATTGCTTGATAATTAGTGAGGTACTACCATTTGGATGTTAATAGAGTTAGAAAGGTGTGCTGTTTGTTTGCTGAGAAAACTTTTTTAAATTACAAAGGAAATAGTTTGAAGTTTTATTTTAGCTGAATTTTTAAGTTTTTACCGGAAAAAAAAATATCGATTATTGTTTCTTTGAGAAATTGCGAGTTAAAAAATTATTTCTGGAATGATTTAAAACTAAAAAATTCTTTTCCGTGAAGGCTATAGGATGAGTTCAGAGGATCAAATAGTTGCAGGAGGCTTGGATGAGTTAAATTTTGTATCCGATCTTGAAATTTGTATTACTGTCATAGCATATAACTGACTGTATTGAATTTGTGTTGTGGGGCTTGGAAGGTAGGCGTAGTATTTTGCAAAGATGGCGACTGGAACCGTGCCCGCTTCGTTTCCGGGCCTAAAGAGCAGAGACTCGGGCTTGGGGTTTGCGAAAAGCATGGATTTTGTGAGAGTTTGTGATTTCAGAAAGTTCAGGTCTGGCAGAAGAAGATTCACTGTGATAAGGAATTCATCAAATTCCAGTTCGGATATCGCTGAGCTTCAGCCTGCATCAGAAGGAAGCCCCTTATTAGGTATATTATTTTTGACATGTTATGTTGCATATTTTGTAATATCCTTTTGGTAGAAAAGGCGAAGAAGTAAACATTTGTGGCTATTGAGATCCCATTACTGTATTCTTTAACTCCCTTAATAATAAGGGATAATCATTTAAGTTTAAAACTTGAGTTCCAATTTCCTTTCCATTAATGCTTATTAATGAAGTCCAATTTGTAGATCCAATATATTAGTAAATGCCAAGGATATCTTGATGTATAAATCTGAGGAATAATGGGAACAAGAGCTTAGTTGAAAGTGGCTTTTCGCTTCCTGGAAATAATAGAGTTAGGGTGCTGAATTAAATTTTCATATGCATATCTTTCAGCCTTTATGCATGGTTTGTCTGGTCTAACGAATCATTTATTGAATGTAGTTCCCAGACAAAAGTATTGTGAATCCATTCACAAAACTGTCAGAAGGAAGACACGGACAGTGATGGTGGGGAATGTAGCTATTGGCAGTGAGCATCCTATTAGAGTTCAAACAATGACCACAAGTGACACCAAGGATGTTGCTGGAACAGTTGAAGAGGTTCTTTGAATTTCTTTCAACTTGAGCTCTCTATACATGTGCAATTGTGTTGAACTTTTATTCACATTGTTAAGCCTCTAGGACCAAGTATACGTACTTCTATCATATTTTAATCAATGGAAGAGATGATTAGCATGGTACGCTTGAATTTTACTAATCTAATCAAGAATGAGAAGAATAGGTTAGGTAAGAAGTGAAATATGAGTTTCTAAATGCAGTTATTGTTGCCTCAATTCACTGCTTTTTAAGTGTGTTATAGCAGATGCAGCAACTGAAATGCTGCTAAATAACTGCCACTACTTTTTACACGCATTTATAGACATAAAACTGTATTTTCTTTTGGTTGATACTTAGTTCCAGAAAATATTCAGAAAATCTTGAATCTTCTTCGTAGAAATGCCAACAGCTTTAACCTTCTTATTGATGGAACTTTGCGCATACAGTGCTGGTATAGATTGTCAGTTAGTTTATTTAGTTAACTGTTATGTTTTTGGCAGGTAATGAGAATAGCGGACCAGGGAGCAGATCTTGTTCGGATCACGGTTCAAGGGAAGAGAGAGGCAGATGCATGTTTTGAGATAAAAAACTCACTTGTCCAGAAAAAGTAAATCTGAATTATTGTGAGCATTTTCTGAAGTACAAATTTCATATTCAATATGATTAATCACAGCTCTTTCCATTTCTGTAGCTACAATATACCTCTGGTGGCAGATATTCATTTTGCCCCTTCTATTGCTCTGCGGGTTGCTGAATGCTTTGACAAAATCCGTGTCAACCCCGGAAATTTCGGTATGCAGTTGCTCAGTCATTTTGGTTTTATATAGTTGATCTTAAATATTCTGAGTTTAACAAGGTGATTTGTTGCAGCTGATAGACGGGCTCAATTTGAGCAGCTGGAGTACACAGAAGATGAATACCAGAAAGAACTTCAGCATATTGAGGAGGTCAATATATGCTTACGCTTATGTTGTTCTAGATAAAAACCATGAGTTTCTCTGCAAGAACTGCCCTAATTTTGAATTCTCTATAAAAATGGCCATCTCAAAACTAGTCACAATATGGAGTCAATCTGTATTGTATACTTAAAACATTGATCGGTATGTACTTTCTTTTTTTGGTATAATTACATTTTCCCCCTTTTTAACTACCACAGGTTTTTAGTCCATTGGTTGAGAAATGTAAAAAGTATGGAAGGGCAGTGCGTATTGGGACTAACCACGGGAGCCTTTCAGATCGTATCATGAGCTACTATGGGGATTCTCCTAGGGGAATGGTAACCATTCTCTCTTACTGCTAGACAGCTTTCGAGTTTGGTTATTTCTAGCTCCAAATTCAGATGCATCATACCATTGGTGATCTACAACAGGTTGAATCTGCCTTTGAGTTTGCAAGAATCTGCCGGAAATTGGACTTCCATAATTTTCTCTTTTCAATGAAAGCAAGCAACCCGGTTGTAATGGTCCAAGCATACCGTCTGCTTGTAGCTGAAATGTACGTTCATGGCTGGGATTACCCACTACATTTGGGAGTCACTGAAGCTGGAGAAGGTGAAGATGGCCGGATGAAATCTGCTATTGGAATTGGTACCCTTCTTCAGGTACACATATAATCTAAACTTAATATGTAAAAGAAGTGGTTAGTTCAGAATTCTTGTGTTATTTCATTGTGATACTATCTTGGTCTGTATCAGCTTTCAGTAATATCTTGCTCTTCAGATCTCCATAATTTTAACTTTGGAGGAAACTTTTGTTTACAGTTTGTGAAACTGAAAAATTGTACCTTGATAGAAATAAGTTGGCCGTGTGTGTGTGTGATCGTGCTCCTTCAGAAAATTTTCTTAGTGCCAAAAAACCTGTTTTGATATAGAAAATTGCATATGCAGGATGGTTTGGGTGATACAATCAGGGTTTCACTCACAGAACCACCAGAAAAGGAGATTGACCCTTGCAGAAGGTTGGCCAACCTGGGTATGAGAGCGGCTGAGCTTCAGCAAGGAGTGGTAGGATTTTTATATTATCCTTCATCAGTGCTTATGCTGTTTTTATTATTGTAGATTGAAATCATTTTTACTCCCTGTTAATGGAATATTTTTATCAACAGGCACCATTTGAGGAAAAGCACAGACATTATTTTGATTTTCAGCGTCGGTCTGGTCAACTGCCAATTCAAAAGGAGGTTTGCCCTTGTCTGCCATGTAGTCCCAAACGCCTCTTTGGTCTTTAACTTTCAAACAGATATTGATCATTCATTATGTCATAGGGTGAGGAGGTGGATTACAGAGGTGTTCTTCACCGTGATGGCTCAGTTCTCATGTCCGTTTCTCTGGATCAGTTGAAGGTAATTGCTTGGAACTACTCTTTTCCCATTTTTTTTCCCTTGATTTTGGAGGGAATTGGGAAACAAAAACTTCATCAATCTTCTTTTCCCCAGGCACCAGAATTACTGTACAAGTCACTTGCGGCAAAGCTAGTTGTTGGCATGCCGTTTAAGGTCTATCCTTACTCCATGATCTGGAAGTAAATATTTATTTCAAGCTAGTGGGATTTTTAGTGACACAATTTGACTTTGTTTTAGGATCTAGCAACAGTCGATTCAATCTTGTTAAGAGAGCTTCCGCCGGTTGATGATCATGATGCTGTAAGTGCCTTATGTCTATGTTTGATTAATTTGGGGATACATATCTGTTTTTGTCCACCCCCCACTGTCTCTTTTGTTGTCTTCCCCTACTGTATTCCTAAGCATTTTACATCCCTATTTTTCAGTTGTTACTTCGCTGAATGAAATGACATATATTATCTTTTGTGTTGTCACCAGCGTCTAGCTCTCAAACGGTTGGTAGATATAAGTATGGGAGTTATAACTCCTTTGTCTGAGCAGCTAACGAAGCCACTGCCCCACGCCATGGTTCTGGTAAACCTTCAGGAGTTATCAACTGGTGCTTACAAGCTTTTGCCAGAAGGTGGGTTCTGTAATGTTTCTGAAGACTGGGTTCTCTATTGACCTCATCCTTTTCTTATTTTTTGTAATGTTTGTTCTTATTCCTATGTTGAGCATTTTTTTTTGGCCCAAAATTCAATGCTCATTGCATATTACTCGATTCTTGGTCAGGAACACGATTGGTTGTATCGTTACGCGGTGATGAATCCTACAAAGAGCTGGAAATCCTCAAAGATATTGACGCAACAATGATTGTTCATGATTTACCCTTTAATGAAGATAAAATTGGCAGAGTACAGGCAGCTAGGAGGTAATACTTTTACTGACTTGTGAATTGGAAAATTGTTATATCGATTGAGGCAATAAGCCAATACAATGAGAATATGCTGTAATGGTCTGCTCTTGAACATGTATGGAATTATTTTCTTGCTGAGTTTTTGGGAACAAAAGTTGAATAAAGCTCTAGGGTGGTGCTTTCTCTGTGATTGAGGATTACCGAATTCAGAAAGAACATCTCCTTGTGTTATATGTTCCTTTAAAAGCTTACATAGATAGATAGACAGATAGAGAGACAGAAAGCTCATGTTTAAGATCATTGATGTCTTTGCTTCAATATTTAAGATCATTGAAACTTTTATTGTAATGACCAGAGAGATACTTTCTTTAAGATAACTAAACCCTGAAATGGCACCTTGAGGCCTGATCCAGTTTATTTGCTTGAGCAGCACTATTTTCTTCTGCTGGGGTCCTATATTTAAATTAGCAGTCTGTTCCCTGGTGCTAATGGACCATAAATTTATGTTTGCTGCAGGCTATTTGAGTATCTATCAGAAAACAATCTAAACTTCCCCGTAATTCACCATATTCAGTTTCCAAATGGGATTCACAGGTAACTGGAGAAACATTGCAAATTCTTGACTATGATGGAAGAATGAGTAGTTTTGGTTTTAACATCTTTCTTGTATTTTCAGGGATGACTTGGTCATTGGTGCGGGTACCAATGTAGGAGCCCTTTTGGTTGATGGGCTTGGAGATGGTTTGCTGTTAGAAGCCCCAGGACAAGATTTTGATTTTCTGAGGGATACGTCTTTCAACTTACTACAAGGTTGCAGAATGAGGAATACAAAGACGGTACAAAGCTTTTATTTGAAAATGAACATAATTCAACAACTCATAGGTGATGATCGGTGATGGTCTTGATCTTTTCTGTATCTTCCTAATCATGCTACAGGAGTATGTCTCATGCCCGTCATGTGGTAGAACTTTGTTTGACCTTCAAGAAATAAGTGCAGAGATACGAGGAAAAACATCGCACTTGCCTGGTGTTTCGGTATTATCTTAATCCTTTGGGTGTAGTGATTACTTCATTCTTGCAATCAAGATTAATGACAAAACTTCTCCTTTCTCCCTCTTTGTCAGATTGCAATCATGGGTTGCATTGTCAATGGACCTGGGGAGATGGCTGATGCAGACTTTGGGTATGTTGGTGGGGCTCCTGGAAAGATTGACCTGTATGTTGGGAAGGTACTGTATCTTTCCTGCTTTGGAACATTTTTTAATTCTATATGGGTATTGTTGAAATTTTATAACACTTCTGTGTGCTGCTAGACCGGGTAACTAGCAATTTCAAGCTAGCACATTTGAATATACAATTAATCGACTTCATTAATCAACTTCTTTCACTAAATTATGCCTGTTGCTGGAGTTCCAATTATCCATATTGACTTTATGTTGGAACATTGCAGACTGTGGTGAAGCGTGGTATTGCAATGGAGCAGGCAACCGATGCCTTGATCCAACTAATAAAGGATCACGGCCGCTGGGTGGATCCTCCCGCAGAAGAGTAAGATATGGTAATTTCCATCGACAGATTTGTAATAAAGACTCAGTTGAAGGGAGACCACCACACCTATGCTGTTGTATATTAAAGTCCACATGGCACAAAAGACTACACAGTAATAGCAGATCATATAAATTTTTCCGTCGGAGCATCTATAGTTCGCCAAGGAAAGCATTGTATGTTCCTCAAATGTGTCCGGATAAAGTTGCAACACTCCCATTAGTAACAAGTCCTATGTTTCTTACATTATGTTTTCTTACACAAACCAAATAATAATGTATTCCTATGGCGTAGATTAGCTTCTAGTGAAACCACACTTGAGTTACTTATGTCTGTGGTTTTCTCTTGAATGAGAGATGTTCCAGAAAATATACCTTTCTTAAAACATGGTGCATGAACAATTTTTCAGGTGAATTTGTGACTTGTGTCTTTCAGCATTTGGAGTATCGGAGACGGACTACCTTTTCTGCTAGTGTGCTTTTTTTGGGTCGTTAAGATCCATGATTCCGTGTGTTTTATTTTGTACAATTGCATAGGTGTTTCAATTTACTCGGCCTCTCCACTTTGGAGCCACGACCTTGAAAATGACTTGCCTTGTAGCCAGAAGAGATTGTCTTGCACTCCACTAAAGACATGACAACCCAAATAAACCGTCCAATAATCCAATAATCTCTCTCTGAATTATGTTAATAACAATTTAGTTGAAGTTATTATGATTCTACAGAGCATTAACTCCATGAATATACAAAGAGATATTTACCCCTACTAAAATTTCCAAAAATAAGCTTTCGTGAGAGCTTTTGAGTATAAGTTACCACTAGACTGTAAGTATAATGGCAACCAATTTACAACTAAATATTTGTAGAACACAACGATTTCAAGAATCTCAAATTTTAACCTATAAATACCACCGTCTAGCCAAGTTAAAAACAACTCTCAAAGCCACATAGCAAGGTCCATTGAACTCTCTAATTAGCTTCAAATTATTATTAATACACTTCTCCGGTCCCACCAGCAAGGCCTTGTATTATTAATACACTTCTCCGGTCCCACCAGCAAGACCGTACAAGGCCTTGTTTCTTGACTCTCAAAATCTTGTCCCAAAATTCATGCCATCAGCTGTTAAAAGCATTGAAATCATTCAAGGTGATGGAGGAGCTGGAAGCATCAGGCAAGCCAACTTTGCAGAAGGTAATATACCCGCCCGACACTGCATATATTTCTTTTTCTCTTCCAAATAATAATAATAATAGGAAGAATGTAAAATATCAAAATAGAAAAAAAAGAAAAAATTGTGATAAGATGCTTGGCTTTTGATTTCGGCCCCGGCTATGGTCAATTTTGGCTATGATGAAAAACGAGGTCACCCACCTTCTACTGATGGTGATATGCTATTAATGTTTCTACAAATAAGGACAAAGAGAATGTAAACTTCAAATCAGGTTGCATGCAGGTTTTCAAAGTTTAATTTGAAAAACGTTAGTAATTTAATTCAGGTGGATTGCATAAACTAACGATTTAATTCAGGTTGCCTCTTAATAATGTCATATGGGAATTGCTTGGTTCGAAGTTCAAACAAAACATTTAAAGTATACAATAACACCAACTTTTTGACTTTGAATATATATCTCTGATTACAAAGATAAATAGGAATGAATTTGAAAAATGTTAGGGCAAGAATGAAAATTCACGTGACTATGAGGATTGCAACTTGAGGATGAACGCCCCCGATGCAGTATTGATGACAGAATCTCTGCCTTTTCATGGCCGTGATGCAAACAAAGTAGGCAAGGCAAGAGAAACAGCAACTAATATTAGAGATTTTTTTTTTTTAGACACACAAGAAAAAAGAGTCTTACGTGTACAACATGGGCTTTGGCTGTGTGTGAATTAAGGCGCAGTTCATAAAGGAACGAAGGAAACTTCTCTTTTCTCGTGCTCAGTGAAAAGGCCATTCCCTATGACAACCAAATAGTACTTTTGGTGAATTGGAAAGGTCACCCACTCGCCACCAGGGCAAATAAAATTGCACACAGCAAAAGATGAAATTTTAGCAAATGACTGGAACCCCAAGGGACAAAAAAAATTAAAAAAAAACGCACAAAGACGACAACATCTATGCTATGTCTTTATCTACGTCATATTCAAATTCATGAGATGAGGTACGGGTACGCGTTCGATTCATCTATCTAACACCTTTGGATCTCAACCACACGTCCGCATACCTATTCTAACTCTAAGCAGCGGTACAAGGGAGGGTTTAGAGCTCCTCAGATTAAAAATGAAAAATAAATTCTGATCAATAGTTCAGTGTCCGGTATAAAATTTGTTTAGTACTGAACTCTATTCGATCTGAAAGCGTATCCGACCAATGACGATTACAGACACTAAAATTAAGAAAAGCCTATCAATTCAAGTCAACGCTCAACACTTTTTACTGTAACTAGGGTGTTTGTTTACCACACCGAGGTCGGGTGGTCAATACTCTTTTGTTTTTTCTACCATAATGCCGTAAAAATCTCACTTGTCGAACCATACTTGATAAATCCTCAACTTTAAGGAGTTATAGTATGAATTTAGGAATTGTAATGTCATTAAATTTTATACAATCTTTCTTTAAAAAAAAAAAAACAAAATAATTTGTTAACCAAAGATGAAAACTAAGCATAAGCACAATAGTTGCAAATATTCCCAACTGAAAGCTACTAAATACTAAAATAATACTCATTCAATAAACCACGTGGTCTAATAATCACAATAGTACATGATTCGCTAATGCTAATGCTAATAGTATTATTATTCAAGCCAACCAGACTATCGTATAACCCAATATTTGAAAAAAAAATAGAAAAAAAGAATGAAGAATCAATACAATCGAATCACCATACTCAAACTAACATCGACATAACTAATAAAATATCAAAAAAGAAAAGAAAAAATTAAATATAACCTTTTACAGAAGCTCCATCCTGGCGGCGTAACCGTACTGAGCCTTTCTAATATTATCTTGCCTCTTCTTATACACCAATCCTCCGACCACAACCACACCCGCTGCCAGTATCACCCCCAACGCTATTCCCGCCTTCTTCCCTCCGCTCATTCCCCCGCCGTCTCCGCCGGAAGATCCGACTCCCTCAGCATTGCTGTTACTTTGCTTCAAATCACTCGCTTCCGCCGGCGCCGGAGCAGGGGAAGGAGCAGATGGCGACGGCGACGGAGCGCTGCTCAGATCTGACGGCGGAGGCGCCGGAGGTGATGAAATCGCTGAGATTTCTGGAGCAAGATGTGGAGATGCAGTCACCGGCGCCGGAGACGATGACGGTGAATCTGCGGGATGTTCCGGTGACGGTGCCGGGGAATCTAACGAAACGACGTTGTGTAAAGAGAGTAACAAGCAGAAAAAAATCATTTTGGTTGCGAACATTATCGTTTGTTTGTTTGTTCGTTCGTTGGTGGTCAAGTGAGAGTCTTACGAGAGTTTGAGACTTATGGAAGGCGTAGATCTGGCGGTTTTTATACAAAAATGAATTGGTAACGGAATTTAAGAACGAATCCGATCTCGACACGTATGATTGGATGGCTTTGAGGAATTTTTTTTCCTCTTTTTCAAAACGGTGTCGGGGCAGGGAATGGGGGCAGGGATTGCGGGATTGAAAATTGAAATGACGAAGAGTTTTGATTTTCAAAAAATTAAATAGAGAGAGAGAGAGAGAGAGAGAGATTAAGATTTGCGGCTGTGCTGTGTACTTAAAGGGCAAGTAAAGAGAGATTTGAGTAATAAAGACTAAAAGGGTTAAAATAAAGAGATTTGAGTAACAAGGAAACTCAGGAAAGTGATTAAATGTGAGGGCACGTAGAATGTGGGAGTGGCATTTCGTTTTCGGTAGATTTATTATTTTATTATATTTAATTTTGAGTCAACTTCTAAACTAAAACTAAAACTAAAGCAAAAATGTTTGAGTCGGCTGTCGGTGGGTGCATGAATTGTGTAATTAAACCTAAACATAGTTTTGTTGATTCAATTTTTAAGTTGTTAGACACTATTATTAGGTTAATGTATGACACATTATAATGTATCTTACCAACATCATGTTTGGTTATGGGCCAGTGGTTTTGTTGTGGAAATTGTCATTTGTCATCTGTTCTAAACTTTTTATTAAAGTTAGCGGGATTTTATTTTTCCAATCAAATGTTAATTATTTTATTAAAAAAGGTTTATGAATATTTGTATTTTTCATTTTCTGAATGTATCACATTCACATAAATGCACTCCAATAAATTATGAAATAATTTGCTCTACAAGCCACTATAGCAAATTAAACCATCTTCGATACTGAGTGCAGCCATAATTTGTCGAGGCCAGTCTTGCATCTTGATCCGTAAATTGTCGAGGCCAGTCTTGCATCTTAAACCATCTGGAATGGTAAATTGTCGATGCAAGCAATGAGCACTGAATCAAAGATTACACGTTGGGACTTGGGACCGCATTTTATGTGAATAGACTTCCACCACTGCCACTTAAAACAACTTACAATGAGTCAGTGAGTGGATTCTAAACAACTTACAATTGCACATGGAGTCACGTGATACCCAGCTGCCCAATTACTGTCAGCAATCTCAAATGAAACAACCAATCCAAAGCAAATATTACAAAATTCTGCTCCTTATTCTCCGTCAAGACTAGTAACAAATATTGTCTGAACCTCGTCGATAAAGTAAGCAATTACCCAGTAATTAAAGCCAACCGTCCAAATATACAATATGCGATAAAGACGTAAATTTTGTTTAAATCCCTCTCTTTCCTTGCAATATGTCACGATCATTAATTTACAATATATGAAGGAAGATGCGCGAGAGTTTAGCTAAATAAAAATCCTAGTGCTTGTGACTTGTTGATAAGACTGGATCACATACCGTCATGCTCACCTTTCTACATTCTCTCGAGAAGAAGGCTCCAAATGAGTACATCTCAAAAATCAAAATCTAACGGTATCTTAGGTTAATTCCATTTACGGCCGCTCCGTTTTGATATTGTTATTAGGAATTTGTGATTTTCAAACTATTTGATAAACTCTTATGTCCACGATTGAAAGCTAAGATAATTTATCGTACAGTCGTTTGAAGTGCGACGATTTCAATACCTCTAGTGAATCAAATAGGATTTACGATGTACCAAATCATTTGTAAAAATGTGAAAGAAGGTTTTGAGTTATCTAGAGACATCTGTGATTAGCAAAAATGATTACCAGAATGAGAAATTATTCAATAAACACGAGAACAAAGGGCAGAAAAGTCTGCAGAAACAGAACCTCAATGATTATACATTTCTCTTCAGAATTTCACAGATTCTGTTATACTCTCTCACCCTATATATTCAACCATATGATAAATATTTCTTTCTAGTACCTGATGACTGATAAAAGGTACATAAATTCAGCATTACATCCGTTGTATATCATCCTCCATGTTTCGGGTAAGTCACAATTCGTCCTTCACATCTTTGTTGCTGCTGCTCTCGCGGCTCTCTTTGACATCTGAGGCCTCAGCTTTTGGTTCTGAACTTGGTTTCTCAGCTTTGGGTGCTGATGTTGGTTTCTGAATTTTAAAGGGGATTGAAGCATTTTTCTTAAGAAACTTGTATAATGCCACCACGGTACGGTCAACATCTACAGTGATCTGTAAACAACAGAAGCCAGATAATTTTTGTTACCTTTATTCCTACTAGATACAGAAGATTTGTAAAAGCGGTATAGAAAAACACTGCTTACAGGATCGAAACTCTTGTTTCCAGCTGGGAAGAAAAGAATTGTTGGGAATCCATCAGACTGGTCAAATGGAAAGAAAAACACATTAGTGCAAGTCGCCAGGAAGTAATAATATTGGCATTAACAGTTTAAATACAAGTTAGGCTCCAAATACTTGCTCAACTAAGAAAAAATTAGAATGGATCAACATAATCCAAAACCAGTTAAAATTGTAACACAACTATAAAATCCACCAAATTAAAAAGGAAAGAAACAAAATGAGGTAGTACTGCTGCTTTCCGGCCAAGTGGTACCCACAAAGGGAACGTCTAAGATATCTCAACTCCATGGGCAGGAAGGGAAGGGCCCTGTTGATCAGTTCACTACTGCTATCGAATTGAAAATATTCAAGTAATAAACAAGGCGCTGGATATTTCAATTACAAATTATAGATTGACTTCAAATATTACCTTTGCCCTGTGATGTTCATTTGTCGTGCCATCCATCTTGGCGATAACAATAGAATCAATGCCACGTAGATGTTTGGCCAGTTTGTTGTAGGTTGGCTCCAAGGCTTGGCAATGCCCACACCAAGGGGCATAGATCTGGCATGCAGACCATATATTAGAATCCATGAACAAGGAGAGCCAAAAATTATATTTATGTTTCACAGACTACATTTTATACCTCCAGAAGAACATCCTTTGACTCATCCAAGACAATTTCATCAAAGTTATTTCCAACCACTATTTTCACATCTCCATCATTCTACAACAATCAGAAAAAGGCAATGAGTTTTAAATAGCAGCACTATGACAACAAACCAACTCAGAAAAAGCCAAATACAAGAACTCACAGTTTCTGGAATTGGATCAGACTTAAAGAAAGGGTTAAGCTTGCCTTCGAGGAAATCCTCTCCAAAAGTCTGAGGAAGATAAACGCTAGAAAAGTTAGCTGAAAGTTATCCTCTTCCAATAAGCATTAACAAGCATAAACAAGACGAGAGAGAATTTCAACCTTAATTTTATCCAAGGTCAGTTCTCCATCTAGGATATATTTTTTAGCGTCATCATTTCCTGTGTATGCAAGAACCTAAATGGAATTAAATACCAACGAATAAATCAGTTCCATTGTATGTGAAAAAGTTCTACCAATAATTTCTATTCGAGAAGAGAGAGCGATGCAAAATTTGTACAAACGAAAAAGAAACAGAAGATATGGAAAGATTACTTTGGGAGCTTCCCCAGTGATGCCAAAATACTCTGAAACAGGCTTTCCAACATCTTCATTATCCATTTGGACATACACAAAAATAAGCTGCAATAAGTAGAATAACATGTCACTTAGCAACACAGTGAATCTCACAACAGTGAAATAGATAACAGTGAAGTTTTTTTGTGTATTGCTTCTTTATCTTCAAAGCCAAGCAATACGACTTTAGTAGCAAGTGTCAAAAGTGAATTTATGTTACCTTTCCCTTGAAAGATTTAGCTGCTTCTTCGAATACTGGTAAAAGCTTTTCTGAGTCGTTTGAAACAGTAAACAATAGCAGCTGCACATAACAATCACGTTATGTCAATAACATCAACATTTGAAGTTAAACCTTTTTTAATTAAAATATATTTTGTTCAAAAGTAACATTTGAACAAAATATTTGCACATGCTTTATTCACAAGTTCAAAGGCATTATACACCAACATACCTGATTCTTAATTGGACTTTCAAAGACTGAAGGGGCATTTTCCCTTGTGAAAATGGTAACTAAAGGAATCTTGTTTGAAAATACAAAATCAGCAATAGCAGACTTATCAAATTTCCCATCTGCTGAATTAGGAAAATAGATGTAAAATTAATACTCCAGCAGAGCTAAAATTCAAATTTAAATGAACAGCAAAAAAAGGAATAAACTAACTGAAATAGCTTATTTTCTCAGCCTCCTTCTTAACCATGACCAAAGCCGGGCGCTTGACTTTAGAATCAAGGTGGAAAATCTTTGCCACATCAGGATTTGTAGTTTGATAGAAGTTGACATCATCTTCAAGCCTCGAAGCATCGGCAAGCACCTCACTCTCAGAACCCTGCCAAGATTACCAGAATAAACCAATACCGAGTAATGAACAACGACAAGATTCTTGCACAGCAACAGCAATTAACTGCTTGGGCGACCTCAAGCAACAAGCAAACAAACAGAAAACATACCACCAATGAGTTGAGGTAACCCAAAACAACTTTAGTTTCAGAAGTCAATACGCGCTCGGCTTCGTCCAATGTGGTAATGTTGTATATGCCAGGTCCTATCTTCTTCTTAATCCAAGTCACTATAGCATCCCTAAATTACACACGAGTGCAATTGATCAATCATCCCAGAGAACACTTCCATCATATAATTCAAATTTTCAAAACATAATACAATAAATCCAAAATTTAGTATTGTTTATCTATAAGTAGTCTTTCACCACTTACTTGGTGCGGGCGCCATTATAAGCTTTACGCTGGCCGTCGACGAAGAAATAAATCGTCGGGAAGCCCTGAACGTCGTACTCGTGAGCCAGCTCATTCTCCTCGGTCGCATCAACTTTAGCCAAAACGACACTCTCGTTCGCGGACTTCAGCGCCGTAGCGGCCGCCGCGTATTCCGGAGCCAAGGCCTGGCAGTGTCCGCACCACGGCGCGTAGAATTCAACCATCACGAACTTGTTGTTCTCGATGACATCACTAAAATTCCTTTCCTTCAAAACGACGACGTCTTTGTCATCGATCTCCGGCCCCTTGTACTCGGAGTCGTCGAAATCGTGGTAGTTTTCGTCGTCGAAGTCGTCAGAGAAGTCGTCGTCGTCTGGATCGCCATGCTCCTCGCCGAACTGGCGGTGCGATGCGGCTTTGGATTTGGTATCGGCGTCGGCTTCTTCGAGGAAGCTGAGGTCTTCGTCGTCGTCCGAAGCGGCGTCGTTTTGAGATTTGGCGAGAGCGGGGGAGAATAAGAGGAGAATTGTGAGTGAGAGAAGGAGAATGTAGCGAGTTGACATTTTTTCTTTTTTCCTTACGGGGAGTTCGAGATCTGAGGCAACTGTCCAAACTCGAGAAAACGAGGCGAACAGATCTGACAAGGGTTTTATAGTATATAAATATGGAGAAGGAAGTGAAGCCACTGAAGTTCAGTTGAGTTCACATCAAAGTGTCGTCGTTTTATTTGCGTAGAGTTACATGACCAAACAGAAGCAAGTTGTACATTTGAGCATTTAGGCATACTTGACCACAGGGATCATGGTATTCCTTTTACTTTTTTCATCAAATTATTATTTTTTTTTTCTAAATTTCCATTGAGTTTGTTTTAAATTGTTTTCTACTAGAGTGTAATCACACTTGGGCATAGATTAGCAGGCCCTGATTGCATCAATGCCAGCGATGATCGCCGTTCGAGTAATAATAAAGTTGCGTTTAATGAGTGAAATTTTTCAATTGTTGCCAATTGTTTGCCGTCGGAGAGCGCAAGTGTTTGGGCTGCAAACAATGACATGCCATGGCAAAAGAACGATTTTCTGTTATGATGGTACATGTTGTAACACGTAAGGTTTGTGTGATATTTGAAATTTGATAATAACAATTGGTTAAACTTCCGATCTACAGTAGTTCCGTTAGCCGACATTCTTTTAAAAAAAAAAGAGAAAGAGAGTGAGAGAGAGAGAAAAAAATTGTTGTACATTGAATTTCCTTGTATGTTACAACCAATAAACCAATAAAGAATGAGTTGAAAGGGGCAGTGTGCGGGAGGATGTACCGATGAAGAGAGCTCATGCTCATATGAAGAGCTCACTTCCAAGTTTTACGGCACCTATTTCTTCACCAAATTCAGAATGCAATCGACCAATTTCTCTCCCTTCAATCCCTTCAAGCTCCCCAGCTATTTGCCTCATCGACGGCCTTCTTGAACTAACATCTACACATTGCAATGCCAACTCCATCATCTCTTTTGCAGCATCAACTGTTTGCTCCCCTAGTGTTTTGTCAACATACTTGCCCAGGTCACTGCTTCTTTTCGCCTTCAAAACAAATATGGTTATACCAACAATTGTAGCGTCTACCTTGGTTTAATGTTTTTTCGCTTACCTGCAGTACTAAATCTTGGTCCGAGTTTGAATGATTTCTGCCATGTGCTTCACGTCCACTGATCAACTCTAATAGAAAGACCCCGAAACTGTACACATCACTTCCTGCTGAATAATTCTTTGATAGATTTAACCTTTTGGAGACACAAATGATTTAGATTAGACATCAGTAGCTCAAGAGATTCCAGGAATTTGATACAAGTTGCTTACGGTACAATCTAGTTGAGACTTTGCTTAGCTCAATCAAGCACCAAAAAATAAAAAAAGGCATGGACTGCTAGTTACTGATGGTCCATAAGAGATGTTACATACTCTGGATCGAGAAAGCAGTCAACGGCTGAAGTTGATCCTGCGTGATGACCCCCTGTTACTAATTTCAACAGTCCATAGTCAGAAACCTTGGCAGTGTAATTTTCTTCCAGAAGGACATTGCTTGTTCTGAAGTGCATGTGAAAGAGAGGAGGAACCAAACTGTGAAGATGTTCAAGTCCTGATCAAATATAGAAGTATGATTGAAAAACTTGGACTGATTCAATGTGCTGCAGAAAGTGGGAAGGAACATTAATTGGTGTACATTACCTTTAGCTGCACCTAAAGCAATTGATAGTCTTTGCCGCATCGTCAGTTTCCCGATAGGTAGACCTTCGCTATCTGGAAAAAGCAAATATGCGCTTGAGAGAGAAGGATAGAGATGGGTGGGGCAGACAGGAAGGATGAGGATGAGATGAATGGATTACCGTAAAGGTGATTTTGAACATTTCCATTAGGGATATAATCATAGATTAGTAATTGTTGGTGGTATTCTTCACAGAATCCTACGAGCTTGACAAGATGCCTGTGATGAACACGAGCTATATGCATCACCTGTAGTGCATCAAGGCAACTTAGCATGCTAATGAGCGCTGCAATGGAAAGAATTTTTAGGACACCGATGTTTTCATATTGACTGAAATTTGAATACTATGTACAACAAGTCCTTGAAGTATGATAATGGTATCTGAATGGAACAATTCAAGCAATAAAAATATCAATTTTTCTGTGATCCAAAAGCAAGATAGAAAGACCTTCCAACTGCAACTTTTACCTCGTGAAGAAAATTCTGGATTTGGTTATGCAGATGTCTCTTGATGGCCACAAGAGATCCATCTTGGAGCAATCCCTTGTATGCTAAACCAAATGAACCTTCACCAATGATATTACTTTCACTGAAATTGTTTGTAGCATGTTTTAGCTCCAAAATTGATAATTGCCTCAAATTTTGTGTATCAATTGGAGAGACGGCACCAGGATAAGGGGAAATATCTGCCCTTTCTAGCTCAGCTGCAGATGGAAAAACGGAAAACCTGTTAATAATATTTATCAAGTAGCTAGAGACCAACCTCACTTTAATGGACTATTTTACCCATAGCATTGAAGCCACACAGAGTTAATTTTTATAGCAGCAAAGACAAATGGCACGTAAATGCTAGTTCAAGACCTAAGACCAGATTTAACCTTAATGTCACCACATTCAAAATATTCCAGTAGAAAGAAAACAGAGATGGTGATATTTCCTCAAATCTATCCTAAATCCTTCCTAACAGTTACATCTGCTCACTTTTCTAGGAGGCTAATATCGATTATATCAATGTGTTTTGCAAGCATGATGAGTAAGGCATAAAGTGTTCTCACATTTCATTGTCCTGAAAATACACAGGAATTTCACCTTGAAATAATGTTAGTAAAAGAAAAAATGCGTAAGCAACTTGCAGTGCTCTTCTTACTCAAACATCCCCCACTAAACTAAAATCACCAAATTCCCAACTGCCAGATATACTACAAGTTAAGGCAACATAAAATCCGGCAGAAATAGGCCATAACATAGAGATAGTTTGTTCAAATTCAACCAATCTCTGGAAAGATGCTCGAATGGGAACCTTGTTTAGCATTCAAAATCTGTTAAAGTTTTGTTTCTCTATCACATTATTAGATGTGAAAAAGCTCTCTCTTTTGGAAACTTTGGAGCCCTCCAAAACCTACAGCTTTCTTTTGAATTTTGACAGTTAAAGGCTTACCAAACTTTAATTCACAGAAAGCCTAAGTTACGCCATTGCCCTTATGTGACTCAACAAGGGGAAGCTTTGTGTATATAGGGATCAAATTATCAATAAAACCATCCAGCATCTCATCTCGAGCTTCCATCCCAAATAACTAAGAAATTGATTTGCATCTTTTTTTCTGTCTTATAGTATCTAGGGTCAACTTACCAGAATGAGATGGTACAGAAGATTCTCCCTCGGATCGCCTTATTCTTCTTTTCACACGCATCAAGCATATGTAAACAAACACCACAAACCCGATCACAAGCAAAGCCGCGACAACACCACCAACTACTGCAGCTACTTTCTGTTTTCTCAGTCTCTTAACATCATCTTGCTGCAATGGTGTTAGTGTTGGAACACTGCTGTCCCCGCCAATTGACGATGCTATCCTCCTGTTTCTTGATTTACAGTTCTTTTCTTGAAATGGAAATTGAGGGTTTGAGGAGAAGAAATTTGGAGTAAAAGAAAGGGCACAGATTTCAGGAATCCTGTGGAAGTATAAGATCCTAGAATATCATTTAGATTATTACCAAATCAATAGATTCTAGAAAACCAGTGAGAGTCTTTGCAGGAGCATAATAGATAATCATAAAGCACAAAGGAAAAGAAAATAGGGAAACTCTAATCCAGTCGCTATTCAATTCAGAGATTTACTCTAAAGAAAAGGATCAACAACTAGTCAGACAGACTACCACATTCAGTATCAATACAGATATTTGATGAGGCAACAAATGGAGATTATGTACTATATAACTTCAGGTGTGAAATCGCTACTGAAGCTCTATCATTGTCACTATGTTTCCACCAAGGTAAAAGAGAAATAAAGAATGTAGTTTCATCCCGTAAAGTAAGAAGATTACAAATGATACAACTCAAGATGCAGCAGGTCATGCAGAAGCCATAGTTTTAGCTAATATTCTCACCATTACAAAATCTGTAGGTCACTAGAGCATATAGGTAAGTAGATGAATGCATTTCCACAAGTGGAATGAGTAAAATTATTTGGTTACTCAAGACATAACATATGGAAAATAACCTTTTCTGGAAGAGATTTTGTCTGATCATTAGTTTTCTGATGAAATTTGTTCAAGTCACTGCAATCTATGCTCAGAAGGTAACTAAAGTATGTTCAGTACAGAGTAATTCCATAAGGAGTCTTCATTATAAGTTGTCACAGAAGCAGAAAAAAAAGCCAGTTGTCTGTAATATATCCAGGCAATCTAACATCTGTATGTTATAGATATATATCAGTTGGGCTTTTGCTTGCTATTTCTACTATCATACAAAGGACAAGTTTTAAGCAAACAGATTATGGACAAAGCATATAGAAAGTGTGCCCACCACATAAAACAGAAGAGAGAGAGAAAGCTTACAAAGAAACAACACCTGGGTCCTTTGGTTCATAACAATTGAGACATGCTCGTTGCCTTATGCATGGATAACTCCCAATCCTCCCACTGGATTGTCGAGAAGTGCCTAATGCACTCTTGCAAGCAAGTAAAGCTTCAGCTGCAGTGGGAAAACAAGGAGTTAGTATCCTTTGGTGGCAATCCTAGTATCATTTTCATCACAATGAAAAATATTGAACTTGCTAATGGGTAGAATTCAGCCGGCTCAGTACAACTCACCAAATTCAAGATGCCTTTGGCAATACCTTGTGGCTGAACATAGAGGCGGCCAAACATTTATAGGCCATGAAAAGAAATAGAAAACAACTAGTGTGGTATTTTACAATCATAATCAGAGTAAGGGAATCTGGTTCCATGTCAGAACACATATAAACTAATTAAAATTCAAAATCATACACATAGACCATAAATCCAGTCCGTTCACAATTCAGTACTAGTATATGTTTCAAGCAAGCAAACATGCTAAGCAGTGACTGAAGAGGCACTAAATCATATTCTAGCAACTTAAGTCAGCCTGCAAAATCATAAATTTCTGATAAAGGGTTGTGTAACATCAATTCCAGAAAGAAGAAATAAATGCAAACTCACAGTGAAAAGAAGGCATACCATAAATTTTGTGATTTGTACTACTGGATTGTAAGAGCTGAATCAATAAAAGCAGTGGCAGTTGTTGCCACCAGAACAAGTGCATTGTCAAACAAGCATCAAGCCATCGAAGTCCCCACACAATTAATTACCATCAAATATCTTCTGGGCATGAAAAAAGTGTCTATTAAAGTTAAATCTCAAATGCAATCACTGAACCACAATAATTTGAATAGACTGAATGACAAAATAAATATAAACCCAGCTGCTTGTATCAACTACCTGAGTATATTTCGCATCAAAATAAGTCACTTTTCGAAATAAAAAGCTTCTGTGAGTGGCAGCAGGTCAGAAAAAATGCAATTACTTATCAAAACAGATTTTCTAATATGCAACCTAATAGGCTAACATGGTGGAAACAGATTAGACATTCAAAAAGAAACACACGGGCAGTTTCATGACTGAATTTACTAATAAATGAGATGAGGAGGTTGAACATTGAATAAGAGCGAAGACAGAAAATTCTTCTTTCTGTAAAAGATAAAGAATAATGGAATTCATATGTCATATAGCATGAATCAAAAGTTACTTTCAATGAATTCAAACTTAGAATCAATTAGCTGGATAAGTACTAGGAAAGTTACTATATGAGGCACTAAGCCCTGAGGACCCAAATTGATTGAATCAAAGCTTCACTTGTCCATAATTCCAGCTAAGCGGAGATAAAGAATGGCTGTAGAAGACACCATAAGATGCCGTCTTTATTGAAATGGACAGAAGCATCTCTGCTTAAGCTAAACAACTAACCCCACAAGCAAAAAAGCCTTGTTTGACAGAAAATTCCAATCACAAATCCCAAAAGATTCCCACACTAATCTTATAAAGCTAATGTCTTTCAATCCACAGAAATGAGTTGAGCTTGAGCAAGCACACGCTAATGATTTCTGTCTTAAGATAAATTTTGGAGTGCATGAGGGGAAAAAAAAAATCAACGGCAAGAACCCAAACTGTTGCAAGACAAAGCAATTGCAACTAAAAACAAGGAATTATTAAAATGATATAACATGTATTATATTCTGCAAACAGTTTCAAAGACAAGTCATAATTAAGGGCATATATAGACCAACATGCAAGTACCCACTAGTCAAGAAAATTTGAAAAATTGACTAAATCGAAGAGAGTACCGTTAAAGCTGTCATCGCTGTTTTGCAGCAAGCAGTGAAGCTGAAGAGAAGCATCATCAGACAGAGAACAAAAGCAGCTTTTTCAGTTTAGCTTACTAGCTTGATCAGATGGGATATATAATAAACTTTTTTACAGTTCCTAGAGACAGAGAGGGTCCCCTTTGTATGTATGCAACTTCTTTAAAAAGCAGGTAAAGACGAGTACGTAGGTTTAATGAAAGATTGAACATACTATCTTTGAAGTGGGACCAAATTTTACGACATGAGGTGAAAATAACAGTTGTTTCTTCAAAAATGTAGTTTGCTTTTTCTGGCTTCCTTCACGTGCCATGGAATCAGTCGCCTGTAATGACCATATTGCCAGAATTCATGGGACCATATTTGTAAAATTTTCTTCCCGTTTTAATGTTTTTATTCAAAAATAAAAAGTGCAAGATAAACACCCTGAAGGAATGGTACAAACATGTGGTGATTTTTTCATTTTTCACCTTAATGCGAGTTTAATTCACAAAAGAACAAGTTGGATGAATGTGACTTTCTGAGTTAATTTCACCCAATTTTGCATGCAAACGGTCCCAAAATGAGCTTGAATGTTCAAACTTCAAACATGTTGTGCTAAATGGTAAGACTCGATCAAATAATTTTGATAGGCTGTGCATTCAATATTGAGGTGAAATAATACATACTTAAACCTTAATCGTACACTTATATAAATATAAGATTGATATAAGAATAAAAATAAATAAATAAACAAAACTTAGCTTAGCAATTGATCTAATTCCATTTTAATATCCATCATGTTTACCGTACATTAATAATCTTGAAAACCAATTAAGACATGGGTTAGTAAGAATATTTTTCTTTCTTAGAGATAAGAATGTTCACATGATGCATGTAGTAATGACTTAAAAGCAGTTGCATATATTGAGGGAAATTGTACTATAAGATGAGCAAGGAAGATGGTTTCTCGAGATGGTTTCTTGGTCAATGAGCGTATGTGAAACGTCCAGCTCTGTAGGCTGAGGCAGCGAAGTAATTAATGGATGTCAAATTCGTTGTCTAGAAGGAGGGAAAGAGATAGTTTAGGACCACTTACAAAGTTGGCAGCAGCTGCAGCGACATTCACATGAAATATTAAGATTTAAGAAGAAGAAGAAGAAGAGAGCCCGTGGAATGTGACTTGTGAAATTTGAATCTCAAGTATGGAGGCGTTGGTACGTAGCATGGTGGCTCTGGCTCACATGCACGCTTGCTGTGCCATTCAACTCCTCTCCAAAAGGGAATTCAATCTAAACTAAACTAAGTTAGGACACTTTACTCCTCGTCATTAACATTTATGTTATGTTTAGTCTGAAAAAATGAAAAGAAATGAGAGGAGAGGAAATGAGGAAACGAGGTAATGAGAAAGAAATAAGGAAAGAAAATGATTTTACATTATACAAATAATAAAATTGAGAATGACTTTCCTTTTTCTCTCTTTCCTTTCAATTCCTCTCCCGATCTCTCTTATAACTATTTCGTCCAACCAAATATGCACTTACTATTTTATTCTAATTATAAACAATAAGACAATGATTTTGTATATAAAAAGTCTTAGATATTCTAGATATTATTATATTTTAGGTCTCTACCATGTTTGTCTCTCAACTTAAACAGGGGTGGATCTCAAGCTCTCCACTAGAGAAAATAAATTCCAAAAATTAAAGGGAAAATTACTTAAAGTTTCTAATTAGTCCCTGTTAAACCTATTAAAATATTTTTAAGAATTATAAAAATTGAGTCTTTAATTAAAAAATAAAAGCTCATGATAACTCATATAAGTAGTTTTACTATTATTTAATTTAATTCTCATTACTAAAATAACCTTTATAAACTCATAAACCCATTACATTTCAACTTTCACATCATGTTGTTATGTAATTTAGCTCTGATAAATCAATTTTCTAGATCTGCCACCATATGACAAGGATTCTATGATGAGGGTGCAATACACTTTCCTACATTTCTATGCACTCACTTTGTAAAACATTTCACGTCATGATATAGTTAACTTTTCTAACCGTCGTGTTTTGATGAAAAAACTCAAGAATGATTATAAAACCAATGACACCTAAAACAAATAAGTTCACTGGATAAGTAGTTAATTCAAATGGGCTAAGTGGGCCGTCCCGGCCCACTAACTTACTTGGGCAACTGAGCAGCTCTGACAACAATGGCATTCATAATGACAAGCTAGCACAAAAAGTCTTCCCCTCTCTGGCTCTTCCCCAAAATCTGAGAGCATCAAAAAAGAAGAACCATGATTAGCGTTCTTGCTCAGGTGATCTTTTAATTTTCAAATGAATCAATCATCTTTATGTTTGTTTGTTTGTTTGTTTTCTGATCAGAAAGCAACATACACTATTTTGTTTTTGTTTTTGTTTTTGTTTTTTATCACTGTGTTTTAGGAACGTTTGCTTGGCTTTGCATTGGGAAGTGCGATTACAGGATTCGTTGTTTTTGAGCAACGCAAATGCATCTACGGCTCCATTTCAGATCATCAATCTCATGATGAGATCAAGTCCCAGGTGCATTTTTTTTTTTCAAATCCTTTTTGTCCGCTCTTGGTTCTGATACCTGAAACCCTAAAAATGTTAACTTGTCCACGTATGATTTTCAATTTCGTTAGCTATAATAACCCTTTTGTTTCTTTATGCTTCTTCAAGGTTTCTCAAATAATAATTTTTCCCAAGTTTCTAGGTTTTTGCTTCTTTGATAGATATTTCAAGTGGGATTGGTCATTTGTGCAATCGTAAATTACATCGTCTCGGCTTCCTGCCTTTTGAATAATTATAACCCATTTACACCATTTCAAGGGTTCGGTCTTTTTTTTCTCTTAATGTTTGTCCGTCACAATTTTTGTTAGTTGTTTGCCTGTTGATTTTGGGAAAAAAATAAAAAATAGAATAGAAAAATGCCGGGGCATATTCAAAGACTTTGTAGTTCTTTTCAGAGTGATAACTTTACTTTTTGTGAATGATAGTTTTCTTTGTGAGTTTATCAGTTATCCTGCAGTTCTTCATGGTCTATGAGTCCATCCTGCTAATAATAGAATTTGATGAGATGTCAGATCCTCAGTGCACGTTCCTATTTCCGTGCCATTTCAAACCCTTGGCATTTTCAATTTCTGTTTCCACGATTTGCCACACTGTTTATGTGGAGCATAGAGTAAATTCCTTTTTGAACTATGGCTGATGTTCTGTCTGCGACTTTACAAACTACTTGTATCTCTATTGCGAGAAATTTCAGTTCTTTTAAAGCTTCATTCATAGATAAGATATACATTTGTGACTCAACCAGTTCTAGGGTTACCGGAGAAAAGTTATGTTTCCAGAACCCTGTTCATGGGAGTGTCAATGTGAGTGTGGACATGCTCTGAATGGCCCAAGTCTTATTTCGTCTGACAAATTTCAGAAGTAGGCAATTGTCAGTTTGTTCATCAAGCAATCATTGGGTTTACATTACAAATGTTGCATCACCCTGAGATACTTGCACGTGTTGCTTTAGATCATACATATTGGTTTCCGCAGCACTTTGTTATATTGTTACTGATTAAGCATGAAACTTTTGTTTATATTTAACATTATTATGGAGTCACTGAGATTGATAAATGTTGGATCTTTTCACTAATGTTACCATGATAATGACAATCTATTACTGTACCAGAGCTTATAAATGAGAGTATTATCATCTATCAAGGGCAATACAGCCAGAACCTTCATGAGAAATTTAAGATCCTTTCTCTAGTGCATTGCATTATTTTCTAATAGCTTTTGTTCTGTACTTCTTACAGACAAAAGAACCCATATTTGCGAGGAAGACTCGATCAGAGTTTGCACATTTATGGAACAAGGCTGTGGACCAGACATTCGGACCTGTGATTGAATCTTTTAGTTCTCGTAGATGGTAGAGGCGTTGAAAACAACTCACCAGAAATGTATGACTGTGTTTGTCTATTTACATGATAAATAGACTTGCAGCGTCTTTCCCCGATTCATATTCCTACCTACTTTGTAGTATAAAATAGATGTGTATCCTTCGAAATGGACAAAATTATATGGTACAATGACCTCTGTTAATGGATGTTGATTTTCTTTTCATTGTATTGGGACCAAAGCCTGGAATTGTCACTGTTATTCTCCATCTTCCTCGCCCTTGTTTATTTGAATCCTCGTAAGCAAATTTTTCCTCCCAATTCTAGCAAGCATGGTTTTGCTAAGTCTTTAGCTATCTTTTGATAGCATTTCAACTTTCATTGCACTTAATCCTGTATATCAATTGGTTTCCATGAAATTTACTTTGATGCATGTGGTAGGAATTCTTGATGAGCAGTAAGTGTAATCAGGCGAGCGTGTGTGTTTTGATTTTTACATTTAATTCTGGAAAAATTAGGTGCCTTCTGAGTAAAACTAATAGATTCGGCAAGTATAGCCTTCAAATTCTTCAGGAGATAATCACCATTCGGGTCATGCTTTTTAGTGAGCTTAATACAAACGTTTGGTTCGTAAGATCTCTCTCCAGCGTGTGTCAAAGAATGTGAGTTTCTCATCAGTCAAATTCATTATTAGTGCTTTGATAATCGGGATTTTCCTTTCTCGGCCGAGATTAATTTGAAGGAGAGGAGAAATAAGCAATTTCTGAGCTACTGCTTGTACATGGAATGCATCATCAAGTTATGGTTCTTGGACCTGGCTTCATTTTCACCGATTGAGCGAAAAGTAATGTTGTGATCAGACACTGTATAGCCGTTTGTTTTCATAATTAATTCATCAATCCCACATTGCTTTCAATGTTTGTGATTATTGCTTAACATACTTTTTTTCTCTTCACTTTTAGAGCCTACAGTTTTCTCTCCCCCACTGCTTGCAATGATAATGTAGATCCTTTTATGTCATCTTTGTTATCTTATTTATTTCCCACATACCGCCAAGTTGACACATTAATCACCCTCAAGATCATAATCACAAATTTCTAAAATGCCATACAACTAATCACTTATAAAATCATACGTACATTCCATATCTCAAACTAGAAAAACTAAAAAAAGGCACAAACGAAAAAAAAAGCTATAAGAAATGGATTAGAATGCAGAAGAGGAAGTTGTGAGACTTGCTCTGAGTGTGATCAAGCATTTGGTTGGGCGGAATTTGCGCGATTCATGTTGGCTCGCCTTGTGAGCACAACATAGTACGCACCCATTGCTACAAGCACAACAAATGTAGAAGCAACCACAATGCCAGCAATCCCACCAGCAGTAAGTCCACTTCCATTGTTCTGGGATGCTGATACTCTGCTTTCATATGCTTCAGTGGCTTCAACCTGAGCTGCCAGAGGTAATGGAGAACATTTTGATGAAGCACAAGGGTCTTTGGTTTCCGGTTCTCGAGCTTTCGGATGGAAGAAATCAACAGCTGATGGTGGGAAAGCCACAGGGCTTTCGTAGGCTAGTCCATGGGGAGCTCTCTCTTGAGCTCTAGCAATGGAGAAAATGGCCAGACAAGAGAAGAGGAAAAGCAGAAGGGAAGCTATTTGACTCATTGGTGCTTTCACTTGTTTTAGTCTCGAGTGACTTTCAGCTAAAGGCAAAAGTGATTTTTTGAGTGTAGATTTTTAGGTGGTTTGGAGTGAATTTTATAGTGTCTTGGGATGCGGTTGTTGCTTGGATTAGAATTTTGGTCATCAAAAAAAATATTGTTGGAAAGTGAGAACAACATGATGGGAATGATTTCTCTGCCATCTTGGAGAGATATTGTCGGATTCCCGTAACTGCCCTTATGAAGGTCAATTTTGGCTATCTGGCCGGGGAAATGAATACTTTCATTGCCTAGAAGCATTCCGTTCTTCATAAAATTATCATTTTATTTGTGCTCGAAAAGTCATCATTGCTAGATGGCAAACTAACCTTCTCATCGGGCATCCTATTTGAGTTTTAACCCCTCAAATTGAATGTTAATTGTAGATATAATTCGGTACGTTCTGATCTATTCTGTTATTGTCCGAGTTTAAACTCTCAGTAGACCTCTATGGAGAGATCTTGGTATTAAAAGAAGTTAAGGTTGCTATTCCAAAAATTTGTGCACATATTTGCAGATGCTTGTTGCCTTCTCCCGCTAGTTGGATTTTTGTTGGATATTTTGTTCTACGGTAACTATAGGGTTAAAATCGTCATCCAAGAATTCATAAGCTGGTTTATTATGATGTTGGTCTCCCTATATGGCTCGTGAAATCATGTTTCCTCTTTTACTTGAGTGACTTCTCAAACACCCAACACTGGGTTCATTAGTCATTGTCCTCATCGGTTCATTAATCATTCACTTAATCCGCTAATTTGTTTATGAGTATCTGCATACATTCACGAGCATACTCTCTGGGAAAATTACCTATGATGTAAATGAGTAAAAGATCATACTCTTTTACCTCATCATTTACAAAAAACATAATTTGTATAACGAGTACATGAACTGGGAACAAAACGAGTCTGTGATTAAGCAGTGTTTAATACAAATGCAGTCCCAATGAGTCGAGCTTTCTCTTTCAATTATTTGTTGTGGAAAAAAGTAATGGGAGAAGCGTGGGGATATGTTAGCTTGGAGTATCAGCAAAGAATGTATTAATAGAAACAACACGTTTGATGCCATGTAATTATAGTGGTGGCCTGAGCTACCTGCCTTTGAAAAATATTATCGCACAGGAGGCGAGTATTGAGTGGTGAGCATGCCAGAACTGAAATCAACAATGCCTTTTTTCTCTTCCCCACACCCTAATATTAAAATCATATCAACCCTTTCACGCCATTTTCTCTTATCCTGCAGCGATTTCACAAGCTTCGAATGAGACATTTTGATCGATATTGTGATGCTGACAAGTGACATCTCTCTGTCTTTAATCTTTATCACTCTTTGATCTCAGGCCCATTTAACATGTACACAAGATCCTTGTTTGTGTTAATTGGGCTTCTTCACAAGATCTAGCAGGCAAGGCACCTCCAGGCTCCACATAAGTCACAAGAATTGTCTATTTGTAATTAAAGAATCAAATGTGTGCTATTGCCTATTCTTGAAGAAGCATTTGTAAATGCCAATGCTTCCTTTAATCTTGTACCCTTTGATTATCATTATCCGTTTGCTACTTGCAAGCAACCTCACGTCTCAGTTTCTCTACGCAAACTTATTTCATGTATTAAAATGAACAGTTTCATGCATAACCCCACCACCCCCCCCCCCTTTTTTTTTCTCCTTTTTAACATTCATCCTTTGACTGTTATAGATCAACCTTTCGGGATTTACCTTTATGACCTCTCAAGGCTCATCCAATAGCTCCCTATCGAGGACCTTTGGGGCTCACCATCCTGCAACTACAACATTGGTCTGTAAGTTGATCAAATGCCTAAAATCCACTTATGGACGAATAAAAATTCGATTTTGTGGGAGGAACAAGCTTGTTTTCTCCCATTACAATAAAGTTAATCTATCCAGTTTGCTTTTCTCAAAATGTAAGGCTTTCAGTTTGATTAATTAATTAAAAAAAAAAAAAAGCTTTTAGAGCTGTATAATTTCCTTTTTCCTAAATACAAGTGTTATAGAAAGTATAGATGAGCAAATTTTAGAGTCTTAAACAGAACAGAGCATATTCTGAACAATTCTTCTAGTTACTTTTCAAATACAAGACTCTACAACATTCTTCTGCAATTCTTTTATTCAGCAAAACTCGGCTGTTGATGTAATCAGATGTCGACATGATCGATGATTCTAGGTGTTGCCTTTTGAAAAATTTCTCTCTAAGTTTTGTCTTTACTTCAAATAATTGTACGATATAGAGAGATACAAGCAAGCGATAGCTACACTACTAAAATTTATGGCCACAAGAAATTGAAATTTTCCTGCATTAATTCTTGGTCGGCAAAATTTGGGGTCAAGTAATCTTATAGCTGCCTTAACCTACCTATATTCTCATAGGAAGAAAAACAACGTGGAAACTGTTTATATCATGAACTTCAAGATCTATTGATGAGTGAGGAGATCAGTAACTTCATAAATTGGGAAATTTTTTTTTTCATGAATTTGATGGGATTGGAATTTCATTTTATGCTTCACAGAATTATTCCAACAGTAAGAATTAGATCAGAGTAACATGATTAGCCAAACAAACATATCTCTATCAGAAGACAAGTAAAATGGACAAAATCCTACCTTCCCCATTAATTTAAGCCTAAATATGCATCATCAAACAGCTTAAACATCAACTACTCAACTCTAGAAAATGATCTGGAGGCCACAATTTAAGGACAAGATAAGATTAATTATCCGCTAATTAATGATATCCATAAAGAAAGAGAGACACCCACCATCTGAAAAGCAAAGGAATCACAAGGGGCTCTATTGACCTACTTGTTTTCTTTTGTTTTATTTCCTCAATAAAAAAATCAATTACATCATCACATTGCTGATAAGTAGCACTGCAAAATCCAACTCACATGATCTCATACTGGGTTATTTTTGTATTTTTAATTTGTGGTGATAAAGCCCTTTGAAGTTTGATCGATGCCCCTTGGGTAATTAATTAATAGTTGAGGATAAGAATGCCTAGGGTGGGGCCATGTTTCACCAATTAAAATGTGAACAACTCAGCACACAGATTTGAAAATAAGCAGCCTTAGGAGAGGATTAGAAGACACTTGTCTCAATCGCTTAGAGGACGACAGAGAACAATTAATTGAGTTTAATTAGCACTAATCACAAATTTTTTTTTTAATTTTTTTAACAATTCTTTTCACGATATAACAGTAAATATAATTTTAATATTTATTACAGCCATCAATAATAAAGTTAATAATCTAACTTAACAACTGCCTTCTTTTTAATAGAGTCTTGGAGACTATTTAGTTAAATTGCAATTAAAAGCGGTCACTACTTCAAGCAAAGGACAAGGTTATTAATGCAACTCAAAAGAGGCCATGGTTTATTTACAAGAGTTGGGGATTAATTAACAACATAAATACACCACTTGAAATAAAGGAAAAGGAAGGGATAAAAAAAACATAAGAGAAAATAGGATAAAATAAAAACACCACCGCCACTTAAAACACACCCAAAGCAAATAATTAAAGTGGGATACCAAAATACACCCTTACACAGAGATGAAGCATAGGCATAAAATGCATCATGTTCAAATATCTACAATTCAATGGCCCTCTAATTCACCTCTAATTCAATGGCCCTCTAAAGAGCTTGAAAGAGATTTCTTAAGGGGCCTTCGTAACAGACTTGCACTCCTGATCATGCTGTAAATTATTCATTTTGCAAGCACCAGACATCATATTAAAAAGCTTAAGCATTGCTCCTGAAAGATCCAAGAGCCTTAATGGCTCCTGCCCTGAGAATATATTGGTGGTAGAATGCAGCAACGAAAGCTCCAACGAACGGTCCAACCCAGAAGATCCACTGTACCAATAACGCATCAAAAAAATAACATTAAGTCTTCTTCACGCACGCACAAACTACTAACTACGAAAAAGTAAAAAAAGCAAAAAATAATTGTATGGTGAAAAAATTAAGTACTTGGTCATCCCAGGCTTTGTCTTTGTTGTAGATCACAGCTGCTCCAAAACTCCTAGCTGGGTTGATGCCGGTTCCGGTGATGGGGATGGTGGCCAAGTGAACCATGAACACAGCAAACCCAATAGGAAGTGGTGCCAAGACCTTCACTCATTAAACAAATAACATAATCAATTTAACCATGTAACATGGTAATTACCAATATTAGTTTAACAGAAATACTTTAGCGAGCAACAGAATATGCGACACATTTCTATAACCTCTTGTGAATAATGTTCAAATTATAAATTAATCAAATAATGACGGTATGTGCAAGTGTCATTCACCGTAATAAGAGCAATATCCTCAAAAATCATATACACGTTTAAAAAGACTTTAATTTGTACAGTCCCCCACAAATTAAGAACCCTCTTAGTCATCAAAGAAAACGACGCATACCTAAACAAGTACCGACTACCGAAGAGAGAAATATAGAATTGAGTTGAGTAAAACAGTAAAAAGGGAAATGATCGGCTACTTACAGGAACATGGGAGTCTCTTGCGCTCCTCTTGGGATCAGTGGCAGAGAAAACAGTGTAGACAAGAACAAAAGTACCGATGATCTCAGCACCCAGTCCAGTGCCCTTGTTGTATCCATCAGCTAGCACATTGGCCCCACCTCCGTACCTCTTGTAGTATGATTTTTGGAAGGCCTTCACAAACCCACAACCACAGATTGCACCCAAGCACTGTGCTACGATGTACAAAAGTGCTCGGATGAGCGACACCTTGCGTGCCAAGAACAGTCCGAACGTCACGGCCGGGTTGATGTGTCCACCTAGGTGACAAAATACAAATTTAAATATCAACATGCACCCTTGCAGTCCTCCGTATTTTACAAAATGCAAACACCAGCATACGTAAATGAGTTGGGTTGTGTGTACAACGAAGTTTCAGAGTCAGGGTCAGTGAAACTCACCAGAAATACCAGCGGTGCAGTAAACAAGAATGAAGATCATGCCACCGAAGGCCCAAGCGATGCCAAGAATGCCAACGCCACCACACTGATCGGTATTCAAGTTGGGATCAGTCTGGCTCTTGTATCCGATCACAGTCAAGACGGTAACGTAAAGAAACAAAAGCGTAGCGATGAACTCAGCAATTAGAGCTCTGTAAAGAGACCACTTGCCCAGCTCTTCAAAATCGATCAACGGCGCCGGAGGGGGGTCGTGGTAGTCCTTGGCTGAGAACTCGCCGCCGCCTTGCTGCTCGGCAACTTCAACATCTTTCCCCATCTGCTTCTTTTGTCTTTTATCTTCTGTTTTGTCAATCGAAGAGAGAAGGAAACAAGCGCTACTACTACTGTTTTGTTTGCTTAAGGGCGTAATAATGGGTGAATGGGGAAGGATGTAGAGAGTGGGCTATTTATTAAGTGGTGAATGATTAAGAAAGAGGATGCGTATAATGACATAATTTTTAGATAAATTTTAGCCGTCCATCACCTTTGATTTTGAATTTCTTTTTTCATCCTTGGGTCCCACCGTCATTAGCTTTGCTCATCAACATATATTATTATTTAGGTGGTCTGTCTTCAAGATTTATTTTTTTGTTCTTTTTTTTCTTTTTTGTTCTTTTAATTGAGTTTGTGCGTGATGCGTGTGCTCAAAGTTTTAAGGGTAATCGCATGGTAATTGTTTTGCAAGTTGCAACGGCTATTGAGAGGAGATATCAAAGAGAGGGAGCGGGATCCGACGGTAGAATTAATTAATGGTGCTTTCTACGGATTTGTGGAAGCTTTAATTATGCGAACGTTAGAATCACTCGATCATTCATTATTGCTAGTCATATATATATACACGATCGAGTAATGAAAGTTCTAGAGTTTCTTTAGCATCAAAAGCAGCTATACACCTTATGAACCAAGTATAATAACAAGATTCACAACAATAATAATTATAATAGTGACAATGGTTGTGAAAAATAAAATTTTATTAATATGTTAAAATACATTATTACAAATTTAGTGAATCGACTTACAATTATTTTAAGAAAAATCAATTCTTATTAATTCAATGATATGAGGTAATGACAGTTCTATAGTTTCTTATGCATAAAAAGAAAGCACAACTACAATGTTTCTTTCTTTCTTTCTTTCTTTTTTTTTTTTTCATTTTTCTTCTTCCTTAATGGTGGGTGGGGTTTCAATATAATATTAACTAAATTTCCGTAAACCCTAAAAAAGCCATCCTTGTAACTTGAGCTAGCACTCCAGCTTTAATAATAAGCCATTATCCTATGTTATCCAATAATTTTCATATTAATAAAAAAAAAAGTAAACCCTAATTAATTCCAACAATAATTAAAGGGGTTATAATATAAGCGGGAAGTGTTGTCCTTTTTGTTGGCTGATGATAGTTTGCCAGTTGAACTTATCTGGACGATAACCTAAAGGCTAATAAATTAAATATAAAAACAGACAAAAAAAAAAGAAGATTGTAGCAAATATGTGGTGGTTATGGCCACCACTCTGCAATTATGAGGCCGTGACAATAAAGCGATTTAATTAATTTATATAATTTTGGATTACACTTAAGCATATAATTAAAGGATTAATTTGAAGATAAAAATTAAAGCTGTAGTTGGTGTAGCCATGCGATTCACAGCGGATGCCGCAAGCGATTTTGGTGGCAGGTTGATGGAGGAATGTATGTGTGAAAGTTTTTGATTCCAAGCAACGATTATTTATTTATTGATGCATGTTGAAGTTACTTACAAAATTTTTGTTGATCGCTCAAGGGAAATACGAAATATTGATAAGGTTATGAATTGATTTCTCGCATTATTAGATGAATCATTAATTCTATCATGTGATTGATTACTAAAAGATTAATCGATATTTGTTATCGTATGTGCATATATGCTCTGAACAAACAATTGTAAGGCTATCGGTACCCTATGTACACTAATTATAGTGACATGTACCCTAATTAACTGAATATTTATAAATTGTATAGAATATTAGCTTGTCATTTTGTGACGCATCTAACTATTTAACCATTATTAATCTTCTTTTTTAAAAAAAAAAATTTTAGTCCCAAAAAAAAAAAAGAAATTGTATATAAAAAAAGTTGTATTATAAAACCGACCAACACCACGGTGTCGACCACTTGTATAATTGTGAGATGCTGGCTTTTTATATATTTGAATTGAACCGACCACCAGCTTTCACTTCGTTCACTCTTGGCCCCGTCATTTTACAGTCTATAACGTTAACTTCATAATATATTATTAATCTAAACCAATTATTCCATTTGATAATATAATTAATTGCTATAATTAATTAATTGCTTAATTATTAATTCTATTTCTGCTCTTTCCCTCTTGTTCTTCTTGTGGCTGGAAACTGGAAAGTCGCTAGTAATTGTTGCTTTCTTGAATTCCAACTGTGGCTGCAAAAGAACCACGTGTCCAGACATCAGCTATCAGAGAAGAGCATTATTTTCAAATTAAAAAATTTCTTCAGTAATTGGTCGGTGGCCTTCTTTTTTATTTTTGCGGGAATTTTTAAACCCACAGATTAGGTCATATAAATGTCAGTACGCAGATTGAAAACATGTTATGATAGGGGCGCTTGATTGATGATTATAAACCCTAGCGAGGACGTAGACAAATCGCAAATGTAATTTGCGTTTAAAATTTGGGTTTCTAAATTTTGTTGCATAGTAGGTAAATAGATGTCCCAAACGGTGAATGCATGCTGTAAGTTAGTGCAGCACACTTATCACCTTCTTAATATTTTGCTTTAGGAATAAAATTTTGTTCAGTTACATGTTAAATACAAAGATAAAAGGTTAATAAGTAATTTTATAGCAAAAAGAGAATGAATTCTCTAGAGATTGGACTTTGACTATATTCAAATCAAAAGATCAAATGATAGATAAAGAAAAGAAAAATAAAAATAAAATCATCTGAATCAATTATATATCGTAATCTTTATTTGAAAAGTCAACTTAAGAGATTAGGTAATTTATTATTATTATTAGTATTATAAGCGTCAAGATAGTAATTATTTTATTTTGGTCTCAGTTTTGAGTCCTTCGATTAAGTGATTACGTTTGTAGAAATTTCACTGTGAATTTTGCTTCTTATAATATAATAAATATAACTGAGGATTTGTTCTGCTTTTGGCATTATAAAATTACCAAAGAAGACATTCCATGTCCCATATTAGATGCATAATTTACAGAATTACAATATCGAACATATAATTAGAACTTCTTTTAGCATATATACATCTATTCATAAATTTTTGCTATGCATGTATCTCAACAAACAGTGTAAGAGTGTGTGTGTATACATATATATGCCTAGCAAAAATCCAATAATAATGTTTCTAATTACATCTCCGAGTTCGTTCTTTTGAACTGGGACAGAAATTTTGACTTGTAACTAGCCACTAATTAAAACTGCATTTAGAAACGAAATTCACTAATCATCATCGTCGTCGTCTTCATTTTCTTCTGATATATCTTCTCTAATTGTCTCTAAATTAGGAGCACAAGAACATTTCAATGGGAGATCAATAAGAGATGGGGCTACCTCGAGCCAGGGCTTCACTGAACGCCGATGAACCTTTGCCATTGTAATGGATTTGGAAAGTAATTGCTGAGACCTATTGTTAATACTACTGTTGGACCCTTAATAGCTTAAGTTTTTGGGTACTTTAATATGCCTCTCTTTCTCTCTGCCTTCACCTGAAAGAGAGAGAGGTATGGAATGGAAATTGAGACAATCAAACAAAAATTAATTGAAGTTTGATTCAAGAGAAATGGCCAAGTGCTTTATAGAGGAATAGCGAGGAGAAGTTTGTGGACCAAATCTAGTTAATAGTTATATTAAGCATGTTTCAATAATAAAAGATAACTGAAAAGGTCAAAAAACCAACTACTACAAAATATAGGGTGTGGAGGAATTTTGTTAATTAACAATAGTACTTCTTTGGTTTGATATCTTGTTTCTAGGTTTCCAGGAAAATTTGTTAAACTTTTGTTCTAAATAAGGAACATCAAATTGTAAAATTGTTTATTGCCCTATCAAGGTGAACAGAATCTTAGTACAAAGACTTTTTCATGTAAAAGTTATGGTAGATGAAGTTACTGATATCAAGCTCAATTTCCCTTGACCGCGCGTTTAATTTATAAGACCAATGTAATAATTGGTTCAAATTCTGGGTGAATTAGTATCTATATGTTTGGGATTGAGCTGCTGTTTACTTTGAATCTAGATTTGTTGGATGAATTCATTGTCTATCAAGTATAAATAAAGAGATAATCAATAAATATTAATTATCAAGTAAAAGTTAGTGTTTATCAAATATTTTAAAATTGTACATTCAAGTTTCAAAATTAAGTTGAAACGCAATAATCTGAAATGATATAGTTGGAATTAGACAATCAAGGAAAATCATATAACTCGACGAACTTAGAAACCTTACCCATGACAATAATTAGATCGATCCAGCGCAAATGAAATGATAAACATCGTAAACATTAAAATTATTTTGTTCGAAAAGGGTTTGACAACTTTGCCTCTACAAGAAACTTTCATAGATCAGATGGATCTCACCACTATGTTTTCCTCTCATATCATGGGATTATGCAAAATGTGTTACCGAATTCATAAGTAAGGGTGTTAGTGGTATTTATATATATATATATATAGTCATTTTTTAGTTTGGGTGCCGTCTTTTTTTTTTTATTTATTTCATTCAGACACATTTTTAAACTGCTCAATTTAAGAGATTTAATTTTTTATTATTATTAAACCGCATGTTTTTATACGACTTTATACTTTATTAAAAAATAAACCTATTAAACCCCGCGTTTTTAGAATTTAGAATGGTAGTAGGCGTATGAAAGCAACACTAATTTATATTGAATTTGTTTATGTTTGCAATAATTTACACAATGAGGTAACTATCGTCCGTCTCTGAGTCGTTTCATCTCAAACATGGACGTAAATAAAGCTGTGCTTACAAACGCCGTAACAAATGGAACCCTTTAGTCCTCGTCCTCGTCATCATCTTCATATTCTTCAGCATTGTCTTCCAAAATTGGTTCCAGTTTGGGAATTTTGCAAGTTGTGGGAGGCTTCCATGGGAAATCAAGAACTGAAGGGGCAACCTCGAGCCAATGCTTCATCGAATTATTATGTCTATGTTGTTCCTTTGCCATTTCCGAATGTGAATTCATTTTATGAATGATGCAATTCGTTCAAATTAGATTACAAGGAGTGATTAGAATTTAGGATTTTGATTTGATGACTCTCTCTCTCTCTCTCTTCTTGATTTGGTTTCACTTAACGAGAAAGAGAGTGTGTGTGATTATTGATAATGAAGTAGATGAAGCAAACATGGGATATATATAATGCCTCAGATAATCAGGAACTGCTCTGTTAAGAGAAAATTACGGAGAAGCTGTTGTTTTATTTGACCATGCATGATGAATTTAGACAACTGAAAGGGGAAAAAAAAACAAACTTATTGAAAATTGGCGGTGGAGAGAATGAGTTGTTAAGTTCAGCAGCTGGCTTTGGCTTGATAGTGTTTGCAAACCAAATGCTTATAAATAATAGAAAAATTTACAGAAATGGCAAAATATTTAGTCAAATTAAAGAAAAAAAACTAAAGTTAAATTTTTCTTATTTTTAGACCAAAAAGAGAGAAGTTGATAAACAATATTTCTAAGTATGGTGACAGGTTAATTGCACCTATCTTAATTAAGGGATTTAAAATAAAAAAAATCAGACTGATTTTTTGGCCCATTTTTAGAAAATTCTCACAAAATATTTGTATATTTTTTTCATTCTTTTCTATCGCTAATAATAACAGAATACTCCATTTTTTTTTGTGGTGATGCAAAAGGTAAGTGTAAGCAACTCTCAAATTAATTTTTTTAACCCCTGATCTTGTCTAATATTTGAACTTGAATGATTAATTAAAAAAATTATTTAAAAATCATTTGGTCAAATCCTTAGGAACAATAATATTAAATCATAACAGTGGTGTACCATACTATAAATTTATGGCATAAACTACATGTATTTTTTAATTGATACTTACCATAAAACGGGACTGTTGGATTAAGATAAATTATTTATGTTTGTGTACTAGGGTCTAAATTCTGAAGTGTGTAGATTTAGAGTGGGACTATTGGCAGCCCTCTTAACATAGCTTAAAAATCCCTTTAGATATTTTACAATTTTAATCTTTATTAAAATTACATAAGATGATAATTTCTCATTAAACCCCCACCCAAAAGTCAAATGAGTTTTTTTTTTTTTTTTCATGTTTTAAATTTTGTACATGTGGCTTTTTATCAGTATAACATTTAACACCTAGTATCTTCTGAACTCCTATGTGTTGCCGTTGAGGTCTTTATGCTGAAAGTGCTGAACATGTTTTCTTTGGATGTAATTTTGTTGGCCGATTACTATATTTGATAATCTGGTGACGGTGAGGGTTGTTGGTCATCGAGATATCCAATCAATCTTTGTTGCGTTGGCTGCCCTGTTACAAAGGGTAGAGCTTGCATTGTTGGTCATGACTGTGTGGGCTTTGTGGTCTTCATGGAATAGGAATGTTTTTTATGATGTTGCTCTGTGGTGATGCCTGTGTTCAAAGCTGAGGCATATTTGGAAGCTTTTCTAAATGCATTTTGTGGTGGTAACGGAGGTCTTACAAAGTAGGAGGTTGTTGATCTGAATTGAGGGTAATTTTTGTGATCTTAAAAGAAATTTTCGCTATTTTTAAATACATTAATAGGGTTAATAAAATTTAAAAAAAAAGGGAAGGGTTAAGAGGTGTTGAAGGGTGCCTATAGTTCTAGTCTTACATTTGGCAGATACGAACTAATCTTGCATTCGGGCTCTTTTCATACTCACCCCAATCCTTTCAAGCCCGAAATTAAGAGCCAAGTTATAGGGCCAAACTTTAACAAACGGGCCGTGAAATTAGATGCCAGACTTAATACGGGCCAACCTCTAAACAAGAGGTTGAAATTGCCAACATATATATATATATATCATCTAATTATTATTTTAAGTAAGACTTGATGGGAGCGTTCGCAGAGAACACTCCCTCAAAAAATTGGCGTACGCCGCTTAAAAGCGGCGAGCACACGGTATTCTTTAGTAAAAGGCGAAAGAATAGTTCGCTCTGTGCTCACCGCACGGCTCCGTAACGCTCACTTAATTTAGCAATTGTTTATAACGACACAAGCTTGGGTGCTTCTTTCTGTTTTCAATCCATGTGGGACTGTCCGCTCATTTCATATTAGTACTTTTTGTTACTTAATGAACTCTTCAATAGAAAGGCTGTTAATTCATTCACGGGCCCAGCAACTCTTTAAATCAATGAACTATGATCAAATACATGAAGATTGAAGACGAAGTCACACGGTATTGATATAAAATTCGGTATTAATTCACTCACTAATATATATACAAAAGTAGAAGTAGAGCAGGATTAAAATTTATCGGGCGATGTACATTTTTCAGCACCTTCGTTGCACTAATTTGAGCTTCACGTCACCGAGTTTGTTCATTTGAACACGGACGACAAACATACGTATGGAAACAACTAGCCGTCGTAGTCTGTTAACGGCCCTATATAATTATTGTTGTTGAAATTATCTGAATTGTTCGATATCAGAAGTGGGGTTCTCATATAGAATCTGTTAATGGCCCTATATACAGGAAAAGCCAAGAGAAAATTATGGACTGGCCCTGGTTTTATTGGGGTTGTATCAAAGTAGTCGACAACAAACAAACCATTAACCAACTCCTATGAAACGAACGGTGGAGAAGCATCCTGTCAATGTTAGCATTAATTGAGATCTTTATATTGCCTGGACGTTTGCAGAAAAAATCTGGCCCTCCGAATTGACCAAAAGTCTAGAACACGGTAACTTTGCGGAGCTAAGACAGTGATAATCTGATTAAGAGCCTTTTGGCATGGAGTGAACAACTCCGTTGATTGTTGAAATATGAGACCACTGCATGACGTGTGTAGTCAAGTATAGATGTGTTGTCGATCCATTGTCCACACAAACTATACCAATCACTCACACTTGCTTTCAAAGGTCACAATCAACGGAACACATGGAAACGATGCAATAGCATGAAGCGCTGCAAATAAGTATGCCCTGTTGTCAAAATCATGTAAAAGGTGCATAAACAACTCAAATATCTAAAGATTCAAGTGGGATATTAACTCATTTTCGATGTCCAATCAATCATTGAAGGCTCGACGAATATAAACATTGATGAAAGCTAAGATAAAACATACACAGGAAATCATAAGATTTGGTTAAGGCACTGCTAGTTTTCCAAAAACAAAGGCTAATGAAAGGAAGAAGTGCAAATCATCAAGGACAAGCACCCTCACTCCACCCCACCCATTATCATATTTTGACATTCTCTCACACTGAGACACAACTCCGCTTTCAATATCATTACAAGCTACTTATTTATGAAATAAAGCTCAGTTATGGTACACAACTCAATCAATCGAAGATCAAACACAGATGTAATTTTGGACTCAGAATTTATAGGAGCGTTCATAGAGGAACACTCACCAAAAAATTTGGAATATGCCGCTTAAAAGCAGCGGCGAGCACACGGTATTCTTTAGTAAAAGGCGAAAGAATAGTTCGCTCTGTGCTCACCGCACGGCTCCGTAACTGTAATTCACCTCAAGCAATTGTTTATAAAGACGCGGGCTCGGCTGCTTCTTACTGTTTTTTGTCCATGTGGTACCACTGCTTGCTCTTTTTCATAATTTATTACACTAATAATTTAACATGGAGTTGTTTATAATAGAAAGTATGCCAATTCATGCATGGACTTAGCAATTCCTTAAATCATAGAAATGTGGAACAATAAACGAGGATAACTTAATTAAGAGAAGAACTTGCTGCTTAATTGAAGAGTCCGTTTTCTTATAAACAAAACCGACAGCTAATGACTAGTACCATACCGGCAGTTTGTGCAACTGAAATGGACAGTTGTAAATTTATAACATCAACTTCAACAATTATTTTTAAAAAAGAAGCAGCAAGTGCGGAGCATAATTATTTCAAAGAATGATAGTAGCCGGTGCAAGAGCATGCAGAAAGTGCATAGAAAGTGTTTACAGATGAAGACGCCGTACAGGCATAAAATTCGCTATGTTTCCATTAACATAAATATATACAGGCAGAACAAGATCAAATTCATCGGGTGATGAATGTAGCATACATTTTTTCAACACCTTTGACACACGAAATTGAACTTCACGTCGCCGAGTTGGTCCCCTGAGCACCGACGGAAGACTGTGACTAAGAATACCTAAAGCGCATGGAAAACAATAAACTAATCGTCATCGTCATCATCCTCATAATCTTCAGCTCTCTCTTCCTTAATTGTTTCCAGTGTAGGAGTAGTGGAAAACTTCGTGGGGAAAGCAATAAGCGATGGTGCAACCTCAATCCAGGGCTTCATTCTGTGCCTAAGTTCCTTAGCCATCGTTGCAGTTGTGATTATGAAAAGTAATCAGCGGCAAAGTTAGTACTGGTATAATTAGAAGAATCTAGTCTAATTTAACACGATGTCTCTCTTTCTCCTTGGTTTCACCTGAGAAAGAGAGTAGCAGCAGCTGAAAGGTAAATTTCAGAGAAGAATTTGGAAATTGTTTGATTTGAAGGATATCAGAAGTGGGACGGTTTATATAGAATCTGGCAATGCCCCTAGAGACAGAAAAAGCCAAGAGAAAATTATGGACCAACTCTAGTATTAATAGAGTTGTATCAAAATAGACGATCACAAAACCAACTATTAAGAAATGAACGGTGGGGAAGCATCTTGTTTGTGTTAGCAATAATTAACAACTTTATATTGTTTGGAGGTTTACAGAAAAACCCGGCCAACCAAATTGACCAACACCTAAAACGGGACCGTGTCCTAGTAATTTTGGGGAGGTAAGACACTGGAGGATCCGAACAACTTGCTTAACAGAAATGTTTATATCACCGCGTCATATCATCTCCAGATAGGTTGGAATAGTGGTGGTGTCGCTCCAATGTCCACACAAAATATACTAACAACTTACTCTGTCACAATCCACGTGCCGAATGAAATTTTGATGCAATTGTAAACCCCTCAAATATCAAACCATTCAAGTGGGAAATCACATACATACATACATTGATGGAGCCACGTCATAAAAGTGACAACGAAACAAGCCAATGTTGATTAATGTACGAGGAAAGGAACTATATCAACTAATTCATTTCTTTGGCAAAATCTACGTCGATCAAGATGCGGCTGGGAACATTAGGGTTGTGTCGCCAGCATAATGATTGGAGGAGCTACATGTCGTGGCTGATTTTTTGGAATTAAATTTTCAATTAGGGATATCAACTTTTATCAATTGGTTTTTATATTTAGTTATTTTACTGCAATCCGATTGGATTGTTCGGTTCGATTTGATCCAAATTAAATCCGATCGAATGGCACAAATTATATCCAATCAGATTTTCAACCAAATCTGAATCCGACCTATCCAAATCCGATCCAACCCAGCCCTAACATTAGTAGCTAAAGAATACCTCCATCAAAGACAGATAAACAGTCCAAAAGATTGGATGACATATCAACCAGCACGACAACTGTTTTCTTGAAGCTGAAGATTATGCTTTTCACATATATATGATTATTACATCAACAATCAAATGGTAGAAAACTTATCCGTGGGTTCAGCTTTTGATAAGATGTAAGTTCATCATTCTTGAGTATTTAAACACAACCTATAACCAGACACTCTCAGAAAGTGGCCATTGTTACTTATAAATTCCACTTTGCCTGGCAATAAAACCATAGGGTTAAATATCAATCAGCGTAAAGGTTCAAAAAACTAAAACCACACCTACGCCTTTTCCATCTGACATTATAACTCTCAGAATTCTAATCCCATCTCAAAGATCAATTAAAAAAAGGTGGAATTTCTTTTGATTTACGAGCAGCAACTAACTCTAATTGCCTAATCTCCTAGAAGTATCCTCAATGAATTAGTCATGCAATTAATGCAAAAGCAAACAACGCAAACATCTTTGCACCTTTGCAGAAAGAGAAACAAAGTTGACAGTATTTGGAACAAAAGTCAAATATGCTGTGCCGCCTCTCTACGCTACACTTGTCTGCACATCTTGTCAAATGACATGAATAGGTCAAAGCTTAGTAATCACAAGTTGTTCAATATAGTCAGACAAAAAAAAATGCAGTTTAGTACAGTGAAAATATTGCAAATAGGGATCTTATTTCAAGTTTGCAGCTATGACATTTTTTTATGTAATAACTAATATGCGTCTAAACCATCCAGCTTTATTAAATAGATTAACAAAAATTCTTATTAAGTACCACTGTTAAGCAACAATGTTGTTTGGTTTAAAGAATGTGCTGTTATATCACCGGACATTACACAGCCAAAAACTGCATATGAGAAGGAGTAATCAAACTGTTGAGGATGACATAAGGAGATGAGATGAAATGGATATAGGCAAAAATGACACCACATAAAGTCTATAGCGCCAACAGGAAGACAAAAGAAGAATAACTCAAACGGTTCAGACCAGCGCAACAACATAATCATAATGGGCAAATTACTTAAATTGTCCAAGAAACAAAAAGATTCAGAGGGCCACTGATTTAAAGGGGGAAAAAAGAGTAGCTATCTAAACAGAATTATTAAATTCACACATAGCACACTGTAGATTCATTTCGACAACAATTTCAGCAAAGACCTTTGTACACTGTCCTGTCTAACAGATTGACAAACCGAAGATGAAAATGGCACCTATAAATTTTCTTTTTTCAATTTCAGACAATAATTTAAAATAACTGAAAACAAACAATGCAATAAACCTAAGATAATCATCGCCATAAAGCATCAATCAGCAAACCAACAAAACAATAAAAATAAAAAAGAAAAAATAACTATAATCATCAAAAAATTGAAATTCCAACAAAACCATTTCTAATTACCTCAACCAAAAATATCATCCTCAAATTTATCCAAAATCCAGCAATAACCAAATAAAACAACAATGATAAATCGCTTTAAACTTCTCACTGAAGAAGCAAAATAAACAGGCAACCTTTATCTCAATCGAGGGGAATCTCCACGTCACCATCATTAATCTCTTGTTGCAAATCCTTGGGGTCCTTCCCGTCTACCGTACACCCAACAGACACGCACGTCCCCAGAATCTCCTTCACGGTCCCACTCAGTTCCTTAGCCATGGACCTCGGCCTCATGATTTTAGCAATCTCGATGACGTCGTCAAGCGTAATGTTCCCATTATGCTTAATGTTTTTTGTCTTCTTCCTGTCTCTTTCGGGCTCCTTGAGGGCTTTGATAACGAGCGCCGCCGCCGACGGGACCACCGAGACTTTGGCCTGACGGTTCTGTACGGTCAGCTTGACGGTGACGCGGAGCCCCTTCCAATCCTTTGCGGTTTCTTTGGCGATGTCTTCTCCGATTTTCTTAGGAGAGAGGCCGAGTGGTCCGATTTTTGGAGCCAGTGAACTGGCGGCTCCGACTTCGCCACCCGTGACCCGAACGTAAACGTCCACCACCTGGGATGGGTCGAATTTGGGCGGCATTTTTGTCTTCTTTGGGTAGGACAGAAGATGACAGATTAGGGTTAGGGTTTGGAGATGGCGAGTGAAGAGAACCGATCCTAACTGAAATTGGGGATTATATAGCTAGGGTTTCATGAGGAAATTACTGAAATGACATTTTTGGGTACCGAGTGATGGATTGCAGCAATTTGGAAGGGGGAGAAATAACACGTGGAATCCTGATTATTTTTACGTTTTCTTTGATTTTTTTGTTGTATTTCGATTTTTTCGCGTTTTATTAGTTAACGACATAAAGCCCGATGGAAAATGGAACGAACTGAAGTAAAATTGAACTTAATTTGCTAAGTAAAAAAAATTTGAATTGAATTAAATTTATAACCTAAAATGCTTTAGTTCAAACATTAGTTTCTTTGTCTTTTAATTAGGTTTAGTTTATTTTCAAAAAGCTAAACCGAATCAAAGTTTATCAACTTGAAACTTTTACAATAGAACTAAACTGAATTTCGAGTTGAATGGATTCCGTTTGGGCATTACGTGACTTGATAATCAAGGGTATCGCAGTCATTTAGCTTAAGTTAGAGCCTTATTGGATATGAATGGACAACTATCACATTACTTGAGAAAGTGTAAAAATATATGGATCCGGATGTTATTATCCCTCGGATTGCAAGAGATGCTTTCCTCGGATAGTTTTGGAAATTAAATTTTTTTGGACGAAATGCACGAGGTTGCCCAGACATAAAAACGGCTCGTCTTCAAATGTCAAATTATCGAACCGACATGTCGTACCATTTGTTCCACATCGTTCGCAATGACCGACTTACCATCCGATTCCTTGATATGCTACACTTCTTACGCACAAATTCAAATTCCCTCGAGAAATAGAGACAACATTCAATAATATTTCAAATTTAATCACAAATGAAACTGTGGGTGTATATTTGAATTTTCTCACCTCATGTGAGCTTAAAGCTGAAGGTCATCAAAGTTCATTATTACTCCCAAATTACCCTGCCTGTGATATGCACAATCGTCCTAATTTGATCGTGGGTGTTTTCGAAGAATATCAAATTACTCAAGCAATTCGATTCATTCAATGGTGCCTTGTGCACCCACAATTTTATTACAATGACTATAAACATTTGCCAACACAATGCATCATCCTTATTCAAATCAATACAATCCGGTAATAACTGAAGACACACAAACTCCTGATAACAAGGAGCCAAATGACCAGAATTAACAATTTCGCACACTGCCCATTCAAATTTAACAGTTGTAGCTCATGGAATGGAAGAGCTGTTGGTTTTTTCGTTCAAACACTTGGGGAAACAGAAGATCCTCTTCAGAAGAGAGACAAAACACTGAGGAACCAGCAGTCCTGTCTTGCTGCAGAAATTCTTGCACGTTCTAGCAATCGATTTTGTTATGTAAACAGGGAAATACGATAGTGCAAAGATTCCCACTGGGATAAAAGAGCAAGTGTACAGCAAGACTTTTGCCCAATGTTCCTTATTTTTAATCATGAGCAGAATAGTTGCTGCAAATGCGACCATCATAAGGCACACAGAAAGAAACAGAAATGTGAAGCCCAGTGTCAACTTATTCGGAAGAGACTGCTTGAAATCTTGTAATCTAAATGGGGATGAGAGGACCGAGAGAAATGTAACCACTGCAGCCAAAGAGAATGTGAGAGATAGAACGTCGGAGACAGTGAAAGTCACAAAGAAAGGATGATGAAGAAGGATTGGATAGCCAGTTTCCTCATTTGCACCTCCTGGTACAGTGTATGCAGCGGCAAAGGCCACAGTAGCAATGAGAACTGCCACCACTGAGCATCCTTCTGCTGTGTGTATCAGCCATTCTTTTGACTGACCACGAAGCTCATTGTTTGCAGTAGCAAATAACTCTTCCGGGGTGAACCCCATGTTGTTCTGGTGATTCCTGAAATGGGCTATGCTAACTTCCTCTACACGCTGCAATACACACCAGAACCAACAAAGTTTGTTAACGCAAAATTAGGATCCTCTCCTGATAATCTAAACTTACCAATAGCCAAAAGCTTACGTGAATAGGATTCGTGAAATCGTACCTCGTACCAAAGCAATTCTTCCTGCAAGACTAGGGCGGGGCCTTCCATCTTTTCAGGTACATAATCCTTTCTTTTTATTCCGGCCATGTGCAGAAGAGTGTTGCCACTGTTGTCAATTTTCCGGACTAGCCTTCGCATTGGCACTTCCATTTGGACTACAAGCTCAAAAATCTCTAACTGCCGATACTTGATAGCTACATGCAATATATTTCTTCCTTCATCATCAATATGCTCAACTGCTTGGGGGTATACATTGAGTATTTCTTTAACAATCTCAATACATCCTGATTTTGTTGCTAGAAACAGAGGGGTTTCGGCATTATCGACAACGGAGCCTTCTCCAATCCCTTTCTGATCAAGGGATGAGGCATTAGGATTTGCTCCATATCTATGAATTTTAGGCTTACTCTGGTCCTGGATTGAATCAGTAATCTCCCATGAAGTATCCCTTCTAATTAGAAACCTGGCAAGCCCCATAGCTGATTCATATTGCCGCTCTTCCTCTTCAAATTCTGCTCTTCGGCTAAAACTACAATTATATTTAACTTTTCCACAAAAAAAAAAGGTTAACGATTGTACAAATAAGTAATAAGCACTTTCCATAAGAATTTTCTTCTTCTTGTAAAGAGTGTGGGGAAAGTGATTTAGAAAGCAAAAAATGTTATTCAAATCTAAACTCTCAAACAAGGAATTATTTTGTTATCATCTTTTAACAATATATTATTTTAATTTCAAAGCCAATAGAAAAATAAAAGGCAAATCAGAAGCAATAAATAATTCAATATTTCCCAGAAAAACAGAGGCAAAAACGAAAATTACTTTCAGATTTTATTAAGAAAACCTTACCATAGTAGATTAGTTTATTGAAAAACCCTGCGGCACGATTGGGATCAAAAGCTTCAGGCTTGCATGCCAGAAGCTGAAGAGCAGTCATCCCATCCACATCTTGTTCTTCAATCAAGTACCTGTAATCGTTCGCAATTTGCAGGGCCAAATCTGTTTCAAAAAGAAGAATACAATTATAAACAAGGATAGAAATACATAAGGACACTCAAAATTTAATTTGATCATCAAACCAGGGCACTAGGAAACAATTTTGAAAACTTACGAAAGTGTTGAGAAAGAATGGCAATGTGAAGAACATTAGTCTTATCATTTCTGTGAAGAAACGGCAGCTTAGTGCCGAGATCATACCCAGAAACTCTGCCAGCAAGAAAGTTGAAAATATCGGCTTTGCCGTATCGGGCAGCACGAAGCAGAGCAGTCTCTCCATTGTTGTTGCGCATGCCTAGCAGCCCCGGCGCTTTCTTTAACAGCTTTTCCGCGACAGGAATCGCATGGTTGCTTGTGGCAGTTTCATGTAGAATGGTGTTTCCTGCCTGATTCTGTCGTGTCATTTTGTCGAGATATTGGTCGGGTAACTCGTCGAGAAGCTTCAGCACTAAGTTGCCTTTTTTGGAATAAGTAGCCATATGCAGCACTGTGTCATCGTGGATTGTTAATATGTACAAGGCATGATCGGGAACTTTTCGGCAAAGCTCTATCACTTTCTGCTCATCTTCTCTGATCAGCAGGATATTGTAAAGCTCTGCGTTGATCTTGTGTTTAGAACCAGTATCTTCTATAACAGAGCACATCATTAGCAGAGAAGTTGAGTTGGAGAAAAAGATGCCAAAGAAGCCTGTGATGTGAAAGATGATTAATTATGACTTACAAGCTTGCCAATTAATTGGTTTATATGTTGGGTTTTACAATTTGCTTGTTAATGTGGGGAAAGTATATTAGTACTCAACTAGGGTACAATATACTCAACTAGGGTACACTTGTTTGATAAAGCCCTGCTAGTTTGCTTCTTGCATACATTTATTTTACTCGGAAAATTTTCATGTACATTTAAAAATATTGTGCTAGTTATACAACAGATAAATAATATATTGTTATTTAATGTATTTAATTGCATCGAATCAAAATTTTCATTTTTTTTTGAGTTCTTATTATAATTTTTAAATTCTACTGCATCTTATTTCTAAATTTCTTAAAATATAATGAATTAATTGAGAGATAATTTGGGACATAATACTAAAAAAATTTGAGGAAAAGAAAACCTAGAGGGTGTGTCATAGTTACGATGAATCATGTCTCACATTAACTGTAATAATGAGAATCACCTAGTCTTATGAATAGAAAATATTTCTCAACAAAATATATTAATTTTATCGATTAAATACTTGACATCATATTAAATAAATAAATAAAAATAAAAAGAAAACTTAGAGGGCGTTTTTTTTTAACTTAGGAATAAACGCAATAACTTTTTTCTAATCCTCAGCAGTTTGATTGAACCAAGCCTCCACAATTTCAAAATGGCTTAAAGTGACTTGACTTAATTAATTAAGTAGAGGTGTTTGTTTTTATAATTTAATGGGACTTTTTAGATAATTTTGACTTAATAAAATAAGCTAAATTTTTTTATTTTTTACTAAATTGATAAATCTGAGCAAGCCAACTAGTATCTAATGTGAACTGCTCCTATGTCTATGCTCCTATGTCTATCTCCCATTTGAGCTTTGCTGATGATATTGTGATCTTTGCGAATGGGAGTCGGACGAGCCTTCAGCGGCTCATGGGTTTTCTGCACCATTATGAGGGGGTCTCGGGCCAGTTGATTAGTCAGGCCAAAAGCAAGTTTTACATTGGGGGTTCGGCCTCGGCCTCGCGGCAGGCTATTGTCCGTTCTGTTACGGGTTTTCAGCAGCACCAGCTTCCGTTTACTTATCTTGGGTGCCCGATCTATAAGGGGTGGCTCAAGATATCGCTCTTTGATGACATGGTTCGGAAGGTCAGGGAGAGGATTTCCGGTTGGGCTAATCGGTTGCTGTCTTTTGGTGGGAAGCTGGTGCTTATTCGTCATGTACTGTCTTCTATGCCGTTGCATTTATTTCACATCCTTCACCCCCCAGCGACGGTAGTGCAGCGTTTGGAGAGATTGTTTACTCGGTTTCTATGGGGCACCTCGGATGGGAGGCACAGGATTCACTGGTGTCGGTGGCCGGAGGTTTGTTATCCCGTTGAGGAGGGTGGCCTTGGTGTACGATCTTTTGAGGATATGGCTGCGGCTTTCGAGCTAAAGCTTTGGTGGCGTTTTCGGGAGCAAACATCCTTATGGGCTGCTTTTATGCAGTCTAAGTATTGTAGTGCTACACATCCGAACCTTATTCAGTTTCGTTATCCCGCTTCTCCTCTGTGGCGGCGCCTTTGTCAGGTTCGGTGTGTAGCTGGGCCGCATATGCGTTGGTTAGTTGGTCGTGGGGCTTGTAGTTTCTGGTACGATTGTTGGATGGGTTCTTGCCCTTTGGTCTTATACAACCCTGCAGCTGCTTCTTCGGTGCCGGTCTCCTTTTATTGGCAGGGTGCAGTGTGGGATAAGGGTAAGTTGGAGGATGTCTTACCTACCTCGGTTGTGGAGCAGATTTTATCCGTCCCTATTTCGAGAGGTGAGCCAGATTTACTCCGTTGAGCTCTCGCTACTGATGGTCTTTTTCACCTGCGAACGGCGTGGGAGCTCGTGCGTAGCTCGAGGCCCAAGGATGAGGTGTTTACGGTTATATGGCAGCGGCATATCCCCTCACGGGTTTCCTTTTTTCTTTGGCGATTGCTGCATGGGTTTCTTGCCACGGATGATGCATTGTACTCGCGGGGCTTCCACATGGTTTCTCGATGTATTTGTGGTAGGGCTGTCGAGACCTCTCGGCACCTGTTTTTAGACTGCCCTCGGGTTCGTCCGATTTGGGGTCATTTCCAGAGGATGTTAGGTATCTTCGATCTTCGTTTTCTGTCTCCTCACGCTCTATTGTTACATTGGCGGCGGTGTGCCACTTCTCGGTCTCATGTGCAGGTCCTTCTGCCTTGCTTTCATTTTATGGCAAGTCTGGAAGGCCCGTAATGCTTATCGGTTTGATGCGCGATCTTTCTCGGTTGATGCAGTTGTCCATCAGGTGGTATTGGATCTTCGGCTTGCTAGCTCTGCTTTTGGGTTTATGCCCTCTCAGTTACGGGGTGTTGTGGGTTCTCAGATTACGGAGGGTTTTCGAGTTTCAGCTTCCCCCAGGAGGCCGATTTGATTAGTTGCATGGATGAGGCCGCCTCCTGGGGTCGCAAAGCTGACAGTGGATGGGTGTTCTCGGGGTAACCCTGGATTGGCAGCATCGGGGGGTCTCCTACGGGACCATCGCGGAGTGGTTTTAGCAGCGTTTGGGTCTTTTTTGGGCAGTCAGCCGATTCTCTACGCCGAGCTCATGGCAGTGTGCGAGGGATTGGAGTTTGCTGCTCATATGGGTATTACGATGCTTGAGGTAGAGTCGGACTCGTCTACTATTGTTTCTTGGATTCATTCTGGAGGACCGGTTCGTTGGGATTATGCTTATTTGCTACGTCAGGTGTGCTCGTTCGTTTCATCTTCATCCATTCGGGTTCGGCACGTACTTCGTGAGGCCACTTTTGCAGCCGATTTTTTGGCCAACTAGACCTGCTCTCATCGTGTTAGTCGGCGCTTCCATTGCTCTCAGGCTATCCCCGCAGGCTTATCGGGTATTTCCACATGGATGCACAGGGCGTTCCTCATATTCGCCGCTAGCTTGGATGATTTTATTTGTATCTTTTATGCTTTCGCTCATTTTATGTTTTGACATTTTCTCTTGAAGGTTAGGTTTATGTCCCCCTCCATATGTATTCTTTACGATTTTTGATATATATTACAGGTAGGGGTCCCGCCTAACCCCCCACCACAACATGGTGGCTTAACCAAAAAAAAAAAAAAAAACTAGTATCTAATGTGAAAAAATCCCTACTTTATAAATTATTTTTTATGCCCTTTCGAAAACCCACTCATAAACATTTACCCAGTGATAATATCATCTTATATTATGTACTGTTATTGAGAATTTGTGATAAAATTTGAAACTTATGGTATTTTATATATTATAATTCCAAAATTATTATGTATTCAATTAAATGTGGTTTTGCTTGTATGTATTAAAATATTATGGTATTTATGTTCTTTGGTATATGTGTGTGTATATTATTTGAAATTTAAAGTTAATAAAGATACAAATGCAAAAGTGCATATATTTAGTTTTTTAAGTTAAAAAAAAATAATTTAATACTTATTTTTTTTTTATTCAAACAAATAAATAAATAAATATAAATATATATATATTAAGTTTAGATATTCAGGTCTATTTATAATTCAGATTAATTCAAGTGTATTTAGCTTAATGATTGAAACCCTATCCTCACACAAAAAATTATCTGATTATAAATATTAATATACTAATCTCATAAAATATGAATTGTAATTTAAATAATAATCTCATATAATTAAAAAAATTCAGATAAAAAAAAAAACCAAACAAACGCTATCTTAGTGCGTGAATGATAAACCACGCGTATCTAATTATTAGATTCTAATGACAATGTAACTTGTTGGGGGTTATTGAATTAACCATTGTGGCATGATTCGCCTTTTTCTTTTTGCTAAAACTGATAGGATGAGGTGTAACTCAACCCAACAAAGTTATACTATTCCTATCTTGATAAGATTGAATATCTTTAATTTGTCTAATTAAAGAACAAATAACCCCACCAACTTTTACAGAAAAAGGACCAAGATTATTGCTCTGTAATTGCTGCATGTACGATCGTGTTGAGAGTTTAATTAACCATAAAAAGGTTCGGTTCCCATTAAGACCAAGTTGATTGATTTCGGCGACTTCAACGTGAAAAACATGCAGAGAGTAGCTCCTTCCAGATTAAAATTTGCAAGTGACTTTTTACAGAATAAATTGCTGATGAGTGCCATTATTCTGTACAACTTCAACTTAAAAACTAAGAAAGGAAGAAAGAAAGGAATCGCTGCTATGAAAAGAGAAAAGAGAAAAGAATCGTTGTCTATGAAAAGACTTAGAGCTGAGCCATGGATAGGAAAATTGTTATTTTTTTTTTTTTCCAAAATCAATATATGCCGCTTATTCTCTTATTATTTTGATAATACCTAATAACTTTCTTTATCATTATATTTATTTTCAAATACACTTTTGTTTATATTAATTATAAATTAAATAAATTATATACATGAAAACTAAAATAAAAAGATTTATATACTAAACATAAGAAATACAAGTTTCCATGCGAGTAAAAAATTAATAATAAGATATTTTTCTCGTATTTTTATTATTTTTAAAAATTGTTTATAATAACTATTATTTTATATTTCTAAAATAAAATATCAAATAAATGACTTATTTATTCCTCTTTCCTCTTAAAATTTTTATGTCAGGAGGATTTTTAGATATTATGAAAATAATACGAGATAAGCAGTATATTTTAATTTCAATATGGTAGAAATTGGTAATCTCCCAGTATTTTAATGCCAATAATGCAGCCATGCATCCACTCTATTACGAATCTCTTATCGCCAAAAGGACAAACGAGAAACAATTTCACACGCTAAGATTTATTGAAAAAACAAGAAAAATTTTATAGATTTGACCTAATTTATCTAGCTCACTTACAATAGACGAAGACCAAATTTAAATCCATTATATTATATTATAGTGCACTTAAGAGTTAGAGACAAGATAAAGCAATTTAAGATCTCAACATAAACTCTAATCCAAAATGAGACCCGTATCCCCGCAAAAGGAAGATATATCTGCCCCTGGTAAAGCCCCAAGAGATTTAACTAATGCCCTCAACATCGAAAATAAAGAAACTTGCAACCAAAAGTTGAAAACTGTGTCCGAGATAATTTTCTTCCCCAATTGCTTGAAAGAAAAACAAAACAGGCCAACGACACAAGCCTATCAATGTCTTGCCTTATTTTAGCTTCCAAGATTTGCTACTTGGCTTCCATCTCTCTCGCTTTTTCATCTGTTTTTTTACTTTTAAAAATTTTTTAGCTTGCTCTTTTTTGTTTAGGATAAACCTGCACAAACAATTCACGCATGCAAAGAAGAGTAAAGAAAATTCGAAAGATTAATTTGTAGGGACTCACTTTATTGACGGTTTTTTAATAAACACACATATATTTGTGCGTGTGTAAAAGACATCAATCATAACAAGTCACAGTGAATTAACACCACACAGAAAAGGAAAATTTACAAATTGAAAACTCCAAAATCAGCTCGAAGTTCCTAAATAATGAAACCCAAATCAGTGTCTGATTTATTCAATTCTAACACAAGGAGACTGCATGCTGAAGTCCAAAATTTCATGGGATGGAAGAACTTGTAGCTTGGACCTTAAAACTCTTGGATGAGAAGCGAAATATGTTTACAAGCCACTGAGGGACCAATATTTTTGCCTTGTCGCGTAAATAATTGAGACCTCTTGTCGCTGATTTTGTTATGTATACAGGAAAATATGAGAGTGCGAATACTCCAACCGGGATGAAAGCGCTAGTGTAGAGCACAATTTTAGCCCAACTTTCCTTGCTCTTTATCATGAGCAGAATTGTTGCTATAAATGCTACCATCATGAGGCACACAGAAAGAAACAGAAATGTGAAGCCCAGCATCATTTTATTAGGAAGCGAGTGCCTGAAGTCTTCCAATCTGAAAGGGGATGTGAGCATTGAGAGAAATGTCACCACAGCTGCCAACGAAAATGTGAGAGATAGGACATCGGAGATGGTGAAAGCAACAAAGAAAGGATGATTAATGAGGATTGGATAGCCAGTGCTCTCATTTGAACCTCCTGGTACTGTGTATGCAGCCGCAAAGGCCACGGTAGCGATGAGAACTGCCACCACTGAGCATCCTTCTGTTGTGTGTATCAACCATTCTTTTGATTGAGCACGAAGCTCATTATTTGCAGTAGCAAATAACTCTTCCGGGGTGACCCCCATGTTGTTCCGGTGGTTCAGGAAATGGGGCATTGTTACACTCTTCACTCGCTGCAAAAACACATAATAAAATCTTTTTATGTACATACACATTTATTACTTTTAAAATGTATATTTATTAACTCAGGAGATATATTAGTGATATGATAAATCTCACCTTGTACCAGAGCAACTCGTCCTGCAAAAGTAGGGCAGGGCCTTCCATCTTTTCAGGTACATAATCTTTTCTTTTGATCCCAGCCATGTGCAATATGGTGTTGCCATTGTAGTCTATTTTTCGAACTAGCCTTCGCATTGGTATTTCCATTTGCACTACAAGCTCAAAAATCTCCGACTGCCTGTACTTAATCGCGACATGTAATATATTTCGCCCTTCGTCATCGATATGTTCAACTGCTTGAGGGTATGCATTGAGTATATCCTTAACAATGTTAATACATCCTGACTTTGTTGCTAGAAACAGAGGGGTTTCAGCATGGTCGATGGCCGAGACTTCTACAATCCCTTTCTGATCTCTTGATGAGGCATTAGGATTTGCCCCATATCTGTGTATCTTAGGCCTACTCTGGTCCTGGATTGATTCAGTGACCTCCCATGAAGTATCTTTTAAAATTAGAAACTTGGCAAGCTCCCTAGCTAATTCATATCGTCGCTTTTCCCTTCGATACGCTTCTCTTTGGGCCAAACTACAAGTATATTTAACTTTTCAACAAAGATAAAGTTAGTGTATACAACTGGGAGTGCCTAAGACAATATTACTTCATAATTTATTTCCAAGCAAATGAAGGAAATCAAAGAAGAGGAAAATTAAAATCACATTGGAATAGTAACAAGTAAGGAAACTTACCGCAACTGATTAGTTTCTTGAGAATTCCTTCTACATGTTTGCGACCAAAAGCTTCAGGCTTGCATGCTAGAAGCTGAAGAGCAGTCATCCCGTCCACATCTTTCTCATCAATTAAATACTTATAATCGCTCGCAATTATCAGGGCTAAATCTGTTATTGCATTTTGTTCACAATCAAGAAGGGATCAACAACATAATAATGATATATAAACTGAATTACTTACCAAAATGCAGAGAAAGAATGGCAATGTGAAGAACATTGGTTTTATCATTTCTGTGAAGAAAGGGCAGTCTAGTGGCATGATCATAACCAGAAATTTTGCCAGCAAGGAAATTGAATATCTCAACATTGCCATAGCGTGCAGCGCGAAGTAAAGCACTCTCTCCATTGTTATTGCGCATGCCTAGCAGACCCGGTGCCTTCCTTAGCACTTTGTCTGCGATAGGGAGAGCATGGCTGCCGGTGGCAGTCTCATGTAGAATAGTGTTTCCTGCTTTGTTTTGTCTTGTCATTTTGTCGAGATAGTGGTCGGGTAACTCGTCAAGTAGCTTCATCACCAAGTCACTTTTCTTGGTGTAAGTAGCCATATGCAGTACTGTGTCATCATGTATTGTAAACATGTACAGTGCATGATCAGGGACTTTTCTGCAGAGTTTGATCACCTTCTGCTCATCTTGTTTGATCATCAGAGCATTATAAAGGTCTGAGTTGATTTTAAGATTAGCATCAATTTCTTCTATGCCTCTGGAAGGCATTTGAAGGCTGAGAAGTTTAAAATTCGAGGAAGGTTAGGATAAGTGACTAATTGATTGTTATGAGGCTTTGGCTTAATTAGTTTATATTATATATGTTGGGTTTAAATTGCTTGTTGACGGGGAAAGGTCTTTAGTGCAGTAGATATGATACAGGACTGAGTATTACCGAATAAAACTTTGTGTTATGCTAAATTTTATAAAATGATATCCTAGCTTTTATTGGCGTGAGTCACATTTCATGCTATAGTTGATGTCATAGTGGATGCCTTAATAGTGAACTCCATAGAGTTTGTACCATTCCTATCCCCATAAGATTGAAGCTTTTAACCTCAATTTGTCCGATTAAAAGAAAACAGAAAATAAAGTGTTATCCCATTCCCACAAAACTTTGCTTGAAAGAATAATTTAACAGTTCTATATAACTGCTACTTAATTGGGAGATTTAACCATCAAGTTAACTGTTAAGATAAAGTTAAAGGTGCATAGAGATGACTGATTCCAGTGGCTTCTTAGAGAATAAAATAGATATAAATTGGAATCACTCTTTGCATGATTCACGAAAAAGAAAAAGGGATCAATAGAAAATAAAAAAGAGCTGTCGCTTCTACTGCAAATTGGATCCTGCCATTGAAAATCCCTAATGAAGGTTATCCAACTTAGATTTTACTTCATCTCCGACTCCAAAGGCGTAATCAATATTGTCAAAGCCATTAAAAATGGAGGAATTCAAATGACATACTTCTTAAGTGCATTTTAATTCAATACACACACAGAATTTCTAGAAGACAATAAATACTTGCAAACTCATTATTGGAAGAAACTTATTTTAACAGGCCCAATTTAAGCGTGGCGTGTGTACATAATTCATGGAATAAAGGAAGAACTAGAAGATCGAGCTTGAGTACTATTGGAAAGACATGAGATCTTCTTCAGTAAAGCTGTAAATCTCTGAGGAATCAAGAACTGCCCCGTCATCTTGGTTAAGTACTTGATAGCTCTCTTTGTTGATGTTGTGGAATAGAGAGGGAAATATGTTAGTGCAAAAACCCCAACAAGGATAAAAGAGCAAGCGTACAGCACGATTTTTGCCCAATTTTCCTTGTTCTTAATCATGAGCAGAACCGTTGCTGCAAATGCTACCATCATGAGGCACACCGAAAAGAAGAGAAGTGTGAAAGCCAAGGGCCATTTTATTAGGAAGAGAGTGCTTAAAGTCCTCTAGTCTAAACGGGGAAGTGAGAATTGAGAGAAATGTAACCACAGCTGCCAAAGAGGACGTAAGAGACAGAACATCAGAGATGGTAAAAACCACAAAGAAAGGTTGATTAATGAGGATAGGGTAACCGGTACTCTCATTCGAACCTCCTGGTACCGTGTATGCTGCAGCAAATGCAACTGTAGCAATGAGAACAGCCACGACTGAGCATCCTTCTGCGGTGTGAATCAGCCATTCTTTTGATGAAACACGAAGGTCATTATTTGCAGAAGCAAATAACCCTTCTGCTGTAAGCCCCATGTTGTTCCGGTGATTCACAAAATAGGGTATGCTCACTTCCTTTACTCGCTGCAAAACATGAAATTGAACTCAAGCTCTAACGCAATGATAAAATAACTAGAAGAGCTAGCAATGTAGTAGTGAACTAGTGCGATTAACTCGCCTCGTACCAAAGCAACTCCTCCTGCAGAACAAGTGCAGGGCCTTCCATCTTTTCAGGTACATAATCTTTTCTTTTCTTACCAACCATATGCAATATGGTGTTGCCATCGTGGTCGATCTTTCGAGCAAGCCTCCGAACCAATGCCTCCATTTTGCCTACATGCTCAAAGATCTCTAACTGGCGCTACTTGGTTGCTACATGTAGTATGTTTCTTCCCTCATTGTCGATGTACCCAACTGATTGCGGATATACTTTGAGTATTTGTTTAACAATCTCTACACATCCTGATTTTGTTGCTAGAAACAATGGAATTTCCACATCTCCTCCTTCTCCTCCGCCACTGCCTCTTCCTTCTTCTCTGTTGTCTTTCTCCCTGGCTGAGCCATATTTTTGTATTTTAAGACTGCTCTTGTGTCGGATTGGAGCAGTAATTTCCCATGAGGTATCTCTCTCAATTAAAAACTTGGCCAGCTCAACAACTGCTGCACATTGTTGCTCTTCCTTTAGAATTTCTTCCCTCGCTGATGAATTACAACTGATTTTCACTTCTCAAGAAAAAATGAGAGTTAACAAATAGCCACAAGGAGGCACAAATATTAATGCATGATTGTTTCAGTTTCAAAAGTGCTGTAGTAGAGCAAAGAAGGGAAAAATAAAGAGCATACATGAAAGGTGCTAATTAGAAAGGAAGCTTACGAAAATGGATGAGTTTCTTGAAGAATCCACGTTCATGCTTGCGTTTGAAAGCTTCAGGCTCATCCCGTCCTTATCTTTTTCCTCTATCAAATACTTGTATTCTTTTGCAATTTGCAGAGCCAATTCTGTCCTTGTATTTGAAAATTAATTCGACTAATCAGTTACATAAAAGTATTCCACTTACCATTTCGGACATATATAAATATCCTTATCAGAATTGTATGTTGATTGTTCCTCAATAGTTCGTCCAGCACCAGCCTGGCGTGACAGATTATTTATTCCGAGCATTTGTTCACAATACCAACTTTTAGGTATCAAATTAAGAAAAGAAGAATGATAATAAAGTGTATTATTTTTGCACAATGACCTTAATTTAGGCTACTTCTTTCATAACTTAGTGTGCTATTAAGATAACTGGAAAAGGATACCGAAAGGTTGAGAATAATAGCAATATGAAGAACAGTGCACTGATCATTCCTCTGAAGAAAAGGCTGCTTGCTGGCCGGATGATACCCAGAAATTTTACCAGCAAGGAAGTTAAACATGTCAGCTTTACCGTAACGCTTAGTATAAAACAGAGCAGTCTCTCCACTGTTGTTACGGATGCCAAGCAGCCCGGGAGCTTTCCACAACAATTTAACCGCAACGGGGAGAGAATTGTTGCTTGTGGCTGTAGCATGTAGGTGCATCCTATTTTATTCTGGCGAGTCATTTTGTCCACGTACTCTTCAGGTAACTCATCGAGCAGCTTCAGTACCAAATCTGTTCTTTTGAAATACGCACCAGATGTAGCACTGTGTCATCGTGTGCTGTCAGCACATGCAATCCATGATCTGATATTTTCTGCAGAGTGCTACCACCTTCTTTTTATCTTCTGAAATCATTAGAGCATCGAACAGCTCTGCGTTAATTCCATGTCTGGCATCAACATCTTCTGTGCTTATGCTACAACTCATAGTTTTTTGTTAATTTAGAATTTGTAAGCTATATAATAGAGTTTAATTTTTTTAAATTGATACATACATGTATATATATGAATTGCCTTCAAAAGCGGTATTACTAAAGCCTTAACATTCTCCACTGAGCTTGGAATATGCTTAATTAAAGACCAATTAAGATTACTAATTGAAAATTAATTAAAAGCTTGTTCATCTGACAATGTTCTTTATTCTATATATTCGCGGCCGGCTTCTTTTGCTTGAGTATCGATCTTCCTAGGTACTGTTTGAAGCCGTAAGATTTCATGGACAAAAAGATGGTGCTTCAGCTTCGTCAATATGTAGCATCAAGTTTCCTATCCTAATGTTATTATTATTATTATTATTATTATTTTGGTTACATATCTCAAGTTATGGCTTGCATTTTTTAAGAAATGTAATAAAAAAGTTAGAAATGTAGCGAAACATAAAGGATGTATTTAATGAGTAACTTGAAAAGTCGGAGTAAAAACTTGGGGTCAGACTGTGCCGTATTGATGGGCCCGAAGGCCGAATCATTTTAGTTTGACTTGACTCTAATTTTTTTTTTAGCAACAGCTCTTGTGATTCACGTGAAGATGAGCAGCTTGCAGGAGGAATCTGCAATCTGGTATGCGTGTATACGGCATTATTCTCAATTCGAAATGAATGGCCTGCCCAGAGGGTACTCATTCCTGCTGCAGAATTAATAATTAGGTGTACTGTCAGTACATGCAATGCGTGATCCGAAATTTTTCTGCACTTACATCACCTTCTTCTCATTTTCTGTAATTATCGGGGCATTGGATAGCTCTGATCATTAGTTTGATGTGATAAACCAGAGCAACTCGTCCTGCAAAAGTACAGCAGGGCCTTCCATCTTTTCAGGTACATAATCTTTTCTTTTGATTCCAACCATGTTCAATATGGTGTTGCCACTGTAGTCTATTTTTCGAACTAGCCTTCGCTTTGGTGCTAATATATTTCGCCCTTCACCATCAATATGTTCAACTGCTTGAGGGTACACATTGAGTATATCCTTGACAATCTCAATACATCTTGAATTTGTTGCTAGAAATAGTGGGGTTTCAGGATAATGGATGGCGAAGAATTCTGCAATCCCTTTCTGATCACTGGATAAGGCGCTAGGATTTGACCCATATTTGTGTATCTTAAGCTTAATCAGGTCGATTCATTCAGTGACCGCCCGTGAAGTATCTTTTCTAGTTAGAAACCTGGCCAGCAGCCCTGCTAATTCATATTGTCGCTCTTCGTTTCGATATGCTTTTCTTCGGGCCAAACTACAAGTATATTGAACTTTTTGACAAAGAGAAAGTGTATACTTTGGAAGTACCCAATACTTTCTCGAAGCAATATTACTTCATAATTTAGTTTAAAGCAAATTAAATGAAGGAAATCAAAAAAGGGCAAAATTAAAACAAATTGGAATGGTAACAAGTAAGAAACCCTACCATAATTGATTCGTTTCTTGAGAATTCCTTCAACAATTTTACGATTAAAAGCTTCAGGCTTTCATGCAAGAGGCTGAAGAGCAGTCATTATCCCAGCCACATCTTTTTCATCAATTAAATACTTATAATCGTTCGCAATTTGCGGGGCTAAATCTGTTATTGTATCTTGTTCATAATGAAGAAGCGATCACGAACATAACAATGAAATAAATACTGAAATTATTTTCAACAACCGAGAGATGAAACTTAATGGCAATTTGAAGAACATTGGTTTTATTATTTAGATGAAGAAAGGGCTGCCTGGTGTCATGATCATAACCTGAAATTTTCCCGCAAGGAAGTTGAATATCTCAATATTGCCATAGTGTGCAGCCGCGAAGAAAAGCATTCTCTCCCAGTCTCCCTTATTATTGCGCATGCCTAGCTGCCCCGGTGCCCTCCTTAACACTTTGTCTGCGAGAGGGAGAGCATGGCTGCTGGTAGCAGTCTCGATCATGTAGAATATTAGTAGTGTTTCATGCTTTGTTTTGTCGTGTCATTAGGTCGAGATACTGGTCAGGTAACTCGTCAAGTAGCTTCATCACCAGGTCACTTTTCTCGGTGTAAGTAGCCGCATGGAGTACTGTGTCATCATGTACTGTAAATACGTCCAATGCAATAATGCATGATCAGGGACTTTTTCTGCAGAGTTCAGTCACCTTCTTCTCTTCTTGTTTGATCATCAGAGCATTATAAAGATCCAAGTTGATTTTATTTTTAGCATCAGTATCTTCTATGCCTAAGGAAAGACATTTGACGCCTGAGCAGTATAATCAGAGAGAATAAGATAAGTGATCGTTTGATATGAATAGTGAGGCTCCGCACAACAAACTAACTTCAAACTCAACCTTCGCCAAGAGCTATTGCGAATCTAACCGTCAAGTTACCTGTTATTATTATTTGATATTTAAGTGGGTTAAAAAAAAAAGGAATTTTTTATTTTTTAAAGGGAAAAAATCAATTTATTCCTCTTGTTCGTTTCGACTCGCTCTAGTAGAATAAGATTCTTATTTTTCATTCTCATATTTATGAGCTTCACCCAAAGTCCATTCTCATTCATTTAGTTTTTAAAAGAGTAAACACAATCAAATATTTTATTCTCCAATTCAAAAAATAAATGTACCTTATACTTTTGTGTCAAAGAGTATTAACGTGTTTTCAAAATTTCCCACTAAATTTAAAACATGCTTAATTAATTAACACTTAAGGTGGTAATTGAATTATTTAATATTTTTTCGCGAACCAAATGAAGAGGAGCATCTGGAGGAGGAATTTTTAATCTGATGATATGCATTCTACAATATGTGATGCCGATGTTCCGGCATCAGAACTAAGCATTAATGCGGACGACAATACATATTTCGAATTTGATGCATCGAAATGACATGTTTATAGAATATAAATGGACCACCTACAAACGGTTCGATTATGGCCTATGCCCTCTTGAGTCCTCTTAATTTTATGCCACACATTATGAACCTTTTGATTCATTACATGCAAATGGAATTGCAGTTTAGTCATTTTCGGAAACTGCTAGAGATCTCTCTTCAAATTGTGCTATTAGGACACTGGCCACTCAAAATCAATCTTGGATCACTCATTTGTATTTGTACCTTTGGGCCTTTACCATACATTTCACATTTGTGCCAAGCGGTATCCACTAAAGTGGCTGTGGCCCAATTGGCTAATATGCACAGCCGTATGGATCGTTGTGTAATGGTAGCAATGGTTGATTACTTATTCTGTTAAAAATGCTATGCACTTATGAGAAAATTATCTTTTGGTCGAGCGATGGATATCTCTTCAGCTTCAGTTTATTTCTTAAGTCAAGGGTTCAGAGTCTTCTCCTATAGATGTTATAGCAGCTGCTTTCTTTAATTTTGAAAGTAAATTTGATTCATTCTAAGTCCTGATATCCCAATTGCGCCATCACATTTACATGATTGATTTATGTTTCAATAGGCAATTAACTATAAATATTAATATATTATAATGTAATTCAGAGGAAAAAAAAAAAAAAAAGGAGTCACTGCAAACACATGGGTATGTTTGAAAAGATAAAGTTGTACTTAATTGAAGATCTAGATCAATACAAGTTATTGATTGCATTTCTTCAAGATTCATGTATCAAATATATCTCCATAATCATGGTGCATGATTTCATAGTTTAATGAGGGGTAGAAAATTAATGGGGGGTGGAATATGAGACAAGCATGAAATATATAGATCGAAAAAGTTACTACTTTCAGTTTGTGCATCCCCAAATAACACCTAATCTATCGTATATTTTTAGATATGTTATAAAGTTTCAATTCAATCGCCGCATTTGCATACATCAAATACACTGACCCCATGGCCTCGACATTTTAAAAGTTACTGATTGCTTGGCTCATGGTGCAACATATACGTATGTATTTTGAATAAAATGCTGTTTCTATCAATTTTCATGGTGCAAATAATCCAGAAAAAAAATATCTCATTAATGTATATGTATGTGTATGTATAAATTATCATCAAAGGGACTAATGTCCGAGTCCAACAACAACAAGAGCTTCAATCTTGCAGAGTCACGACAACCCATTTTAGGCATAGGAGTGCCATGGCCTTTTACAAAGTCATTTTCTGTATATACAACCAAGAAATTAAGTACAGTATTCCTTTGTTTTATTAGTTATCTGCATGAAGCAAGTAATTTCCTTTTTCCTTTTCAAAAAAGTCACATAAATAAAAACAAATTCGTCCCTATTCCGGGCCAGATATTCAAACCCTAATTTTGGCATGAATCATTTCAAAAGAAATCACAATAGTGTAATGATGTGCCACTCGATGAAGACAAGTATCAATAATTATATTATTGGCCCTAAGGGTAAGCTAGCTAGGCATATGCAATTATTCTATTTTGGACCGCAGTACTGCAGATATCATACATCAAACGTTTGGCAAGGGAAATTTACTAGCCCCAACAATTATTGCTATCCCATTCATTCCTATTACAGGACGTTTTTCAATGATGTTACTTCATGATTCATGAACGAGCATTTGTTTGAGCACTGGCCCCTCTTACATTGTCTAAGTCATTATCTAAGAACACTGGCCACTAGGCTTTAGCAAATAGCCAGCTAGCTAGCTAGCAGTATGTTTGCAAGTCATGCCCCACAAGTACTCAAAGGCATTTCATCCTCAATGGCTTGACAATGAAACCATAAATAATAAGGGAACCCAAATCCTATCCCCACTATTTTTCCCTTTTGTAGATATTGAAAGTTTGAACTGGATGATTAGGACTTAAGATGGTGGGGTCATTGCATGGTCCTATAATAATATGAAATGCAATAATTGTGTTCTAATGTTTATGAAACATATCCGCGTATAGTGGGACTTAATCAAGTAGTTTAATTATTTAATTATATATTATATGAACTAATAATTTAATCAATTGGTCTGACATATTAATAATAAATAATACTTAAACAAATAAAACAATTGCTTTTTTCTTAAATAAATCAATTTGACAAGAGAATATATGATAGAATTCCAATTTCTTTTATGGCTGTAAAAGTCATATCAAGTTAACTAACTAGACCCATCTATACTAATTAAAACAATTACTTTTTTATTTTTCTGTATAAATATTTAGAAATTGTACCTATTTAACTAACTTGCATATCAATATTATATCAGATGCTTATTAAAATATAATTTTAGAGAGAATACGCACCTAACATAACCCGTATCTAAATCCAATTTAATCCTCCTTTTTGGGGAAAATTTATCTTCACTATGGCATTATTGGGTGGATTTGAATCCAGATAAGTGAAAGCAGTCACTTTAGTAATTGGGTGTGTTCACAAAGCACGATAAATATTAGTTATAAGTAGAGTACTTTGCGCTTTGATTTTGAAAACCCAAAAAGAATGAACGCGTCATGTAAACCATAATTCATATGTTACGTATCATTTACTCGCAAAGCAAAAGTGAGATTAGTCTCCACTTTCTTTAATTTACAACTTGTTTTTGGAAGAAACCCACAACCAATGTGATTTGATCTAATTTATGTACTTAATCGCATCTTTACTTGTGGGTTAGTTTCTTCTTTCTATAACTTGTGGTCCACTAGCTTAAAAGAAAAGGAATCATTTTATTTTATTTTTTAAAGATTAAAATAAAAGCTCGTGTTTCATAATGGGTTAAGTAATCTCAAAGAGATAATTTGAGGGTAATTGTAAATAATTTTTTTTTTACTGATATTACAATAAAAAAGTTATTGAAACTATTATTCATTAATTCTATAAAGCATAGTTCAGATTTTCTATCATCATTATCATTTTAAGAATATTTACTCTCTCATATTTCGTGAAAGAGAAAACTACTTTCACTTAATTATTTTTAATCAAGTGAGGAATTAATATATATATATATATATAGAGAGAGAGAGAGAGAGAGAGAGAAAGAGAGAGAGCTACATTTACAAGACATTTACAAAGGTACCGTAGATTCTAACATAGAGTATGATTTATTCTTTAAGAAAACAGTTAAGATAGAGAGAACTTGTCTGTATGATTTATTCTTTAAGAAAACAGCTAAGATAGAGAGAACTTGTCCTAATTCAGCATATATTAAACTATAAGTTGTAAATATTTAACTAATAATTTAATATCTAAATTATTATGACTCTATATTATTTTATATGATGGTTGGATTTAAAATATTAGTTCACGATAGTCTTTTTTTTAATGAGGATTCCCGCATTTTATTAAAGTATAGGATGAAATTTCGCAGCATTGTAGTAAGAGAATTTCACAACGCTGTCAAACTCACACTTTCATACAATTGCAAGAACCTTTACCTAATAATTTCTACTTAGTTCATTACGTCAACGCCTTGGTTCGGCAAATTAACCGCAAGACTCTTTAGTTACCATTTTTCTAAGTTCTTATCCACAAACGAATGTCTCGATTGATTCGGCTATATGAATTAACCTTTACAAAGAAATTCTTCAATCTATTATAATAGTAATTTACTTAATTCCAATCGACCTTAGGTTATTGGATCTACCTCTACAGGCTAAAAACCTTACTTTTGCATGATCGAATCACATATCTTTTTTTTTAAAAAAAAAATAATTAGTTAGTTATAGACTTAATCAATAGTGGGAAGTCGGCTAAAAAGCTAAAATTATTGGAATATGTTTTGTAGCCTTTTCAATTAACTTTTGAAATTGGAGGACATTATGACACATAAACACCTTGAGATGTCACTGTTGAAAGAGCATTATCATGAAGACTTAGGGGAAAAAGTAGACGCCTATTTTTCTATTCTTATGATAGACCGCAAAAAACCCATTACCTTAGAATCAATTTTTTTGTTAAAGGAAATAAAATTGGATTTGATTTCGAATAAAAATCGAATAAACCGATAATATCTCTTTCACAAGCAGAGCATGAACTTCCATTCAACGTTCAACAACAACTTAGCTTCATCATAAATTCCACGCTGTGAATAATGCCAAAAGAGAAAAAAAAAAACCACAATTTTCTCACCATACGATATTTATATTAAAGATGATTTGAAGAGGAGTTGATATGATCATCTCGAGTGTCGCATTTGATAGGACAGCGGAGGGGTAGTGGACAGAACCAGCTGGCAAGGCAGCTGAGAAGCACTGCAGCCAAAGTAAGGGTCCCACTTCACGTGCCATCACGCCGCGATCAGTTAGACTAGCGAAAGGCTGCCACGTGGCGGCACAAAACAGAGGACACGTGTCTTAAATCATGGGTCGTCTAAACAGGACCACTTTGTCCTCTTTTACAGAACCAGGTCGGGTGAACCCCAACCCCGCTCTTCTTTAGTCTTTACTATCTCGCGTCACGACAAAATAGGTTAACCGGTAGTACAAAATTTGTTCTCGTAAGAGACAAATTCGTCTTCCCAAATTGCCCCCCCCCCCCACGGTCCCACTCCCGCCACGCTTTGTCCGGTAGCGGACGCCATGTCCATACGTTACAAGTTTTATTGCTTCACCCACACGTGTTACTCATCCACGCCGGGAAAACGAATGCCGTTTGGTTTAAAACTGCGATTATTAGGGGAGTTTATCCAGTTTGCAGTTAATTGGATAAAATTGATTTGGCTCCTATACAATACGTTTTACTTCTCTATTATGCACCATCAATTCTCTCCCATCAATTTTGCAAAAACAAAGCGGTCGTGAGCAAATTAAAGATAGATGCGAAGCACCAAATTGGAGCTGTGAATGCTGGTCAGTGGATGAACTGAAAATCCTACGTGGAAAGTTGGTGAAAAAATTTGAGGAGGGCGTCTCAGTAATTTCAACGTTACCGAGGAAGATTAAAAAAAAAAAGAAAAAGAAAAAGAAAAAGAAAAATGGAGAAGAAAGAGAGAGCAAGCCTTATCCACTTTACAAACGAAACTTTATAAAAGCAGAGCAAAACTGAAGTCTCATTTTAAGAGAAAACCTTCAAAGCCAAGCGGCAAACGCTAACGAGTCGAAGAAGAAGAAGGAATGGCGACTGGCAAGAGTTACTACGCGAGACCAAGCTACAGATTCCTCTCAAGCGACACGCCAAGGGAGGTGCCATCGCCGCCGTTCGAACTCGATGAGTCGGACTTCTACAACAGCAACTCGGACAACTCGGCCGAGTTCTCTCGCAAGCCGGGCACTACCGTTTCGGGTTCTCGGCTAGGGAAGAAACAGACGAAGCGCGCCGATTCTGTCGGCGGAACTCCCGCGTCGGTGCCGGTCAACATACCCGACTGGTCGAAGATTTTGAAGGACGAGTATAGGGACAGTCGGAGGAGCGCGGCGGAGGTCAGCGACGACGATGACGTGTACGGTGGGGGCGAGGATAGCGTGAGGGTCCCGCCGCACGAGTTTTTGGCGAGGCAGATGGCGAGGACGAGAATCGTTTCGTTTTCGGTTCATGAAGGCGTGGGGAGGACTTTGAAAGGAGGAGATTTGACTAGGGTCAGAAATGCAATTTGGGAAAAAACTGGGTTCCAAGATTGAAATTTTGAAAATTTTGTTGAACGATATCAATCACAAAACTTGAAAAAATAACATTGAGTGAAGATTTAATTATAGGTTTTACAGTATTTTAAATTTTGATATTTGTAGTTTTTCTTTTTTCTTTTTTTAATTTTTGGCTCCGGATCATTTTGATGCTTGTAATTCTCTAACTTGGAGATTGTATCCGAAATATTAGACGGAACTTTAATTTTTATTGATTTATTTTCTCTTTGTTTTCAATTTTGATCTCTCATAAAAATTTTTTGGAAGTTCGAAAAGTGAAAATAGGTGGGAGCAATTTGGTAAAAGAAATGGAAAGGAGGAAGTTAAGGGTCAAGAATTGGTTGGGTTTGGGTTTGATGTGGGTGGGGTTGTTGAGAAAAGCAGAGGCCATAATCACTGCTAGCTAATGATAATGACTCTTTCTAAATAATTATCTTGCACCAATATGTCAAATCTACCCCTAATTTTTATTTTAATTCTTACTCAAGCCTTTTTTGATTTTGCAGTTTTCTGTGTTTGGAAGTACTTTCTGGGTTCATTTTGTTTCAGCTTTTGAGTTACCATAAGCCGTCCAGTGTCTAATTGTAATGATCAATAAAATGATATGTATAGATAATTGAGTCGTTGTCTCATACAGCTCGTAAATTTGAGGCAATCCGACCGACACAACTACGAATAAATGAATAGAAGTTGTCAAAATTGACGATCTTATTTTTTTGACCCATTTACCTGCTTATTAATGAGATCATTAAATAGTTAACTAAAATTAATTTATATTTACATAATTTAAATTATATTTATGCTTTTAATTTTAAATTAATTTGTAGAATCTCAAACAGTATACATGATATTCTTTTTTCTCATTAAAGATGAATATTTATATGGTATTTAATTTTATAAAATTATAAGTAGAATGGTGTGATATGATGGTAGACCGATATATTTTATAAAATATTATTTAAAGATATAAAAGAGTACAATTTATGACAAATGGATGTCTGAAGTAAGTATTAAGCAGGATATTAAGCTGTGTAGTGATATGATTACATATTTATTAAATAAGTGTGTTGAGCTATTTATTTATTTTTCGTATTAAATTTACATTTTAATAATCTAATACGATTATTAAATGAATTATATTTCAATCAATTTAAATAAATACAAAATAATATGACCTAAACAAAACCCAGTTACCATTTTGGCAGCTTCAGTCACATCAAAGAATTCGAGCCCCCTAACACCATTAAGCCTAGTGGCTCGAAAAATTATTTTTAAACAGAATATTATAATGCTAGATTGGAAGTTTCCGGTTACCCTAATTAAGACCTTGGATTGGATTAAGGCTTAAGTAGGAAGGTAGAAACTAGAGAGCCTATTAGTTGTATTAAACTATTAATTAATGCTAATTCTTCTTTAAAAAAAAATGCCAATGCTTTATAATATTTTAAGCTTAATCCGACATTTGGATAACAATCTAAACCTCGGATCTGGTAAGAAATTTAATTTATAAGACTATTATAATATTTGTCATGGATAATTATCTTAATAATTATTACGAACACATGCAAACTCGATTACAACGAAATTTCATGTGGATTACAGAACACTGCCTCGTGCATGCAGTAGCTGCTTTTGCTAGTTGCTAGGAAGCAGCATCTTCAAATTTTGCATAATGCTTCCTGCGTAACCATGTCAGTCGCTCTTTTTGAATGTGTTTCGGAGAAATTTTCTGAAGTCAAATGATTTAATGGTCAATGCCGCGTAGAGCTACAAAGAGTATTTTAATTGATCTTGCCACCTTACAGCCACATATGAAAGGTGGTGCCTAGCCCACGGGCGCCCACCTTCAGACTTCAGTTCAGTTGCTGCTTTCAGCTTGGATGTATGTTGGAAAACAAGAAAAGTACACACACTTTTAATTTAAGGATCCGGCCATCTTAGAATTACTCAACAGTAGAGCACCGCTGATTGCTTTATGATCGTAGAGATAAATTATAAATTTACATTTATTATTATAATTTAATAATCATAATTAATGCTCTATGACAGAGTAGTTCTACCATAACCACGGTCTTAATTTAATTTTTTATTTTTTAAAATGAGAGATCTTCCATTAAAATGAGACATATAATTTATATTATAATTAATATGTCATAACAATCAATTGTGTATCACATACTAGACGTTTTCCCACGTAAAATATAATTTTATTTGTTAATACTCGAAAAATGAACCATAAATAGAATAATTTATGTATTTTTTTAGTCTGACGCCGTATCTCACTTATAATTTGTTACTAAATGAAAATGTTCAATGTACCTCGTATGTTATCCATTAATTAGATAATAAACCATATCTTTTATTTATGTGAATAGAGTTCTAAACGTTGTCCTATTCCAAGAAAAAAAAATTATATTTACACGCTACTTTTATGCTTAAATCATTCTTAATTTAAATAGTTATATAAATATTTTTTTCAATTTTATGAAGATAATAAAAAAAGAGACCTAAGTACATTTTAGTCTTAACCTTCCACTTTAAAAATAAAAATTCCCATTACATTGAGTTGGGTCTCCATAAGTTAAACTTTTTGTTGTTCATTTTTATATTTAAAAATTTAGAAAGTAATAATAAATGTAATTTAAGAAAACTTTTTGTCAAATATTTTATATGTATATTTTTGGGGTACGAGTAATCTGGCAGTTTCTGAACTGTGAAGTGACCTTTTAAAGAAAATGACACATGCAATTTAATAATAATAATAAAACATTTATTATTACTGCCCCAAATAAAAAGGGCAAAAAAAAACAAAGTTGTTACCGTAAAATTAAAACCAAGGGAGACGTTCTTGGATAATTCGGGTAACGCCGGTCTGTCGTGGAAAAAGCTAAATACATGACAGCCGTTTCTTTTAGTAAGATTGGAATTTTCTGGGCCGTTAGATTTCTTTATCGTGGGTCCACAGATAGTGACGTTTAGTTGACTATTTCGACATCCACCGGCCCGTGGCGTTTTGTCTACGTTCGCCTGTCGTTTTCATCGCTCCGTCGTCTTCGATCTTTATGGCGACATGGGTATATCTGAATGCTACAGTGTGCAAATTTAAAATCGTGGGTCAAGCCCGGTATAATTATCAGAGGCTGGGTGGGTCTAGCCCTTTTTCTTTCTTGGCTTATTTCATGCACAAGGCTCATTTAACAATTCAAGGTACCGGGGACGAGGGATGCAAGCAAAAAATTATTAGGTTTCAGTGTTGGGTATTTCCTTGATTCATTCTTAAGATTGAGAATTTGATGGGTCTTTCCGTTTATATTGTGCGAGTAAAATTTTTTCTTTTCTGATGTTGATAATTTTAGCTATCCGAGTGATGATGAAAAGATAAAGTGCATGTGTTACATCAATTATATGATAAAAGTTATCTTAAAATTAGGCGACAAGATTATGAAATGGATAATTATATGATCGTGAAAGCACAATAAGTTTAGTTAGGCAGCAATGCAGGATGATACGCACTTATCCAACTCCTGCGCATTTCTGTTTCTTGAATGATTATCATTGTGGAGATGGCTTGATGAATAACTAATAGGCTCAGGCGGACTCAAACAATTAAATTAGGAGGAGTTTGGTTTAAAAATATTAATTTAATTTAGTTTTTTTTAATGCTCAATCCAGTACATTTTAAGTTTCATAAATTTTAATTCCATTACTTTCTTTTAAAATTTAAATAATAATTGTAATAAATTATTTATTTTAATTGCTTGAAAGTATATTTTTTAAAATAATTTCTACAAAATATTTAAAAAAACAAAATAATGTGACATAGAGGTTTGAACTAATACTCTAAAGCCATCAAATAACACTCCTACCACTACACTACAAGTCCTTTATCATGTGAAAAATATGCCCAAGTTTTTTTTTTATAAGTTTTTCAGAAGGGATTTAGGGTAGATTTAAAAGAAAAATTAATGACTCAAAATGGGCTAAAGCCCCTCCTAAGTCTTAGTTAGGTCCACCCATGAATAGACAACTTTCAGAGCATTTTATGTAAAATTATAGAATGCATATAGTCGAATAATAAATTAATACGCTTTCCTATTATGAAGCTGACAAACTATTTTTTCAAAACTACAACTTGTGTGTTGGCATCTTGCATAGTAAATATTCCCTATATTTTGATTTAAATACTTATTTAGCTCTTATATTTTAAAAAATACCTAAATATGTTAAATATGTTACATTTTACCCTTATTTTATCTTTTCTCTTACAATAATACCCTTGCAGTAATATTCTTGATATTAATTAATTTATATTTAAAAAATTAATTAGAAAATCAACCAATAATTATTTATATACAAATTAACCAAACTAAATATCAATGTGAAAGGACTAATATTTTTTTATATGTGCAACAATCAAGCTAATCATTTTTTATAAATAAATTAAATTCAACCAACTTAAAGTAATGTTTAACAACTTTGCAAAATCTTATTAATAATTATTTTAGAAAAAATTAGTTTATCAAATTAATCCTAAAAATAAAATAATAATTTTAAATTTTTGTCTAAATTTTATGTTAATTTTAAGGTTAATTCGATAAATTATTATTTTTTCTTTTCATTATACCCCCAAGAATATTGTTGCAGGGGTATTATTGTAAAATGAAAGAAAAAACAAGATTAATAGCATAACGCGTCTAACAGTAGGTATGTCTTCACGTATTTTTTTATATAGAGAGAGTAAATAGGCATTTAATTCAAAATATAAGGACTAAACTAGGATTTACCCCATTTGAGAATATACGATGGTTCATTATTTTGAATTGCTAAATGCTAGTTTAGCCAATCTACAACAATGTTTAACCATCTGTATATATTTTATAGATAGATAGTTAGCTTACGGCATCAGCAAAATTTTTTTATATTTGAAAATGATAGGTTATTCTGGAATTTGGTGTATTTATTTTGCAGCATTTTTAATTTAACGGTCAAAAAACAATGCAGTAATGCAGATGTGATTATTCCTCCCCGGTTTACTAGGACTAATAAAAATTATTATTTAATTAAAATTATTAGTTTAACAAAACTATTTCGTTAAATACCAGTCTTCGGGAAAAAAAAAAAACTCAAAATTAATCCACTGCTTTAATATCATATTGAGCAATCACCTTATTCGAAAATTTTAGTCAGGCCAAGGACCTTCGTTTAATCTTGAAAATCTAACACAACTGCCCAAGTCATATGACTCGTCATGAACTTTCTGAACTTGTGTTGTGCCTTACAATCCCATCCTTAGCTACAGATTGACATTTTAAATGAACTGAACTAATTTGGGTCTGTTTATTTTCATAATCAATTTATGTTCAGTCACTAATTATCTCAGTCTTAGCTAAGTGGTTAACTTTATGTGCAATGAAAAATTGGACAAAGGTGGTGTAACAACACACGATTTGAACCTTTAAAGGACAATTTCGTGATGGTGTTGAATTTCGTATTAATTTTTTACACATACATAGATTGATAAAACTAGACCATATTCTAGAAAATGAACATTCTTGAAAAAATACCAAGGAAACTAATAAGCCAAACTAAATTCGGTTCACGGACAAATTTTAAACTGATTAAATTTGGTTCAATTTTTAATAAAATCAGACCAAACCAAACTCGAACCCACTATTGGTCTTTTGCTTATGGTCATTTTGATTTGGATGATGAACTAGGATAACCAAATGGGTCTTTGACAAGTCCAATTCCTCCTCGTCCTTTTCGGTTCAAGATGATTTAGCTCATTTTTGTACCCCGTGGGTTCAAAGTTTTCTTTTTCTCGAGTCATTTTCGGCTTCTTTTAGTCACACAAGCCTGTTGGGTCAGGCCCAAAACGAAACGCTAACTGCCCGAAAGACCCAGATAAAAATCAAATCAACCCGACATCCATTTGTTCGGCACCCACTGGTCAGGGCCTCTGCCTCGTCGTCTTTCACAGCTGACACCAAATTTCACAGACAAAAGAACCACAACAACCAAAGCAATGACTGGTAGGCATTCAATTACCTAAATTTCAATAAACTCCTCAACACTCTTCGAGAAAAGAAGCACACAATTTTCTTTCAAAGAATCCCCAAAAAAAAATATATATATATATCCCTAAATTGAACCCAATTCCAATTCCATGTCCACCAGCTCTTCATCGCCATCCTCCGACGAAGAACTCATTTTTAACCCTAACCCTAACCCTATCCCTATCCCTGAGCCGATTGATAACGAATTGACGCTGGCGTCGGTAACATTGACCGAATCTAACGGTAATGGATCGGTGGACGAAAGCGATCGTTACGGTCGTACCGAGGTCGTGTTGGAGGCGGAGCGGGAGGGGGAAAGGGAGGAGCCGTCGAGTCCGAGTAGTAGTGGGTATGCTGGAGAGAGAGGTAGCAGTAGCGAGGGGACTTGTAACTCGAGAATTGGTGATGAGGACGATGATGAGATACAGGAAGCGATAAATGATCATGATGGTTTTGTTGATGGCGTTGGTGATTCTTCCCCCTCGGCCTCGTGGGTCCCCGGCAAGCGCCACGTCGATGAGGTGAGTTGGTTCGCTATTGTGTTTATTTCAACTTACTGGTGGCGAATTTGAAGTTCCACCTGGTTGTGTTTTAAGACATTAGCATTTAAGTGCTTCAATACTAGTACATTCTGGTTAATGATTTTATCAAGGAATAATGCTAGGCCGACAAAAGTTGGGATATTTCCAAAACTGCCTGCACTTGGCCCTCATACAATTCGCTATTTGCCAGTTTGTGGTAATGCCATTTAATGTTGGGATTTTGAGTCCCAACTTTGTCATCATAGCTTTGTTGTATAAACATTGCTGGGATTTGCTATGACTGTATTGTAGATTGTCATAAAGCATTGTTGTTGTTTAGGGTTCTGGTATGACCGTCATGGTAGAAATTTAATGTAGAAAACTCTCCTTTGCTTGACCCACATGGGGGAGTGCACATATATACATTTTGGAAACTTGAGATGTTGCTTAGTTGTGCTACTAGTGTACGGATGTTTTTCTAGTTGGTTTGTAATTGCAACTGAGGATAAGATCAGCTGCTTCATTTTGTCTATTACAAAATGTTTTTTTTTTGTACGCATTATCTTTTGAACTTAGGAGGTAATTTTTCACCAATATGAAAAGAGTTATGATCATGCATACAAAAAGTAAGAAGCTCACTTCATCATTAATGGATATGATCATGTACTTCTAAATATAAGTTTAGAGGAAAGAAACAATATAGACAAGAAGGAATGCTTTAAATGTTTTACTGTAATTTTGAACTCAAGCTTGGGTATGATCCAAAACTGGCAATATGTTGTTTGAAACTCTTTTTTTCTTTTTCCTGATTGGCAAATTAAATCTATAAACATACCTGCAGTGTTATATCCCTTTTTGATATATAATAAAGTGCAGGATGATGCTTCCATATCATGGAGAAAGAGGAAGAAACATTTCTTTATTTTGAGTCATTCTGGAAAACCGATATATTCCAGGTTTGTCCCCTTTGATTGTGAAAGTCTGTGTCATCCAGTACATGAGCTCAGTTATTTCTTTTTGCAAAGTAGAGAACAACCTCGCACATTCTACTAGTATCTCATATATTTTGTGCACCTCTAATTGACCTGTAGATATGGAGATGAACATAAACTTGCAGGATTTTCAGCAACATTGCAAGCAATTATCTCCTTTGTAGAGAATGGGTATGGTGATGAATCTGTTACTTGGTTTTATGTCAATGAACTCTATATTGAAGCATTTATCGTACTAGTAGTCGTTTGATTGTCCTCTTCTTTCAGAAAGCCAACCTCAGTAGTTAACTCTGCTAATCACTCCATCATTTTCCAGGAAAGATCGTATCAAATTGGTTAGGGCAGGAAAACATCAGGTCTGTTTTCATTTCACTCCTATTGGCTGATTTTTCTGTTTCTTTTTGCTTTGAGTTTTTAAGTTTTTAACTTTGTGGATATCCTTTTATCTTGAGATGTGAAAGTCAAGTCTATGTTTCCATTCCCTTGCTAATGAATTGCTCGTTTGAGAATGTATATTTGATTATTGTTTAATTTGTTTCATCATATTTAGCTTTATGCATGTTATTTTGAAATTTGTATAATAATAGGTAATTTTTTTTAAAGCAATAATTGGTAGATGTAAATAACTCTTCTTTATGCATTTTTTTTTTTTTTAGTTTTGCTTAACTTCTGTGATGTTCTCTGCTGCTGTATGCATATTATTTGGAAAGTTGTACTGTGGCAAATTTTTTACTTGTTGAAAATTTAGTGCATATTTAATGCAAATCGCCTTACTTCCTTCAATGCAAGCACGAAAGGAAATAGACACGGGTGACATGATTATGTTTCCAGGTAGTATTTCTCATCAAGGGACCAATCTACTTAGTTTGCATCAGCTGCACAGAAGAGCCTTATGAATCATTAAGGGGACAATTGGAGCTTCTTTATGGACAGGTTTACTTGTTCTCTGCTGTAAAAATTTTTATTTCTAGTTGTGTTTTGCCGTATGGCTGTAAATTAAGCTTGTGGCCTTTTCCTTTGTTAGTTACCTTCTATATTATTACCTCAGTGTTGTATTGTAATTTGTCATTCCGCTACTAATTTGATTGATTCTGATGTGAATGCAGATGATACTTATTTTAACAAAGTCTGTAAACAGATGTTTTGAGAAGAACCCAAAGTTTGATATGACACCCTTGCTTGGGGGAACAGATGCTGTCTTCTCATCACTCATCCATTCTTTCAATTGGTTAGTTTTTCTTCCGTCTTTTGGTTTACCTGCTGGTTTGAACTTTTTCCCTTTTTTATCCCTGTATCACTTGTACTTTACATCTTGTACTTTACATTTTCCTTGTTTCCGGGATTCAGACTTTTGTTGAATTTATCTCTTATGTCACTATCTTGTCTGATCCAAAATAAATGGAACCACCTATTAACAAAAAATATAAATGCAGAGGATTTGTGTTAGCTGATAAGAATTTGAGATAGGGTTAGTTGTGGTTGTAATGGCATAGTGGCATGGGAATTATGGTTTTGGGGCTAGAACAGGCAAAAATTAGCCAAGTCCGTTTAGCTGTCTGGGGGCATTGAATGATACTCCTGTAAGGTAAGGTGAAAGTTTTCAGGTTCTCTCCTTGGCAGGAACCCAGCTACATTCCTTCATGCATACACTTGTCTTCCTCTAGCATATGCAACAAGGCAAGCTGCTGCTGCTGTATTACAAGATGTCGCTGATTCAGGGGTTCTCTTTGCATTACTAATGTGTAAATACAAGGTAGAAAGGTCCCTCGTCATTCCTCTCTATCCAAACAGACTAATTCATTAGCTTTACTGCCATGGGCATTATACTGTATTGAAGCTTGATTTGCCAGGTTGTCAGCCTTGTTGGTGCACAGAAAGCCTCTCTGCATCCTGATGATATGTTGCTACTTTCCAATTTTGTTATGTCATCAGAATCATTTAGGTAATCAGAATAATCTCATACGTTCTTACATCTTTGACAGTTAAAATAGCCGAGGAGTGTGTGGATAAGCCTCTTGACTACTGTGCATATTGATCAAATTCAATCTATTTGAAGGATCTTAACATATGTTGCTAAGTAATATAGACTCTTTTAGCTGGGCTAATCAGCGTTCATTAAGTGGATTCTTTAGCTAATTAGGATGTTGGTAAATGAGCTCACTCATTGTTTATAAGTTTATTTACGGTAGGTACACAAGTAGATTTGTCCCATACCTCTGGAAGCTCATATTGTCATGAGTATATATAGTGTTTACTCATCTTTTGTTTTGCTATACTACGACATTTGCATTGTAGCATTTTTCAGGGCATATGAAAGAAATTGCTTTTAATTGGTATTGTTTCATAATTGCTAGTCTTCTTTCTTCCTTGCTGAACTCTTATGCAACTTGATCAGTCATTGGCCACTTTCGTGATGGTCCATAAGAATTCCATCCTTCTGCTTTAGTTTCTATTGTATGATCTTTTTTAACTTCACCTATTTAATATGGATGATTGAGGGAAAAGTTGTTCTTTTACATATATTTAGAAGTCAAAATTTTAATAAACAAAGTTAAATGGATGTCCTTGTATTTTGGCGGCATGGACGTAATGTGTCTGATATCTAAACCCGTCTCACTGAAATTTCTGAATTTTTGCAGGACATCTGAATCTTTTTCACCAATTTGCCTGCCAAGATATAATCCCACAGCATTTTTGTATGCTTATGTCCATTATTTTGATGTGAGTGAATTTCACAAAATTCATTTCTCATGCAAATATAAATGCATAAATTTTGGTCTATACCAATCACATAAAGGACTAAAGTAATTATATAGCAATTCTATGTTTTTATGGCAGGCTGACACTTACCTGATCTTGCTTACTACTAGTTCGGATGCCTTTTATCATCTTAAAGATTGCAGGTATATATGATTTCAAATTTGATGTATAGTACTGGTCGACGTTGGTGTAATTAGATTTTTAGTCTAGTGAAACCTTATGTTTGCAATGTTGTTTGTTATCCAACAGAAAATGTTTTATCCTTGTACAAAGGAATAATAATTTATCCCTGTACAAGAGAATAATAATCTTGCTTTTGATGTTACAAATAAGATATTATGCTTGCTTCTTTAAAAATTGAGAATTTTGATTAAATTTTTGTAGGATTCGTATAGAACAGGTCATTTTGAGGTCAAATGTTCTTAGTGAAGTTCAGAGATCCATGCTAGAAGGGGGAATGCGTGTTGAGGATTTGCCTGTTGATCCATTGCTACGTTCATCTATGCCTCATCGTTTGAGCCAGCAGAGGCTTTTAACAGAGTCTCCTGAAATATTCAGTGAATCTATTGTTGGCATTGGTGGTCCTACCGGACTATGGCATTTCATCTATCGTAGTATATATCTGGATCAATATGTGTCTTCTGATTTCTCACCACCAATTAGCAGTCCTCAACAGAAGAAAAGGTAATTCCTGAATCTTTTCCTGAATCTTTCACCTGCTATTTAGAATTTTTTTCCTTTTTAGTGGTTAGATATTTTGAGATTACTGCTTAAGTTGGATAATGGGTTTGTTTTGTTGCAGATTGTATAGGGCATATCAGAAACTTTACTCTTCCATGCATGATAAGGGAATTGGTCCCCACAAGACTCAATTTAGAAGAGATGAAAATTATGGTGAATTTTTCTTTTTTGTTACGTATTTTTAAAGTCATAATGCATTTTAAAAATGCAGGACAGTTCTATTTATCTGCATGAGCAGTTTTATCTTGTGGAGACCATTGATCATATAAACAAGCTTCTTAAAAGGACACTAATGCCATCTCAAACCAAAGGATTTGTTTTTTGTTTGATGTTTTGTAGAAAATGAATTTAATGGAATAAATAGAAAATATTGCTAAGGCTCAAGACCTGATCCATTTGAAAATGTGTGCTCCCTTTCCACCACTAAAGTCCTTCCCAAAGGGTTGGAGTCTTCTTATTCTACTCCTCCTTTATATTTATATATATTATAAGATCTCTGGACCTAGCTATTTTCTTTGATTACTTAAAACTTGGACGACTGGCTAATTTTGTTTAGCCATGCTCCATGTTTTCAGGAATGAAACAACAATTAATGTGGTTTAGTTTTCTCAACTATCAAGATTGGACTTTTGTTGATTGGTCTCCTTTTGGAATATTTTGATTGCGTTTCGTCTATGAATTGCAGAAAGTTACTTAGTCATATTTATAATTATATGTTTGATCTAAATGCTTTCCTATCATATTCATGTGATCACTTTCATGTGGCAGTTCTACTCTGCTGGGTCACACAGGATTTTGAACTTTATGCAGCATTTGATCCTCTTGCAGATAAGGTTTGATTTTTATCATGGAGATGAGAGATTTCTTTATTACTAAGTTGTGGAAACCACGTAAAACTTGTCTGGCCTTAATCTCAGCTAATTAATTTCCAATATGAAGAGCTTAAGTATTCAAGTGATTAGGATAGTTATTGGACTGGGCAACGTTAATTGTAAAAAGATGTTTTGGGATAGGGAATTAAAATGCTTACATCCGTGAGCTCTTGGGAATTGTTTTATCTTTATACATGATAAGTGTGCTTCAGTTGAACTGATTTAACATGAAACAACAATTGTTTTCACATTTTGTTTCGTTGAATATATTATGAGTTTTTGGTTGATTTCACTGTGCAGGCTGTGGCAATAAAGACTTGCAACCGGGTTTGTCAGTGGGTTAAAGATGTGGAAAATGAAATTTTTTTGCAGGGTGCAAGCCCCTTTTCTTGGTGATTTCACAATTTATTTTGGTAGTCAGCATGTAGCCTGGCTTTGTTTATCTAATAAAAGCCCTCATAATTATATTTTTCCCACATCACTGTTTCTTTTACACTCCCAAACATTTTTATTTTTTATTTTTTATATACACGTAATTGTATGGCTCACCTTTTAAAAGTTGCATCCTCTTGGTGTCATCACAACTTTGTAATACTAGTCCTAGAATTATCAATCAAATAGGTAGAGGCATTTTTTCGTGATAAGCTATTACATGTAAGTATGCCATTTGACATCCTTCCTTATGTGACGGCATTTCAAGTAAAGGTGGAAGTAACAGACAATTGAACAGTGTGTTTCTCTTACTTTTACACTTAAATCAGTTTACCTTTTTTTCTGATACATTCCTTTTGCTCTTATTATGACTTGGTTACGCTTATTGAATTGAAATGGAATGCAAGTGTTTCTTTGTTTCCGTTTGGATGAAATTCCTATGAATGATTTGAACAGTTCTCTGAATGCTATGTTGGGGTTTGCTTAGCAAGTTCTTTCCTATTCGAATTGACTGATAATTGCAAGTGTGAGATCTTCAACGAGAAAGTGTTAGGTGGTGCTGAGACCATATTTTCCTTGACAAATTCGTTTTAACACTCCTTTTGAATTTTATTTCTTAAAATGCCCTCAATTTAATACATAACTAACTCATAAATTAAAATTAATAATTATGTCATTAAATTTCACCTTAAAAAGAATATTTCTTTTATGTTTTTTTTTTTATAAAATGCATACAAGTTTTAAAATCTTAAATTTTTTTCTTGCTATATAATTTCTATTAATTCTAAATTCTTAAAAATTTATAAAAAGAAAATTAGAATTTAAAATATAAATATGGGGTGGGCATCAAAAAATTGTTAAAAGAATAATTTATTTATACTATTTAATTAAATTTTCTCATTCAAATTTTTTTTTTTTAAAAAAAAAGAACTAGTTTACTTTTAGTTATTTGGGGTTTTTTTTTTTTTTTTTTGAAAGGAGTTATTGGGGTAATATTGAATAAGAATTATAGATGGTTGATCCAAGAGAAAAAGATAAAAGCCTGTTGTGCCCAGATTGTGTTGTCACAAAGTTGTGTATGGAGGCCCAAAACTGTGGCAGCGGTTGACTGCAACTACCCACCTCTGCAATGAATAAATGGGGTGCCCAATAGGAGGATCGCACGATGGGTGATGGATCTAACAAAGCATTCATTTCGTGGAGTTTTGAGCTTGTTTTGTTGCTGCAAAATTTTAACCTTTCATTTGCAGCATTCACTTCGTCTCATATGCCATTTCCCCTTTTTCTTTTTCCAGTTCAGTGCCTTATAGACCTTAGTATTAATGACTCTTTGTCAGGCAGGGGAGGGAACTGTCATAGGTTCAGTGAGTGAACATGTTCATGTTAATTTGTTTCTTTTTCATTATTTATTTGGTTTATTTTATTTTATTTTATTTTTTTGTCTCCCAAGGAACGAAGGTAAAGTCTGTGAATTGAAATTAATGAACCGCAGCAACATTCACTCTTTTGCTTTGCTGAGATTCATTCATTGATGCCATTTGAATTTCTTTTTCTACTTTGTTTTCTCTTTGTAAAAGATTCTATTTTTACTTTTGCTTGGTAACTTTCTGTCATGTATAGCATGCAAATAATAAGCAAGTCACCTACGTGCCTAGTCAAGCTTAAGACATTAAACCTTTTCATAAAAAGTACTCTGAATTCTCGGTTATCATATAGTAATATCAAAAGCTTTTACCCCCTTTCGGCTTTCAAAGAACAAAAATAAAAAATCAACACTCGGGCACTCTTCTCTCAACTTCTTCACCAATGACCTCAAGTTGAACGGGGATTTATGTTCGGAGAGGAAGATGATCAGTAATAAAAATTATGGAGGCCCATGTGATTGTGAATTTATGTTGTCATTGAACTTTCACAGTCTCTAATTTTAGTAAGGGAGAGAAAATGCATAGCTTTCTTGGCTAATTAACTAGCATTCAACAATGTCATTAATGTTCCTCGATCTAATCAACACGTCTTTTCACTACATATCACATCACATCACCACCGCCACCGCCACCACTCGCAATTTCTTCATTCTTTTTTTCATGCTACCCCCACCACCACCACACACACAACACCAGAAAAAAAAAAAACTCAAAAGTATTTAAAAACGGTCGTAAACGTTAAGATCACTTTTTTAGATTTATCATTATAATAATATATAATATCATCGAAACTACAATAATAGTAATAAAAAAAAGATGTATATTAAGGATGATAATGATATTTGTAAATTTATAAATTTATCTAAATTTATTTGTTAAAATTCGTCTGCCGTAAGTAATTTTATATTATAGATAGATTTAGTATCACAAATGAAAACCCGCATTAGATTATAAGTAGATTTAATATTTATAAAATATCCGCAGGTATTCACTAAATTCGTAATTTTTTTTAAAAATATTTTTTAAAATTTTAATTTAAAATATTTAAACTTAATTATCTAAAAGTTTAAGCACCTACCACATGCATAACCGTCTAAACCTTAAAGAGTATAAAGTCCTAATTTAAATTGATCTCTTATCTCTATGACCACTCTTATAAAGAGTAAAACCCTCCCATTGCTGTTGCAGGTGTTATTTTCTATATCGCCTCTTATTTTCATCCATTATGATTGTGGAATGTGTTGTTATCATTACGTGCTGTTATTAATTTATTATTTTCATTAAATTTTTAGTATTTGATTACATTTAAAAATTATGTAATTAATATATGCATAGTTATAGATTCCGCTTGTTTAGAGTCGGCATATATAATTTTATATTTTCAGGTAGCTTAACATATTAATTTGATACGATTTAAAATCGACTATAAATTAATATGTTAATTTAAAATAAGAAAATTTATAAAAAAATTTGTCGGAATTTAGTAATTATTAAAATTGATAATAGATTGTGAGTAAAATTTAATAATTTAAATTTTATATAAATACGGATTTAATAATGACAAACTCCCAGCGATGGTGCTCATTACGCACAATCAGATAAATCAGAATCAAACTTTGATATTATTACTGAGAATTGAGATGCATATGATGCAAAGCTTCTTTATTTTCGGTGGGAAAACGCGTTTCGAGGCGTGTGCTTTGTTTAGTTTCCTCACATTTAATGCCGTAAAAGAAATAATAATCAAATCAAAATTGGAATCTAACAACTTTTTCCGACACGTACACATTTGAAGCTCCCGGCCATATTCCCATTCAATATTCATATTCACATTCATCAAATCACTCGTGGCTTGAACTCATCGTTGTATTTTTTTAAGCAGTGATTATTGAGAACAATGGCATTTCTGTAATTTCACTAGTCAAACTTCATCAATTTCGGAGATTAAAAAAGCTATGTTCCCCACTTACCTTGTCCCTCCACGACCGTTGATAATGAAAATATAGTGCTTATTTTCTTTTGCCTATAGTGGACCGCAGTACCCCCTCATAAATTGCCCTATCCGATATCCTCCCCTCCGTATCATTCGAGGGTAATTCTGTAATTCCACGCCCTCGTCGTTGGAGATTCCAAGGTCCTCTGACTTACGCATTATGTGTATGAACATGAATGAATCAATCATCATCATCGTCGTTTCATAAAGAGAGAGCCACCGAGGCCACCTCCATTTTCATTCACACTTCAAAAAGCCCCAATAATATTAATTAATTGATAATAACAACAATATTTGCAAAATTGATCACGTGACCCCCGTCGACAGCCACGTGATCACCTTGAGTTTGACTGTCCCATCATTAATTTCGCATTTTCACCGATATGGATTAAAGCCTAATTTTTCACTTTATGGATCATCCGCTTGATTGGTTGATTATTTGACGATTTTCACGGGCATTTTAAAGCACAGCATGGCTTGAAATTTGAAAATTAAGTTGTTTTTTACGAGTAAAAATTATTTAAATAAAAATTTTATTATTAAAATTTTTATCAGTGACAGTTTTTATTAAAAATTAAAAAATTACTTTGATAGATTTTTTTTTAAAGCTATGTTATAAAATGAACGAATTAAAATTGTCAAATAAACAAAATCGTCAAATATTTTAACATTTTAAAAAGGCTTCTCAACCTCTATTGTCAAAATTCTAAAATTTGAACTTTTTCTAATAAAGAAAAAGTAACTTATTTAATTTTAAAAAATTCTACTAAAAAATAATTAAATAACTACAAAAAATTTAAAAAAAAAACTCATGGAATTAAACAATCGCTTATAATTATTAAGAGTAATGATACAACCACAAACTCTTGTACAAATTAAAATTGTACAAACTGATGTGGCATTAATTCATTGATTGAAAGAAAATATAAAATAATAAAAACAAATCATGTGGACCAAGTGATATTTAATTCAACCAATGAATTAATGACACATCAATTTATACAAAATAAATTTGTACAAGAGTTTGTGGCTGTACCATTACTCAATTATTAAATAAGCTACACCAAAGAGGTACTTAAAACTCCAATGCGAAAGTAACTTATTTAATCTTCAAAAATTCTACTGAAAAACAATTAAATAACTACAAAAAATTTAAAAAAAAAAAAACTCATGGAATTAAACAGTCGCTCATAATTATTAAATAAGCTACACCAAAGAGGTACTTAAACTCCAATGCTTAAATTTTATATGTTAGATATATTTTAAATTAAATTTTATAATCACCTATTTTCAATATATTTTAAATTATATTTTAAAGGTTTGGATGATGCGATTGAAAAACATTGTTATTATTATTGTTATTATTATTATTACTGCTACTACTACAAAAATAATAATAAATAATCACAATAATCACAATAATCAACTAACATTAGTTTAGTAACTTTTAGTAATAGCAATACAGTTCATTCCGATTCTGATTCCCATAGCTAAAATAAATAATTTATTCTGATTCTCATTCCTCATTCCGATTCCAGTCCATTCCGATTACTAATTAGTAAACGCACCATAAGTTATTTGATGCTATTCGCATGCTTACCTAAATATTCCATATTAATTTATGAAATATTTTTATGCGCTTTCCTTCTTAATTTGTTTCTTTATCAAATTACTAACTTGAGTGTTCTAGTGGCCTCCACTCTCCGTAGGTTTCATATAAGCTCGATCAACAATAAATAGAAGATTGGTTATCAATGTTTAAGTTTTCAAAATTGAGCACCCTATTATCTTGACACACCTAATTGGTGGTGGATATAAGCCTAGCCGTGCCATCTTATCATTTTGCCACGGACTAATAATGAACTACAAAATTATGATCATTATTAATAGGGTCATGATCATAACTCGCCTCACTATTGTCCTAATTTAATTATCTTTCAAAAGACGACAATAAATAATTTAATAATAGACTTCTATTTCTTTCTTTTTTAAAAAAAAAAATTTGATTTGAAACCAGGATTATTGAATTATATCGAACACTATATATCTAGGTCTAATTGTGTCATTTATCAACGTCATTTGTTTTATATTATCTTTTTTTTTTCATTGTTCTGTTAATTTTATGTGTACTCATTGTTAAAACAAGAATTTATGTTATTGGATTATAAATGTGTTATTATTTAAATGATTACATTAATAATTATTCCAAAAATCAAAAGTTATAGGTTTGGTACATATGCCTAATAGTTTCATGTATGGGTCTTTGGTCTTAACGTTAGAGCAATCATCTTAGGGTGACCATTCTTTCTTTCAATAATTATAATGGAAGTTGTAGACTTCTTAATGTTCCATGCTACCATTAATTATGTTGAATTACATTCAAAAGTCAATATACAACCAAAAAAAAAAAAGAAGTAAATTTTGAATTCACTTCGTCAATTTACCTAATCATTTTATTATTCTGAGTACAAAATATATTTTGCATCCACCACAATTATCGGAACATAGTGCTAGTTAAAAATGGCTGTACATTTAATAAATAAATAAAATGGTTGTTTGAGCAAAGATTGCATATCCACTCATCCAATCAATTGAATATTGTTCACAAATGTGTACTCAAGGTCTAATTTAATCTCTTAATTAGTTAATCCAATAGAAAAAAAATTAAATCACTTATTTAATTATGAATTTTCATCCATCATATTAGTTTGGCTACAAAATCTAAAGCTGTTCGCATATTCCTCCCCGTTCCTTTTTTTTGCCACTCTCAATTAAGAGAGTTCAATATCCAATTAAACCAATTGATTGATTTAATTGCAAAACTAGAAAGTCCAATGTTTATCGGATCGATTTATGAATCTGTGTTAAAATACAATAAATCTAATACCAATTAATTTTTATTTTCTTTCTTAACTTTTTTTAAAGCCACATATCACTTTCATATTCAACTTACCAAACAAATCCTAATTTTCCTAAAAGAAATGAAATCTAATTTGTATAACTATAAATATTCAATAATAATATAGAGTACAAGAGGCAGCCAGTGTTTGCTTTCAATAATCAGATTTCAATTGTTTATTTTGTGAACCATGCGATAATAAAAAACATGAATCATGAAATATTAAAAGAGTTGATGTGTAGTAATTAGAACTCCAGAGAATAATGATTGGATTAGACTTTTGTATTGATTTGAATTGTATTGAATTTCAATTAGTGATTGGATCGAGTTGGATCCAAAATAACAAATCGAATATATGAATTTGATGGGTTGGACTTATGAATTTGAATAATTGAACGCCTAACTATTTATTCAAGTAAAATTAAAATTGTAAAACTTGTAATATAAACATTGCAACAATGGCTAAAGATCATGGATCAATTCCCCTTCAGAGGGATCACTTCCTCTGCATACCAGTACCACCCTTTATCTTGTATGGGTTGAATAGAAAAAATCTTAGGAAAATTCTATAATGCCGTAATTTTCAATATCGTAATAAACATAAATATTATAAATTACACATAAAATTAATAAATGTAAAGTAAAATTAATAAATTTATACAAGATTATTAATTATTTATTAACATTGTTTCTATAAAATTTTAGTGAAAAATTTATAAAAAATATTTTCTTTAGTTAAACATAGAAAAAATTTACTCATTAATTAAATAAAAAATTATACTAAAAAAAAGTGGAATAAGTTTTATTGAATTGGTTTTACCATAAATTCTATATTTATTCTAGGACATTTGTGTACTTTTTTTTTTATTTTTTTTATAATAATATCTATTCATTACACAAGTTAATCAAGTGCAATTATTTATCTTGATGTGAAACAAGCAAAAAGAAATTAAAAAAAAAAATTCTTATATTATTAGACACACATATGATATATTAATAAAATTATATCTAATTTTGAGTCTTATGCATACTTCATATAGTTTCAAACTTTTTACTTGTGCTTAGAGACCATTTAGGGTTATTTTTGAGGAAGTGCAAAAAGATACAAAATCATCTTACAACAATTATGAAAGATATTAAAATAAAATTTTTTTAAAATCTAATTTTGAGAATAAATTTTATTTTTAATAAAACTTTATATGTATTACATAAATGCAAAGTTACCATTATTCAATTTAAATAAAAAAGACAACAAATATATAAGCTATAAATATTATAATGAGATTTTATTTTACAGCTATGAATTTTTTTTTTTTAAACAGTAACTCTTATATCAATTTACTCATTTTAACTTTTATTCATAAGTTTTTGGCATAATCTACAAAGTTTATATTTTATTTTGCATTTAATGTTGATTTACTTATTTTATGTTATATTTATAAATTTTTATTTTAGTTACCAATAATACATTAATTCACAAATTTTATAGCAATTTACTTGTTTTATTTTACAGTTAATATTGATTTACAAGTTTTATGTTAAATTTATAAATTTGATGTCTTATTTATATTATTTATTTTTAATTATGATATTGATACCGCAACATTAATCACGACATCATAGAATGACCCAAAATCTTAACATTTTTTTTAAATTACTAATATTTGACAGATATTTACTTAAACTTAACCTAAATTAGCCATATTATAGCGGAGTTGAGTGAAATTCACATATATTCAAAGGAGACGTGTATGTGTGTGTGTGAAGCCAACTATATGACAACCAAGATTTCGTTTTCTACATAAATAAGAAGGTTAAAAAATAGCATATAAATTGAAAATTAAATTCATACTTAATTATGTTCATTAAATTATCCAGTTCATACTTAACTATCCTAATTAAATCATCCAAAATAACCCAAATGGTTAAGAAAACAAAAGAACGAATATAAAAATATAAAATATACACATTCATTCACATACAGTTAAAATACAAAAAGCCCTCTTCTCCAAATCTCTCCTCCCCAGTCCCCCCTCTCCTTCCCCCAAAAAAGAGCGAGAGAGAGAGAGAGAGCCCCAAACCAAACAAACAAACAAGAAAACAAAAAGTGAACAAAATCTAGTGGGAAAAAAAAAAAGGAAAAATAAATAAATGTCATCCATCCATGCAGCAGCCCAGCAACAGCAGGAAAGCCTAACGTTAAGTTGACCAAAATCTTCTTCCGATAAACCCATTATTTTAATAAAAAATTCCTCCATTAAATTTAAAAATATTTAATCACACCACCCCCTTTTCATCTGTCGCCCCCTCCGCTTTCTCACTTTCTTCTCCTCCCCCGCACTGACGCCAAAACCCTAAAGAAAGAGAAGATAACTTCCAATCCTGTGACCCGACCCGATTGATCAGCGGATCCGATCCGATACGTACCAAAACAAAACACAAGTGGAAAAGAGTGAGGATTTTTTTTTTTAATAATTTATATTTGTATAAGGAAAAAGAAAATTTGGTTGTTGTGTAGTGTGGTGGTACTTGGGGGAGAGTGGAGGAGGTCGAAATAGTGGTTGTTAGAAATGTACAAGAACCAGCTGCAGGAGCTGGCGCAGAGGAGCTGCTTCAATCTTCCCTCCTACACGTGCATTCGGGAAGGTCCTGACCACGCGCCCAGATTCAAGGCCACCGTTAACTTCAACGGCGAGATCTTCGAGAGTCCTCACTACTGTTCTACTCTCCGTCAGGCCGAACACTCCGCCGCCGAAGTCGCCCTCAACTCCCTCTCCCACCGTGGTCCCTCCCCGTCCCTCGCCGCCCGGATTCTGGTCTGTTGATGTTCTCTCTCTTTTTCTTTTCTTTTCTTTACTTAGCCGATCACTAAAATTGACCGATAGAATTCAACTAAAATTTGCTGACGATCACATCAGTTGGTTAACTTTTGATCGCCGGTGAGTGGGTTCGCTGGGAAACGACGAAAATGCCCCTCGCTTTGTGTGTGCTCTTGCGGTTACAAATTTTGAGTGGGATTTTTCTCTTGACTTGGGTGACGACAATAATGTGATTCATTTTTACTTAATTATTTATTTCGAATATGTAATAAACAATGGAAAAATGGGAAGCTTCTGGGCAAGAGAAGTTTTAAGAGTAGAAGCAGGCGTTTACTAAAAGCTAAAGCACCAATCTTTGATTTATTTGTCGTTTTATCTGGAAAACAGCCGTACTTGCGTCTCTGACGACTCTGCTTGTGTATTAACGTTAACTTCATCTGCTAGGGGTATTTCGGTCATAAAATATTCTTAAGCCATCCTGCTATTGCTTCTGCGGTCATCTAGTTTTGTTGACGCGGTGGCAATTGGTTTTTGTGTGTTTAGGATGAGACGGGGGTGTACAAGAACCTATTACAGGAAATTGCACAAAGAGTTGGAGCTCCATTGCCGCAATATACGACAATCAGGTCGGGCCTCGGACACCTGCCTGTTTTTACTGGGATTGTAGAGTTGGCTGGGATAACATTCACAGGGGAACCCGCCAAGAACAAGAAGCAAGCTGAGAAGAATGCAGCTATGGCAGCGTGGACATCTCTAAAACAATGTGAGTTTCAGTCTCGAGCTTTCTCTTTGATGAACCGTCTGTATGATGGAATCTAATAATTGAACTGAAGTGGGCCTCAGTCCCAAACTAGTTGGGGTTGCTGCAAGAATCCTCTTCCTCCAATGTCCTCTGTGTAGAATCATGTCCTTTTTTAGTTGTTCACAAACTAAGACTTTAAATTTATGGAGTATATAACTAGTATACATGTTATGCAGCTGTGTTTCACAAGGCTGGCAGCTGGCCTAACCATCATTTACATTTTAGTGAGCTCTTTAGTCAGATAGTAGCTCTCACTATTCTCCACATTCTATGTAAACAATTTGCAGAATATTTGTTTAAATTTTTCTGAGCGTTGTGTGCTGAAATATGTGCCCGGGAATTCCTATCCTGAAGGTCAATTACTTTTCTTTTTTGGTCTTTCCCAGTGGCAAAAGAAACTGCAAGTTCTTCATCTGAGCCAGAGAATAATGATGAGTTAGAACAGATTACAATAGCGCGAGCCTTGTTGAATTATCGCCTAAAGGAAAAGATGGCCATGGCAAGCTCTCTTGATTGCCCAATCCCATTTGCAAGAAAGTTCCCAGTTCAGAAGACTAGACCAACAAGTCCACAGCCTCCCCTTGCTATTACGTCAAAAATTCTTCCCTTAATCTGCCCTAAGACAGCTTCTCGACACAGACCAACATCAACTGCAGCAAATGAAAAACCTGTGCAGCCACAACCGTATGGCTCAGAAGGCCGTGTTGTTCGACCTCAGAAATTCCCTGCTGCTGGAGCTGCTCCCTATGTTCCTATCCGACAGTATAGGACCTCTTGTCATGGCATTGCACCAGCAGTGACAGTAAGAACTGCAGTGCCTTGTTTCTCAGCACCTCCACATCCACCACCATCTGCTCTTCCACCTCACATGATGCGGGCTTCAGCTGTACGAGTAGCTCCTCCTGTCACTGTTAGACAGGCTGTGCCTGTATATGCTGCTCCCCCAGTTCATAGAGATGATTCTCTGACTGTCCGTAAAGAAGATCCTCCGACCACTCTTGCTCCTGCTCAGAAAGTAGATTCTCGGACTGTTTTTCCTCCTGCCGTTCTAAATGATCTTCCAACTGTTACCGCAGCTGCCATTCAGAAAGAAGATACTCCAACTGTTACTCCGGCCATTCAGAAACTAGATTCTCTAGCTGTTACTAGTCCTGTTGTTCAGAAAGAAAATCCTTCAATTGTTGTTGCTTCTGCTGTCCAGAAAGAATATCCTCCAAATTCTACTTCTCCATCCCCACAGGAAATACCGCCGCAAGTAGAGAAAAGAGAGAGCACAATCCTGAACATTGAAGAAACTGAAGCAGTACGGTGCTTGGGACAACTTAAAATATAAATAGTGTTTAGGGGTGTGAACAGGAAAAAAAAAGATCAAGGTTTTTGTGCTGGGATTATGTTCATTTTGTTATCTTCTCTCATCTTATCATATGAGTGTTTGTATTTTGCCCTCGTTTGCCATTCTTTTTCCTTTTGGTTATCTTAGAAGAAACAATTTCTGCAGGTAATCCATATATATTAGAGTATCAGAAGATCCATATATATCTTAGCAATTCAGGAGCAGAGCTGCAGCAGTGTTTGACTCATTTGCCCGGATTCTCTCCCCTTCCACTTGTTCATATTCTGTTTTAAATTGTGTAGCAGTTGGCAGGATTGGTTATTAGCTTTCTCTTTTACTCTTACTGGTTGGGTTTGGTGAACACGCTGACAGACTTCTGCTCATGCAGACTGCTCAGACATTTAATTTTGAGCTAAATGTGACCCTCTGGGCTTACAAAAAGGAACCACCACCTATGTTACGACAATTGCACCGTACCACATTTTTTATCTATGTTCACTGTACCACATTTTTTGTCTTTTGTTTGGCAGAATCGTTGGATGCTTTATTGTTCAATCTAACGGCTGTCAACATTTTTTTAAATCAAGCAGCCACTGTCAGTCAAGCAGCCTCTGGTCAGTGGTTTAGGCAGTTGTTTTAATACAGATAAGATTTGACGGACATGGATACTTGAGGCAATTGTAGACTGAAATTGGTATAAGAAGATTGCAAACGTCATATAATTGAAACTAAAAGTGATCTTGGCGTCGGTCTTCACTTCTTGAGGCAGCATATGAAAATTGGTACAAGAGAATTGTAAAATTAATTCAACAATTCTGATCATGCATAAGAAAATGGTCTCGCACGTGCAGACAACCTACGACGGGACTGTTATGCTATTAGGACAAGTGAATTGTTGGGTGGTTTTGGTGTAGGAGTCAAATTGAAATTGAAGAGTCCAAACTAAATTGGTTTTTGATGATTTAATACTGGCCATGGCTACCTTGGAGTTGCTCTAAGGTAGAGTGCAAATCACAACCACATATATAAAGTGATAAATAATAAAAAAATATGTTATAATTTTAATCGTGTGATTATGAAAGAGTGTTCTATCTATCTTCGAGTGATTCTAAAGTAACTGAACTCTTTAATACTTGAATACAGTAATAAGTGCTTCTCCAAATTGTAAACTTTGAAAAACTAAGTTCGCCATTAATCAGTAGTTGTTGGTGTGCTTGGCATTAATTTGATGCTTGTTGGCCATTGATTGGTCATGAATTTGTACTTGGTGGCCATTGATTCACGCATCTCCGTGATGGCAGCAAGGCGAGAACCCTAATTGTATAAAGCAACAGCACCGTTTGACCAGTGGCTGTTTGATTTAAAACAAAAATTATTTGCGGCCGTCAGATTGAACAATAGAGCATCTAATAGCTCTGTTAAATAAAGACAAAAAGTGTGGTACGGTGCAACTGTTGTAACATAGGTGGATTCTATGAAAAAATATACAGCTTCTCATTATGAGCAATCGGAGCAAGGCTCTGAATAGGCTACTCGATCCAAGAATGTCCTTAAATTCCTTACCGTTGGTGAGAGGAAATCTTGAGATGAGTTGTGTTTTATCTCACTTGAAACAGATGAAGTTAAAGAAAGCAATAAATTTGCGAGAGAACGCTCTTACAAGAAACATAATTGTAACACGCAATCGGCCATCACCCCACCCATGTGCTTCCCAAGAAAAATGGATTATGCTCTCTCTCAATCCATAAGAAAATGGAGCACTCAGTCTCTGAAAATTGACCGGAGTAAGAGGTGCTCGAGTTAATTTTATGTATTGCGTGAGATAATGCTGAGTTCATCATTATGTTATAAATAACATTTTTGATTAATAGATACGCCGACCTTTTTGAGAAAATGCATTGTGCTATTAATTAGTAGGTGATTAATCAAATCGTAGCACATCACAAGTGGGGTTAGCCTTATTTCCTGCACTACATACATCTTCGTTCATTCAGTCTCTGTTTTAGCTTGACAGCACATTGGATTTATGGGCCACAGGGCCAGAGCTTTCATTATCAGCAAGCTAAAACCTCCAAAGCAGGCCAGTGTTTAGGCCACATCTTCAATAGCCGCACTTCCTCCAAACACGTTCGCTTGATTGCTACAAGCTGCAAAGAACAATCCTTTTCAGTCTGATAAATGAACATGAATTTCCTTCGAGTTTCCAAGCTTCATGCTCTTCAACCTCTTCTCTTAATCAAAATTATTAATCTAAATGGATGCTGTGATTTTATTATCTTTCTGCAGTTGTGAAGAAGGAAAATTAATCGTTGCCGGGTAATCTTGGAATTTCTGAACTTGGTCAGAAATATTCCTAATTTAGAGTGGCACAAAATCTTTGATCACAGACCAAACAGTCATTTTCGTGTTTGTTTAAAGGATTAGTTTAACAGCCAAATTCTATGCATCTATCTCTTCGGAGTTTGAAATGAAACCCTGAGACAGATTTTTTATCTCCATTATTTATTAGGTACGTCGAAAGAACGCATCTACCACTGGACATTATTTATGATTTCAGAACTCTTCTTGCTCTTTGCATTACCTTTCTGTTAACTTTCTTGCGTAATCCATTTATTACAACATGAATATAATTATATATATATATATATATATATATATATTAAAAATTTGCTGTTTTATATCATTTTTTTTTTAATTCAAATTGTTGTGATTTGATTGGGACCGGCAATAATGCAGTCTGTATCTCATAATTGATTTTACAAATTCTTTTTGTTATTCTTCTCTCAAAATTTCATTCTTAATTCTCAATTTATAATATATTATTATTCGACGCTTAAAATAAAATTAAAGGTATCAATATTAAAAGTTTTAAAATTTCCAAGTAAAATAAGGGTACAATTTCGTTACCGACAACGCTGTATTATTGACGTTATCTGAGATTAGTCCTAAGAGAAAAAATGATCTAATCACAAGGTTTAAAAGTCCTGCTTTCTACAAATAGGAGGAACAAAATTGAAGTGTGAGGAGGAATTATGGAGGCTTATCAGCACTTAACTGGTGTGTGGTCATTTCCATTCATTAATTGCCTCTGAAACTTACAACTTGTCCTCCATCTCTTATACCTTTTTGTCCATTGATGAACATGCAACAGATCAGATCCAGCCAAAGAATTTTCAAATTTATCTAATTCTGAACTTCATAATTTATTTTATGTTTCTTTTCAATGGGTAAACTTCAATTTACCTCTTACTTAGAATAATAATTTTTTATCTACCCTTCAAAATATGAAAATGCTTATTTAAGAAGATTTTTTTAAAAAAATGTCAAAGTGCCGCTTATTTACTACTATCTCATTTTCTAAACGAAAATAGAAGATAAATTAAAATTTTCACACTCTTAAAATATAAATTCTGGTTGAGGATGAATTAAAATTTATCCCTTCTTCACGTAGGATATGGTTAAATTTCTCTTCATTTTTACCGTGCTGTTACATCAACTGCCAATAGTGCTAATGGTCAAATTTGTGTTTGATTCTGCTTCAGAGCCATACCCGTATCATACAACAGACTTTGGGTCATAAATTTCTTCGTAAGAAGCAAGAATTTATTGCTCAACAGAAACGAAGAGACAAACAAGGACAAAAAGTCCACCAAAATCATTTAATATAGCATCCATCGCCCCAAGAGAAGGAAGAAACAATATCCTATTTTTTGAAACATGAACTTCAAATTTGCAACACGTAAAATCTAGTGTTCAATGTTACTAGTATGACATTCAGTGATATTTTATAGGGACAGTATCGCATTTTTCAATTCATGTTTTTTATGAGGAGCTAAGTTCAAAATTTTGACTCACTTTTATTTATATTTATTTCACGTAAGGGGAGAGGCCAACAGAAGCTTAAGCTTAAGAATGCTGCAAAAATACCAGCAGAAGTGCATGCTAAGCTTAACCCACCAAATGGCCAAATGGTGGATTGTCATATACAAGTGGTAGTTAATAAGCTAATGATGGCTACCAAGTTTGAAAAAAAATCGTGCACTGATAAGGTAATAGGGGGTTATGGGGGTGACCCAACTCTCTTCCAATTGACTAGTTTTGCTTGAGCAACACCCCTAACCACCAAGAAAGAGCCGGGGCATCTTTATCCATTTGAGGGTTAAAGCTTTATGGTGAAAACAACAGAGCATGGAGGGTGAAATGATGTAAAAAGGAGACACTCCCTTCAATATAATAAATAATAAGTGTGCCCAACAAGCAAAGCTCATGGAAGAGAGGCAAACGCTTCGAGATCTAGAGAGAGAGAGAAGCAACTTTCAAAACTCATTTTGTATCTTCATCATTTAACTTCAGACTATTAAATAAGGTGAACGTAACTTCTTTCCAGCCCTGCAAGAAGGGGTTGGAGTCCCGAATGCATTAACGAGTGTACTCAACCTATTCTGATTTTAAATATCTGTAATTTAAAAAAAAAAAAAACCTAATACTATGAATAAATTGCTATATTGGTTAAAGAGAAAATAAGGAGGCAAATGGTCACATTGTTGCATGACATTGGGGGTGGGGTCGAGTCTCCACTTCAACGACACCAACCCTCAAAGCAAAGCCACGCCAGCATTCTATTGATTTACGCAACAATGCAATTGTGTTTTTATGTTTTTTGTTTTCTTAGGTATTTTTTAAAAAAAAATTATTTTTGGGGATATGTATGGAGCCGGCCCAGACAAGAAGGGCCCACATGATTAGACCTCAATGGGGCCCAAAAGGGTTAAGGAAGCACTGGCATTATTCCTTTCCTATGACAAAAGCAATGGCTCATGGCTAAAGCAAGATAGTAACCTTCCACCACCCATATAAGCATTAGCCACTGGCAAATTAGCATTACCAATTTTCAATAACAAGAAGCCAAAAGAATATATCAAAAGTGAAAATAAATACAAGAGGGGGACAAAGTGGAAGAATGTTAATCCCATCACCTAAAGTTTTGAAAAGAAAGGCAAAAAAAATATACCCATTTGACTTTGTCATAGCTCATCATATATCCTTGATTGTCCTACATTTATTTTATATATACACTGGTGAGGAAATATGTAAGATCTATGTCATGCATAGACAATCTTTTTGTGTATGATGTTTCTTTCTCCATCATGTTGGAAATATGTGCTTTGGGTGAAGATCCATGAATGTTGTGTATTAATTAAACTTGTCGTATTAAGCAACTATTGTAACAATTTAATGTTAAGTTATTTATACCTTCATCTTCGTATAACAACGTAAATGATATTAATAGGCTTTTGATTTAGTGGGAGAATATTTATTTGTGTTTGAACCCTATAAAAATAATTATAGGAGTTTAATTTCCATCCTCAATTATGATATAATTGAGTGGAGGAAGTCTTTTTTCTTACAAAATATGAATGAAATCTTACAAAATACGCGTCCTTCGAATATTAGTCAAGGTTAAAATCTGAGTTTGTTTACAAGATTGATGTAAATTAATCTCTTACAAAATATAAATAGAGTGTGCATCCCTCAAATATTAGTGACGGTTTAAAATTTGGACTGTTTCACAAGATAAATGTAAACTAGTTCCAGTTAGAGTATGATGTAATATCAACTTTAGTAGTTATAATATTTCTATTGAAAAAAACGTAAATGATACGTCATTTAAAATTTTGAATTAGATTATCAATGAGATCAAATAGTAGCATAAAATTAAAAATAGCCGCCGCATCGAGGTTGATTTATATTTTCTTATAGCATTGTATAATAGTATCTTAAATAAATAAAATCTTGATAAATTTCTAACTCTTAATATGTGTTAATAGTCAAAATTGTAAATAGAAACAAACAACCGATTTCTTTTTAATCACTTCAAACAGACAAAATTTACTCAAAACATACAGTGAAATTAAAGGGTTAGAAAAAAAAAAGGGAGCGAGAGACAAATTGGTGTTAGAAAGCTTGAAGGTTATGTTTCCATAAGAGACAATCAAAGGGAATAAGTGGATACAGGCCATGTGTCACAAAAGCAGATGATGGACTCAAAATAAAAATTAGGTACACATCAAGAATATACTCTCTCCTCCTTTCTTTTCTTGTCTATAATGTGACACAGAGAGGCGGAGAGAGAGAGAGAGAGAGAGAGAGAGAGAGGGAGAGGATTTGTGTCTGAACTGATAAATACACAATAATGCCGACAGCACCAAATATGGAGCATGAAAATGCTTCTCTCTTTCGATTCTCGAAAGTCAATTTCATTGCTTTTGTTTTCTGCAATATATATCTTTTTTATTTTTATTTTATTTTGTTGCCACATACTTTTTAACTCATTGGCATGCTTAAGAAAGAAAAGTCATTGTTCCAAGATTGTAAAAATCTGTTTCTGTTGAAAATGGATTAATATCAAGCTTTCCATTATCAAATCCAAACAAAGATTTGCTCCAATCATATGTACCTATGTACACAACATTAATAACATACCCACTTACCTACTTCCACTGCTTCAAGATCAAAAATACCAAATTAATCACATATTTGATTACTTTCGTTGCTAGGAAAAAAAAGCACTCATTGACATAACATGATAACTAATTTGTGCACTTTAATTTTTTAGTTTTGGGTAAATGAACTTTGTCTTCTATTAAAGAAGTGGTTCAGTTACTTGATTGAATTATTTTTCAAAGTGATCTTTGTTTTATTATGGCAAATGGCTCAAATGATTATGCATGATTTTGTTTTACAATATGAACCTCATTTAAAATCTTTCTTGTCAAAGAATATAGTTAATTTACTAGCTTTAGAACAATATTACATAATTGTCTGATTATTTTTGGGTTATGGCCCATTTCTTCTAGTATCTTTTTTGTATTTTAACAATACTGTACACTCTTTTTAAATCAATTGGTGAAACTTGGAGATGTAGAAGACCCTCGATCATAATATTATAATTAAAACAAAGAAAATTTGCTTATTCACACCAGTATTTTCTACGTAACTATAATTATTTTTCCTCTAGTATGGAGGTTTGAATTATTATTAAAAAATTATCCATGATTTGAAGTTTTCAAATATAACATCATATAAGTGAAAATAAACAAATATTATTTGCATATTATATAACGTATTTTTTTAAGATAAATTGGATAAAGTTGCTAAAGCAATTCTTGATAGACACTCATCTTGACAAGACATCTCTTTCTTTACTTTCTTTTCAACTTGGGGTCACATTCCTCACCTCAAATAAACTATTTTAAGAAAATCCAAGAGCTCATGCCTCCGTAAATGGACTCAATTTCACACAATCATTATAATATTTTCTTCTTCTTCTTCTTCTTCTTCTTTTTTTTTTCTTTCAATCGTATTATATAATACACAATCATTGTAGCAAAAAGATTAATTTCAACCGGGTGCGCCCCATAATAATTCTTTAATCTCTGTTACTTTCTTCTTGTTGCTTGCTTATTAATTTATGTGATTTAGCATTCTGATCGTTAAAAGGGAAAAAATTTGGTGCCCATAAATTTTCCAATGTGAGAAAAGCTTTATTTTGAGTCAAATAGATATTATTTTATCTAAACTAAACATTGAGAATAATAATAATAAGATATTTGTGCGGCTTGAGCGTTTGTGGTCGGCACGTGATGTTGCTTTTTGCGCATGCCAAAAGCAGCTGAAAGCGTCACTCGCATCTGAACCACATTGGAGTTCAAATGTTTTTTTTCCAAAGATTAAAGAATTAAATAAGATTTTTTTTTATTTGTTTTAATTCGTGATATTGTAATGTAAGATGATTCGTATTAAAGTGAGCATATGGCGTATGTATTTGGAGTGCTCGGAAGTACTTTCTTTGTAAATTTTTTTTTTATTTTTTTCTATACTTGGAGGAATTGGATTTTTTTTTTTAATAAAAACCCTCAAATGAGTCGCCCAAGCTATTGGTGGTAAATAATGACATACAGGAGAGGAATGAGCTCATGCTACCGAATTGTGCTATAATTCCAACGATTCAAAGACTCTCGTAGGTCTTTGTAATGTCAATAAGATAAAATTATGAATAAAAATAAAAAAGAACAACGCAGGCAATATTGGAATTGGGGTTAAATCAGCGTTATTATAGCATGGCTCGACTATCTTAGCTTGTTTTAGGCCATGTACGCATCCTAAAATAAATGAGTTTGAATATATGTTTAGCTTCCATGGGAAGAAGCTTCTTTCCGATTGTTTAAGTCATAAATGTAGCGTGGGGTAATTCATTAATTAATTAATTATTGAATGAAAGTAGTCTTTTTCTTTATTTAAGTATGTGTGGAGTAGACGTCCCTCGAATAATAGAGAGCTCGAATAATAGAGAGGGTTAAAAATCTGGGCAGTGCTTCATAAGAATTAATGTATAATCCTATTAATAGTTTAATTTATAAATGTCAGTTATAGTCTCATGTAACATGAGTTGTAATTTGAGCAATAGTCTCATGTAATAAAAAAAAAAGTCACAAGCTCTAGCTTTAATGCATGCATGAGTTATTAATTAAACAATAATATTATACACGTTTTGTTGAGATAGTTAATTTATATGCCAACTTACGTGATAAATGATGTGGCATTTTTTAATTGGTTTAAGTAGTAGTTGATTATTAAATCTTATCATTTCATATCCAAATAGTGACTGCATATCAATTGGTATATAAACTAAGTATTTCAACCAAGTAAGTATAGCAATATTGTGCATACACTTTACAATACTTTATTTATTTTATTTTTGTGATAGAAGTAGGTAAATTTGAAATTAATTTTAATTTTTTTAACTTTTTAAAATTCGAATAAAAGTGGTCAATCAAATAAAGTTATTCTAAAATCACTTGATGGGTTGACCAAAAAAAAAAAAAATTCACTTGCTGGATCCTTTTGGGAAATACATCACAACATTTATTATATGAGTGATGTTTTTTCCACCCTACAAAAACTCTTATAAAACTCTTTTACTAGTTTAATTATAGGAATATCCTACAAAATTTATTTTTGAAAAACTCACCATATCATCTTGTCGTTCCCTCTCTCATCTCTCTCTCCCAGCGATCTTCATCAAAATAAGGATTTTCAGAATATAAGTTTTCATTACACTCCTAGATCATATACTGTGCATACCTATTCTTTAGCTAAGTTAGCTTTAAAGAGTACTAATGAAAATGTTTGTATGACCAGATCCTCCCCTAGTTGTAGTCAAAATTATATTTACAAAATTGATTTAATGAAATCATCACTTTCCTTCTTTAAAAAAAAACTTAAATAATTTTCTTCTCTATAAGATTTTAATCCAGTCTGGATTTCCTCTCATAATATCAATTCATTTGAGTATTTTTTATATTATTAATAACTTTTTTTAAGATCATTTCACTTCATTTCTATTTCTAAGAAAATCTCATATGATCTTGATTTTCTCTCACTAAAAAAAAAAAGTTAACAGTCACCTTTTCAGCATACTTTTTAAATTTATTTCACTTTTTTTTTTGAATTGTTAAAATTAATATTTCAGTTTAGATTATTTTTCACAATCTAAATACTTTTTCTACAATTAATTAAATTATAAATGAAATCCCTATATTTAACTGCAATGAATAATGAAGAATGAAGATGGGGGTTTGCAAAGAAAATTTTTCTTTTATTAAATAATTTGAAGTTTAAAATTGTAAAAATAAAAAATACGGGGTTTTGGATGATATTTTCTTGATGGGTGTTAAAAGCTGCGCTCATATTACATTTCAGTATAAATACGCGATTAGAGCCTATATCACCGACCAGCGGCTGCGAGCGCCGCGCCGCAGAGAATTTCCTATTAATAAATAAAAATATAAAAAGCAAATTGAGGATTGAGATGGCATTTTGGCTTTTTTGTTAATTACTCTCTGCGTGTGTATATGAATAATATAGAGTAAATAAATAAAATAATTGTAATTAGTTGGTCCGGAATTAAGAAACCGCCTTGATACTATTTTTTTATTATTCAAAGAAAGCATTAAGCAAAGGACCGGTGGCCCCCTCTACTTAGGCTTCAGAATTGTCCTTGTTCCGCTAGAAGAATCTCGAGACTGCCACTCTTTTGCTTCTTTCTTTATATATTTTTTTACAACTTTTTGATGGAAGAATATTCTTTATCTTTTGGTCTAATGAAATCCCAACTCAGAAAATAGATTTATACTGTTAATAAAACTCTATTTGTACTATATGATAACATCAAAAACATAAAAAATTGTTAGTTCTGCAAAAAGCAAGATGTTGGCTGTCGTATGTTGTCACTGTAGTTCTCAGTTGATAAATTATTGGAGATATTATTATTTTATCATATAATATCTCTAATATATCCTCTACTTTATTATTAAAATTTTTTAACTATTACTTTTTCTTATTTAATATTTCAATATTTATCATTTTACGACCAAATCATTAAAATTGTCAGAATTTTTAAATAAAATTATAGTCTAAGTCTATTTTATCTCTAAATTATGTAAGTGTAATTTAAATTAAAAAATATAAAAAAAGAGATAATACTTTTATATAATACTTTTATCAATTAATTATTTTACACATCTAAAATAATTAATTGATGAAATTATAAATATTATACTTTACAAAATTTATAAAAAACTGAATATATTGCAATTCTTAAAATACCCCAACGAAATCAATAATTTATTAACGGACTCAATAATTTAGTAGTAAAATAATAAAAACTGAATTATTAAGTAAAAAAAAAGAATAATTATAAATTTTTTTTAGTGATATACAAAAAAAATTAAGTGATAAAATAATAGTATCGTTGAATTATTTGGTGTTGTTGCACCCGTAAATGGAGAATAGTTTTTTAGAATTAAAAAACATAGTTTGCTAATGGGAATATAGGACGACACTCATCGTGTAAGCATTGCGGAGAGTTTACATTTGATTTTCATTGTTCGTTTTTTAAAATCTTCTCTTCTCGTTGCATTCATTTTAATAATTGTCATAATTTCCACACAAAAATAAAAATAAATATTTTTTAGTCACTAGAAATTAGTCATTCTTTCGACTTATATTTTTCTGAGAAAACAATTACAAAATATTTTTCTTTTTCACAACTTTTTTTAAAACGTAATTTTCCATTTTGGAAGATAATATTACGTATAGAGAACTGGTGACTTTGACCTCTAAAAACGTACTCTGTGTCTATGATATCATGTCAGATAGCCGATGAGCTGATCTGATCTGATCTGATCTGATGGCCCTCTCCCGCTCATCATCCGATGATCATGATCATGACTCGTCTTTGTATTAATTGGGCTAAGATGTCATTTCGCATCAACCATAGGGACAAGGTCGTAAATGCGCCAAAAAAGATTATAAAGAAACCCAACCCTCTGCTAAGTAAGTTTGTCGGAATGCGTGCAATTGCAATTGCATTTGCAAATCAAAAAATACTCTCTCTCTTTTATTCCCTCACCCCATTACTGTTTCAAGCTCACAGCACTCCCTCACCCTCTCTCTGAGAAAAACAAAAGAAGCAAAATAAACAAACACCTTCAAAATCTTTTTCATTTTTCGTCACTCACTCATGCTTAGGGTTTTTTCATTTTCATTTTCTTTTACAATTCATTAATCAGCTTCTTTGCTGTAATGTCACAGCCCAGTACTGCTCTCTTTCTTGTGAGAGAGCTTCAAGATCAAAATGGGTTCTGTGATTTTGAGCTCTTTCAGCTGAAAAGCTAGGATTTTTTCTCTGTCTTTTTTGAAGGGTTTGGTCTAATTTGAAGCAATAAAATTGACAGTTATAAGGAAAAAACGAGTTCTTTAGTGTTCAAAGCTTGATCATCAACCAATAACTGCAAGGGTTTCATTAAAATACTGACTTTTTGTTTGTTGCTGTTGATTATAAGCTCTCTTCAAGAACCCATCATCATTCATTTGGCTTATTTGGCTTTGAGTGTCTTTACACTTAAGACCGAAGAATCTTCTTTTAAGCCTCACCAGTTTTGTAACTCTCTGTCTCTCTGTCTCTATCTCTCTCCTTCTCTCTCTTAACAAATCGCAAACGACGGACTTCACTAAGAAAACAAGAATATTTACGCTACCTAAACCCAAAACAAGCAGCACCTAGTTTGCTTCTTTTCAAGACTCAATTCTAGCTCACAGACAGACCCATCTGGTTAAATCTTTTGCGGGGTTGTTGTTGGATTTGCCAAAAAAAAAATGTCTATGGTGATTCAGCAGCAGCAGCAGCAGCAAAGAGAGAGCAGTAGTGGGAGTATCAACAAGCACCAGCTTGATAATGGGAAGTATGTTCGTTACACGGCTGAGCAAGTGGAAGCTCTCGAGAGAGTCTATGCGGAGTGCCCCAAGCCCAGTTCTTTGCGTAGGCAACAGCTGATCCGTGAGTGCCCCATTCTTTCCAACATAGAGCCTAAACAGATCAAAGTTTGGTTTCAAAATCGAAGGTAATTTTTTTAATTTTTCTTAGCTTTCAATTTTGTTTTTCTTGCACTTGATTGAGATTTGTATCATATGAATTGCGTTAGAAGTGCATCATTGGCTGAGATTTTGTTACCAAAATCGTGCATGTGGGAAAAAGATTGGATTTTTTGAATTGGGATTTGAATAAATTTTAGCTGTTGTTTTGATTAGTATGTGAAAAGATTTATTCTCGGTTTGGTTTGTTTTGGGTTCAAAGGTTTGTACTTGGTTGTGCAGGTGTCGAGAGAAGCAGAGGAAAGAGGCTTCAAGACTCCAGACCGTGAATAGGAAATTAACAGCTATGAATAAACTGTTGATGGAGGAGAATGATCGGCTGCAGAAACAGGTGTCGCAGTTGGTGTGTGAAAATGGGTATATGAAGCAGCAATTGCGAACAGTGAGTGTATGCTCTTCTCTCTCTAATCTAATGTTTACTTGTTTTCCTGGTGTGCAAAAGACAGAATATCCTTCCACTTAATTGCAATTGGGTTGATTTTTTGGTGTTTGTTGCCTAAGCATCTACATTTTATATTTGGTTCTGGAAGATTATTGATCACACTGGAAGATCAGTGTTCAAAGCAAGTATTTCAGATGTATGCATAATCTTCGGGATTACTTCACTTAATTTTCCTTGCACAGTTCTTTTCAACCAAGTTAACAACCCCTTTGCTTTTTGCTTTTGATTGTTTTTCCTTGTTTTTCTCTTTGTTTTTTTATTCAAATTATTTTTACTGTTCCACATTTGACATTTCAAGAATATTCATAGCTCATTGCAGTTTTTCAGGCTACCGACTTAATGTTGTTATTTGCCCTGCTAATGAATTAAGTGGTTAAGTGGTTCCTTTTTTTCTTTTGTTAGTTTTTGATCTGACCTCTATTTCTTAATTGATATTTTTGCAGGCACCTGCGACTACTGATGCGAGCTGTGACTCTGTGGTGACCACTCCTCAGCATTCACTGAGAGATGCCAATAACCCTGCTGGGTAATCTTAGTAGCTGTGCCCACGAAATATCTAATCTTCCTCTCTAACTTGAACTTACTTTTTTTTCCCTTGCTTTTTGTAGACTCCTTTCTATTGCAGAGGAGACCTTGGCAGAGTTCCTTTCAAAGGCTACAGGAACTGCTGTCGATTGGGTCCAGATGCCTGGGATGAAGGTTCTTTACATGAACATAAATGATTTATGTGTTTCTGTAATTTGCTAGATTTTGGTCATGTAGAACATATCTCTCTTTGCACATATCTCTCTTTGCAAATCAGAAGCAAGTCTGAGCTGTTTATATAATGCCTTGTCAGCCTGGTCCGGATTCGGTTGGGATCTTTGCCATTTCACAAAGTTGCAGTGGAGTGGCAGCTCGAGCTTGCGGTCTCGTAAGTTTAGAACCTACTAAGGTAAGAATACATATGACAATGAAGATGGTGAAGTGTTGTAATCATTTCTTGTATTTTATGAGGCAATGTAATTGAGCTATTTTACAAAAATTTTAACAGATTGCAGAGATCCTTAAAGATCGTCCATCTTGGTTTCGGGATTGCCGGAGCCTTGAAGTTTTCACAATGTTTCCTGCTGGGAATGCTGGAACAATTGAACTTTTGTACACACAGGTGAATGAGAATGGTCAAAGTGTTCATATCTTCTGTTATTTTTTTGGGTATTTATCTTCCCTTTGAAAGTAATATTGATAATCAAAAGTGCTGCAGGCATATGCTCCAACTACTCTTGCTCCCGCACGGGATTTCTGGACTCTAAGATACACTACAACTCTGGACAATGGGAGTCTTGTGGTATGCATTTTGCTGGAATCATATCTTTTCCTATTGTTGTGTGTTACCAGAATATTTGACATTGTTGATCAGCACCCTTGATGTGGCATTTTGTACATGGGCTTGTTTGGACCATCTCTTGGTGGGTTCTCTGCTTATTTAATTATAGTGTCATCTTCTTCAGCTATGACCTGACCCAACGGTTTAAGCTAGGTAGTGCCCAACAATGGAATCGAAGATCTATCATGTCTCCTTAAGTGCCAAGCACACGGATCACAAAAACAAAAATGCAATCGAACATAAGAGTAACACTAATATGACCACTAACTATAATTTCATTTGTATGTCATGGTGTTTGATTCACTTAGTTAAATTGGCTTTGATGTCATGCTAATCTCGTACTGTTTATGCTTTTTGCATGCCTTTTGGCCATCCTGTTGTCGTGACTATGATAATTCAGATTGTTTGGTTTTGCAAATTATACAATCTTATTTATATTTGCTAAACATCATGTGATTCATTATAGTTCTAAATGGTGGAGATCTAATGAGAAGTGCTAATTGTATCTAATGAGAAGTGCTAATTGTATCATCTAATGAGAAGTGCTAATTGTATCTTTCTGTTGTCAACTTGACAAGGTCTGTGAGAGGTCTCTTTCTGGTTCTGGTGCTGGACCAAATCCAGCTTCAGCTGCTCAGTTTGTGAGAGCTGAAATGCTCCCTAGTGGTTGTCTGATTCGCCCTTGTGATGGTGGAGGGTCAATTATCCATATTGTCGACCACCTTAATCTTGAGGTTAGCCTTGGCTAATGTTTGAACATTTGTTTAAATCACACTGTTTGTCGGTTGGCATTCAAGTTATTTTTTTTTCAGGCGTGGAGTGTGCCAGAGGTGCTGCGGCCACTTTATGAATCATCAAAAGTAGTGGCTCAGAGAATGACTATTGCGGTGAGTGGATTTACTCTGTTTCTGAGAAAGAGGGCATGCTAGATGGATTAACATTCTTTAAGCAATTTCCTGTGTTACAAGTGGCTATTACCTTATATTGGTTGAAGTTGTCTTTTGAGTATGTGGTTGGTTTCTGCTATGGCCATTCCTGATTGAATAGTTTTTTCGAAGGCACTGCGTTATGTCAGGCAAATTGCTCAGGAGACAAGTGGGGAGGTAGTATATGGACTGGGCAGGCAGCCAGCTGTTCTCAGAACTTTTAGCCAAAGACTAAGCAGGTACGGTATGGTCAGCGTAGTTTTTGTTATGGTTGTAGTTGTACAACATCCATTTTTGTACTTGTCATGTATATCTACTGTGTGAAGCTTTAGAATTTAGCACTTTATTGGAATATCTTTTATGTCTTTTTTTCCCGCCCCTGTAGAGGCTTCAATGATGCTGTCAATGGGTTTAATGATGATGGTTGGTCGTTGGTGACCTGTGATGGTGCGGAAGACGTGATAATTGCAGTTAATTCAACCAAGAGTTTGAGTTCTGCCTCTAATCCCACTAATTCCCTTGCATTCCTGGGAGGTATTCTCTGCGCAAAGGCCTCGATGCTTCTCCAAGTAAGTTTTAAATCTTCATTTACAAGTTCAATACGATCTAATTCTTATTTTTGACCTTTTGTTATAGTGCATTCTTATTCTGTACTTCGTGAACATTTCAGCATGATTGAAATGTTATATTGCCTGAAAATTTTAATGTAGGTGGAATTCCCTTGACTTAATTTTTTAATGCATTGGATCAACTCAATCCAATGATAGATGGATGTGGACTTAAATGCTAATTTTTTACTTTAACTCCACACCATTGGATTGGCTAGTTCCAATGGATGGAAAATTAAGTTATCTTTTTAAGTAAAAAATTGAAGTTAAGGGAAGGAGATATAGGCTTAGAAATTTACCTGAGCATTCTATAATTTTTTCACCTTCCTGCTAGTGGATGATTAACATTGAAAATAATATGTTTATGTATTAGTTAATGGAAAATATATTCTGTTTTATGTTCATGCTGATGTGCTGAATGGAACACATGATTCTACAGTCACATTCGTATATTTAATGAACTGTTAATTGTGAATCTGGTTTCCCTCAGGCTTGTTTGTTCAAGATAATGTTCTTTGCTATCATGTCTTAGGCTGTAAAAATGACAGAAGTGTGTGTATTTCCTTTCTCCTGCCAGAATGTTCCTCCTGCATTGCTTGTCCGCTTCCTGCGGGAGCATCGCTCTGAGTGGGCTGATTTCAATGTTGATGCCTATTCTGCCGCGTCATTGAAAGCTGGTTCCTATGCTTATCCAGGAATGAGGCCTACGAGGTTTACTGGGAGCCAAATAATCATGCCACTTGGCCACACAATTGAGCATGAAGAGGTCTGTTATCGAACAGCCTTCTGCCCTTCCTTCTTAAGGATCATAATAACAAGGAGAATTAGATAGTTGTATGCTGTTCATATCAAATGTGTGCTTTACAGTATAATTATTCTTAGCTGTTCTACACTAATAATTTATATTTCTGATTTTTTCAGTTGCTTGAAGTTATTCGACTGGAGGGGCATTCTCTTGCACAAGAAGACGCTTTTGTATCAAGGGACATTCATCTACTTCAGGTGATTTTTGTCTCTTGTTATATAATTTTTTCTGTCAAATTCTCAGTGTGTGTATGTATAATTTTCAGTTAAAAGGGCCCTAATTTCGTTTACTATTCTGTAATTGCTTTTTATTTTGGTCAGATATGCAGCGGGGTTGATGAAAATGCTGTGGGAGCATGTTCTGAACTTGTCTTTGCTCCTATTGATGAGATGTTTCCAGATGATGGTCCATTGTTGCCCTCTGGTTTCCGAATTATCCCGTTGGATTCAAAAACAGTTGGGTTTAAATTCACTTCACTTGAACCTTTCATATCTTTTTGCAGTATTGGTGCTTGTGTTAATAAATAGTGAGCTTCACATATTCCTGAAGAATGAAAAATATCTGCTGTAGTTGAAACTTTTGACTTCCCTTGTTTAGCTAAGTGGAATTTATTTTGTTAAAATTGCTAATGTGCATTTACATCAGTTTGAGGAGTTGTGGCAGAAAGAGTTTTGCTCATTTGACTCAAACATTAGCTTAATATTTGAAACTAGTTAACATGTGGGTACAAAATTTGTAGTTGTAGACTATCTTGCTTGATTTCATACTATTGTCATCTAGCTCAACTTGTTAATGCTGTGTTATACAGCCTGATGCGACGGATACATTGACCTCACATAGAACCCTAGATCTGACATCCAGTCTCGAAGTTGGCCCAGCAACAAACCCTGCTGCAGGAGATTCTTCATCATGCCATCACACACGATCAGTATTGACTATTGCTTTCCAGTTCCCTTTTGAGAGCAATCTACAAGATAATGTAGCAACCATGGCACGTCAGTATGTCCGTAGTGTAATTTCATCTGTTCAGAGGGTGGCCATGGCCATATGTCCATCAGGTTTGAGCCCAACTTTGGGACCAAAGCTTTCGCCAGGCTCTCCAGAAGCGCTTACACTAGCTCACTGGATCTGCCAGAGCTATAGGCAAGTTCTGAATAATTTTTTCTGCACTTTTTCATGTTAAATATTCAATGAATAGATGCATGTAGTTGACTTCCATAGCCTCTGGACAATGTCAATTTCAGTCGCAAAAAAGAGTTGACAATGTAATAATGAGTTCATAATCTTGATTAAACATGGTCGAGCTATGTTCTGTAACGCATAACAAGATACTTTCAAGTGATATATCTTCCAAGAGTTCTTACTGATTAGTTTTCAAGTGAACTATTTCCTATCAAATTCAAACTGATAAGCTGTCAGTTGAACCGTGTTCTTGTTGATTTAATGAACCAGCTTGATTAGCATTTTTGTGCGAGTCGCTAATATTTCCTTTTTCATCTTCTGCAGTTATCATTTTGGGGCAGAATTGTTGAGATCTGATTCTGTTGGTGGTGACTCAGTGTTGAAAAATCTTTGGCAGCATTCAGATGCTATATTGTGTTGTTCATTAAAGGTACATTTACAATTTCATGAAGGATAATGATATATTATATCATATATTAAAAATGTTTCTGAAAATTCTCCTCTAATATTCAGATACCATTGACAGTCTGATACCAATAGGTGTGCTTATATATTTTTCGTAATGCATCTTTGTTGATGCTGCAGTCGATGCCAGTTTTCATCTTTGCAAACCAAGCTGGCCTTGACATGCTGGAGACGACTCTAGTGGCTCTACAAGATATCACACTGGATAAGATCTTTGATGATTCTGGGCGCAAGGCATTGTGTGCTGATTTTGCCAAGTTGATGCAACAGGTAACTCATATATTACTAGTGTGTATTATTAAAGAAAGGAAAACTATGAAAAGAGGTGAACGTTGATGGTGAATTTCAAGAAGCTGAAATTTCTGACATTTTTATCAGGGATTTACTTACTTGCCGGCTGGCATCTGTATGTCGACAATGGGGCGCCACGTCTCATATGAACAAGCCATTGCATGGAAAGTTCTTGCTCCTGAAGATAACACTGTCCACTGTCTTGCTTTCTCTTTCATAAACTGGTCTTTTGTGTGAACATTTTAATTTGTTTACCCAACTCATTTTCCGGCCAGTATAAATATGAAAATGCAAAAAAGTTAAGAAAAAAAATTTTGTGCTATTTAAATCCCAGCCTAAGGTTTGCATTATATTAATTTAATTGAATCGTTGTTTAGTTCGTCCATACTTTCTTTTTGTAGCTTTTTCTTTTTCCACTTTTGAAAATTGAAACTGGTACTTCACTTTGTAATCACTTCCAGACAAGCTCTGGAGTCACGGGCTCATAATTATCTTGCTTCTTTGCAAAAACCCACTTTTCGTATGTACGAAGCAAATGTGTCAAAAGTACTTAGTATTTAAGTGTGGCCACGGTAACCTGCTCATGGTCGACGACCTTTTTATGGTACGTGTGATTTTGAAATTAACGGGCGGAGGCCCTTGAAATTGGGCATTGTTAACGGTTACATCACTGTTGCGGTGGTTACGTCCTCTGGGATTGTTGCCTTGTCGTTTGATCGGTGATTTTTTGTTTTTTTGACCTGAGTTAAGTTCTTAAAGCATTAAAATTCGAGCCAGCTTGTTTTAATGGGTAATTAATTGGTTACCAGTGCTTTATTTTTTTTTTGGCCTTTTGCGTCCGGGGTTTTGAATTTTGATGAGATGCATTGTTCGGTGTGCATTTGAGCAGCCGTCTTTGATGGTTGTAGCTGCGTGCATTTTCTATTGAGACTGAACAATGTTGATTAATTTGTTTACAACGTGGATTTTGCATTCTTTTACCATTCAAAGCTGAGGTACTCTATTTTTCAGTTTTTAAGTTTTTTAGGCTTTTCATCAAGCAATAACGATACGAGTTTGAAGGAAAAAGTGATATTCTTGGTTGGCTTCATTTAACAGTCACGAGGTTTCTTAACTGGTAAGCATTTTCGAAGGTGTTGAGTAATATTGAGCTTTTGAAACTGGTCATTAAGCATATTTAGAGGTGATGGGAAATGATGATAAGGATTTTTTTATGATCTAAATTTAGTTTGAGTAAAATTTATGTGGGTGATTGTTGGTAAATAATAAAAAAATAAAAAGCAGTTAAATTTTAATTGTATACTAATATTAAAAGGCACGTGATATAAATATTTAAAAGTTCAACAAAGATTAGAAGAGGATTATAATTCTAATTTCTACGCTATAATTTATCAATTCATTCATGTATAACAATGAACGTATAAGCATAGATGTTATATCGGAAATGAACACCTTTTCTTAGCCTAATCAACCTTATAACAAGTCTATCTTAATGAATTCAGCATTAATGCGGCTTAATACATCTCTAGAGTATGGATGTATATGTTTCTATGTATGTATGTATGTGTGTTATATATATATATAATTCTTTTGCCTAATGAATCAATGAACATCTCAACCTTGCTAATAGAAGCAAGTATAGCTTAATGCCTCTCTATTAGCAAGTTTGGCATGTGCATTCATTCTTTTCGGCTGACAAAAGAAAATAATTTTTATTGTTGTACTCTTGTATAGTAAGACCGATGTTACATGAAAGTATTAGTTAAAGTGAAAACACAAAAATAAAAATAAAAAATGGAAGAGAAACGATATTTGGACATCAAGTGAATAAAATGGAAATGTCATTTTATAAAGAAAATTATGTGTGTTTTACAAATAGAGATCTTCTTTTTATCTCCATCTGTCATTGTGGTGACTGGTGACGAAACATCATATTCCTTAATAAAAACAAGTAACATCAACCATGCCCATATGACAATTACAATAATGCTACATTAGTTTCTAGACTTAGAGTTTGTATAAACAAGAATATAATAATACAGGTTGAGCTATGAAAATAATATTAGAGAATCAAAGAATATTATTTAGAGAATGCCCTAATGGAGTTTCTCAAATTTCTTAGTTTGTTTTGCTTCTTCAAGGGAGGATCTCATTTTACTCTCATGTAAAGTACTCAGTTGAGATGACAATCGTCTGAAAAATCTTTTTTCTTACAAGAGAAGAAAATATAATTGAGATTCCATCAATTGTGTTCGCCATATCTCAAATTAAACTCTATTTTCTTAGTTGCTTCTTCCCTGTAAGTGTAACTATCCATTCCATTTCCGTAAGAGATTTTATAGACACTCCGCTGTATTCTAAAAGAATTTCCGTCTAAGGAAAGAAAATGTGTCAAAGAAATTTCGTTGCACTTTAAAATGCTTCAAGTCTTCTTCAGGTAACCAGATTGATTATTTAAGCGATGAGACGAAGAAATTCAAGAGTCAGATAAAGGCCTTGTCCACTGATCACTTGGTAACACAAGAACAAAGCAGAGACGACTATTTTCAATATTGATGATGTTGTTGGTAGCATTGCCAAGGAGATGGCAAAGAATTTTCGGTCCTGGTTTTGAAGAAGGAACGAATATTGTTGGTCTTGAAGAACCAATAAAAGAGCTGGTATCTCTTCTAAATTCTAATCCCGAAGCACAATCACAATCATTCTATTCATCAAGTCATTGCAATTGTTGGTGAACGAGGCTCCTGAAAAACAACTCTGGCGGGAAGTGTATCCGATAGAGGTGATTTGAAGCAGCATTTTGCAAAGCGAGCCTGGGTTCGTATTCGTAGCGAGGCCAAATTTAGTGATGTTCTGATTGACATTTCACAACAGATGGAGGATGAGACGTTGGTGGAAGCATCAGCTTCGGTAGGAGAATTGGCGTCAAGTCTCACCACACTACTAGCAAAGATGAAAGATCAGTCATCTTATCGTAGCGGAAGATGTCAAAACACGGCAAGTTTGGTAAGTTCTCCTAGATGCTCAGCTATCCTTTTACTCATCCGAGGATATATGTCAAAAATAATTTTAACTACAAGCAATGCAAATAATATACAACCCGGAGGCTGAGGCTGCTGCTTCAACTCTATATGTACGCCGACTCAACGAAGAGGAGAGCTGGAAACCTAGGTGCCAAGAGTGGTTGAATCTGATGATGTCGTAAATAATTTAACACTCAAGGAGCGAATCCTGAAAATATGAGGCGGTTTACCTTTAGGAATAGTCTTGCTTGGAGGGTTTGCTATCTACCGAAGTTGCAAACTACCAAGAGGGATTGACCGTGTAGATGATAACAGCGGGAGCGGGATAGGGATAAATCTTTTAGCTTTGAGGTGTCAAGAGCTAAAGCCATTTTTTCTCTACGTGGGGCTTCTTCCTAGATGTTCGAGATCCCTGTGAGGATATTAATATCATCTATGGTGCGCAGAGGGATTTGTGGCACCCATTGACATTGATCTTTCTGAAATTTACTTTGAAGAATTAGTCATCAGAAACCTGATCCAAATAACAAAACGGAGGCCAGATGGAACCCCAAAAATGTGTCATATGCCTCTTGTTGTTGAAGGTTAAATAAACCTTCAATAATCCGGATATATTTTGATCAAAATATCAAACAAGAAATTATATCTGTTCGTGCTACTAGATTATGCTTCTCTTACAAGTTAGCATGCACTAGTAACGTAGAAGAAATAAACGACGCCAAGATAAAATGGTATGCGTTTGTAGGTACATGCTCCAGTCTTATGACAGAGTGCTGCTATAAGAGTCTAATATGATCTTTTTATTTGTGCTTTATGTACATTCATACCAGACCGTAATATTATATTTCTGAACACTAAATCTAGAAGAAGATTCATATTTGTTAATAAAATTAGGTTACTTGCAAATCAGCTTAGCTTTGTTGGTATGAGTTAAACAATTATTCGTCACGATCCTTAGGTATTTGAAATTTGAAGAAAATATATCTTATCAACATTCATTTAATTACTTTCTTAACATCACCTCAAAATGACAGAAAATAATTGAAGACTGAAGGTAATCTTCTCTCAAGATGAGTTTTATCTAAACTATCATGCGAAATTAAGTACATGTAAAGATAAGGTTATGATGAATAGATCCATCATTCACATTAACCATAACTTTTTGTTATGCATAAAATGTAAAATCTAATGTTATCATAATTATTTCCTTTTTATTAAGCTAGCACACTAAGTTATCTATAGCTTCATGAAGATCGTTTTCAGGTCATGACCTTTATAAATTAAATCATCTCTAATTTCTTCGTATTATGATCTCAATGTGACCTTCAAGCAAACCAAAAATATTCAAGATTGTTTTTCTCATTTTTATATATTAATCAGAGCGTTAAATTTTGTTCGGTGTGCATTTAAGCAGAATTAAAAGCTTCTTCAATATATTGAAGTTCCTACGATTTGGATTCGACATTATTGCGCTATTTAAAGCTGAAATAATACCTAGTTTTTAAATTTTCCTTTCCATCAAGCAATATCTTTTGAGTTGAAGGGGGAAAAAAAAGTGTCGCTGTTTATCACCCATTGCTCTTATCGTTTGCCTCTGATAAGCATATTTAAAGATGATTGAATAATTTTACACTTTTGAAGTAATCCTACAATAGATTTTATGGTATTGTATTTATGGATATATATACAAACCAACTTGGTTTTTGTTCACTTGTGTTTCCTAATTAATTAATCGTGAGCCTAGTTATTTCTGGTTTTGTTATCTAGAAGTGTTTGGTTAAACCAAATTTGCGATATTACTTGTATATAAATAAGCCCTTTTCCCCCCCTAATTAACCAAATTACGAATCAATTTAAGGAGATCAGGATTAACCCCGCTAAATACATCTCTAGAATAATGGCGAAGCTAGAAATTATGGAAACTGTTTATTTTATTTTATTTTTTGAAATTTTTCAGCCAAAAGGATAAGTGTGCATTCCAAACTTACTAGTGGAAGCAAGTATAGCCTAAATAATTAAGATGCTGGAATGTTAATTAAGTAAGAATGTTAAATTACTAACTAAGATGCTTTTCTCTCTCTAGCGTTACTCAAAAGTTAATCAAAGAATGTTAGCTACTAATTAAGTTGTTAGTTGTCGGGCATATCTCATGAAGTTATGCTATACTTTCTCCTATATTAGCAAGTTTGGAATGCGCATTCATCTTTTCTGCTAAAAAATAAAAATATCTTTTTTTTTTAGGTTGTTCGCACTTTTCTATGGCTAAATTGATATGACATGAAAATATTGATTGAGTGAAAAGATAAAAATAAATAAGAGATGAGATCGTCAATCTCCTCATATTGAAATTAATGTATATTACTCACCCATCTAGAATCGTCTCCCCTTAACAGCATAGTTTTAAAATATTTTTTTTTTATTTTGAAATATACTTTTGTTCATATTTATTATTGTAAGTGTCAAAAGATATAACCACTTCTCTCGTACACATGTCTAACAAACATTATAAATATGCATAACAGATATGGCTTATAGTGATTCCGGAGTAGAGATCAATAATCATATGATAACTTGTACAAAAAGCCTAGGGATAATCAATGGTCAAACCCTAAAATATCATCAATAAGCAACGCGTGATTACTAAATAAAACATGAGTAGAAAATTTAAATACAGACAAATATCGGATTTGACAATATAAAATCAAACAAATAAAATAGATGGCAAAAATTTAAATCCACATTGGGATCACCAGCCATCTCTGCATTTCTCGGATTATTAAGAAATGATCTTTTGGCTAATTCTCATTAAAGTCGAGAAATTCAGAATCCATATCCATAAATTCTTTAAACACAAATGCTGACAATAGCATCAAGAATGCCTTTTGCAGGTACATGCTTGAATCGGCATTTGTGAAGATTCTCAAGAACAAAGGAGTGATATTCAAGCTTGCTGATTGGACAGGTATAATTTATTACTTGATTCTTCTTTAATTACATAAGTTTGAATCATTGAAGGTTTTTTGAACGACAATTATAAATCAAATAAATCATATAAATGAAAATTAAAATAAAAGAATTTAAGTTCTAAAAATAAAAAATATATATTTTGGTGTGAATAATAAATTGATAATAAGATATTTTTGTTGTATTTTTTGTTATTATTAAATATTTTTCTTATAATAAATATATATTTTATATTCTCAAAATAAATTATCAAGCAAATGATATATTTATCCCTCTTTTTTCTTTAAAATTTTGATGCCATGAGAATTTTTGGATATTATGAAAATACTAAACGGTAAGTATATATTAATTTCGCTAGGAAAAACTAACAATTTTCTAAATAAATATATTTAGTGAACGTAAATTGATATTTGGACACCACGGCCCATGAGCATAGAGGGGCTGAATTACCGAAACAACCTTACCTATCATTTTACAACGAAGATTCTATGTGTTTTAGTAATGAGGATGTTATTTGTGTTCCCATTTGTCATTGTAGTGATTGTCTTATCATTTCTTTGAGAGAGATTATCAGTTTTTCTCAACTGAACTTATCTCCCTATTTTTTTCCTAATATCCAAAAATTTTTTTGGCACAAAACAAAAAATTTAAGGGAAAAAAGGAGTAAATTGGTTATTTCCTTGATGTTTTAGCTTGGAAATATAAAATAACAGTTATTATAAGAAAAAAAGTTTAAAAATAATAAAAAATACAATAAAAATGTCTTATTATTAACTTTAATTCACACTGAAACTTATATTTCCTATTTTTAGTATTTAAATATTTTTATTTTTATTTCAATTTATATAATTCATTTAATTTATAATCAACATAAATAAAATTTTATTTGAGAATAAGGATAATATTGTAAAATTATAGTGCTAGGGGTTTATTGGGTAACAATAATGAAATAAATAGTATATATTGATTTAATTAGGACCGAACTTACAATCTCCATTTCTTTTAACGAAAATAAATACATTGGCCATGCCCATATGACAATCATACAATGATGCACATCGTGTCTGATATTGTATTATTATTATTGTTTACGTATTTGATACCGTTATTTTTTTTCCCATATGCATAAGTATATGCTAATTATTATTTGTTTTTGCTCTTAAAAGACGGACACCGTAAGTTGTGGGAAAACAAATATTTACCTTGTTGTTAATTGAATTTAAGTAAGGCAAAATAAAGTATAAGATTATCCATATGCTCTTGGTAAAAAAAAAAATGTCCGATTGGTATCAGTTTGTTGAATTTGGATCCAAGATGGGCTAGCTTTTTATAGTGCTAGTTTGAAATTGCGAAGGCTGATGAAATAAACTGTTTGTACTGTGCAGATAAAATAAACTACTGACTAAAAAAATAACTTTGTGTTTGGTAAATTATATTGTTGCAATTGTTATGAATTTGAAAAGTTGAGTATATGTGTTTGTTAAATTTTATTACAATAGTGCTATTTTATTATATAATGATTAAAATTGACATAGGTTTAAATTGCCTTTTATTTTTAGAGTATATTTATTACGAAAGTGCTATTTTATTATATAATTCACAAAAACTTTATATTTGCGAACATGACATAAAGTGCAAATCAATGGGCAATAACATATTAATGCTCAAAATTTTAAATGTATATCATTCTCATAAAAACATGGATATGGAAAAAAATATAGATATATACAAATTGAACTTTAAAGGCCATAGCTACGAAATTGCAATATGTTCATTAAAACTTTGATATTGGAGGGAACATACGTAGTTATGGTAGTAATTAGATTATGACGGTAATATGATATTTAATAATTTATATATTATGGTTTATGGATAAGTAAGATATAATTGTCTTTTTCTTAAAATAGTAATGTTTTAATAAGAACTTTAAAAAAAAATGGTAGCTACTAGCTTATTTAATAAGCTGCTTATTAAAAGCAATCCCTCTCTTGCTTTTAAAAGCTGCTGTCAAAATGAAAAAAAAAATGATGAAATAAGGTGTTTTTACAAAATTTATCAAATATTATTTTTGACAAAAATTATAAAATAATTTTTGACAAATTATTTGATTTCAACCAAAATCCCAAACGAGGCCATAGTTAAAATTTAATTATATATTATTTTTATATAATAACTACCAAACACAATATTATAAAACATCAAAAAGATCATCACAAATTTCACTTAGCACTGGATCCAAAACTCATTCACATGAATTTTGATGAATTTTTAATTCTTTTTTAGAATAAAAAATGATCATAAAAATGTTAAGATTACCAAGAGTACTTGAAGCTACCTCGAGTTTAAAAGAAACAAAAACGAAAATTTCTTTTTTCAAAAAACAAAAGAAAATGTTGTTGTAAATAAAAGGAATCTAAGAAATTTGATTTGTGAGGGATTGAACCAAACGGTGAATCTGCTATTTAAATAATATCTAAGAGCCTAAAGATGACTTGCAAAACTAAAAATCCTGAAAAAACCCATCGACGCCATTCTCGAAATTTGTAAATTATTCTCTGATTCTCTGATATTATTTTCTTAGCTCGATATCATAATACAAACAATCACATTTTACTCATGCTAAGTACAGTATTTTCCAATTCAAAGGGGAAAAAAAAAGGCAAAGTATTTTTATTTGAGTTGATGATCATCCAACATCTTTTACCTTGTCCTGTGAACAAATACACATACATGAGATAAGGTTACACCCTTGACTTATGATAGAGAGAAGTAAATCTGTATTGCTTAGTCTCTGTAACTGTTAACTATCCATTTCCATGGGCACTAAAACATTTGTTTCCCTTTTGAATAATCGGTTAGTAAATCTGCTCCGTCGGGAGTCAACATCAAGGGATCGCAGGTTTAAAGAAAAAGTCCAGGAAGCTCTTAGAAATCTCCAATCGTTGCAAGAATCTCTGAAAGACGATGTAGGCTTAGCATCTGGCGGCCTCCTGCAACTGCAAGCAGTTTACTCAGCAGAGGATGTTACAGACACTCTGCTTACCCTGAAAGAATTTATGGAAATCAATACGAGAGACAATTATGTTTTCGAGAAATTCCCGTGGCGGCGGTCTTCTTCGAGTAGGCAGATTCAATTAAGCGGTGAGATGAAGAAATTGAAGAATCAGATCAAGGCCTTGTCTTCCGATGATCACCTCCAGTTAATAAACAAGAAAGAAGCAGCAGAGACGACTATTTTGAATATTGATGATGTTATTGGTGGCATTGCCTACATGAGCTTCCGTAATCATCAGAAGCCCTGGGCTTGGCAAAGAATTTCCGGCTTTTGTTTCGAGCAGGAAATAAACCTTGTTGGTCTTGAGGAACAAATAAACAAGCTGGCATCTCAACTAATCCCGGAACACAATAATAAAGCATTGCAATTGTTGGTGAAGCAGGCTCCGGAAAAACAACTCTAGCGAGAGTGTGTACGATAGAGCTGATGTGAAGCGGCATTTTGCAAAACGTGCCTGGGTTCGTGTTCGTAGTGACGCCAAAGTTAGAGATGTTCTGACTGACATTTGACAACAGATTAATGATGAGATGTTGGTGGAAGCATCAAGTCCGGAAGGAGAATTGGCTTCCAATCTTGCCACACTAGTAAAAGAGACCCGCTATCTCATTGTTGTGGAAGATGTGGAGACACCGCAAGTTTGACAAGTTCTGCGAGATGCTCTGTATTATTCCTCATCGATATCCAAGGATGGCAAAATAATTTTAACCACTAGCAATGAAAATTATATACCACTGGAGGCAAAGGCCGCTGGTTCAACTCTTCACGTTCGCCGATTAAATGAAGAGGAGAGCTGGGAACTATTGCTAAAAAGGGTGCCATTACCAAGAGCAGCTGAATCTGATGGTGTCTTGAACAATTCGGCGTTGGTCACACTCAAGGAGCGAATCCTGAAAATGTGCGGTGGTTTACCTATACGAATAGTCTTACTTGGAGGTTTGTTATCTGCTATCAAAGGTGCCAACTACCGAGAGTGGTCAAGAGTGATTGAGCGTGCAGGTGTAGATAAAAGCGACGGCAGGGTAACTAGTCTTTTAGCTTTAAGCTATCAAGAGCTACCTTCAGAGTTGAATCCATTTTTCCTCTACATGGAGCTTTTTCCTAGAGCATCTGAGATCCCTGTGAGGCGGTTGATTCATCCATGGTGTGCTGAGGGGTTTGTGGCACCCATTGGCACTGATCTGGCTGAAACCTACATTGAAGAATTAATCATTAGAAACCTCATTCAAGTAACAAAATGGAGGTTAGATGGAACGCCGAAAATGTGTCGTATGCCTAGTATTCTATATGACGGCTTCTCTCCAGAGGCAGCAAAAGCAGGATTTTTTCACCATCAATCAGAGTCATCATCCGCAGAACAACAACAATCGCAGTTTGCTGTTCGTCGCCTGGCAACCAATTTGGGAGGCAGCACCAGGTTTATTCCGTCTGAATGGAGATGGAGCTGGCACCTGCGTAGTTATGTAGCTTTCGACACCCGGGTACAAGGCTCACCTGCTACGGAAATATCTGTGTTTCTTGACAAGATGATTACTGCTAAGATTAACATGGGGGGGTTTGTGTTGCTTACGGTGCTTGATCTTGAGGGCGTATACAAACCAAAGTTGTCCGATGATGTAATAGGAAAATTGTTGAACTTGAGCTATCTAGGCTTGAGGTCAACTTTCATAGATTCTCTTCCAAAATCTGTGGGCATAGATTGTTTGTTAATACATTTAGAGAGTTTGGATGTGAAGCACACTAAAATTCATTTTTGACCTGATTCCATATGGAAAGCAAAGAAGCTGCAGCATCTCTATTTGAACTGGATTCATTCTCCCATAGACGGGCTAAGCTTCTCTTCACTAAACAATCTGCAAACTTTATGGGGTCTGTCCATCGATTCATATATTCCTCCTCGACAATCTGACTCTACAGAATTGCCTGGTCTCAGAAAGCTGGGTGCGAAATGTGATTCTCAGATGACAATAAATTCCATAACAAATTTGGTTTCCGAATCGCCTGATATTCAGTCCTTAAGCTGGTATGTGCACGGTCGGACAAATTTGTCGAAATTGAATACATCAAGGCAAGAGTCATGTTGCAGGCGAGGACCTCTATATTATTTCAACATTTATTCTCCTAGCTTAAATCGTTATTATGCTAATTTAAAAATCCTAACTCTGGCAATGTCAAGACTAAAAGATGATCCAATGCCAGAGCTAGAGAAATTAGTTCACCTGAACATCCTCGGGCTATTCAAGGCAGCCTACTTAGGAACAGAAATGAGATGCAAAATCGGAGGAACTTATTTAGTTTGGAAGAATGGACAGTGGAGAAAGGAGCAATGCCTCGCCTCAGAGAATTAGAAATCAGAAGCTTCAACAATCTAAAGCCACCTCAACCTCAAGGATTGCAAAACCTGATCAATACTTTGAAAGAATTTGTATTAACAAATATGCCATCAACTTTTGGAGAAGCTGTTGAACAAATCCTGCAGGGTACAAATGTATACATTCAAAAGAATCGATGGCGTTCTTTTCTATAGCTAAGCTGGTGAGTCCTCATCTCCTTTGCATTTGTCCTTTTAAAACTTCCTTTCATGATACTGTTATTGTGTTGTTATAATTATCTTCTTTTTCTGAAAATAATGTTGAAACCAGGAGTAAGCACTTCTATATATAGAATCACGAGATTCTTAAAAAATATGCAGAGTTCTGGAGCAAAGACTACAAATCGCCAGATTAAAATTGTCACATAAATTCATTCTTCTACGGTTCTACCTCTGGCAGTTGCATTTGTTTGCTTGTTTGTTGCTGCCTTTTTCTCTCTGCTTCTTCATTCACCTAATAGAATGTCTAGTACTCTGTACAAAAGAAATGCATACATAATATATGTGAATACGTATAGTTTTGTATAAATTGTATCTGTGAATATGTATGGTATAAACAATGGACACTTTGGGAGCTAAAATGCCAAGTGTTAACAGTGCAGACGTCGAGCTCTTCAAAAATAAATGTACAGAAATTAAGCGCGGAAACTTCAAAACTGTAAGCTTAGAAAGGCTATTTTTTCTTTTTTTCAATCTATTTTTACATGTTTGAATTGTTGATTGTAATTCAACGCCGAATTGGATTTTTAAGTACTAAATCAATGGTCATAATTTATTCTTTAATTTTATTTCTTTATTTCTCTTATTTATAACAATCATTGATTTAGCGTACGGTAAAAACTAATCTTAATACACAAATAATAAATAAACAATTGTGGGGCCTGCCAATAGAAGGTCGTGGTCCCATGGACTTCTCAAGCCCCCTTGTATGTGCAATGTTGCTAATCCCGTTTCAAGTTGCTATGAACGGGTTCGAACCCAAAATCTTCATTTTGCAACTGTATTTTCATTATTTTAAAAAGCAAACGAATGGAGTATTTCATTTTTAGAAGGGATTTGGATTCAATGCTTATTTGAGTTTTGTGGTGATTGCTAGTTATTAGTTATTAATTATATTTTAACTATATATTATCATAAATGCATGCACAAAAATCTAAAAAAATAACATAGCTTATATCAGCACTCGATCGAAATTTTTTAAAAAGTTTTGCTACTTCAAATAAATAAGTGAATTAACTAACTAATTTATAAAAGTTAATAAGAGGTATCGGGACAAAATTGCCTCTCATGGTTGGGAAGGTCTATATTTGCCACGCTTGAAATAAATAAATTATTAAAAAGAAAAAAAGAAAAGAAAAGAAGAAGAAGAAGAAGAAGAAGAAGAAGAAGAAGAAGAAGAAGAAGTAAAGTATCATCATATTCATGTATAAACTATTAAAAGTTAGTCTAGTCAACTAAGATGCTTGTTATCGGCCATATTACTCTTTAAGCTATACGTAATCCGACAAGCAAGTTTGGAATGTGGTATGCATTACGCTTTTGGCTTAAAAAAGAAAAATTGGTTCTTGGCAACACTCCTCAAATTCAATTAGCAGAGTTAATATCACTGTTCTTGGAGGCGATTTTGTAAGCAATTTGGAGAGAGGCATGCTTGTATATGTCTCAGCAAGCAACGATGATTATGATTCTTCCAAGTTTGTTTTTAATTCTTAATCTGCAATTCATCCCCCAACCCAAAAAAATGTCATGATTACTCTGCGATAAAAACTAGACTTGCATATGTTGTTAATGCAGTTAGAGGTGAATAAAAAATGAAATTAAAAGTATGGTTGATACGTTTCTTAGTCTAAGGATATATTTGGTTAGAATTATTATGTAGCGGCTTTTAATGGACGACTGTAAAATAGAATCTCTACCTAAACTATAAACATATATTGTTAAATGATACATTTTTCAATGATATTGAATGCTTACAATGATCTAGGTGTCTGGCGCTTCAGTCTATGATCACTATAGAACCTTCAAGTTATCAATGTACTTCACATTTCTTAAAATTAATGCATATTTGCCCAAAATTTGGGATTCATTTTCTGTTTCTAATGAGTGACAGTAAATTAAAAGTGATTAGCAGTTTGATGATGATGAGGAAAACAATGGAGGTAATTCCCCTAGGGTTTCGGAAACTGTGGAAGCAATGGGATCCGCGAATGACGATTCTACTTAGCCTAACCTTCCAAATAATACTCATCGTTTTGGGTCGTCGCAGAAGGTTTGATTCCAAGCTTTGGATCAGGACTGTTGCATGGTCCGCATACTTAGCTGCAGACTCTGTGGCGACTTTTGCTCTTGGTATTCTGTCAGGCAACCTCACAGACTTGTTTGATGAGCACGCCAAATCTCTCGATGCAAACATAGAATTAGAAGCATTCTGGGCTCCGTTTCTGCTTTTGCACCTGGGTGGTCCGGATACTATTACTGCTTATGCCTTGGAAGACAATGAGCTCTGGTTGAGGCACTTGCTTGGGCTAATTGTCCACACATAAAAAGCTTCTTATGTCTTTCTCATGGCTTGGACAGGTGGTTCCCGCCTTTCAATTCTATCCATTCTCATGTTTGTTGTTTGGCTTATCAAGTATGGAGAACGAACGTGGGTGCTCAGGTCAGCAAGCAACGAGAAACTTAGACAGTCCACGTTCACAGGTACTTCGGGGCCCTCAATCTAGTTCCAGTTCCAGAGACATTGACTTGTTTCGTGATCAAAATGAAATTAAGAACGAGGAGGGGTATATTACAAGACCAACAGTAATGGTTTCCGCGGTTCAGCTTCCGGTAGATCTCTCAGTCTATGTTAACAGCAAAAGCTCCATCTCTCACAAAGAAAAACTGCTTACCGCCAACGGATTCCTGAGACTAACTAAAGGCCTTTTTTTGGATGCTGTAGTCAGCTCTAGAGACAGAGATGGTAGCAAAACTGTTTTAAGATATCTTTCTTTCGAGAATGCTTTTCAAGTTATAGAAATGGAGCTTGGATTTTTATATGATTTGCTTTACACCAAGGCACCGCTACTGTATACTCACTGGGGGCTGGCCCTTCGCCTGCTCACTTTCTTTGTTACCTGTTGTGTGCTAGTGCTCTTCACTTTCCTTCAGCAAAACCAAGAACAAAAGTATTATTCAAAAGTTGTCTTTCCATAACATTCATATTGCTGGTGGTTGCAGTTATCCTAGAGATATATTCAGCAGTGTTTATGGTGATCCCTTCAGATCAATTTCTTATTTTGTTAATTAGGCGTAATAATAGCAACGGTTCCGCTTCCACATTGCATTTTGCCCTTTATTGTTTACCATCAGTACCAAAGAATCCTAGGTGGTCGCATAAAATGTGTCAGCTCAGCTTGCTATGGTTTATTGCAGTTGAACCCCTACCTTGCCACAAAATCCTGAAGCTCTTAGGCATTGATAAAAAGCTAGAAAACCGATGGTGTGTAGCTCATGAAGAAGTCCCCGAAGATCTTAAAGGAGTAATCTTCGGATTCTTCAAGGAGAAAGGTACGGAAAGGAAGCCATGGGAAAGCAATAGCAAAGCTTCCTTTATCATGGTGCCTGGTGCCCAAGGAAATGATGTAGATGATGATGATGACAAGTTAATTAGTGAGGCTGCTCCAAAGCTTGAAGATGACCGGAACAGCATTCTCTTCTGGCACATTATTACAGAAGTTTTGTACCGCTTACATGGAGATACAAAAGAAACCAGGCAGCAATTTGATGCCATTGCTGTACAATGCGACCAAATCATACAATTTCAAGATATGTGTTCTATCTGTTAGTGGTGCGTCCTTCAATGTTCTCAATTGGAGTACTGGACTTGAGTAGCTTTGAAGATACGGTTCATCTTGTTAGGAATGAAGTACGTCGGAATATTATTGCCACTTCTGATGTGGGTAGAGATCTGGTTGAAGAAGAGTGCTATACAAAATTTCGTAGCACGGACAGACTTTTATACGATGCGTCGCGTACAGCTGCCCTTCTAAGGAAAAAATATGGAGATCAGGTTGAAATTAACAATTAAATCCATCCTGCTTATTTATTTGTAGAGCTTAAAATTAACGACTAATAACTAATGTCTTAATTATGATTGACAAGCGCAGGCACAGGCATAGGGCCAGGCTCAGGGACAGCGCCCGGCTGAGAAATGGAATAAATTGGGCTGCACTTGGTTGAAAATTCTGGCATTTGCCACAGGCAAGAGTAAAGGAAGCCAGCATGGTCAGCAGCTGAGGCGTGGTGGTGAATTCCTAACTCATGTTTGGCTTCTCATGGCTCATTTTGGTTTAACCGACCACTTCCAAATTTCAGAATTACAACTAACTAGGCTTATTTTAATTAATTAGGAAATACTACAAGCAGCACGCTGTCATAAATTGTATATATAATGGAGTGTTATCGATCGTAATCTTATAATTTGTTTCTTTTATTGTTTCAATAATTATTTTCAAAATAATTTGTCTGTTGTTCAATATCATAAACAGACACATGTTGTTCAAATTTTGATGCCGGCCGAAAACAAAGCTCAATGTTCGAATTGCCCTATATATATATATAATGATATTTTTCTACAATTGATTTATTGTGATAAGTTTTATCAACCCAATATTTGATTTAATATTAAACTTTCTCGGTACAAATATGGATCCGAGGATCCTTAAAATATAATCATAACGTACTTACACATCATTAAAATATTTTAAGATGTCACACTAATACTAGTACAGCAATAATTGTAGCTACTTCATGTAATTATATTTACTAATATTAATGCTGAACCCATAGTTCGCATATTCTATTGTGAACTTCGATCATGGATTATTAGATGGCTTGGGATCATTAATGTCAGTGCCCTTGTCTTCTTCATTCAGTTCATTGAGAAATTTGGTTATGGTCTCCACGAGAAGCTGGTTCAAGTTTTCTTGATTATCAACCACACCAGTACTGCTACAACTGCCCTGCCCTTCAGAGTTCTAGAAACAAATTAAATTTTATTTATCCAATAATAAGCATAGTCTAATTAATTTATTATGGGAGCATTGATAAGGAAAATTAAATAAAATTAAATACCCTTTTCTTTTTGGACGACCTAGACCTAACAGCGTCCATTATGACAGCAATCTCGTCAAACCGCTTCATCTGTAAACATTTAATTAATTATTTGATCTAGCTTAAAAACATTTGTTGAAACAAAGAAAAGCAATTGTGTTTTTGTAGATATATAATAATAATCAAACCCACGACTAGCTAGCCAGCAATGATGTTGATTGTTGTACCTGCTTTACCATCTTTTCATACTTCCTAAAGGAGCGATAAAATCTAGCCTCATCATCATCTTCCTTGGACATTATTTTCTCTCTTTGCAAGTTTTAAATAGTTCGTACCGTCAAGTTCACACAGATAGTTAAGGCTTTATTTATAGTGTATTTGGTCTCATGAAATTAGCTAGCCAGGAATGTAGTTAAGCTTCATTGAGATCGTGATTAGTTTATGACGGTTATCTGCCTTCTTTTCATCAAAGGTATTCAAACAAGACAACGTTATTTTGGCGGTTGTTCATTTCTTCTACGTTACTGAAGTATGCTAACGAGACTCCTGTGATCATGAGAGAGTTCTGTTGTAAGAGTCCAATGCAATTACCGTTATCATGCTTTTTCTTTGCTGCTAATTACCGTTACAACTTACCCACCTACTTATACTTGATAAATGACAATTCTATCTCACAGCAGCTCTATATTACATATCATGGTGCCTCCATCACCAATTAACGTTGTATGTTTACTGGGTTTTGGTGCTTTTGGCTACTTCGTTGGAGAACTTCATTAGGGTCGCGTGTTGTATGGTGAATGTTAACTTTTTCGCATTTGCAGGATGACTTTGCTCTTAGGACCTCCTGGTTCTGGAAAATCCACCTTGCTTTTAGCTCTGGCTGGCAAACTTGACGGCAACTTGAACGTTAGTACTTCCTGCATATCACATCAACAAAATACAATTTCAGAGCCATTATCCTTGTAGTCCAATTTCTTTTCCTTTTTTTTCCGCCTTTTTGTCTGCGGAGAAGAGTAGTTAAGAGTCAAATTCATTGTCAAATGTTCTTACTAATAAGATTAAAATTCGTATAAGCTCTTATTAATATAATCTTCCTTGTTATTTGCGCTAAAATGTTACTTTAGCCCTGCTCAACGGCAGTGCTTGTGTTGTATGAATGAATTACACACTTATTTTTATTTGCAGAAAAGTGGTAGTATCACATACAACGGCAGGGAGCTTGATGAATTTCAGGTTCAAAGGACTTCGGCATACATAAGCCAATCAGATAATCACATTGCTGAGCTCACTGTTCGAGAAACCTTGGATTTTGCTGCTAGATGTCAAGGCGCAAATGACAGTTTTGCAGGTTTCTTCATTCGTAACTATTAGGTGGTCATTAACTAGAATCTTACTCTTGATCATCCGTGTTTTATTTTTCTTTCCATGTCTGTAGCATATATCAAGGACCTGACTCGCTTAGAAAAAGGAAAGGCATGTACGTCCAAATCCAGAAATAGATATTTTCATGAAGGTTGTCATCTTGAAACACTGCCTTCGTCTTTTATTTTGTGCATGTACGTTTACGTACATCTATCCTGATTTAATTTTACCACTTTACTCAACAGGCATCATCTGTAGGCGGCAGAAAACACAGTGTTTCAACAGATTATGTCTTAAATGTGCTCGGTCTTGATCTGTGTTCGGACACTGTAGTTGGTAGTGAGATGCTCAGAGGCGTCTCAGGTGGTCAAAAGAAAAGAGTTACAACAGGCCTCTCTCTGCTTGCACTTGTACCGATAAGAAAATTTCTTAAGGAATCATATCACAATTGTTGGTATTCATAATAATAATTGTTGAGGTCATACTATGCAGGGGAAATGATTGTTGGCCCAAGAAAAACCTTGTTCCTGGATGAAATATCCACAGGGCTTGATAGCTCAACCACATATCAAATTGTGAAATGTGTGAGGAACTTTGTCCATCAAATGGATGCTACTGCAGTGATGGCCCTTCTTCAGCCTCCACCTGAGACATTTGAGCTGTTTGATGATTTGATGCTATTATCAGACGGCTATCTGGTATACCAAGGCCCTCGAGCAGAGGTGTTGGAGTTCTTCGAGTCATTAGGATTTCGGCTGCCTCTTCGTAAAGCAGTTGCAGATTTTCTCCAAGAGGTGATTTGTTAAAATATTAACTACCGCGTACGATGTCGTTTTATTTGGGCTTCCTAACTCCTTTTTTATTTTTATTTCCTTTTTTTTTTTTTGGTGGGGTGTGTGTGTTTTTCCTTAGCAGGTGACTTCCAAAAAAGATCAAGCTCAGTATTGGGCTGATACTTCAAAGCCATATGTATTCCTTCCCGTTACAGAAATCGCAAATGCTTTTAGAAGTTCCAGATTTGGAAAGTCTTTAGAATCCTCATTTTCTGTTCCATTTGATAAATCTCAAAGTCATCCTTCAGCTTTATCCATGACAAAATATGCTGTTTCAAGGAGCTTTTTCGAACATGCTTTGCCCGAGAAATTTTGCTGATCAGCAGGCATAGATTTTTTTATATGTTTAGGACATGCCAGGTATGCTTTAGCTGTTACATCTTTGCTCTTTGTTATAGTTTTTCTCTCATGGTGTGTTTTGCATATGCTGAAGGTTGCCTTCGTTGGATTTCTCACATGCACAATGTTCTTAAAAACTAGACAGCATCCCACAGATGAGAAAAAAGGCACCATGTATCTCAATTGTCTGTTTTTTGGAATGGTGCATATGATGTTTAATTGCTTCTCGGAGTTGCCTATTTTGATTTCTCGACTCCCAGTATTTTACAAGCAACGGGATAATTACTTTTATCCTGCATGGGCATGGTCCATTGCGAGTTGGATTCCTCGTATGCCTTTATCCATCATCGAAGCTGTTGTTTGGTCTTGTATTGTATATTACACTGTTGGTTTTGCCCTGGTGCTGGGAGGTATGTAGTTCCTTGTAAACATGACCTTTATGCTTTCCACAATTCGTTGATAATCATTGGTCCCTTTTAATTTGTCAGATTTTTCCGTTACATGTTGTTGCTTTTCTCCACACATCAAATGGCATTGGGACTCTACCGCATGATGGCCTCAATTGCGCGACATATGGTCATTGTTAATACCTTGGGATCAGCTTCAATATTAGCCACATTCCTGTTGGGCGGATTCATCATTCCAAAGGGTATGCTTTGTTGTTTTGTATATTTTGACATTAATTCAGGTCTATTAGTCATTTTTCTGTTTCTCATTTCAGAATCAATTAAGTCGTGGTGGATCTGGGGTTACTGGTTGTCACCGCTATCCTATGGGCAGAGTGCAATTTCTGTCAATGAATTTACAGCCACAAGATGGATGAAGAAATCGGCAATTGGAGAAAACACAGTAGGTTACAATGTTCTTCATTCACACAGCTTACCGACTGATGATTGCTGGTACTGGCTTGGAGTTGGTGTCATGTTACTCTATGCTTTGCTTTTCAACACTATCATGACTTTGGCCCTGGCCTACCTAAAACGTAAGTGACAAGAGGAAGTTTTGCTTTTCATCTTTTCTCAGTTGATTATGTTCTGATTATTTTTGTTCATCACAGCTCTTAGAAAATCACAAGTGGTGATACAAAGTGATGATCAAGAGGAAAATTCTGCCAAAGAGGGTGGTCAGTCACGTTCATTTGTTTTCCTTGAGAATTATTGATTTGTAACTGTACTTTTGTCTATCCAATACTAAAGAAAATTGGTTTTTAACTTTTTAATATCATCCTATTATTCAGTGGCCAGTCAGGAGTTTGAATTAAAAACAACTTCTGCTCAAGAGGGTGGCAAAAAGAAGGGAATGATCATGCCGTTTCAGCCATTGACCATGACTTTTCATAATGTCAGCTACTATGTTGATACTCCCCAGGTGTGTCTGCCTTCTATTTTCGATTCCTTTCCCTCATCTAATACCTTAAATCGTTGTTAATTTCTCTTTTTGGGTGGGCCGTGGGTGGTTATCAGGCAATGAGGTCAAAAGGTATACATGAAAAGAAATTGCAACTCCTATCGAATGTGAGCGGAGTACTCTCACCAGGTGTTCTTACCGCTTTAGTAGGGTCAAGTGGAGCAGGAAAAACCACTTTAATGGATGTTCTCGCCGGTAGGAAAACTGGTGTTTACATAGAAGGGGACATAAAGATATCGGGTTATCCAAAGGAGCAAAGCAAGTTTGCCAGAATTTCAGGATACGTTGAACAAGAGGATGTTCATTCTCCTCAGGTGACAATCGAAGAGTCTCTTTGGTTCTCTGCCAGTCTTCGTCTAGCAAAGGAAATCAGCAAAAATCAAAGACGTGTGAGTTGCTTAGCACTTGCGACATTATTGTACTTTCGGCTGAATAGTTATTCCTGTACTTACAATCATTTTGCTACAACACACTGCAGGAGTTTGTTGAAGAAGTGATGAGTTTAGTAGAGCTTGACAGTTTACGGCATGCTTTTGGTCGGCTCTCCGGGTAGTTTTGGTTTATCAACGGAGCAAATAAAACGCTTAACAATAGCAGTGGAGCTTGTTGCAAATCCTTCCATTATTTTTATGGATGAACCTACATCTGGACTGGATGCACGAGCAGCAGCCATCGTGATGCGAATTGTTCGTAATACTGTTGATACTGGACGAACGGTGGTTTGCACCATACATCAACCAAGTATTGAGATCTTTGAAGCATTTGATGAGGTTGGTCTGTCTTCATCTTGTGTGTAACTCTCTGTTATTTCTATTTTCTTGGAAATAATCTTTGGGTTGTAATTTACAGCTAATTCTTATGAAACAAGGGGGGCGGGTCATATATGGAGGGAAGCTAGGTGTCCGCTCGCAGATTATGATAGACTATTTCCAGGTGACATTCATTTGCCAGGGTCCATGCTTTGGGTATTTACTGGTTTTGATATATTAATGATCAGGATGATTACTTGTTTATGTCTAGGGAATTTATGGAGTCTCTCTAATTCCTAGTGGGTACAATCCGGCTACTTGGATGCTTGAGGTTACCACAGTTGTTGTTGAAGACAGGCTCGGGATAGACTTTGCAAATGTATATAAAAATTCCGAGCAGTACAGGTGATTGAATTGATTTCATATAATTGTTACTGCCGTGTCAATATGTGTTTTCATCAACTATTTGATTTTTAAGTTGACTTTGTTATATATGATTTATTTAACCCGCATATTATTTCTGCAGGGAAGTGGAGTCTTCGATTAAGCGTTTAAGTGTGCCACCTGCTGGTTCAGAACCATTGAAGTTCACAAGATTGGCTATCTCAACTTTTTATTTGCCTTCGGAAGCAAAATCTTGTATATTGGAGGAGTCCAGAATATAATGCAGCGAGGTTAGCTTTTACAACAGTGGCTGCATTGATATTTGGCTCTGTGTTTTGGGATGTTGGTTCATAGAGGTAAAATTGTTTCCTTATTTCTAGAATTGGCTCTTAATTTTTAAAATATTTTTGTAGTAATTTTTTATGTTGAGATAGTAAGCTATTCAATATAATAAACTCCTCAGGGACTCATCTCAAGATTTACTTATGGTGATGGGAGCATTGTATGCATCATGCCTATTTCTTGGGGTCAACAATGCTGCTTCTGTTCAGCCCATAGTTTCAATTGAGAGGACAGTATTCTATAGAGAGAAAGCAGCCAAAATGTATTCTCCAATTCCTTTTGCAGCAGCCCAGGTAAGACTAACGCTAGTCTTGTCTAAAAGGGTAAATAAATGATGAAAATCTCAATTACTTCTTCCACAGGGCCTTGTGGAGATTCCATATGTCTTTGTGCAAACACTTATATTCGGGGTCATCACATATTTCATGGTTAATTTTGAAAGAACAGCGAGTAAGATTCCCCCCTCTACTCTTATGTACAGAATCCAAACGGTTTTTTGTGCAGTGGGTTTTCTTTCCTAATGCAAATGCTTTTATGTAATGAATATTTCTTTCATATTGCAGGAAAATTTTTGCTCTATCTTGTCTTCATGTTCCTAACCTTCTCCTACTTTACCTTCTTTGGGATGATGGCTGTTGGTCTCACTCCTAACCAGCACTTGGCAGCTGTCATTTCTTCTGCATGTTACTCTTTATGGAATCTCCTTTCTGGTTTTCTTATTCCACAACCGGTAAGTATTATATATATAACCTTGAGCAAAAAAATCAATTAATGCTTTAAACTCTAAATCAACTTCTTATGTTTGTGGTATATTAGAGTATTCCGGGATGGTGGATCTGGTTCTATTACATCAGCCCTGTTGTGTGGACTCTCCGCGGCATCATAACCTCTCAGCTTGGTGATGTGGAAACCATGATTGTGGAACCTGCATTTCGAGGCACAGTGAAGGAGTATCTAAAAGAAAGTCTTGGCTACGGCCCCGGGATGGTTGGAGTTTCAGCTGCAGTGCTTGTTGCCTTTTCCGTTTTCTTCTTTGGCATCTTTGCTTTCTCAGTAAAATTCCTCAACTTCCAGCGAAGATGAATGCTGAACCCACAGAGTCCGTTAGTCCTGCAAATCATCTTTAGAAATAAATTTGGCGTCACATAATTATACATTTAGACCGTTGATTTTCTGCTAAAAATACAGATTGTGAAGAAATGTTAGTTGCAGAATTTTTCTAGATGAAGAAATGTTAAGACTGTTGAGTTTACAAAAGAAAGTTAAATTCCCTAGCGCAAATGTAAACATGTTTTTTACGGTGGTCCCTAATTTTTGGAGACATGTTTTTACAGAATTTTGGAAAATGAGTTCATTTTCCAATAAACTTTTATAAAGAAAAGGAGAAAGTTTTCTTTAACATTTAGGTGCGCACAACCTGGCGTTTTATGAAAATGAACTCATAGAATCAACTCATCAAATGAAGCCTTAAAGATGTTCAGACAAAATTTAAATAATATACCCGTCCATATCCAGTTGTTTTAATTGCTTCATACATGACAAACCCTCCTTAGCTTAGGGGCTGTCACTGAGGTTGAACTTGAAGATTCAAGCCTCATGTGCATAAAAGTAGATTTACATCTAAGTTGGGTGAGGAAAAGACGACACCACCTTAAGAAGCCAAATAAACAACGCAGATATTAGCGTGAGCTCTGAATGACTGGCTTCTCCGTCCATGCATGTCTGTGTCACAAGATCACTTACTGCATAATTCTTGTTAAAATGAGAACAGTAAAATGGGTCGAAAACATGTTTTTAAAATGTTCGTTTGCAAGGCTGGCTAATAGGTAGATTACAGATTACTTTTGCAGGCATTGTCAACTAAAGGATGGCAAACACAATTTTCAGCGCTTATGATATTTCCCTTTTTAAGTTTATACATTACAAACGCACATTGCCCTTATCAGCACGAGTTCTTTAGCGAGAATCATGCACTGAAAATCTTCGTGAACAAAGAAAAATCAAAATGACAGATGGTTTCTTGCAGGAAACAAACATTTTGCTGTCTCCGTTTGCAGCCACAACTCAACATCATCTGCAAAAATTCAGAAATCAATTTAGACAAGCAGAGGAGAAACCAGGAGCAGGCACCTGCAAGCGCCAGAAAGAAACTCAAGTAAAACATAAAACACATCTAGATTAAGCAATTCAGGCTTCAGATAGTGCCAAAGAGACAACAAACGAATTTGAAAGCATAGTACAATTACCCCCAATCTCTTATTGTTCGTTTCTCTGGAATGGGAAGAAAAAAGAAAGAGAAATGAGTGCCTTCGTATACCATAACTATTTGAGGGTATGATGAAAAGACTTTGAAACAACATTTCATACAACAACAACCTAAGCATGAGGTGGTCCAGGGAAAATGATAATCCAATGCCCACGTGTAATTAGCAACAATTCAAAAGAAAACATTTCTAAAGCACAGAGCACTCATCCTAAAGATCTCAAGTATGTTTCCAACACTTACTTTTCTGTGCATATTCAACAATTACAGACCAGAAGATGCTCATTCTTCCTAGATATTTTTTTAGAACATTTCTTTTAATTATCATAAACAAGCAAGAAAAGTGAGCTGACCTCAATTGCGATATTTTCTGAGCTGGGCAAGTGCCAGAGAGATTTTAGCACCAATAAGAGCATTATTGTTCACAAGTGCAATGTCTAAAACTTGGTTAAGAAGCAATTTAAAGTATCAACAGCTTTAATAGCTGTTAAAGAATAAAAGAGAACGATTTGTATAAATCCATTCACATAAAAATTTTATATCCCCAGACACACCGGTTAAACAATGCATCTCCATCTACTGTATCAGACAACTAAAACAAAAATTATGTGCATAGAATATCAAATAAAATAAAATATTGCGCAAAAACGCACAGCTAAAGGATACTTGAAGGAAGAGACATTCCTCCAGTTAGTTCATTCACTCTTTCAAGCAAGAAAGGAGTCTCCGCATTTCCTGTTATGTTCTTTTCCCTGATGACCGGCAACATTTAACATAAAGTAGCAGCAGTTATGCGAAAAAGAAAACTATGAAATTTGAAAAACAAACAAACAAGCACTTCAGACGTTTCATAAGCAAATCTATTTCTGACCTGGCTTCTCTGTGGGCACTCTGTATTGCAGATTCAACTAAGCTTCCAGAAGCTTCATGCTCTTTTGGGATTGGGACAGAAATAAGGATTCCAGATTCAAGCTTAAGTTTCATGTTTGCATCTGCAATTGACAATAACCACCAATTATAGAAAGGAGAATTAATTAAAACTTTCTCGAAATATACATAAAATACGGTGACTTTGACATGCCTATTAACCAAGCACATTCTTCTGGGCTATCAACGCGACAGGGTACCTAAATGGACACTTGCTAAAAAATCTGTAAATGCAATCTCATATCTAAATTCAGATGATTCTCTGTAATACAGCTAATGATCTTGCACAATTTCAGGTTTAAAATAATTGTTATATTGGCTTTTAAAGTTGACAGCTTCACAGAACACTCAATCAGAGAAAACAAAGCTTTTCCTCTTTCTTTTGAGGACCATTTTGCAAGAAAAAAGCTCCATCATCTTCAAACATCATGAATTGCACCTCGTCCCACATTCCCCTTTTAACAACATAAGGAAAAAAGATGGTGATCTATTTTTTCACTGGATGTTCAAATGCAACGAACAAGTCTACTGTTTCTAAAAGAGTTCTAGCTAATTATGTGAAAACCGCTTGGACCATTACACACAATTTTCTGCTTGCATAAATCTTACTTCTTTTATAATGGTGAAAGAAGAGAGTGCCACAACAAAAACCAGCAATTACTGTGAGACACCATTAATACATATCATTTTAGCTAAACACATTTAGGAAAAGTAACCACATATTCATTAAACAAGGCAGTTCATGAAAATGTGCCAAGAGAAAAATTGAAGGTTGATACCTTGGAGCCACTGGTTTCAGTGAAAAATGCTGGGAACTCATAGGTCTTATAAGCAGCAACACAAACTCCCTGAGTTTCCTGTATCAATGATTGCAAAGATTAGTCATAGGTAATACATAATTGCAAAGATCGCTTTGGAGACAAAAGCAATCAGTACCAAATACTCAAGGGTCCTTGGGATATCTAATATGGACTTCACACCGGCGCAGGTGACTGCCACTGGAGTTCTACCAAGCTCTATGAGATCTGATGAAATATCCATATCTATCAAAAGAACAATACCAAACACAATTACTGATGCAGTGGTTGCCAAATCTCAAGACAGTGGTCTGTGTAACACTTGGAATAACCGCTTTCTAACCAATCTCTATGAGGGAGCCTAGTTGCTTAAATCTATTGCCATGGAGCAAGTAAGTATACAGATCAATCCCCCGCCGGACAACCTTACTGTTGGTGACGAATCAGTTAATTTTGTGTTCGTGCATGCCAAGGGGAGGAGTGGGGTTATGATGGTGGTTTAAACAAAGGCATGTAGCTGACACAATAAACTGACTCCTCTTACCAACTCTTGTTTTGCTGCTATGACTTATGAATTTGTCCATTAAAATGAATACACCTCTAACCATAGGCAGCAATATGCTAAGTAAATGCTGTCACTTAGATTGCAGTACACTTGGTTAACAACGACAGGATTGTGGATACTTAAAAAAAAAAAAAAATTCTTCATTTTCATATCATAGAGACCACCAATATAGATCAGCTGACAAGAGATCTAGTAAGTGCTATCTTATCAAATTGCAGCACCTGCATAATTACAAATGAGAGGCTTATGACTCTTTTTGTCAAAAGGAAAAATTATTTTGTCTATAATTTAGCTCGTGGAACATATATAATGTAACTTAATTTAATGAATACTGTAACACGAGATCAAGTAATTAGATACAGTGCCTAACTATGTATACACACAGACACACACAAACACTTAATATATACATATATTTCTTCTATGTTACTGATCCATGCTAGCGGGACTCTTGTGATCATAAGAGAGTGTTGTTATATGAGTCAAATGCAATCTTTTTATCTATGCTTTATGTACATTTATACGAGACCACAGTAGTATATTTCTAAAAACTAAATAATATTAGAAGAAGATTCATATTTGTTAATAATATTAGGTTACTTGCAAATCAAGTTACCTTTGTTGGTAAGAGTTTATAATCATTTGTCACGATCCTTAGACATTTGAAAAATTGAAGAAAATGTATTTATCGACGTTCATTTACTTTCTTTCATATAATTATTATTCTTAACATCACCTCAAGGTGACAAAAAATAATGAATTAAGTGACGTATAAAAGCCAAGGTTATGATCAATAGATCCATCATTCACGGTAATCAATGCTTTTTCTAACGTATAAAACGTAAAATCCAATGCTATCATCATTTGTTTATTTCTTTTCTTTAACCAGGATATTGAGTTACCTATTGCTTCATGGAGATTGTGTTCAACTCATAACTTTTATAACTAAAATAAATCGTTACTTTATAACCCCTAATTTCTTTCGTATTATGTTATTACTGCGATCGTCATGCTGACGAGCAGAAACTGTCAAGATCGTTCTTCTCATTTTTTAAATATTTATCAAAAAATTAAATTTTGTCTGCAACGAAGGCCATGATCCTGAAGCTTATCCAAGTTTAATGTTTACAGGTTGATGAGATATCAGAATCAACGGCTACTGCCAAACAGAAAAGGATACTTCCGTGCAGATTGAACACCTTAGCTATGGAAAAATTACTGAACGATGAATTAAAATGTCGTGTTCATATTCCATATTGTCGTTTCCAGTTTCGCTAAGAAACTCAATCATAATATATCCCAGTTAAAATGACATTCACCCATTCATAATCAGTTAATCACCACACCAAGTATTCGTTCTGCAGCCTGTTTTCAAATCTATACACACAACAAAACCATGTTGCAGTTTTTGGGCATCTTGGAACAGAAAAAAGGCAAGAGAAAAATGGCGCAGCATCAATATAAGCTTTTGCTTATAGTCCGATATTGGAGCCAGAGTCTTCTTCCTCTTCCTGAATTTTTACATGCTATAACCTTCTCATCTCATCGAGATGCCAATGACCAAAAATTTAATAGAAAAGATGGTAAAGCAGCAAACCAGCTAATGAAGGCCATGGCTGTAGCAGTTTCAAACTGTATGCAATGATTCTGGGAACAGCTTTGAAGATCGTTGTCGATAAGAACTGTGATGCCAGCTGAAGCACATGCTGCAGCAAATGTAAGAGTAGATGTTATCTGCAAGAAAAGACACATCATCGGTTAGCCATAAAGTTGAAACGAAAGTTTTCATGATCAACAAGCTCAGAACAAATGTCTTAAGTTGGCATAAAATGCAGGATTGTAAATAAATGTGTAATATGGAACAGAGAAGACAGGTTGGATGGACAAGCAGTTCAAAATGTCTCCATTTCTTGGGTGCCAAATTTAACTCGGCAAGGTCCCATACAGCACAGTAAATGCTAACTGCGGCAGTCAGATAAAATGCAAGGAAATTCTTTTGAGAATTGGTGGTGATAAAGACATATGCTGCAACAACTTAGTTCAGCTATAACTGCAATGTGTCAATATCTTACCCCATCAGCAACAGTGAACAAGCTGACAATTCTATTATTCTGCAAGGATCGCATCACTGAAAGGGCATAAATATCTACAATTGCCAGTGAAAGGCTCCACAAACTCTGCAAGCCAGCAGCCGCAACAAGGAAGCTGATGAAGCAAATATCAGAAAAGTTTTATCCCATGACATGAATCAGAAATTTTAAGGATTAGCATGATATACGGACCCAAAAATTTGAAAATTCCTCAGTTAGTTAATCACATATTCATTCAAAGTCAGAAAAATGCAATAAAAGAAAAAGGTCAGAAATATGATTACTAGCAAAACCTGTTGAAGTTGGAAAAGTTTTCTAACATATGATACACAAGAGAAAGCATACAAAGAAGAAAGCATGGCTATTTATTTTTTTCCAGCCTGAGTAGTTTGCTGGCAATTTCGCAAAACAGTTCAAACACTTTAAATGGGCCTCAGTATGTGGGTTTGGTGTGAATTCAGGTGTCTGATTCATCAAATCCTAAGAGATCTTGGAGAACAAAAAATATCAATCCTTCAAATTATCCATTTCTACACCTCAATTGAAACTTATAATACATATAATACACAGCACATGCACATCCACAAGAACTTTAGCTTTATCAAAATATCCTGCAACACTTAAACAAGTGCTCTGTCTTCCTCTTAAGGACTCGAAAGATATGGAGCCCAATATCTTTAAAATTTTCATTTTATTTATCAAAAGTACCTCAGAGTGCCATAGGAGGCCTTCTTTATGGGCATGCTTTATTATCTGTCCCAAATACTAAGTTAAAGCCCAAACTCAAAAAGTCGACCTTGTTCCTGTAATCACAGGACAAAAAGAAAGCTCCAATCTAATACCATAATTGAGCCACAAAGACCTGCAAAGCACAGTCAGCTACACACTAATTTCCCTATAATGCAGACATAAGGCAGTCGAAAGCATTGCACAAGACACAAACATGTTGCCAATTGGTTGCCAAAGGCGTCCATTGTGGTGGTCAATGATAAGAAAACTCGCAATATCATGTCATAGTCACTAATGGCCCACAATGATCAATCTTGCTAGCATATTATATGCTGCAGGTAGGACTAGAGTATAATGCAGTCAAGAATGCATAGCATAGAATTGGTTTAAAGGCATGTTCATGTGTCATCCCAGCTCCAACCAGACACTTTAAGCAAAGACATATGGATCAATCTGTAACAAACTTAGCTTTCTCTGACAAAAGTCTTTAACTACCTCCATAAAAACAACCCCACCTTTTTCTCTCAATTGCTCTAGTATCTTGATCACTTCCTGGGCTTCCCACTTGTGAAATGACAAGCTATGCACCTTCAAGCGTCATCCCAATAGTGACAGTCCCACCCTTCAGGGCTAATTCCTAAAGAACACTAAAAATCTATCATTCTTTCACACTTCCTATCCAACCATAATTGAGTTTATTTCAGTAGAGGCACCCAACAGATGCATGTGAACTATGCAACTTAACCTAAATTCTAACTATTCAAAGCCAATTACATGGCATGAAAAATACTGGAAACTTCTACTCTGGTGGTTTAAAGAAAGAGATGCTGACCTTCTGTCTGGAACAAAAATGGATCCAATAAATCCTTTACACTTCACACCACATTTTATAGACACAATAAGCTTTAAATTTAACAAAATTCATATTATGTTACTGATAGTATTTAATCATACATACAACTGAATTGATCCTTGCAAACATGCTCTTGTATTTGAGTACACCAAAACTGATATAAACATGATCACAGCAGGACATGCTCCATCTCAGCTTTACATGAAAATTTGCAAGTGCTATAGATTATTTGCCCCAGAAAAACTACCAAACTACCAAGAAAGAAGAATGCAAAGCATGTTACTACCAAAAAGCAGCAGTGAGTTAAATCATTCACCATTTGCTAATATTTTCAATTCATCAACTTGTAGCTGCCAATAGCAAAGACCAGTTCAATGTTCGAACCCTGTAGTCTCAGTAATTGCCGACCATGTTTCCCAAATACCATAACCAAATCAAATCTTGATTAGGTATCTACAGAATAGTAATTTATATTTGATCTGTATGTCCAATCTTTTAAATGAATATAGATAATCCCATTCTAAAACTAGCTTCCAGTCACTCACCCACTCAAAATAGTATGATGAATATCAAATTTCATTGATACAACAATGCAAATAAGGTAGGCGAAATTTATAGAACTGGAAAGTCATGTTACCAGAAAGCAGTGACCGAAGGAAAGTCGCTGGTGGTGGCCATCACACAAAGTGCTGCAACAGCAAAAATAAATTGAGATACACGCAAAGCAAGCCCACCAGGCGTGCCCGGCATGCCCTGTATGTCCTTCATCCTCACTCTCGGGGCATTCCCACCTTCTGTAGTTGGAGGATCTTCAACCGGGTGAACCGACGCGTGGCTCACATTCATCTCTTTACCACCACAAGCTTCAATTCATAGCTCTCTATCCCTCAAATTCTCTACGTAAGCCAGTATCACTTATGTACCAAATTACAAGCACCAGCGTGTTATCACTGTATCAGATTAAAAATAATAATAATAATAAATCAGCCAATCCAATTCTCTTCACCACAAACTCCAATTCATAGCTCTCTCTCTTGCACAATTATAATTTATCAAAATTTGCATCAAGATGTCAAATTTCTACCGAATCATCAACAATTGATTCTTTTTTTTTATAATAAATAAATGAAACTAGAACTAGATGTAATCGTTGTTTGGTTGCGGAGAATCTTGTGATCAGAATCAAACATAAATGAAGATCTACAAATAAGTAAATAAAACTCATAATCAAAATTTACGATAAATATTCTGACCTTATTTATGAAGAAACTGGCATAGGAGTTTAACAGCGAATCGTAACTGCCGTTACAAACTGTGATTGAGCTATGTTTGTTTATGAGCAAAGCAAAGCAGGGCAAAGCAAAAGCGAAAAGTCTTTTACAAACCTCACCAGTGCTTGCTGAGCGGTCGACTCGCGACACTATTGGCTGTCAAGCCGTGGAAATGTTTGCGGAGGGTCATCTTAGTAACTTCATTCCTCAACGGAACGTACGTTAGTTTAGTTGAATTATTTACGAACCACGACTTAACGTACGGGAACACGATTGTTCAATAATGACATAATTTGTCCCTTAGTATTACCGTGAGGAGTTTAACAATAATAAAATTCTCCATAGATTTGGGTTCTACTAGATTTTATTAGTTAAATTTTAAATAATTTTTAGAGAATAAAATAGAGAATATGAAAAAAATAATTTTTAAATTCTTAATAAGATTGGTTTGATTTTGTCCCTATTATATATATATATATAAATTTTTTTAATTTTTATTTTATCAATTATAATATTAGTTAATAAATTTTTTTATTTAATATAAATAGGATATAATTAAAAGAACACCCTAAAATATTATTATATGTTCTTTTCTCTCTTAACGTGTTGTTCTCTTCAAATATTTTTTAATTTTTTTAACATTTCAAGGTATTGTTCAAACTTTTGGAGATGTTTTTAAATAATTTAAATATTTTATAATATGGTGATGATTTTATTTAAGTTCATAATTTTTAATTTACTGAAATTATGTATATATATATTTATTATAAAATAAGTAAATAGAGAATGGGGTGGAGGTGAGAAACAATTCCCCACATGAAGATTTTCTATCCCCACCACCACTAAATTTATTGGAGAATAGGGTGGAGAATTTAGGTAAAATTTTTAATAGGGTGGAGAATGGAGTAAGCCTCCCCACCCCCGACCCACCTCACCCCACCTCATTGTCATCCCTAGAGGTATTGTACTTTTTAAGTTATGTAAAATAAAACTAATAGCTGTTAAAAAAAACTAGGTATTTGATAAATCTAATAGTTGTAGAGTAGAAGTTAGTTATATTTGTACATATTATTTAATTTAAAAATTCGTGTTAATATATATTAAAATTTAAAATTTAAAATTCATTAATTACAATTATTTCAGAAATAATATTAAAAAAGAAAATAATTTCGATGGTGGTAATGGTGGCTTTGCCGCTAGTGACTTCACTGAAAAAACAAAAAATGATCATTTAATAACACATCCAACACCGTTAGATTCCATTTCTCGCAATCTATCCAATGATAGCATCATCAGCGTCAAAGGTTCAGCAGACAAGCTACAATCATTGGCAAAACTTGTGGTTCTATCGTAATGCCGAGTTATGGTGTGTCGCCTATCGTTTGAAAAAGGGCGTCGCATCAAAAGCCATATTCAATTGGCAGTGTACCGTAAATCGCTGCCATTTGACAATGACATTATGAAGCAACCACGAGTTTTGCCAGCGATTGTGGTTTCTTTGTTTCTCCTTTGATATCAACTATACCACCATCGAATGATCACAAGAAATGGAGTTCAACTATGTCAGATGTGTTGTCATTGAGCAACTTTTGATTTTTTCGGCAAGTCATTGAGCGTTGATTTACTGTTTTTATATTAAATATGAAAATAAAATTTATAAATACGGAGCCTTTGAGTTGCAGCTGTTGTAAGTTACAGCAGTTGTAAAATTACATGAACAGTAACCTCACGTGGGTACTGTTTATGTAATTTTACAGCAGCTGTAAGTTACAGCTGCTGTAACTTAGCAAAATCCTTATAAATATATAATTGTGTTTTTAGTGAAGTAATAAGGTTAATATAGCCATTTCACTCTCTATGGTGGATTGAAAATATGCCACATGTCAGTCCCAAATAAGACCTAAGTAGGTCTACTCTCATCCCCCGCCCCACTATTTGATCTAAATATCCTTTGTTGTTCAATCAAATTCTTATGCATTAAGGTGAGAATTGAAAACAAAAAGGGCATTTTGGTTATATGAAAATGGGGTCATGGACCTATTTGATACTAAATGAGAAACTACATCCCAATAGGAGAATACATGAAAGATTAGAGGTCCAGATATCATTGCCTACATAATTTCATATTATTTTTTGGACGGTGATATTTCTACTATAATTTTTGTAAGCTTACCACACTTCTAGAAAATAATTACAAAAAGTTCAAAATTTCAAATAGGGAAGAATTTTGGAGAATTAATTAATTAAATCATCATAATTTATTTTTTGTGACTTAAATTTATTTATTATATTTGGGTACTAAGATTACATTAGTCTCAACTTACATTGACTATTTTACCCATATAAGGTAAAACAACCAAAATTTACTTTAACTTCTACAATTTTTTTTAATTTATTCAAAATTTGTAATTTTTAATGCAATGTATCAATTCTATTTTATTAGTATGAGTACTAGTCTTCAATTAAATTAACGTAATGTTTTTATGGTATAATACTTATGTCAATGGCTATCAGACATATGCCATTTACATGTAAGTTATTGAAAATTATTAGATTTCATTTAAAATATTATATTATCGGTCACAAAATTAAAATCGTAAACCATTGAATATAATAACAAATATTTATCAAGACAATTGAATCATTTTAAGTCATAAAGATAAAATAGTTAAGTAAAATTTAGCAACTTTAATGGTCAAAGATATCTAAATAAAAAAAAAAAATTATAAGAATGATTTAATTGATTAATTATATAAAAAAAATTTGTTGATTTATATTTTTAAAAAATAATACGAATTTTTTATAAATATTTCCAAAAGTAGTGTGGATTTACATGGAAATACATCCGCCCTACTTACAAAATTCAGCTTTCAATTTGTCGTTTCTTGTTTCTCGCGATTTGGCTTGCTTGATGCTCCGGCTGCACGAGTACGAATATACCATTTTAAAAGTGATGTTTGATTGCAGCCTTGTTTTTGTTTTTACCCCACTTTTTTGGATTCGCGAGTTGTTGAGGTTGTGCCATGAAAAAGATGAAAAGATTCCAACGCCTTCCAGCAAAATTTCATCACGCGTCTCTGTCAAATAAAATAATGAACAGTGCTGTGATTTCTTTCTTTTTTTTTTATACTTATTATACATTATACTATTGTTATTACAATATATATTTATAACTATTATTATAATAGATAAATACACACTAACACTTATAATATTACATTAATCTTTATAAAGTATACCCCTAACAGAGAAGGGATGTCTCTGTTTCACTCACCAGATATTTACAACTATTATTATAACAGACAAATATACACTAAAACTTATAATATTACATTAATCTTCATGAAGCACTTGTCCAGACAAATACCCCTCACAGAGGGGGATGTCTTTACTCTACTTGCCAGATATTTACAACTATTGTTATAGTAGACAAATACACACTAGGGCTTACAATATTACATTAATATTTATGAAGCACTTATATTTACAACTGTTATTATAGCAGTTGCCAGATATTTACAACTGTTATTATAGCAAACAAATACATACTGGAACTTATAATATTACATTAATCTTTATGAAGTACTTGTCCAGACAAATATCTCTCACAAAGGAGGATGTCTCTACTCCACTCGCCAGATATTTACAACTGAGACTTACAATATTACATTAATCTTTATGAAACACTTGCCCAGAAAAATATCCCTCACATAGGAGGATGTCTCTGCTCCACTCGTCAGATATTTACAACTGTTATTATAGCAGACAAATACATAATGGGACTTACAATATTACATTAATCTTTATGAAGGAATTGCCCAGCCAAATACATTAATCTTTATGAAGTAATTGCTCAGACAAATACCCTCACAGAGGAGAGATCTCTATGCTCCACTCGCTAGATATTTACAACTGTTATTATAGCAGACAAATACACACTGGGACTTACAACATTACATAAATCTTTATGAAGTACTTGCCCAGACAAATACATTAATCTTTATGAAGCAATTGCTCAGACAAATACCCTCACAGAGGAGGGATGTCTATGCTCCACTCGCCAGATATTTACAACTGTTATTATAGCAGACAAATACACACTGGGACTTATAATATTACATTAATCTTTATGAAGCACTTGCCCAGATAAATACCCGTCACAGAGGAGGGATGTCTATACTACACTCGCTAGATATTTACAATTGTTATTATAGCAGACAAATACACATTGAGACTTACAATATTATATTAATCTTTATGAAGTACTTGCCCAGACAAATACCCCCCATACCCCTCATAGAGGAGGGATGTCTATACTACACTCACTAGATATTTACAATTGTTATTATAGCAGACAAATACACATTGAGACTTACAATATCATATTAATTTTTATGAAGTACTTGCCCAGACAAATACCCCTCATAAAAGAGGATGTCTTTGCTCCACTCACATTTCGCAAGGGAGAAATACTTACAAATTAATTCCATTTAATTATGCTTAATTGATAGAGATTGAATTTATGGTGACTCGAACCCCTGACCTCATAGTTATGAGGACAAAGGTTCATCATTAGGCCAAAGGCCCAAGTGGCAAACAGTACTGCGAGTTGCGATCGAAATCTTGAGATAACGAGGTTTGACTTGAATTAGGCTTTGATAGCACAACTCAATAGGCTATTGAGTTGTATTTACACTCAAATGTAGTTGAATTATGTATTCTCATTCGAGAAGAAATTGTCCATAAGAGTTCCAGCATCGGAGCTCAAAATTTAAAAAGAGTAAACAATAAGTCTAATCATCCAATTAATTTCCTACAAATAACGTCCTTAGGGAGCAAATAAATATACTCTTTTGTTACAATTAATTGAAATTGAAATATACTTAGAGAAAGCATCAAGACTATTTGGTGACTGTTAAATATGTTAGAATTAAGATACTTCAAAATAAAATAATACTAATCCCATGTTTGGTGGCAAAAGTAAAATTAGAATAAATAATCTTCAACCGATCAATTAGTAAAGCAAATATTTTATGTGTGTGTGTATGACGGTTTTTCAGTCAAAAATTTTTGATTTTATTATGGTTAGAATATGTTTTTTTTTTATCTTTTATTGACTTTAATATATATATATATATATACTCCCTTACAATAAGAGTGTTAAGTCTAAATTATCTATCCTAATATAGGACATGGCAATATGGGATAAAAATGTTAAGCCTAAAAAATTAACGGAATGTTTTTTTTTTTCAATGCTTAAATTTACCGACGAAGTTCCTATCCTAGGCAATTGCTAAGTTGCTGCCGCTGTAAGATACAGCCGCAGCAACTTAGGGGATCCCCTATCCTATTATATCCAAACAGGCCTCCATAGTAATAATCCTTCAAGTGCTCTTATGTTTAAATTTATTTTCATTTTAATGAAAATTATTAATTTCCTAATAATTCGCTTTCAATTCGAGAACCAGCTATAGTTACATGACGTCATATAATCAAAACAAATAATTTTCTGCTGATTTTTTTGGCAGGATGTGTTTGTTGCCTTCTTCAAATCTGAAAGGGCTGTCTACATGCTTAGGTGGCCCTGGGGCATAGACTTGGATTTGGATTACATCGTCCTCTACCATCCAGCAAATTTTGGCGTCAGGTGTGATATTTAGGCCTTATCTGATCAACCTAGCTCACAAGTAATATATTACAAGCCCTCTTGCCAGTTGCAATCGTGTTTTATTTTGTTCCCTGCATGATAGTTAGTGCCAAAACCCAGGGCTCTTTCTTCCTGCATTTGCTGTCATTTCACGGTCCATACGGTGATTAAGATGTTTGCTTTATCGGAGCTTCTCAAAGAATAAAACAGTCTTGAACAGTAAATTTCTTCTGATTTTTTTCCGAGTGGACACTGTAAAGGTGTATAATAAAAACGTCATTTTTACTATTAAGAGCAAGTGGTGTGCTTATTTTAAACCAATGCAACACCATCGCCATTGCAATTACAATTTTTCTTTGCTTATTTTTAGATAATATTAGTGATCTAGGCTATGCATGTAATTATTATATTCTTCTTAAGGATCCAAATAATAATTAGTTAAATGACATAGGTCGAAATCTCCAAATTTCATCAATTTTCAAAGCTCACATTTGGAATAAATAATAAAATACTATTAATTTATAAATTTTAAAGACAATAAATTGGTATTTAAATTCCTGATTTGCTACATTAATATCTCAAATACACTATATTTAAAGTGTGTCTTTTGCTTGTCTTTTAGTTTAGCCTTTACTGTAATAACTTTAAGAATTTTTTATTAAATAATGACTCTTATATGTAATATGACATTTTGTGTACGCAACGTTGTAGTTAGGCAAAAATTTTGGCCGACATAAAATAAAAACAAGGAAGAAAATGTATAAAATATCAAAATGACTCAACTACTCTCTTTCAAATTCAGAAAAAAAATTTCAGAGATCTTTTTTCTCTTTTGAAAGATACAAGAGTGAATCATTTAACTTATAATATATTGGAAGACCCAAAAGATTCTTCTAATTTATTAGTTCTAGATCTAATGGAATACATAGTTATAGGAAGAAGTTCGATCAAATATAAATTTTTTCTTTGAACTATATATATAATTTTGATATTTCATTTATTTTTTTGTTTGTATTTTATGTCGGTCAAAATTTTTGCCCTCGCTCATTTGATTTTCTAGCTACTTCATTACATGTAAACCATGTTCTATTGCAAAGATTAGGGCGTTGTGTGTGTGTATATACGGCGCCGTGTGTGTATATATACAACGCCTTTTATGACTGAGGTTCCTTTTCAACTACTATTGTAGCAACAGTCTGTGTTGCTATAATAGTTAAAGATGTGGATTAAACCAAAATATTTAGCTTTATTTTTCTTCAACTCTACGAGGTTTGTTCCTTGGTAGAAAAGGACTTGATCCCACCTCACTACCTCCTATCATTATCTTTTGCCTTAAATTTTTCCACTTACTTCATGTACTAAAAGGTTGAAAATTGCCTATATAATGCGCCGCTTTAAATTATAAATAATTAGAGGGAGTTCAAATTCGTTGAATAACAAAATACAAGTTAAAAAAAATATATCGAATTACAAAACTAGTGTTTTATTAGTGGATGATACAACTACGATTATACATATCTTGAGTCAACTTCGATATAGCTAATTGTGGAACTAAAATGTTGGATGAAAAGGAAAAAGTGAAGACAATGAAGAGGATGGAGTAGAATTTTTGGATTAAATGATGTTACAGCCAATAAAGATGCTTTGTGTTCTCTATGGAATTCACTTTCCATCAATGTTTGATTACAATTAATTATTGCTAGCTTCACCTTTTATAGATTTTTTAAATACCTTTTTTTTCCCCACTAATCTTTTATTAAACGCTGCCGTCCAATGCACCGGCCAACACCTAACTAGCGAGTGAGTCGAGAAAAGCGGATGGTGCGCACCCCTTTTCTCCCTTTGAATTTCCAAAGTGATTTAAGAAGAGCACACGTGATAGCATATAGACCAACGGGGTAATTTTCACCGGCCTCCACTCAATTATCTCTAACCCACGCATAGGATAGATTTTATATCAAATGAACACGATCTCCCCTAAATCAAAAGTTTCACTTGTTAATTGTAAAGTTTTTGAAGAAAATATACTAATACTCTTTAGTTAGCAGTTATGAAAGAACACATCAAATTAAGGTCCTAATTAATATTGAGGTACTATAATTTTTAAGACACATTTTTTTGGATAAATTTTTAAGTCACAATTACTATAAAAAAGATTGTAATATGAAATAAAAGACAGATAGTGTGTGGTAAATATGACTTTTAAATAATAATTTTAATAAAAATAATAAAAATATTATAAGTTTTTCATCATACGAGAATGGAATCAAATTAACTTAACTTTCAAACCACAACAACTAGTATTTAGGAAGTTTAAAAACTACAACTATCCAACGTCAATATCAAACTGAGCCTACGAGATCAAAACGTATTACTTAAAATAAATGTACAGGAGCATAATATTTGTGTCAGTTAAAAAAGGAAGAAACTATAAAGCATTTGTTAGCAAGAAAACAAAGAATTTGTAAAGTATTATTGAATTTATGGATCAAGTATAAGTGAAACTAAAATATAAAGAGATTAAACACAATTGCGTTTGTTTAGTATTAATTACAAGTTATAGTCATTAGTGCTTATTTTAAACACATGTGCAATATAAATATAGCCAAAAGAAAAGTTTTGTTTATTGATAGAATATTGAAGAATGTAACATACCTCAAATTTGTCAAAATTTTCTAGAATTTGCTTCAAGTTTAAAGTCACAATTTGGTTCAAACTACATCTAACTTTGACATTAGATGGTGTAAATTGAAGCATCTAATCATCATTTATGAGTATATCTTTAAGCTACCACCCCAATTAAAGTATACATTTTTTTTTGGATTTTTTTTTTCATATTCAAGCCATAATGCCAAAGCCTTAATACAAAATTGAGTCATACATGTGCAAATAAGCATAAATTTTGCAATCAATTTGAAATTTAAGTATAACTTTCTAGTTTATGTCTAAATAAGCACTTGATTAATAGATCGAGAATCATTGCCTCTTTTGCCTATATTAAATAATGAAGTATAATTTCTGAAATATATAGAAAATATTTATTAACCAAGAGGGGAATTAGATCACATGAGTGAGTGAGTGAGTGTAGAGCAAATTCATGCCTTGCTTGCATGACAATCAATATTAATAGGCCAAACACTTTCAATAGAATAACAATCAACATTTTTTTAACACATATAATCCTTTCATTAGTCTTAAGTCCCAAACAATATCACGTGATTTGTGTTGTTTGAAAGAAGATTAATGATTTGAATTGCTTAACTAACAAACTTGCCCTCGATGATATTGATATAACGGTCAAATGGCCTGGAGAGGTTAGTGTTAATTTGGGTATGAAGCCATCTATTTATAGGCTGAAGATAGTTGAGGGTGGTCACCGAAAATTATCCTCAACAAACTTCGGTAATAAACGGACTATTTTTGAAATTCGGAGTCGCACGTGTGGATGTGGGGTGCGCATGGCGCATTAAAATGTATGCGGACCTTGAGGTGACGTGCTAGTTCTGCTACGGTCACGGAACCTTCATCCTATTTGAAACGTCATCGGCTTGATCAGTGTACACGTGTCAGATTAGTTGACTCATAGCTTCCATCTAATCGCAAAAACATTTGACTAATTTAAGAACTTGTCATCAAAAATGGTACGTCACAGTCTCTTTCCCACACAGTGAACCTAATTTGAAAAAAAGTTGATCAAGTTTATTTTATTTATTTATTTTTCCCGTTGGGCCCAATTTCAATGACGCTGTTTATGGCCATGGATAAACAAAGCCTCATCATCATCATTGATTCATTTTTTAACTTTGCGACGTTTTTTTCTTTTTATTATTATTTTGGAAAGTCACGTGAATTTGGCATGATCATATTTTTATTCCCCTCTTTAAATCGCTTGGACTTTGGGCGCATTGCAAGATTTGCAGCATAGCACGTTATTATATACTTATTAAAAAAATAATAAACCTTATAAAAAAATTTAAAAAAATTATAAATACTTCTCTTGTTGGGAATAAAAATATCTTCATTGACTTTGGTTTTTTTCTTTTTGAGAAATAGGACATGGTTTCTACATAAAAAAATGTAAATAAGTCATATACCTCTTAAATCAATAATATGATGGTCCAAATTTAGATATTCGGTTCCATAATTTGTTTTTAGGTTTTATTAAATTAATCAAGCAAGCATGTTATATGAGACTCGAATTCAATACCTAAACCTTGGTAAACCCGTATACTAATTAATAAGTGGAGGTAGGTTTTAGTTTCTATCTAATTTATAATATATTTTAAAATATTTACAAGAAAATCAACTTCTATAATATATTCGAGAGGATTCAAATCTTTAATCTAAAAAATGAGATGATAAAGTATCCATCACTCAATGAAAAGAGTAATTTACTTTACTCTTTAAACTAATGTTAACTAAATGAGAATATGATCATTTTTTTATTTATATTAAATATTTAAAAAATTAAAAAGACATCTATTTCACTATTTGAATACACAAGTTAAATTTTCTTTCAAACTCATAAAAATTTTTACGATGGAAAAAAATTATATTTAGGCCCTCACAAAGAACTAATGGTGCGTTTACTAAATGTGAATTGGAATGGGTTGAAATCGGAATAAATAAGAATGAGAATGGATTGGAATGTAAATGAAAAATAAGAATCAGAATAAGTTGTTTATTTAAGCTGTAGGAATCGGAATCAAAATGTGATTCATTTCCATTGATGAGTTTACTTTGTCATGGATTCGGAATAAATTATTATAATTTATCAAAATACCATTTATTAATTATTGTTCTTATATTATAAAATAACAACAACAACAATAATAAATAATAATAATAGTAATAATAAATAATAATAATGACACTAATTATTAAAAATTCCCTTTATTAATTATTGTTCTTGATATTATTTAATGATAATAATAACAACAACAATAATAATAAATATAAATAATAGTAGTAATAATAATTAATAATAATATAAATAATAATAGTAATAATTAATAATAATAATGACACTAATAAATAATAATAATAATATCCATTCCTTTTTCAATTTTTCAATTTATATTTTTATATTATATAAAGGGCATTTTCAAAAAATAAAAAATTTATTAGGGACATTTTCGTCATAGGGGGAATGGGATTCTGATTCCCAACTCCCCCCCCCCCAATTCACAATCATGGGAATAATTTCCTAATACTTTGTGGGGTCCACAAATTCATTCTCATTCTCCTATTTAAGTTAGCAAGTAAACATATTATTGATTCTGATTCCTCCATTCCGATTCTCATTCCAGAAATGTAAACACACCATAGATTGAATTCCCAAAAAGAAGTAGGCTTGTTAAAATGTCCATAATGGACATAAAAAATTTAGGTTATGCTCTCACAAAAATGATCTAAGCAGATCAAGTATTAAAAAAATAAAATATAATTATTCTTTTGGTCATGAAAATGAAAAAGAGTAAGATAGAACTATAATAGAGCTACAAGCTCTAATTCAAACTATATTAAAACAAACTAACGTAATTTAATAGTATTTATTGGACAATATTACAAACCCGCATAATTTATTTTTACCATTTTATGATTTCATCCAATCACTATAGTTAGACACATCAATATGTATAAATTAACAGTTTGTGATTCTAGTACTACTATAAGGAGTACAAAAGCCATCGCGGCTTTATTTATGTCTATTGATTAAAAACTAATTTTTTTTGAAATATTTAAAACTAAAATTTGGGAAAAAATTTACTCGAAAAAATTTCCCCCTTTCTGTCAAAATTGTGGTGCACTTTAGAACACATCTCCATCACGGCTCACACATACATACATGTCCCCAACCCATGACATAACACAAACATAATAAAAATGGTTATTGTTGTGAAATCCAGAGTACCACATTTGTACTTTTCCGCCTCTCCATCAGGCAGCACCAGCAGCACACATCAATAAACCAAAAAAATTCTTACCCTCTCCCTTTATTTCTCTTTCGCTCCCAGCTCCTACCGAATTTTTTCTTCCTTTTGGACTCTCTCTCTCTCTCTCTCTCGATCTTCACGGTTTCGATCTCGCAGTCTCACAGACTAGGGTTTCACAACTCCCCCGTAATCCACCAAATTCCACCCTGGAATCTAGCTTCTGTCTCTCTTTATTTTCAAAAAAATTCCTAGATTTGCGCCCACTTTTATCGCTTACAGATCTGCTCCTCCGCTTCCATTTCTGTTTTAATCTCTCGCATACTCACTATCATGTTTTGGAAGCTCACAGCTCTCTCCGCTTCCTCTCCTGTAAGTCAAATTCATGCCTAATTTTTCATTTCGTTTCAATTCTCGCTCTCTTTTCGTTAGTTTAGGCGTATAACAGCGCTAATTACTGTCGTTTTTGTATTTTTTATGTTAATTAGACGTAAGTGGGTTAATTAGTTTTATCTGTTTAATTACACACGTGTTATAGCACGTGCAGAGTTTCTGTTCTGTAAATGTCAGTTAATTTAGTTATTTTCGTTTATTTGGCAATTGGTTATTGTTTTAGCATGGTGATAATGTTCACAAGGATTTGCTTTGGACTAATCAATTGAGATTGATTAAAGTTTGTGGTTGACTGAAATCAAGTGGCCTTGATTTGCTTTGTATATGCTGGCATTTTGTAGTTGCGTGTTAGCTGAGTAAATGGTGGAAAAAATTATTGAAAAATTTTGTTCAAATGCTTTCACTTGTTGAAATTTGTTTGAAATCATTGGTTGGTGACACTGTTTTATAAGTTTATTATCCGTATTGTCAGTGGAATTCACGAATTGAGAAGTTTATAACCTCTGGTGGATGAGATTTGCTGGTTTCCTTATTTTTTGAGCTATTTGACTCAGTTGTGGTTCATTCCTGCTAACCTTTTTATTATTTATGTTTCATTTTGTTAAGGTGGAATCGGTATTAGACAAGGAAAATTTTACATTGGAAGAGCTACTGGATGAGGAAGATATAATCCAAGAATGCAAAGCTTTAAACAGTCGTCTTATCAATTTGTAATTTCTTTTCTATGTTCATGGTGACCTTGACTTTTTTGGTCTTGCAAAACTCTTTTATATTCTTCATACGGGACTCCTTTTTTCTATGTTACAATTTACTTGGCATTGTTTTGCTAATATGAACTGTAGAAATTCTGGTCACGAGAACATGGAAGTAGATTTTCTTGAGGGTTAATTATTATGTATTGCTATATGCAGTTTACGGGATAGAGAACAAGTGGAGAGGTTGTTGCGGTATATAGTTGAAGAAGCTCCAGTGGATGCTGAAAGCAAACAAGCATTCAAGTTTGTTATTCTGTCCTGAGGACAACTGAGATCCTTCATTTAATTTTTTGAACTTTTCTCAGGAAAATCTTTTTCAATGATGTTTAGGTTTCCCTTCGTTGCCTGTGAGATATTCACATGTGAGATTGACGTCATTCTTAAGACTTTGGTAGAGGAAGAGGAGGTGTCATTTCATTTCTTTGTTCTGGATCATTAAATGCCTGGGGTTGCAGAAATTGATGTGGAGCTTGTCATGGTTGGCATTTAATTTGCATTTTCTTGTATTGCAGCTAATGAACTTGCTTTTCTCCTTCTTGGAACCAAACCGTCCTCATAGTGCCTTGCTGGCTGGGTATTTCAGCAAGGTATGTAGTTCTTAAGAAATGGCTTATGCATTTTTCATGGCTGATTTTATGTCTTACTTTGCTTAGGTCTTTTCTTGTTTATTGATAATGCCATTTGGTGTGAAATTTTAGGTTGTTGTATGCCTAATGTTGCGGAAGACGGTACCACTTATGAACTATGTTCAAGTAAGTAATCATATCTGGAATATGATTGCCCATGGTCTATATTCTTTGTTAAATGTTGCTGATACATTGTTATTTCTCCCTCTTGTGTTCTATATTGACTTAAGGCTCTTTGATCTTTCACAGATCCATCCGGATGTTTTCCGTCAACTGGTTGATTTAATAGGGATCACTTCCATCATGGAGGTAGGCAGTTGATAATATATTTTTGTTTAAATTTTGAGTTTTCTCTGTAAAAATGTTTCTTTTCTAGAATACGTGCAGTCAAGATTTGATCTCTGATGAGCTCTTGTTGCAGGTCTTGGTTCGGCTCGTAGGTGCTGATGATCATGTGTATCCCAATTTTATGGATGTGATGCAATGGTTGGCTAACAGCAATTTGCTCGAAATGATTGTTGATAAATTGAGTCCATTGGTGCGTGAAACTAATGTCTCTATTATCCTGTCAGAAATGTAGTGTCATTTACACATGTAATGTATATGCTAATCTTTATGTGTCATTAATCACATTCTCCTTATTGCCAGAGTCTGCTAAATTCTATGTATTTGAGTCCCTGACTATTCATTATCTTAATGCTGAAGTCGCTGGGAGATGCTTCTGCTTGCTTGTTCCATCTGTACATACCCACTTTCTAAAGAATCTCATATAATGTTGTACTCTTATACTTGTTGGGTTTTTGAAGCCTGAATCTGGTGGAGTGAATACCGTTGGTCTGTTATGGCAAAGAAATAAATTGGTGAGATACCTTGATGCTATTTGTAAGGAACGTTAGTGCACGTGTAAGGTGGTTGAAATCTCCATAAGTTTTGAAACCAGCATTAACTTGGGTTTCCTTGATGTGTTTAACAGAGTTTGAGTGAAGGAATAATTAATTAGCTCCATTTGTGGAGCTCTAAAATAGTTACTTTTATTTGAAATTGGTTTTCTTTCTTGTCCATGGCCATGTCTCGGCATGCATATGTCAAATTCTTCTTGTGTTACCGTATGCTTCAAAATTTGTTGGAATGTGCTTTCTTGTTCCTCTTTTTTCTTTTACAAATTAGAGCTAAAGACTTTCCTGAACAAAAATCTAGATTTTGCAAGAATAAGGACTTGCTATGGAGATTAAAAGCAAATAAATGGATGAATCAAACAATTTCTAATGATTAGCAGGGAATAAGTTTTCAGTGAACATATAATTGTATTATATCACAAAGTTTTGTGTAATTGTGGTGGACTAACAAATTTTGATATGGATCAGTGCCCTCCAGAAGTTCATTCTAATGCAGCAGAAACATTATGTGCTATTACTCGAAATGCCCCATCCGCCTTGGCTACTAAACTCTCTAGTCCAAGGTATGCGTTATTTTAGTTTCCCCGTTGCTCTGTGGGTCTTCTGTTAAAATGAATCACTTTATCTTCTTTTTAACCTGTTTGTAGTATCGTAAGTGGCCTTGCTATTTTCTTTTCTTATGCAGTTTCATTGCAAGGATATTTGGCCATGCATTGGAAGATTCACATTCGAAATCTAGCCTTGTCCACTCACTTTCTGTGTGTATCTCTTTGTTGGATCCAAAAAGATCAGCAATTGCTTCTCCTTCGATTTATTCTTTTCGGAGCCAACATATGTATGATTCTCCAAACCATGTAAATCCAGAGACAATTGGTGCAATGCTGCCTAAACTCTGTGAGTGAATCATAAGCTTGGAAATCCATTGATGTGCAAATTATTGTTATGTTCTCATATAGTCTTGGTTGATGGCATTGCTGAATGTTTATTTTGTTTATGAATTGCATTCATGTAATTGAAATATTTTCCAGCATTTTACCAATGTCATGCTTGTTGAAGGGAAATTCTGCATTCCAGTTCTGGCTCTCTTTCAGTTCTTCTGTAGCTTTCCTCAATAAGTTTTTGAGTGTCTGCCGTCTTGAGGAGAGCTTCATTGTGTCAGTGTGCCCTGTCCATAAGGGACATATTCTTGCATTTCTGAAGCTTGTAGTTAGCGTTATACATTACTGGCAAATACATTGTCATTGGTGTTGCCTTTGAGGGCCAGCTTCCATTTCCTTGTACCTTTGGTTGATTTAATTGTGTAACAAAATCCAACCGGAATTTCAGGGAAGGACCTGTTTGTATTATGTGGGTAAATTTCCTCTGATAATCTGATATCCATGATATTAAGGATTGTACATCGTGTTTTGCAGGCGACTTACTTATGCTTCTAAATGTTTCATCTGATGAGAAGGTTTTGGAAACTACGTATGGAGAATTGAGACCGCCTCTGGGGAAACATCGCCTAAAGGTTGGCTTTTACTTTAAGCATGCATATTGGAGCTAATTTGAGGAAGAGACCAATAGAACTGGATTTTTTATTCTTAAGGACTCCATCAATTTCCAAAAGAGACTAACAAGAGTGCTTGTGCGTTTTGTCTGCTGTTGGCAGAGAGCACATGTCATGAAGTTGAAGATGTAGTTTGACCTGAAATCATTTTAGGTGGGCCTATTTTGCACTTTGAAAAATACTTTGAACACTCATAATTACATTACAATATTCCCCATAATGTAATTTACATACAGCAACAACTTATAATAATTTTGTAAACACCTTGACTACACTGATTTCTGTAAAAACCCATGATAAATAGAATTGCTAAAATCACGTTAAAAAATTGTAGAAAAGATAAAAGTAATAAAAAATTTTACCAATATATTTGGTTTATAAGAAATGCTCAAGAAATTTCCGTTTCTCTTTTTTCTGAAAGGCTCCCTTTCTCTTTGACATTCTTCCCATTTTCCTCTGTCTTCATTGCCTCCTATAATTATGAAAATTCATTCATGAACCTCTTGAACCTTCTAGAAAGAAGACAATTATATACTATAGTGATGTCTGATCTAAGCTTTGAGGTAAAATCATGAAGGAAAAAAAAAAGAAATTCTGTAACTATCTCCAAAAAAGAAAAAATTGCAAGAGAACACCAAAAAAAGCAACTATGAGATACACATATGTGCATAGAAATCTGATCAGGCATGTGATGGCGCGCATAAGATCAGGATATATATATATATAGATAGAGAGAGAGAGAGAGAGAGAGAGAACTAAAACAGAAAAAAATATTAATGGACAGGTATGTTAGGAATTTAATGAGTGTGCCGAGTAAATATTAATATTTCAAATTTAAGTGATGAGTGTGTTGAGTAAACGAGTGTTCTATGTATTTCTTAGAGTGCAAATAGCCCCATCCTGGGTCATCATTCTCCAATTTAATTATTTTTTAATTTTTTAACTTCTAAATTCCTTTATTATTAATTTCAGATTGTTGAGTTCATTGCTGTGCTATTGAGAACAAGCAATGAAGCTGCAGAGCAGGAGTTGGTCAGCTCAGGAACCATTAAAAGAATTCTTGACCTTTTCTTTGAGTAAGCCTTTATTTTAATTTGTGATTTTGAACGTGAATAACCGTAGTAATTCCAGTTCTATGTAGAAGAATCTTGATCTCATACTTGAAGAGAGGTTGTATTGTTCTGTTTGTCAGATTAGAACATACCTGACTGTTTTATTGGTTATAATTTAGGTACCCATACAATAATGCATTGCATCACCATGTGGAGAGTATTATATTTTCTTGTTTGGAAAGCAAGAGTGATACCATGGTGGATCATCTTCTTCGAGAATGTGATTTGATGGGAAAGATTCTCCAAACTGATAGAAGTCCCTTACTCTCCGGCGAGTATGATAAGGTAGATTGTTGTCACAAGTTAGTCAAATATTTATGCATAGTCAATTATTTCTTGCATAAGTGTCATACTGCAGTAACACAATAAGTGATGTGATTTACATATTTACATATCTCTACGCTTATCTAGACTAAATGTTTGAGAAGAACCAAGAAGTACAATATTGTGCAAGAAGCTTGTAGTTACATGTGATATCTATATCTGATTTCTTTAATTGTTCTAGGGAAATACTCACGCAGCATATATTCTGAAATGGCATATGATAGCAATAATAATTATTTATGTGCTCTCTTCCTTTGACCATAAGAAAAACTTTGATAACTTGGAAATGTCCCGTGGTTTTGCAGCCAACTTTACCTGCTTCTAGAAAGCGAGCACCTCGAGCCGGAAACCTTGGACACATTACACAGATTGCTAATAAACTTATTCAATTAGGCAGCACCAATAGCCGCATTCACTCATGTCTTCAGGTTGGTATATATATAGTTCGATAACAAGATCCTACAACTTAATGGCAACTGATCAAATTTTCATCTTCTGTCTGATTAATTTAGCCTTCTTACAGAAATAAATTATTTGGACCATTTTCCCTTTACAACATTGCTAAAAAGTAACTATAGGTAACTTTTATGTGGATGATGAACTGCCTTTAGGCATGCACATTATGGTCCCATTATTATTGCTTCTTTATTCTGTAGTGAGGTGATTCCTGAAGTGCTGTTCAATATCACTTCACAGTATCCTTTAAAAGAATATACAATATTGTGGACAATTAACAACACTATATTCCTAAAGATGGACTGGTTAAGTTGTTCCTAATCTATCCTTTATTTTCCAATAATTTATGTGATATATCTTTACTAAAATTGATTTGCTATTTGTAGGAAAACACTGAGTGGACCGAGTGGCAAGTTAATGTCTTGCAAGAGCGTAATGTTGTAGAAAATGTTTACCGATGGGCATGCGGGTATGTTCTTGTTTCATTACTGCTATGATCTTGCTTCATTTCTGCTATGCATTCACATAAGCAGGTAATGTGAATAGATCGTCATTATGTGGAGAAAATGTTTTATGCACTCCAGATGCATTGATGTGTTTGTGCTCAGTCCATGGGCTGGCTTTCTGTATCACATAATCATATTGCAATGTAGTACCTAAGTTTCATCTGCGTTTCAAGGTGGTGGTTTTCTTATGTTTCTGTTGCTAGTGATCTTAGTTCTGTTAACACACTAGAATCGCCGTTATAATTGTTTTAAGTTATCTAAAGGTATTTCATTTTTTATTACCACTACTCTGATATAATTCTGCTGCTGCAACAGTTCATTATTGATACGGGAAAAATAGTCAATGAAACCTAACACAGGTTTTCCTAGTATTTCTTTCTATAATTATTAGATTAAATAGTTTCCCAATTCTTCTAATATGCAGCCGCCCAACAGCATTGCAAGATAGGACAAAGGATAGTGATGATGATGACCTTCATGACAGAGATTATGATGTTGCAGCTCTTGCGAATAACTTAAGTCAGGCTTTTAGATACAAAATATATGGGAATGAGGATGCTGAAGAGGTATACCAGGGATCCACTTACCACTCTGCTCTCGTACACTTATTTTAAATTTAGTTGCTGACTAGTTCTTCTATAATTCTAGTTGCAGGATCATGGAGCTCTTGATCGGGATGACGAGGTACTAATATTAGTTTTTACATTCATAGCAATTAACAGTAACTGGAAATATCATGGTTTGAGTTGTTGGAATTAACAGTAAGGTTACATCTGAGGTAGATGTAAAAATACAGATTAACTGGAAATTCTTTTTAGATGTCTTCTGAGATATTATTTGATATTACATTGCTTCATGATATGCAGGATGTCTACTTTGATGATGAATCTGCTGAAGTTGTAATATCATCCCTGAGGCTTGGTGATGATCAAGGGAGGTAAGTTTCAAAACACTACTATGCGTTCCTGTTGACATTTTGGATATGAACGGTGTCACAATTTGAGTTGTTGGAATGGACAGAAAAGAAAAATAGATTGGTACCTTCATTGTTATGCAGTTATTTGATTCTTCAATAAAGAAATGCACAGTAGAGTGATATTTTTGTTAATTATTGGTCTCCATGGTGGAACCTGGAAAAAGACACTTAGAGAGGCAGTTAACTGCTTCTTGTGTGTAATCTGGACCCTTATCATATGCAGTTCTTTTTGTGCAGATTTAGTTAAAAGCGCAAACCTCCTTAATTACAGACATCATGCTTATTTTCGTTAGGTCATCTGTTCTGTTTTCAGTATCTGTTTTCAGATGGGCATGTACCCTTTTTTTTCCCTCTGAGAATCTGGAAAATCGGGGAACACCAAAATTTTTAATTCCAAATAACATGCAAGTTTGCAACAAATAGGAATACATGACTTTCAGCCCCAAAAACAAAGTCAAGTCAATGGGGCATATATATATATATATATATATATATATATATATTTTCGTGTGTGGGGTGGGGGGCGGGGGGGTGTCTCTTGGAGCCACAAGCCATATCTAATTAGCTAAAAGCAATGAACTTGTAGAAAGAGTATAATTCATCTTTCTGAAAATTTGGAGGCTTGAACCAAAGCTTATAGCAGAAGTTGTCATTTTCATGATGGAAGGTCAAAATTAGGTGCATTTAAATCTCAGTTCTAGTCTGGAAAATAATTCTAATTGATGCTGGGGATATTTATTTCCTCTGTCTACTTAGTCATGTTGCAGGGGTGATGATAAAATTTTAATGTTATTCTTGTTGCAGCAGTCTATTCACAAATTCCAACTGGTTTGCCTTCCAAGATGACAGAATTGGTAACGCACCTGTGACTACATCACCGTCTGAGATGATGGATGAGATAAACTTGAATGGAACTGCAAATGGTGGTAACAGCAGTAGTGATGATGAAGTGGTGGTTGGAGAGGATGATGAGTTAACCAAAAGCAAAGATTCTGTCAACGGCACATCGACTTCAGATGCAAACTATTTGAACACATTGCCTGGCAGTGGTTCCTTAAAAACTGGAGAATTGAACTCACAAAGTGAGAATGCAAATGCTTCTCAGGATTTGGATTTCTTCAGGTTTGACACTCCGGACAGCGTAGACTTGTTTGTTGGTAGGCCTTTACCAGATTGGGAGGGATGGGGAGGGTCATCGGATATGCAAGTCAATGGGTCAAGTCTGAATCCATTTATTGATCATGATAATTTGGATGTTAATCCTGCCAGTCATAATGAGGCAGTGACTTCAGATGGTAGTTCACCATCAAGTGTAGAATCCACACTTCCAAATGGTTCGTCAACATCCATGGATTCTAGTGATGGAACGGTGAGCAGTGATGGGAGTCAGAGATGTGCTTCAGTGCCCTCATTGTTTGAAGAGGATGTTGAGTTTGTAGGTGTGGAATTAGAAGGTACAGAGAAAGCAATGGAACAGGCACTGAAGGAGGGAATAGTTGGGGAAGCAGGGCCTTTAAAGAGGAATATTATCCCAAAAGTGCCCGAGAAGGAGAATCCCGATGAAAGTGGGGCTGGCATAAAGGAGTTCAATGATGCAAACTACTGGAGGGTTGATCAAGAGGTTGCTGTTCTTGAATGAAGGTTGTTGGATCCTGTTCAGGTTGGCTCATGGCGAAAGTTGGATCATAGAAGTGGACCGCACTTTTGGTTGGCAAGGGCTTATGCAACAAATGCATGTACAGTATATTTTTGTTTCCAGGTGGGAGACTGAATGGTAGGTTGTGTTATGGTTAATTGCTGTTTATTAGCTGTTATTGTTACTCTATTGTTGTCTATTATTTAAGGTTTTGTTTCTTGTTACTAATTTGTGGGATTTCCCATGTCCATCGTATTTAAATTTTTCTGGCTGGAAAATCATTTTTGTTTTTCGTATCAGTTTCATTTTCTGATGTAGGATATTCTGTTTTCGAATTTTGACTTGAATTGCAGTAAGGATTTTGAATCTACAATTGCTCTCAAGTCCCAACGTTGTTGCCTTGCATGCTGTTGTTGTAATACGTTGTGTAGCATTTCTGCATTCATTAATGGCCGGAGTCGTTTGCTATTGAAAATAACAGAGCAGTCGAATCAAGAATGATGTGGAGAAATAAATGTATTTGCTAATTTATCATTAGCTGTTTGATCAGGAAAGATGCCTAAGTTGGGGTTGGGGGAAAAAAGAGGTCATTTTGCTTTGTGTTTGCGTATGATGTTACTTTGTATGGTCTAGCATTGTTTTCTTGAGGATTGCTTCTTCTCTGGAGTTGCCTTCATCATTTCCTCCAAATCTGCTTCTACAGTCCTCTGTCTTTAACATATATTCCTTTGCGGTGGCTGCAACTCTGTTTCCCCCGAATTTGTTAAATTTGCAAATTTAAAGTCTCAAGGAGTATCAGATATTTCCCATTGTTGCAAAGAAGAATATTGTAGACTTAACAAGTAATTTTCCCGAATAAATATTAAACAGAAAATTAACGGCTAATGAAACGGAAATTGCCTGAGGATTGCTTCAACCACCATCGCCACCTTTGACGACTCCAAAATTCCCCGAGGTGAAAACAGATCATATATATATTTAATGATTCTCAAGTTACATTATTATATCTCAGCTGTGAAAATCGACGTTGAGGAATTGCCTAATTCTCTTGAAGACACGATCACCAATCAAGATTCAAACTCGTCCTAACAATCTCATGACACTCGGAGATCCTAAATTCTCTATGATGTTATTTCTTTCCATGTTCATTAAACAGAGAACAAATTTCAGAATCATAACATTTTTCATTATCATTAAAGTGGATTTGTGTTTGAGACTCAAGGAAATTCTCAAGAATATATATATATATATATATTTTGGTTGTGGGTAAAAAATCAAAGATAAAAATGGCATACACATTGAAAAATTATATTTTATCATCTTTGGGTTATATGATAGAGGGGATGAGAATGGACACGAGAAAGTAATATAGATACAAGAAGTTTCAAGAGCCTTTTCTTCATTGCTACTGTGCAGCGAAGAATTTTTTGTAATGGGAAAGTTATATGAAGAAATTTTTCTTCAATGAGCGTTCCTATAATGGGAATTGCATCAGAATTTTCAACTTCGGTTCAAAGTACATATACAATGCAGCACTCTATCTGGGTGCGACCAATCAATTAGCGAACATTCTGACAGATGTCAGAGAGGAGTAAGGGCTCATTTTGTAAATGCGCTTGTTTAAACTTCTTACATTCAATTTCGTCAACTTTTTTCAGTCAAATATATTTAAAGAGAGAGAATTTATCTGCCTCAGGATGAGCTTGCAGCGTTTGGATTATGAGATAACGATATTTTCTCGAGAAAGGTCAATGGTAGATGTAGAGAGTTAATGAAGCAACAGATTACAAGAGCAAGATTTTCTTTCACCTGGCAAAGGGAGCTTCACAGCTTCACAAGGCTAGCCGATGGCCGGTAAATTTTGAATTTACGCATCCAATATATATATATATACAGAGTCATCAAATGCTAAAATAACTTTGACACATTATATTGATAGTGATTTGCAGATTTGGTCATCGTTGCTATCGTATAGAGGGATCTTGGATACTATTGAGGATAGTGACTGCGATAACTTGACGAAACGAGCTTCAGTTGGAAGGATTAAAAAGTTTCTCCTGTTGCTTCTGGCAAACACTAAAGCTCAATGAACAGCAGCAAGCTCTATATTTTTTAACAACAGAAGGCATTTGATTGAAGCCTTGTGAATGTAACAATTTCCTGCTTCTAGTACAAGTTGTGTTTGAACAACCACTGGGGATGTAAAATGTAGACCAATTTTCTCAAATGCTCATTCCTATAGAACTACTTGTGACTCAAGTTTCTCGTAATAAAAAAATACATACTCATTTGTACAACTTTTTTTTTTTCAGAAATGAAGGTGCTCCAAATCCTTCAGATCAGATTCATCAATCGTCTTTTGACTCCATAAATTGCAGCATAAGTTGTTATGACACTCAAATTAGTATTAGTTCAAACTTCAAAATATACTTGATGAAATGTTAAACATGCCCATAATAAAACTATTTAGCGGATTTGATAGAAAATTTTAAAATAAAGCTACTTAGTTTTTTTTTTTTTTTTTTTAAATCAGGATGATTTGTTTTTTTTACAAAAAAAAAAAAAAAAAAACGTAGAGAAACAAGAAAGGCGAGAAGTTGGCTAAAAAATTATAAATAGTTAGGAGTGGAGCTATTGGGACCCCTCGAATATCCTTTTAAAACCCCCATTGCAAGTACACCCCATTAAACAATGTTAGAAAATCTATCTTTATTATTAACACCCACTTAATTCCAAAAGTGCCCTTCTTCTGAATTTGATTTTCCCTCCAACACCCAACAATGAACATCGGCAATATCTCTGCCGCCTATCTCATGTCATGCTTTTGGTCCCGTCATTCATGTAATTTCTCGCCCGCCTCTTGAGCTCTTATTCCCTTGCAATTTTACTACTTGATAAATTCTTTTAGTCCCACTTCCTTATTTATGCTAAGCCATTGGCCAGTCACGAAGTCTTTCAAGCAAAAGATTGTTCATTGTTACTTGTCTAGCACTTTATTTTGGTTTTCTAGATACCTAATACGTGGATTGGTCCGTCTGGCAGAGAATGTAAACCAAAAACACCCTGGAAGCTTCCAGAATACCCCAACATTCGCTCGTGAAAATTTCTTGGTTGACAGGGGAAACAAGAATATATTATTGTGAGGCAACAATGGAAAAGTAAGGTGAGAAAGAACAACTCCACAGTAAGCTCTTGCGGCAATTCAGTGTGTCCGGAAAGGTTAGAGGAACCGTGAAAGGATGATAGAGGTGGTGTTGAACGACAGACTAGGGAAGAAGGTTCGAGTGAAATGCAACGAAGACGACACAATCGCTCGTGGCGGCTCAGACCGGAACTCGACCCGATAAAATCCGGATTCAGAAGTGGTACACTATTTACAAAGACCACATTACCCTCAAGGACTACGAGATCCACGACGGCATGGGCCTCGAGCTCTACTACAACTAATCCTATTCTATCCAATTCAATTGTACGTTACATACATTTCTCTTCGTTGAATTGAACTAACTGTAATTATTGCTATCTAATAATAACTAATTAATATAGAGTGCTTTATAGATTACGTCCTGATTAATTATCTATAGTTGTGGTTATTTATTTAAATTGAATGTAGGTCTATGATATATTTCCTGACGAATTTTCAAAGCTACTTGTATTATATTTCAGTCAAAACTTTCGTTTTAATTTGTCTATAATCACTGTAAACAAATTTATCAAAGTTTGATTGGTTCTCAATAAATTTATTAAACTTAGTGACTGAAAAAATACTGCTATTTAATTTGAAAGGCTCGTCTTCACTAGCAATTTGACTTCTTAATTAGAAATTTGTGTTTTGAATGTTGTTACTTGTAAGGAAAGACTTGTTAGCAGTAATGGGAAATTGTGGCATCTTTTACTTGTAAATGCTGCGTTATGTTGTTGGACTCCTTGATTAGACGCGTTTTGAAACGAAAGTAAGAAAAAGTAATAGAGAATGTGTTGGTTATGTTAAACTATTTGAAGTCGACTTTGATGATGGCAAAAGCACTCACAAAAAATCTGCTACGCCTTCAATTGGAAGTGCTTTCGCAATCTTCCTAGACCGAAAGTGCTTTCTTTACTATTCAACCGAAAATAGAAAAGTGAGTGGTTGCAGTTGCACCACTATCAACACATTGCAATGGGGCTTGCTCAATGTTATTTGTCTTCTTGATGGCAGTCGTGGACGTCATATTCTTATATGTTGTGCATGGTGTGATAATTCATGTCGAGCTGCCTCTGGAGCTGAGGTGTGTGTTTGAACTAATGGAGAGATGAAAGCTTTGTTTCTCAGGAAAAAATGGACTTTATCTACTCTTATTAAGTTTGATGTGTTAAGGGGACACATCTGTACTTTTATAGATTTGTGAGCTACGTTTAATTGTTGAAGTGATCTTATGTGTTGCTTGATCCTCTAAACGTTGAAGTGCTCTTATGTGTTGCTTGATCCTCTATAACCTGTGCAATTAATACAGTCTGTGCCTCTGTGGGGTAGCCGCTATTAAGACCTTGGTTTTGCTAGACTCTATTAACGTTTTCTGTCTCTTACGTACATTTGGGCTGAATTTTCTTGTTTTCATTGATCTATGGGCATTCTATTTGATTGAACTCTAAAATTCAACTGCGCTTGGACTGGTTGATTTTGTACTTTTGTTTTAGCATGTGTTTATACACCTTTAGGAGAGTTATTCTTATTTCTTTTGAGTGACCTATGTCGATCCACGGGAATATCGAATTCCTTATATGCGACTGCATTTACATATCTTTCTTTCCTTCTCTCAGGCTGCACAAAAATTAGGTGCATAAATAGGATAATCCAAGTAGAAGCATATACAAGTATGTAACGCAAGGTAGGTGGTTGTCCTGTCCACAACAATATAACAGCATTATGTGACAGCCTGCAACTATAATTTTACAATTCATAACGATGTTTTGGCCATGCCCACTTAGAATATCTATCGCCGTCAGGGATTATTGCATATTCCATTAGCATTAGTGTGAGCAGCAAGCAAGCTATTTACCCTTTGTTTTCATCCTTATCTTTTCCTATCTTGTTCTTTTATGAACATTCCATAGCTTCCACTTTTGGTTAGATTGACAGCACTCTCTTACCAAACCACTACTGCCCTCAAACCGACCTATTTTTTTAAAAGTTTGTTATTATGGCCTTGCCATCATTAACAATACTAGTGTTTAAAATATTAATTAGTCCATCCGGCGAATGTTCAATAAACTTAATAATCTGGATATATTTAAATAAAGAAGATTAAATAAGAGAATACACCTTTCCTGCTATCTAGCGGAGCTTTTTCTTCAGTTCTTGAAAGTCTTCACAAGTTCGACTTGAGCATGTATCAGCTAAAGCACCCTGATGCTTTTTCAATATTTGTTTTGTGAATTTTTATGAATATGAGATTGCGATTTCTCTTGCTCAAGTGAGAATTTAGCCAGAAGATCTTTTCTTAATTTTTTTGGCCTACATTTTTATACTGAAGAATGTGGACTTGGTGGAAGATTTAATTTTAGATCTAAATTTTCTTACTTAACTTTTCATTTCTTTTTATGCGGTTGGATTTATTTAACCCTTTTTGACCGTTTCTGAATTGTTGACACTTAATTTTGTTAGTAATCACAATGTCGCTTATTACTTATTAGTAATATTTTGGATTGCATTATAATTTTTTTAAAATTTAATCTAAGTTATCATGAGACTTTTATGTTGCACATGTCGTCATCTCTTAAATTTGGATAAATTTGGATACAGTGTAATATGAAATGTTTTATCACATGTGCTTACTATATTTTCTAGAAATATGGCATAGTGTAAGTAGATGTATTTTTTTGGCACTTGCAGCTGGTATCCACTGAATATGAATCATCTAAATTCAAAATCACTTCGCTCATTCTGTGAAAAAATTGCGTTGCTGTAAGTCTTCAAATTTAGTGACGGAAGGAGTGAAAAGAGCATGCTATGGGCTGTAATGGATGACTAGGCCCACAGATAGCCAAAGCCCGCATATGGACATTCATACAATTGAATAAACTTTGTATATTTCCAATGGCATTCCTTGTCCTCTTTGAGACTGTGTTCATCACTTGTCTTGGCCGCTGGCCGACATAAAATCCTCCTACCATCCATCTCCTTACATTTCAGAAGCCTTTTCAAGTCTTCTTTGCTCAACCAAATTAACATTTGTTCATTATGCGCACAGGTTTTTTTTTTTTTTAATCTGGGGACTACAATATTATCAATTAGAGTAATATTATATTTATAAAATTGACATACAAAGTAATTAATTTTTGTATAATTCACTTGAACAATGAAATAATGCAAATTAATTACTTAGCATTTTAAAATCATGAATAGCATATTATTTGAATTGGGACTCAAATCTTATATCTCAGCTTTATAAATACCATTATCGACTATTTTCATTTTATTTGTAATTTACGGCTAATAATTTTGCTGCAACAAACAATTTTGGGTTAAAAGTTGTTTTAATTAATTTCGCTCTTTCTAACCTAATAAAAACTCAACTTAATAAAAAAAAATTATAAAATGCGTTGAGGTGATTATTAAAAAAAAAAAAAAAATTTTTGGTTTTGGGAGGGGGGGGGGGGGGTGAGGGTGGTTGGCGCGCGCAAATTTATAACTTCACGTGGAACTCTCTATCAAGAATTCAAATTATCACGAGAAGTCATATTCCCATTTTCTCTGTGTACGATTAAATTAAATCTCGAAACCACGGGTTAAAGGTGAAAAGTGACAAATGCAAGTTAAAAACGCGGCAAATCTAAAATCAGGCAAAACTACTAAACAAAGTAAATCGCACCGTACACTCAAGGTAACTGACAAAGAGATGCTCGTGGGGTCCACCGCACGAATGCACGGGTTGAAGCCACGTCACCAAATCTCTTTCCTTTCTGCTTGTCTTTTAATTTTTCTTTTTCCCCGAACATGCCGATCCTGAAGATAAAATGTTATATAATAATATAACTTTTTTAAAGTTTAATAATAATAATAATAATAATAATAATAATAATAATAATAATAATAATAATAATAATAGAATTACTATCAACGAATAATGTAAATAAATTCTCCCCAAGCTTGTGCTGATGCTGATTCAGATTGCTTCCCTCTCGGATCTTGGGAAAGTCCCTTATTTTCTGCCTCAGCCTCTCAGGTGCTGGATGTATATTCTATATTGTACAGCGCAAACTATAATATTTAAAACATTATTATTTTTATTTTATATTTTCTTTTTCGTTTTCAACTTCCCATGCTTTTATTAATGATCACATTGGTTTTTATACTATTTTAGGATCTGAGTCTTTGAAATAGCATGATATTCAGATAATTTGACCACATTTTTGACTTGCAAAATATTGTTTTTTCAACAATTAACGAGTTTCATCACTATTTATCCCCCCCCCCCAAAAAAAAAGTTTCATTAAGTATATAGGGAAATTTTTACAATTTTCTATTTTTCTTTTTTATGTATACAAAAATAAAATTAATTGACATGAAATTGGGTCTTCTATTCAAGTAATATAGATAAAATGTTTATCCCAATGTGAGGAGAAACCAATCCCACAATTTAAGGGTTGGAACTGCAACCATTGACAAAAACAAAAAAAAAAAAAAATGAAATGATAAATATATGCTTTGCTTTGGAACAAGTACTTTTCATTTGCACTCGCATTTGCATTTGCCATTGCCCCCATAAATATATATATTCATATGTTTCGGCCGTTCACCATGCGTTGGTGTTTGGCGAGCTTCATCCATTATTTCAATCAAATATTAAAAGATTAGTATTTAAAAAAAGAACTATTTTTGATATATAAAAAAAAAAAAACTTTTTGACAATATGAAGAACACTCTCAAATGAACTTTAATAATTATTGCAACGAATAGCTTTAATCAACATTGAAATTTTGATAGAAAAACCAAAACTTGCATCATAACGAAGTATTTTTCCTGTTTCTAATAATTTTTTTTTAAAAAAAAAAATACTTTAAATGCCCAAGTGGACAACAGCTAAGACCAGAGGGTGGGTCGTGTGGGGATTAAGTGGAGTCAAATCCAAGCCCAACAAGGCCCGACAATCAACACGGCGACAGGAAAGGGACCGCACGTGAGGGGCTTTGATTTTATCACTCGCCTTGGGTCCCACTCCCACGTGTGTGTCCATGTTTATTTAATTGTTTTAATTATCAATCAATTCTTTGGACAAGCCCTAGTGTATTGCTAATTGCTTGCTTTGGACTTTGATTAACAAAACAGTCAAAATGGACATTTGGGATTGTAAACAGGGTCTCGTGTCTGTGAAAATGTTCAAACTCTGAAAACATGAACAGTCAACACTCTTCATGTCTTCCGGATTTTCAGATCCCAACTAAGCACTTGTTGACAAGTTTTTTTGAGATCCCCAAGTGACAAAGAGACTCCCCTCAGATAAGGTACGCAAGTCACAACCCTCCTCCCAACTCTTCTTTAAAATCTTCAAGTTTTTTTTTTCTCTTTCTTTTTATTACACTCAAATTTTTTGTTGCTAATTCTACATTATGTGCAAACTTAAAAATTAACAATGAAAAATTTAAGTGTCACAAGATAATACTCAAGTTTTCGTTTCTAACTCTCAACTTGTGATGTAATAATACATGTAGTACACAAAAACTTGAAAGTCAAGCATCTTGATACAACAGTGTAGATCCTTTTTTTTTTTTTGGACAACAATACAACCGTGTAGATCTAAAATGTAAATCTTATCTTACGTGTTTCAAAATAAAGTACACATCGACCACTAGCTTAACATAGGAGAAGATAAAAGCTTTGATCACTCAAGTTAACAAAAGGAATGGTTCCAACCCATGACAGCAACTATGAATTATATATCATGCATCAAGCAATGGCATTGAGGGACATCCCTTATATACATATATATGTCCAATTCGAAATTTTAAGGTGTGGAAAAATTCAAGAAAATGCAGAAACTGTATGGTTTAAGCGTGTGGAACTATCTGTCCATAAGTTGTGTTGGAATCTGCTTCATGTGAGAACTTATCCTTGCTTCTTATCAACATGCAGATGCTGGAATCTAATAATTTTCATGCTGCTTGTCTCTTGAGACCTGTATACAATAAAAGATGACAATAATGTGGCAAGTTATTGAGAGTCAATAAGATTAAAAACAAAATAATAATAGTGCAATTGCAAAATGGGTTTTCTAATTCTTGGGGACACTCAATAAAATACATGTGTAAGAGCCAGCATATTAACAGAAGGGTATACCAAGTCATCCACACTCTCGTCTAAATTTACCTCAAGAGAACCAACCTGAAAACCTATCAGAACTTCGAAAAGAAAATCTCAGGATCATAGTAAGTAATAATCTGGAACTTACAAAGCAATTAGAGTCCACAGACCTAAAAACGTATTGTTGCGGTAATCAAATCATGACAAATATAAAACATTCAACATCTGGGTAAATATTATATATCAATATCCAGTCAAACATGTGAAAGCAAACTACAAGGAAACATAATCCAAATGTCATCATTAACAAGAATGGTTTCAATCCCGTTTCAGTGGATTTATAATAAGCGGACAACTAACAACTTCTTAACATTATTTCATGTTTTTCAACATCTACTCTCAACTGCTGAGATAACTATGCGAATATGCTTAAAGGACCAGTCTTATTGGAAGCGTCGAGTCCATTCTCAGGAGTCCGCATCCCTGTGATCCATGTCCTGCAGATCAAGATTATTTAAATTTAATCAATCAATATAACTCATTAAACCAGCAAATTTCCATTAAAAACTTCTGAACTAAACATAAGTAATAAGCTTTCACACAACTTGCATATGAAAAATTCGAAGTATGATTGGAATGAAAGATTTATGCATATTTTCCAACGTCATCTTTCCCTATCGAGTTGTTTTTGATGTGACGGAGTGGGATTGAGTTTAAGTAGTAAACACTATACTTACTAAGTTTGGATACAACATGGTGTGGCACCTATTAATAACTGTCATGTTTTAGGCACTTGATGATTTTATTACTCCATTGTCAACTAACTTAAATAGCGCCTATGAATGAGTGCCATGCCCCCTATGAATGAGTGCCATGCCGTTCTGATACAAAGTTTGTATACCAAGTTTTCATTTGTGGTATTACTCAAACATAAGAAAAAAAGGGTAGCATTCTTTTCCTTTTACCTTCCAACACTGTCACCACCAGAACCCATCAAAATAGTCAGTCTTTTTGCTGATTTCATAAAATCACTGCAATGCCAATAAGGTAAAACAAAAATCAGAGATATAACATCAAGTTAACCCTGCCTATACTTTCAACTCGATACAGTCTTGGTGATTTCATGAAGCTGACATGCAAGGACCAATAGATAATAAATAACAAATAAACAGGCTCGCACAAGTGATACCTGAATGGTTCATCTCCTGTTCGTTTAATAGCACCAGAGGCATCTTGATACAGCACATGGCTTAACATGTCTGATCTTTCTATTCCAAACATGATGGCCACCCTTCGATACAGCTCTTCATAAGAACTCAGCACCGAGAGGTTCAGAGTTCGCCCAACATCCTCCGACTCCAAGAAAACCTTGCAATGACCAGTATCAAGGCCAGATTCAGTCGCTTGGAAACTTCGATTCCAGAAAAATTCAGAACTGGAGGACTTTTCTAGTGAAATTCTCTGCTCATGTGTAGATCCCGAACCATCAGAAGATGCTTTAACTTTACCTGAATGCCCATCTGATGAACTTTTCCCAAGAACTTGTGAAGCTACATCATTGGAACAGATACGTGAGATCTGCTGCTCAGTGAGTATTGGTTGACCAAACAGTAAAAACTGGTGCTTTTTTATGTTCTCCGATTTCTCCAAATTCTGATTAGAATTCCCCATTGTGAGTAAGCAAGATAAATTCTCACTACTGTTTGTATGGCTTGTCAGGATGCCATCAGAAACTCTAGAATTTGGAGCGAACCGCTGGAAACTGGACAGAAACAGCCCTGACTGCAGTTTGTTGTTAACATGGAAATCTGATGAAGATATTCCAAATTGAGCATGCCTGGCTCCCTGTATGCCTGCAGGAGTATTGTCAGATAGACAATACAAGGGGCTGCTGGGCCCAAGGGGGTTACCTGAAAATGACGGCATTGCGAATTGGCCGTCAAAAGGGAAATCTAATTGTTGCGGGAGCCGCAACTTCTTTCTTGCTGGTGAAAAGGGTGGTAGGTGGATGACGGGCATGTTTGATACCAGTTCGACCAACCATGGGCTGACACGTTTCACATTTTGAAGCAAATCTGGCTCATCCCATTTGACCTGAAAAGAATTTTGAAAAAAGATGTAAGAAGAGATTCAACAAGGACTAGGAGAGCTTAGGCTTTGCATGATATTAGTATATGTTGTTGGAAACAATTCATAATGGACGGTTAGGCACATGCTGCTTAAGATGAACAATCACATTGCCTAAGGTTTTAAAAGACAAGGGATGAATACAACAATTAACAAGCTATGGACTCTGAGATGTTGTAACTGAAACATCAAATGAGATTCACTTGTATAAAGTTAGTCGAAAATTGGAAAACTTAAATGCCTTGTAAGTAAGTATACATAGAACTATTAACCATCTGCTAAGTTAAATGCTTTTTAAGTAAGTATATCTAGTAATTATTAACCATCTGTCATCTTGATTTTTTAACATACATGGGAAACTATGCTATAAAATAAGTTTCTTCCATTATGCATAGCAAACATAAAATGTAATTTCCGTATTAATAAAACTTTTCTTTTATAGAAAATTTATTAAGTATATAATGGACCACATAATTTGTACAGCATGAGTAAATGCTCTGTGTAATATTTGCTTTTATGTAGATTTTGTCAATAACCACAGAGCAAATGATAGATTTCTGTCATGCACAATAAAGTGCATTGAATGCATATTAAGTGCCCTAAATCAAGCTATTTTTTGGCAACAAAGATACCCAAGCTAAAGTCTAGGTAGAATGTGATTCTTGTCAGTCAAGATGAGGAACAAATAGTCCTTCAGCTGGAGTGATCAGATGCACCAGAAAGCAGTTTAACAGTTTCGGATATTCAGCATTTTCTAGTGAATAAATTCTAAAATGGAAATAATACTGCTTTGCAGTACTGTCATAGTCCTCACTAGCTGTTTTAGAAGGAACCAATCAGTTGGATATATTAAGAGAGGAGAAAAAGAGGAACATAAATTGGATCATAGAAAATTAAATCAAAGAAGACAACCAGTATACTAGGGCATTCAAAGACTTAATAAGGAAGGATAGTTTAACTGGTTATCAACCAAGCAGGCTGCTCAGCTGAATTGCACTTCACTCTATAAGCTCATTACTTCACTGAACCTATCCACAGCAGGGGCGCAAAGCGAAAAAACAACACAAGCAATCAACCCAAACATTTCATTTGGTAACATTAAACTGCTCAAATTCAAATCACCATGCAAACAGATTCACAAGCTTAACGGTAAGAAAAAAAGATTCCCCTCCCCCCCCCCCCCCCCCCCAAAACAGAAAAAAAAAATGAAACGATGATATCAAACAAGAGATACTAATTTCAATCCAACATGTTACATAAAGAAATAACAATCAAACAAGAGAATTATGAATTATACCTGGAGGAGCCGCCATGGTGAATTAGGCCAGCGTATGGGGTCAGCGACCTGAACAGATGATATGGTCCCCATGAACCAGCTTATCCTTGAAGAATCCTCTGTTTCAAAAGCCATCTTGAACCTCATTCCACAGTGCCAGTGAACCCTCATTGCAGCCCTCACTGCAGAAGTCTTAACACAAAACTCCGGCGTGCTTGCACGAGGATAATAAACAACCTCAAATGGCTTTCCACTAGCAGCTAGTGCCACTGCCTCCAAAACCATCTCAGGCTTCACTTTTCCTCCATTAACCCTCATATTTCCACTGGAATTGAAACTCCCACAGGAATTCAGATTCATATTCCCATTTCTCACCATCTTGTTCTCTTCTTCTCTCAGAAAACATGAAAACCCTCCAAAAGGATTAACAGTAACACAGCTGCCATTATTTGAATTCCACCCAGAAGATGGAGAATCATTTCCACCCCCAATTCCTTTCTTAGCTCTCCTTATCCCTACACAAAGATCCCCATCCTGAGCTCTCAAGAACACAATAGAATCACCAGCAACAAGTTTCTTTTGATTAACAAAGGTGCTCCACCCAGTGGTCAACAAATGCCTTCTTGGTGTCCCTCTATAAATATGTCTAAACTTCCAAATCTCTCCATGAACATCTTTAGCCACTACAGTCTGCACAGGGGGATCAGCAGTGTAATCCAGCCTAGGAAATATAGTCTCAGCACAATACCTTGGCACAGAAAACCCACCACCATTGTTAGCATCAGATTGTGTCAAAGTTTTAGCAAAAGATGCTGGCTTTTCTGACTCACTATCTGATCCAACAGAATTTAAACTCAAATTATTATCCTCAAAATCGATCTCATTAGCTGGTATAGGAACCAGTTTTATCTTTGCATACACTTCATCAGTTTCAGAATCAGCTAAAAACTTGAGTGAAGAGACCCGGCAAAGAATGAGAGGTGGGATTGGTGATGAGGAAGGGAAATTGACAGAGCCAAGAGAATGCTCAGCATGGCCTTGAGGGAAGTAAAACACCGTGGAGTTTAATGGAGGAATTTGGACCATCGATCCTGCACATGCGTGCCATAGCTGTGGATCAATGCTCTTCTCAAACTCCTTCATTTGGTGGTTTCTTCTGTTTTCTTATTAAATGGGTTCTTTCAGTCCTGAGAGATGACCGCTCCAAACCTCAAAGATTTGATTTTGCTTCTACGAAATGCTGCAAAATGAGCAAACCAAAATCAATACAGTCAAATTTAAGCAAAAGGATCATTGAAAAAGCACCAAGAATTTTCTTTTTCTTTTGGGGAAAAACCCTTACCTTGTGCTAATGGCAAAAAGACCTTCAAATTCAACACTTCAATCTCTCCAAAAACCTCTTTTTTATTTCAAAGTTTGCAACAATAAGAGAAAACCCTTTTACCATTTGTAAATATCATCTGATAATAACAGAACAGCTCTTCAAAGATTCAAAACACAGCTTCAATATAAGCAGAAGAAAACAAGAAAGAGAGCCTGAAATGCAAATTAAAACTTGCAGATTTTGTTTAAAACAGAGGGCTCTCTGTTAACTGTTATTAATTTCCCATGCAAAGACAAGTGAAGCGAGCGACTTTGCATCGCCGATCAGATGATAGCGAATGGTATCGGGTACGGAGGTTTCCACTGCATCATCTCTGATTCTCTGTTACAGAGACTTTTATATCACTCTGATTCACTCCCACTATTTTACATGTTTTAAAAATATATATATTTTATGCTTTTGTTTTGCGTTCAGATCTCAATCAACAACAAAACAAATAAAGAAATCTTAAACCAAACCAAAAAGGATGTGATTAGTTTATTAGACAAAAAAACACGGGAATTTATGGCTGGCGAAATTAAAATATCGCGATTTTCATGCACAGAACAGAGCCTGCTCGATAAAATGCGGCAGTAAAAAAGGAAATTTACTGTTTGCTGATTTCGTGTGCTGCTACGAAATCGAAGCAGTAAATAACAATAGTAACGAGACAAAAGATTTAACCATGGTTAGTGACTGTGACTGAGCTTGCGTGTAGTCAGATTAACCATGGTTAAAGCTAGGTAACCCATTTGGACTGGAGAACTGACGGGACCGATCCACCAGGGTCCAGGAGGAGTCAGTGTGGTCTTGTTGGCTTCTTGATTTAAAGGCGCGTGATGTCCTGTGTTTGTTTCGTTTGTCGAAGGGTCGATGAAAGTGAAAGAGCGAAGCGGTAAACGAGTAATTGCTGGTTCTGTACTAAACTGTGCAGTCTGCAATGTACAATCAAATCAAAGCTTTTTCTGACCGTGGTGGTGACTTGTGAGAATATAAAATCTGTCACTCATTTTGTGAAATTCCCTATTATAATTTTATCAAAGTAGTGGTGATAAAAATGGAAATTTGTCAGAAAATTATTTCCATACGTAATCATGTTGCAATTGATCTGTATTACTTACTTACCAAAGGCAAAACTGCAGAAGCTATAAGCGTGTAGCAGGTGAATTTTATCAGCGACCATTTTGAATAATAAATTGAAATATTGTTTAAGTTTGAATTTTTTGAATTTTAGTCTTAGATGTATCACATTATCCACACATTAATTCAATAAACATAAGATGAAAAAAAAAAGATAATTATTTAGGATGACGGGACACTAGTTTAATAGAAGTTATTATAAATTCAAACCGGCATATTTCCATAAATTTCATAATAATTATTCTTCTTCTTTTTATCCCTTGATGTATGAGACACAATACAGTAACGATGTAACAATATTACGAGTTCAATTTTGGTACCTCATCTCACAATATGAGCACCATAAAATGGTTAAAAAAATTAAAAAATTTTGATTATTTGATGATGCCCTAACTACAGATACAATACACAATAATATCATGTAGTCACGACTCAATTATATCAAATTATACAAAAACTTATTCACATTATTAGACTTTTTATAATTATTTCAACGATTCGTACCTCTAGTGTTACTGTACTCCTAATGTTTTTTTTTTTTGAAATATCCTAATCTAATATTAAAAAAAAAGTAAGAATTTTTTTATAACAAACAATTATTTATTAATCAAATCTATGCATGACAAAATGGTAACTCACTTAACGCCCTAATGTAAAGGGGTTGGGTTGGGAGTGATGTTGACGCGCGAAAGGAGAGGTTGAGAAAATTTATGGGGAATGAGGAATCGGCGAGCAATTTGGATGGGGCGACGAGTAAAAGGAGGAGAGTCCTCGGCGATGACTGGAAGTGGTTGATTTTATTTTTATATGGAGTTAAAGTCTCTCCCCTCCTTGAATGCGTCTGTCGTTTTATTAATGTTTTCTTTCAACTTCAACCAAAAACGACACCATTCGCCTCATGCAAAGACAGACGACTAAGGCCTTAGCAATTTTTTTTTTCAATTATAAATCACAGAATACACAATCAGTAAACTTATATCTAATTTTTTTTTTCAACTAAGCATATGTTATATAATATGCTTAATTATATGTTGATTAACAATATGAAAATATTGAATTGGTTGAGAGTAAGATGTTTGAAGTGGCATATAATACAAAAATTATTTTATTTAACTTCCTTTTTGAGTGTTTTAATCCAAAGACAATGCATTAATTCTATTACTAGATTTGTGAAAATCAATGGGAAAGGTGACATGACAAGATTTGCCTCAAAATTGAAAGGAGCATTTAGTATAACAAAAAAGGGTGAAAGACGACAATGAAGAGTAAAAAGAAAAATAATATCTTTGCCTATATTTACCCATTTTTGTTATTTTATAGCTTTTGATTTTGTTGCATTTGAAACATTGGAATGTGAAAGTAATAATTTAGCCAACTCTATAATGATCTCACCACCATTAAATAGTGGCTTCATTCCAATACAAGAAATCCTCGAAATGAAATGTAAGCTTGAAGGTAAAAATTTTCATTTTTTTTTAGGTACAATTTCTTCTTACTTTAAGATAATTTTGTCATACTTAAAAGAATTGAATTGAATTGAAAATTAAGCGCCTTCTCTTTGGTACTACTCTCAGGACAAATATTTATATGGGGCCACACACAACATCCTCTATACACTCATATGATCATATTTTAACGGACACTAATTTTTTAAAATTAACCAATCGTTTAGAGATAGAAAAATTAATTGAAACAAAAGGCATATATTTATAGGATGGTCTCATATAAGTTTTTTTTTCTTCCTATTATTGAAGTCCTTTTTTTTCATCTTAAATTTTGAAATTTGAAAGAAAAAGTTTCATATTTCGTCTAATAACTTAAAATAAAAAAAATTCATTGTTTATTATATTGGCTTTAAGCTAAAAAAAACAAAAAAATCATCATACTTGTTTTTTTTTTATTAATATGACATTTGAAAAATTTTATATGTGAACCTCCACACTTCGGTTTGAATTGAGGGTCTCATTGTATTATTCTTTTTCATAACCAAAAAAAAAAAAAAAAAATGAATAACCACTAAAATATTATTTAAGGGACATATTTTTAATGTTTTACTAATTTTAAAGTACATTCTCAATTTGAAAAATTTTATATGTGAACCTCCACACTTCGGTTTGAATTGAGGGTCTCATTGTATTATTCTTTTTCATAACCAAAAAAAAAAAAGAAAATGAATAACCACTAAAATATTATTTAAGGGACATATTTTTAATGTTTTACTAATTTTAAAGTACATTCTCAAACAAACATATATAGCACTATGAAAGATCTACCCATCAAGACAAAAGAGACCCTCAATTCAAACCGAAAGGATTTTAAGGCGCATGGGAAACTACATATAAAGAAGTGATTGAAAGCCTTTGGTGAAGAAACAACATCGATCCGACATACACCGTCAAAACCAAATTACAAAAATTGTTACCCTATAGAGAAGATAAAGAAGCCCGGCAGCAAACATAGAGTTGAGACTGAGACAGAAGAGTTTGGTAAACAATCAACATTGACATGGACACATTACATCAAACAAATAAAATCACCACTTTACAACTAAAATTTTTGTGACCATCATAATAAATAAGGATTGTTCATGCTTTTAGAGCTAGTCTTATCTTTTATTGCCTAGACTATCTATCTTTGTCTTAACTTCCCACTTGCTGCTGCCTTATACATGGTTACGCCAAACATTTTTTCCATTTCAAAAGTTTAATGTTTCGGGTTTTGTTACTAGAAATGGCCCTTAAAAATCGACCCTTAACTTCCATGTGCAGTGCTTCCTATAATGTTCATAATGGACCATGATGATCAATTTTCTACTATTCATAACTGGCTCTCAAACTAGTTGTTTATTAATTAATAAATTTTACTCATTGAAGGGTATTTAGTTAGTTCCAACAATGTTAATATCCTCATCTGTGTGTACTAAGGTAAGAGATTTTATCCAAAACATTTAAAATTTGATCTAATTGGGTCTTATTCGAAATTTTGAGTTGGGCGCGACAGTAGGGTCAATTTGGTCACTACAATTTTCAGTTTCATAACCAAAGCCTCATCAATCTCTTTTCTGTCACTCCCAAACATCGCCGATTTAATCCAAACCGTAGTTAACAAAACGACAACCGACACGACACCGCTCGAAACGAAAACAGTCCTAACACCGGCCTTTGCTATCATGCACCAAGGGCGCTTTATCATTTTTTTTATTATTTCTTTTTTGATTTTGGTTTCTTGACAGCTACAAAACAATTAAACAAATCAACAACCCCATAACGCCTGACGTCGTACGAGTTTGACTTGTGGGTGACCTGGCGGACCGATGTCTTACACGTGTCGGTACATAAGCGGAGTGATCAATGACTTTGAAAGCCCTTTGATATGATTGAAGATGTGGACCGAATTGACGGTGACGATGGGGGGCCTACACAGTGAGGGGCTGAGGGCAGTCCAGGAATCTCTGTCGTTATGTCATCAGGGTACAGCGATGGACAGAACATGAGATGTCGGGTTTCATTGATCTGAGGACACGTGTACGCGTGAGATTACAGGAGTAACCCATGAATCAATGCGAGGGCGGCTAGGTGCTGCTTTTAATTTTGCTGCTAAATGGAGCAGCCACAGTTAACAAACATGCCAAATAAGCCGTCTATCTGAAACCTGACACTCATCAAGCACAATGCTTTCGCATTTGCATTTGCTTCACAACTTGTCCCTTTAAAAACTAACCAAAGAATGTTGGATTAGAACCCCTAGTCCATTGTGTAATTAGCACATGGTGCCTTTTTTTCCTTCAACTGTCACGATGTTCCCATACTGCATTTAGATTTTAGGGGATGTGGTTACATTAGTTCAATTTATAGCACCACAAGAATGTTTGGTTTGGGCCTAGATAATTAGATATTGAGTGCTGTTTGCACACCTACAAATCAGTACAGCATGTACTTTGAATTCCGAATCAATAGACTATGGATTTGACGGTTGGGTTTCCGAACAAGCCCTTATGAGGAAGCATTGATAATTTTTAGATATTTTATTCTGATGTTCTTTTTTCCATAAGATTGCTTTCAAATTTTAAGAAACAATTTTAATTATATATTAAAAAAATACCATAAAATCTTTTGATATATCTACGTAGTTTGAAGATAGTATCATGAACCAAATTGAAAGGAAGTGTGCGCCATGTGTTTGCTACAGTATGCTACTGGTCTGGAAGATCTACCAGATGGGTTAGGTTACATTGCAATGAATTGCTAAGGAAATATCAGTAACAAGTGATTTTTTTTTTTTTTTCTTGAATGGACAGCAAAGACTGTTACCACTCACCAGCAGTTAGTCAATTGACCATTTCTATAAGTCACATCTGAAGTGATTTGTTAGGTTGAGGGCCAGAAGTTGGATAGGATCTCCTTCCTTTGGGCTCCAACTTCACTTTGGGCCACAACACTTTGTTGTGTAGCGGGCTGTTCCACACATTACGGCTGCCACGGGTATTGGAAGCACTATAAAGTTTTGATGGCATAAAATCTTATTTTCATTTTTGAGCTCATTTAACTTTACCGTCGTTAAAATTCTGCACCACTTACCAGCCCAGCGCTTCAGTATTTTGGAGCAACAAAATTTTGATTTGTAGCAGTAACAATCTCCTGACAAACTTCCCTAGTACCGCAACAGACTTTTCTCCGGCTTGGAACTTTTCCCGGAATCAGTTTCAAGTCAGAGAAGCACCAGCATGAATTTCCACCAACACAAAAGCTTCTGCTTGGTTTGGCAACTTTCCTCCCTGCCTTCGCAGCAGCATTCTCTTGAAGAACTTCTGTTGTCCATTCCCAGCAGCGAGTTCTCAGTGAAATACTTGTCATAAGAAAAACTTGCATGTAAGAATAAACGATAAACAACGGACAAATAGTGTATACTTTAGAAGAGACATCATATCGTTGTTCCAACACTCCTAATTTAAGGCAGTCCAGTGTAAATAATTGGACAAGCGCGTAAGCAGCTACCAGAGGGCATAAGCAACACTAACACTAACTTGAACATCTACTTTCAATCGCTCCACCTAATGCCTTTTCATAATGACAACATGTGCTCACCCGAGGCTCTCCTAGTCCTACTTCCTACCTCTTATTCTATTAATGTACAAAACCAATCGACTAAAACAAGACATTAAAAAGAGAAAAGTGAAACAAGTGAGCTCCCAACTAGGACGAGCTTGTTGTCCTATAAATAATCAAACAAGAAGCTACCCAAATGAATATCCTAATGTGCCTGCTGATACATTGTTCGCCAAAATCGCTGTAGTCTACCGCCTTGCATTGCTCATCACCATAACCTCTGGTGGTAGTTCTGAGTCAACGATGCATCGAAAGGTAGGATTTGCAGCAGTTTGCTGGTTTACAACCTACCCTTGTTTCTCATCTCCATAATCCTCTTGTGAGAGTTGGAGTGCAATGACGGAACAAAAGTAGGACTTGCAGCAGGTCGGTACTCCGGAACCAGCCGACCAGACCTGTAGCGGACTCCGCACGCATTACAAAGGGTCTTTGGCCCCATAGGCCCTTCCCTCCATTGTGGGGTTTCTGTCACCTCACAATGCATGCATTTCCTAGGTGTATCTGTTTGCTGAAAGGATAATTTCTTATTCTCCCTGGAACCTGAGAGCATCGTCAGGTTCTTTTTCCTTTTGTGCTTCTTCCTAACGGACTTCTCATTGAGATTGATTTCTGATCCAGATTCAGAAGCAGTTTCAGGATGATAATCCTCCGAAGTGGAGGAAGTGGAGAACATGAAAGGGTAAATGAAAAGTGGGTTCAAAGTTGCAGGTCGTCGACGCTTGCTTCGAGTGCGCTTCACTGCAAATACAAGTTTAGGATTAATGGGTACGTGTTTTTCAGATGAGCAGGAGCCACTACTTTCGAGGACAGATACTGGACTGGAGGTCTGCGACAGCAGTAAATATTTGCCATCATTAGAGTTGCTGCAGACGTAACTGCTTCTACTAGAGGATGTATCAGAAGAGCTCAACTTCTGTTTCACTTGAGGTCCGTGACACTGAACAAAGATTGAAGTAACAATTAACAGAAGATCAGACAAGAAAGTAAGAAAAATAGTAACACTTGACTTAAACTGATCAAATGTATTAGCATTTTTTCTCACTCGAAATTAAAGGGAAAAAAAAGGGTAAAAAGGAGTTAAACTTTTCCTAATACTGATTGAAGTGAACAAACACAATGCATAGATTATAAAAAACTTCAGTATATAGATTGTACAGTAATTTTGCATTCACTCTCACAGACAAATGATTCCTCGTGTAGTACCATACATTGCCCTCTATCTTATTTCTTATTTCTTATCCTGGACAGAATCCATTAAACTCCTACTTAGATACCAATACATAGATTATACACCATTTATTTCTTCTGTTTGCAAATCTTGTCTGCTTCAATCCTCTCAATACTTCACAAGGATATCAAAAACCCCATTTTATACCAATCATCATCTCTTCAATTCACTAAAGTGATCAATGCGAATTAATGCTCAGTCCAGAATAATCTTCATTCCTCTCTAGCAAGCATAATTTCCAAAGAATTGCTTCAACACTTACAGGAGCAAGTGCTTTGAAGTACTCAAAATCACCATAGTTATTCTTACAATTTAAGTTACCAAAAGTATACAAAACTCATATGCCAAGCTGTCGATCATCCTCAAGCTTTCGATGAATGAATTGAAAGCCACTCACGGCAATTACTTTTCTAGGAGTCATGAAGAATATGCCTCAGTTTAAGGCTTAAATCCATTTTACAAACATGTGAGAAAAATTTAACAAAATACGTGTCTATGCATATCGTTAAAACTAGTATCTGAAAAAAAATGTAACAAAAATACTAAATAGTTCATGCACATACACACAACCACTGATATACATGTGTAGAGACAAAAAAATCATTGAAACCAAGCATTAAGAAGGGTAATGATAAACTCTTGCTGCCTCAGTTTAGGGCTCAAATGCTCTTTTTTTCCTTTTTTCGGATAAGAAACTGAAAAATGTATTAAAAAACAAGATGTAAAAACAGATAATGGACCAGCTGTCCACTCATAAAACAAAGACTAGCACTATTTGTGTTATATAAAAGTATACCCAACTATCCCTATACGAGGTTAGAATCAGTTATAACTCCCTATCTCAAAACCCCATCCCAGTTTAGATGTATGAAGAAAAATGATGAATCTTGAAACCCCTTAGAAACTGAAGCCCAAAGCGAAGCAAGAAAACTTTAACCAATATCATTAAAACTAGTCTCCAAATATAATCTAACACACAAATACTAAATAGTTCATGTACATGCACACCACCACTGATATACATATATAGAGACGAAGAAAATCATTGAAATCAAGCACTAAGAAGGGTAAATGGTAAACTCTTGCCTAACAATCAATTCACTCAATTATAAAATACTTCAAAAGGTATTAAAGAGGAGTTTGGATGGCCAAATATTTGAAAACAACTATATTTGGTGCACTGAGGTTTGTATTTCTCTTCTCCTTTCAACAAAACTCAACAGTAGCTAAAAAGCACGGAAGCATGAGTTTGCCATACTAATTTAAGAAAATATAAAATTCTCCAAACAAACAAACTTCAAAATCTACAATTAGGTGAAAGATAAAAGCCATGCAAATTGATTGTAATATAAGTTTGCTAGCAAGCACAGCCATCTCTCAATCCCTCAGCATAGCCATGAAACTCAGAGGATATAATTTCCTGGGTTGGAAACCAAGACAACTTCACTCCCAAAATATACAATCAGAGGAAAAATTTCCAGAGTAAATGAACTTTTTGCACATTATAGTAACTGCAAACAAAAAACATTGCAAAGTTCAGATTATATTCAAGTAGCAGTCACCACTGAGGCAGAAAAATAAGACTACTCACAGAGATATGGTTACTTGTCGGCACCACCGGAAAATCCGTCAAACCAAATGGTGGTGGCTCAAGGGCTTCAAAGTTAGCATTCCAATCGTCTACTCCTAAATTACCTGCTTCCAAGTCCTCCAATGTATCCACAACATCATCAAAGAACTCATCCAAATGGGAGAAAATCCAGTTATCATCATTCATGTTAATTCTTCAATCTATCAACACGTTCCCCCAAAAAAAAGAAAAAGAACATTATGTTAACGCTTTAAATAGCAGAGGACCACATATTATAATGTAACTTTTACCTTAAAATAAGCTCAAGACTACTAATTAAAGTAAAACTCTATGTGTGTGTATAAATACATGCAGACACAAAAAAAGAAAAAAGTGAATAATATGGGCTTTTTTTTTAAGATGCATAAAATGCATTTACTAGTAGTAAAAGTTGCCCTAATTATCCCTCAATGAAAGTAGTGAAAAAATGAAAAAAAAAATATTAATGGATTGGATTATTATGCATTTACCTTATCCAGCCACAATTACAATATATGTGCACGCTATTATCAGCAACAAAATCATAGTATCAGCATATAATTGTCTTGGTCCAAAACTTTCAGAATCCAAACATAGTCCAAAAACAAACTCTTAAAATCTAGAATTTATATTTTTTTTTCCATTAATTAATCTTTCCTTATTTGAGAGGAATATTGCTTCGTATCTATATAAGGGAAATTATAAATCGATCACGTCATTTTCAGGGAAACTTTTAAAACAATATTACGAATCGTTTTCAAGTTGTTAACAACTAGTCCAACCATAATAAACGGATAAATAATAAATAATATTTAAATAACCTAAAATATTCCCGTTGGTCACTAAGAAAATGAAGGGGAAAAAATCCAAAATCAGAATAAATTAACTTGAAACAGAGTTCGAGTGGATGTTAATCTTTTCAAAAGCCCAGAACGGCAAAATTTCTTCCATTTTCTAGCATTTTCCTTCATTTTCTCCACAAAACAAACCAAAACACAGCCAATGTAAAGCGGAAAGCTCTCAAAGCTCGGTGTTGAACTGGGTTTTCCTTTTCCAACAAAACCCAGAACCACATTAAACAGATACCAAAAATTTTCCTCACATTTCCTCCATTTTCTCTCATTTTCTCCAGTTTCTCAGCAACCAAACAGAAAAGCAAACCAAAACACAGCCAAGTATAAGGACGAAAGCACTCAAAGGTCAGCAATGAAGCTGGGTTTTCCTTCTCTACCAAAACCGAGAACCACATTAAACAGATACTAAAATTTTCCTTCATTTTCCCTCATTTTCTTAGTAACCAAACAGACAAAAATGCAGACAATGCACCCCCAAACAACACAAAATTTGAGGCTTAAAAAACAAAAACGAAAGTACAAACAAACAAACCTTTCAACATATGAAGAGGAAGGAGAAGAAATGAAAGAAAATAATTGATCTCAGAAATGGAGTGTTTAAATTTTCACCGACATTTAGAGAAGGCTGTGCCTGTGGGTGAGATGAGATTCCTTTTTGAATCTGCGGGTCGTGGTGTTGGGGATTTCGGGGATTTTGCTTTGTGTATTTGTGTATACATGTATCTCTGCAATGTGAGTGTGTGGATTTGTTTTTAAATGAGGGTGGCCACATGGGGGTTACGGTGGGGCCTTTCAGTAATCAGCGTACATCTGTCTTATCTTACCTTTGATTGACCGGGAGATTTTGGAAACCTTTTTCGGCTTTTGCTATTAGGGATTTTGGGTATCAAATTTTTCATAAAAGATTTTTGTTGATAACATGTTTAATTGGGATACCATGGATAAGTAAAATTTTAAACATAACTACAAACAAGATCATATCATATACTATATAAAAACAAACAAGATATTTTTTTTTTTTAAATAACAGATTAATTCGACTTTTGGTAAGATGATAAATTACTCTTCTTTTATGAGGATGGATAAAATAAATTAGACATTTAAGTAAAAATTTAATTAAATTTATAAGTTAATACGTATAAAGAAGTAAGTTGGAAGTCAATTGAACAATTATTATAGATAGACATTCTCTCTTGTAATGCTTTGTAATTAATACAAGATCTGCCATAATGTGCAACAATCATAATTGTTCAACGTGGAATTTGTTTTATATATGATTTTGAGGAAAAAAATTAAAAATAGAGAGAGAGAGATCATATATCAAGGGGCAGATGATATTTGAGGATGTTTAATCAAAGATGGGATCAACGATAAAGTGTGGGAACAAAAAATGAAAATCATGGGATGGGTATGATCAATGATGTGGGCATGAAAAGAATTGAGACTGAGAGGGCACCGACGATTTGATGAAGGGACCAAAGATCAAAATTGGTTGTCGTTGCTATCACTCTACAATTGGGTCCCAATTATTTAGTTGCCACCTACATGTGCCACATGCTTTGGTCGTCAGACTGTCTGGTAGACTATTTGGTGAATCCTTTCAATTTCAATTGAATCAATTGACTAAAAATAATTGGGATTATTCTTTCTTTTAGTTTTTTTTTTTTTGAAATATTCTTTCTTTTAGTTAAAAGGTTAATTAATAGAAGTTGATTTTCTTTTTAATATTTCAAAGTAAGTCGACTCATTTTAAAAGAAAGTTATAGGATGAACTGCATCATATCGCAGTTCATAAAGTTTTCAAATATTTCTGATAACAGAAGTAGTAAATTTTTTATTTTATATTTGGAGGAGGAGGAGAATAAGAGTTTACACTAGTATTACAATCATTGTGGAAGCCAAATAACTTGAAATAGTAACTAGATCATACTCATCCTCTTACCCAAAAAGCATAGAATTTCGATGGGGTTATAGGCATTTCTGTAATATTATATGTAAAATACGATATGATAACTTAACACTGATAAGTAGATGAAGTGGAAATAAACATTGAGATTGTAATGTTCAATCATCCACGAGAAAGAATTGTGATTGTATTAACTTGCTGTACAATTTGGTAAGAATTGTGATTGTATTAACTTGCTGTACAATTTGGTACCCAAAACGGCGTAGCTTGCAAGCAAAGGGAATCAAGAGCCGCTTTATTTGTTAAGGGGCAAAGATACACTCAAGTAAACTCATCTGTCAGCTCAACTTCATCATTTCACTGGGGTCATGGCTACCCATTTATCTGTAACACAAGAGAAATCTAGTCACTGGCAGCTGTGTGACGGTGTAGGCGACATCGTCTCATGATTCTGTTCGGTCAATCCACAGTTTCAATACTACTAATGAAAAATTTACATGACTATCGAAATCAAGTTACTCACCGTGTGATTAATGAAGTTGCTCATTAAATTATGTACGTATATAACATATGGGTTGGTACATTTCACAAGCTACACAAATTAGAAATTGATTGAAATATGATTTTATTGCCTGTAAAATACTTTAAACATGGCCAGTAATTGACCACTATGTGTGTAATAAGAGATGGCTAGAGCTCATAATCATAACTGATTCCTGCAATTTTATATGTTTCGGAAATCTTTTTTTTCTCTGCATGTGGTCTCTATAACATGTAAATTAAAAACACCTCATATCTTAACTTTAGATCTTCTTCTTCTAGAATTTACACACAGGAGTATAAAAAAGGCAAAACATGTGGCTAATACAGTGGCTTGCCAAAGTCTGATGCCGTGGGAATCGCTGAACATGCTCTTGAGCTCCTCCTGCAATTGAATATTCCATAAAAGTTAGGCCACGATGAAAGAATTGACATTTCCTTGAAAGATCAATGGCAGTGGCCAAAGAAAGTAAACTAAATCCAAAACTTCTTCACTTTGTCCTGCACCATGTGAAAATATAAAAATAGAAGAATTACACAACTGGAATTTTCTATAGCTGAACAAAACAGTCGGCTATCATTAAAGTGCAGAAATTTTGAGAAATAAAGAACATAAACAAAAACTGAAAGCAGCAAAGAACAGAAGAACCATTTTTGTGAGTTATTGAAAATTAGGGGTCTTAGGGTTTGTTTGGGAGTGCATTTTCAAGTGTTAAAAAAGTGTTTAAGGGCGTTGGCGAGAGAATATTTTTATAGCTTTATTTATTTTTTATTTTTTTAAAACACAGTTTAATTAGTATAAAAAGAACTTTTTAATCACATAACCAAACAATTTACATATTTTTAAGACTTAATTGCCAAATGGTAAATACATTCGTTGGAAAGCGCTACGCAGTGAAAGCATTTCGAATCTACCCTAGGTGAACATCTAAAAGCATATCACCAAATAGTATGTAAGTTGAAGCAAACAACATTGCATGAGTAATTTCGCCAAGATAAACGACTTACTGTTGCAACCAATTCATGCAAATGTTCATTTTGCTTTGCATAGATACCCTCGGCATACTTAAACAGTCTTAAATCAAGACTGTTGAGTGATCTTATCTGCTGGAGAACTACTTCTGGAACCAGGAGACGTGCCTGCAAAATTTCATAGGTCAAAATAAAACTAACAAGGAAGGGATAGCATAACTGAATCACAACTCATAAGAGATTCAAAAGACCCAACAGATCTTCAGTATCTTTAAAATTTCAGTATGCAACGCCCATTCAAACAAAAAGGGTCGGATATAATTTGCAGCTATTGTTTGAGCATTACCCACCTCAAATAGAAAATCTTTATATACTAAAATTACGTAATTTCGAACAATATTGGCATGTGCAGGCCTTAAAGGCACTATTTACTGTTTCCACCGACTCTCAGACAACAGGTTCAAAACCCGATGAGATGAAGCAAAGTAAGAAATACATGCCCACGTCTGGAACTGAATAATGAAGAGATCACAAATAATCAACTGATCTTCAGAGAATTGCTGGTGAGTTCACAAAACTTAATGTACCTACCTCTTTAGAAAAGTTTGCCGGTGAGATTTCCTTAAGAGAATTTGTGCGCCGAACAGATTGAGACTTTCTTAAGGGAGAAATGCATGCTTCATATTCTTCCATAATTTTTTCCACCGTCATCTAATAAAGTGAAACAAAGGAAATAAGTCCTTTTTTTTTTCTCCCAATCAAAAGAAACTAATTGCTCCAATATGGTCAAAAATTATATTGCAGATAAAGGCTTACATTTTTCTTATTTCCTTCTAAATTTTCAGTGGAAACATTCTCAGTTGTTTTTTGGTCTGAGGTGCCATCCTATGAGCCAAGAAGAAAAACAAAAAAGACACAGCAGTAAAAATGTTAATCCACTGATTGATGAATCAAGTATGTCATTACTAAAATGCTAGATTTCCATTGCTGCTTACCTGATGGTAATTACTGTCCAGCTCAGAATCTGAAAGTAAAGAGTTCTGTTCTGTAACTGTAAGACAGAGATGAATTTAATTTGAAAAAAAAAAATTCACCATATAACATAAACAAAAATGTAGAAACAGTACAGGAGTTACATGAAACGCCCAAAACTCATTACCGCCTTTTATTTATCTCGAAGATTAGTAAGGGTAAAAATCTGGGCAGTGCTTCATAAGAACTAATGTAAACTAGTCATAGTAATAGTTTAATTATAAATATCAGTAGTAGTCACATGTAGTATGAGTTATAGTATGATTGTAATAGCAGTGTGAAAGAAATAAATAAATAGATAAACCAAAGTTTCAGTAACTCAAGATTGTTTCCGGATAAGTTCTGTTTGACATTACTGTTTTATGAATGGTCCAAATGAAAGTTACTGTAGAGCTCCTATTTGTTTGAGGTCATTATTTCTAATCAAAGTTATCATGTGAATGCAAACAGCAAAATCCTGTTTGTTTGAGGAAACTATTTTTATTTAAGCTATCATGTCTACTAACATGTGATTTCTAGATCATTGCATCATATGTGAGTCTGTTAAGAGGCAATGGATCACAAAGATCAAAAACAGAAACTATTCTTCACCAAACTAACCTGATTTTATTTTTGATAAACCCTCCATACTAGAGTCTGATGCTATCTGCGAGATCACCTGTGGACCAACCACATTCCCAAACATTTTCGCAGATTCTCCGTGGTTCTTAGTGAGTCCAACAAATACCATATTGTCCAACCTCTTCTGCAAGATTTACAAGTATCTACCATGATTGCAACCATAACGAGAACAATAATCAGAAAATAATATTATGAAACATATTTATTCACAATTCAAAATACCTTTTTTCAATTACCTGTGCAACTTGAAGCACATGTTCACCAAGAATTGCAAACTTCTGCACACAATGGCGCACATCATGTGCTTCTGCTAAATACGAGTTGTTAGTCAATCCTGCAACCTGTAATAGTAAACAGTCGATGAGAAATTTGACAATTCAGGTTCTATGAACAATCCCATCAGAAACTCAGGAAAACAGCAACTACATTTCCAACCCATGTTTAGAAATATTGAAAATAGACGAGATACAAACATGGACTGCAGAGACGTAATGAAATTACAAACAGGAACCTGTGTTACAAAGATGAAACCATAAGAATAAAGTACCTGGAATGTTGCTCCATTGTGAACAGTGTCTAAAACTACTGGTTCATTAATGAATTGATGTAACGGCATTGCCATTTCTTCCACGTTGTATGAGTCATTGCTGTTAACATAACTTAACCCCTTCATTTTTCTGGCATCTCTCTGTTCTCACATGTAAAATTTATCACAATTAATAATGGCGCAGCCTCTCCCACAAGATAAAATTGTACAATGTCATTATATAGCACAATCTACAACTGAAGGAAGAGAGGGGGAGGAAAGATGAGGGGCTTGGGTGGGGGGAGAGAGAGAGAGAGAGAGAAATGTGGAGTATGTTGACTTTGAAATATTTGAAGTAATACTACTAACACTTAACAAGGTTACATTTCCTTCACAAAACCACACATTTCTACTATGAACATTTTATGGCAGGAGGGATACTCAGAAAATTATTTCACATTTATGGGTGATGATCAATGAAGGAAACAATCAAAATTTTTTTTTTTTAAATCATTATTTCTTTTTGGAAAATTTTTTTTTATTACTGTAGAAGCATCAATAAATTGTCAATTGGGCTTCAGCATTAGAAGAGTTTCAAAATACATGACTTCACCATGGGATATGAAAATCTATGCATGTGATCTTTCTATGGAGACTATGATTTAGTCATCTTATTATCGAGGAAGCCTTTCCTTCTAATTTGTGCAAAAAATTATATCTCCTAAGACACCTAAGATGATTGGCTAAAAAAAAAAAAATCCAAATGACAGGACAACCAGGATAACCGATGATCACCTGTGATTATGATAAGCAAGACAAAATTGACTGATATTAGAGTTGAAAGGGGGGGAAAAGAGGATTCAATATTTAGCAAAAGTATAAAAGAAAAACTACCCGAGCAAAGAGGTCCTCTCTCATCCATGGAACCAAATACTTCCAGGGCCATATATCCAGGGTACTAACTCCCTTATTCTTGGCTCGTATGCGTTTAGTCATTTCCGTGGCAGAAGTTAGGTTAGGATGCACCAAAAATCTAGCCGCTACTTCTACTGAAAATTCATAGGCACTAAAGACCCGGTCAACTGGATGCCTAAATACTGTCATCACTGATGTTTTCTCTCTGGGAAGCTTGGACATTATGCTATAGTCATCATGTGTAGCTATCAACTTGCACTTTGGTTTGCTGCATAAATTACAAAATTAAATTAATTATAGCTCGACAGGCCAGCAAAATTGATTAAATATTTTTGCCAATGTTTGATTATACATTAAATCTCTCCTTTCTATTTTCCAAAGAGTCTTTCTCACTCTATTTCAAAACACCATTATAGCCACTAGAGTTGCCAACCAAGTAAGTTCAATGACTCACTTCGTGTAAAACTAAGCCCCTAAAAGAAGAACAATGAAGTCAAGAAAAGATCATTAGCTCTTGCAAGTTCAAATGATTGGATGAAATATCACATCAACAAAACAAATATTGGTCAAAGGTTTCTAGCATAAAATAACAGAACACAAAGAAAAAGATAGTACCGTGGATCAAACCGCAGCTTGTCATAAGAACGAGGGCATTCCAAAGCTGCACCGTACACCTTTCTCACCAGACTGCAAGCATAAAACCAAATAACCACAATCAAGAATCAAAATGGCAGTTGAAAAGCCGGAACTTTTAACTAACTGCATAGCAACAGCATCCATTGGCGATATAATTACCAATGGAAGAATGTCCGCCCTCCAGTTCTGGGGACATGTAGAAAAAACAGCAAATCTTGCAGCGTGCGTCCGTCTCCTTTAACTTCTTCCTCAAGTGACGAATGTGCCCATTCTCTGACAATTTTCTCACACTGAACAAAATCCTTTTCGGCAGAAGACGCATTCACTGACCCACCGCCTTGTACACCAGCAAAATCCATAAGGTCAAATGAAAATACTGCATTCTAGTACTAAGAATCAACAGTCAAAAAACCTATACTAATCAAAATTCCGCTAGCACCCAATACATCCACAAACAAGCTTTCCCAAAATGTAATCTTCCTATTAAAAAACAGTAAAATTTAAATTAAAAAAAAAAATCAAGCTTACATATGAAGAACAAAAACAACTTCTTGTTAACGGAAACAAGAATGAAAAATTAAAATTTGATTACACATGCATACCGAATGCGAAGAGTGCTAATAGGAACACGGCGAATTTCAGAGTAGGAATCATCTTCTTCTCAATTCCTACTCCGATTACTGCCAAAAGAATTAAGAAAGCAAGATTATTATTGGTTAGCAAACGGCAAGCAAATGAATTTATACGAACCAAAAAAAAAAAAACAATGGAACTTGAAGTGGTCGAGGAGCTGTATAGAGTTTCGGGATCTCGTGTTCATAAAATTAAAATTACCTGCCACTACTACTGTTGCGTTCTAACAGACAACAATTCTTCTAACGTGACCCCACACAGCGAGGGGAAATAATTGAAAAAGAATTGAATCTGTGTTCTAAAAAATGAACGCGGAGTCAGAGAGAGCCAATTTAGCGAACGAATCACTGGATCAATATTCAAAGGACAGGCGATAGATCAATCAATAGAAGTTAATATGGCATAGAGATTAAGTTTAACGTTATAATTATAATAAATTATCAAAACGGAAAAACGCTATATCAAAAATAATTGTTATGGCTTCCGTAGAGGGATAAAATGGTAAAAAGATACGAATCAATTTCATGTATTATTCATGGACTAACTAAATAAATTATGGATAACACTTTCCTTTTATAGTTTTTTATTCTCCTAAATTCTAAGTTCATGTCATATACATATGCATACGTACATCCCTACATATATAAATAAATAAATATATATATATATATGTATTTACGCGCGCGTGTATGTATCTATATATATATATATATATATATATATATATATATATATATATATATATATATATATATATATATATATATATATATATATATATATATATATATATATATATATATATATGTATAGACACATATATATTAAATTCATTTTTGGTGATTATAAATGAAGCTGACAACGGTTTAGTTTAAACTTTGAAGTTACTACATCGCCACAGACATCCCGAACCTCGGCCTCCGTTTGTTTTGGTTGTTTGGCCGTTTATGCTCGCATTTTCACCTTTGTTATAACACTAACATAAGTTATAAAAATGATAATTAAGAATATTTTAGTAGTGTTTAATAAGTTAATAAAATGGTAATAAATATCGTTTACCTTACAGTTAGCAATAAACAACTGGCGTTTAATAAGTTATACAAATTACAATAAACATCCATAACTTGATACGTAGTTACATTTACTAAACACCTATCAACTTTTTTTAACACAATAATCTTTGGTATAATATACACCGAAAGCTCTCTAAAGTCATATTATTGGAACTAACTAATTTTATTACTATAAGAGATTATAACTTAATAAAAGTATAGTTAGAGAAATTATTGTTTTGACTTATAATTTCAAAAAATTAGTACATTTATTTATCATCTATATTGATAATATCTAAAGTCATCGTATTAAAAATATAAAGAATAAATTATTATCTGAAATAATTTTTAAAAATAATTTATTTCATCTTAAGTCTTTTAACATAACATAACATATATTTCTTTCAATAAACATATAGGTATTACTATGTAAAAACAAGTTCGTTAAAATAAAATCTAAAAAAGTTATATTTTATTACGATGTGAAGTTTATTCTTATTTATAATTAGTGTAAATTAAAACTTAAATTTTTATGACTATATAAAATTTATTTCTATATAGAATATCACTAATGAAAAATTTTATTTTACACAACTTCAAATTCACAATGGCACAATACCAGATGTGAAACCCATTAAATCATCAAATATTTTTTTTTCCCAAATTCTAATATAAATATTTTATGTTTACATTTATGGTTTTTTCTTTTTTAATTCAATTCAAAAGCTAGAGTTGAAGAAAACAAAACACGTATGTGCTGTCCTGGGAATGAGCACTGATGTTTAATTATATCATAAAATAAATGTTAGTAATGTGACACAAGGTGTCAATTTCAATAGTGGACATTGAGGAATGTGGCGCAATTTTCCAGTTGTTTCAGGCAGAGTCAAAAAGGAGGCGACCCACTGGCATTCCAATTGAATCATTGACCTAATATCCTATTCTCGCAGTGGAAGCCCTCAGGGGCCTACCCTGTACCCACTTACCAATTTGTTTATTTTATTATTCTTTTTTCTCTTTTTGGTTTTTGCTATCAGATGCCGTGATCAAGATCATGGATTCATGGCAATCACAAATGAACTAATCCGAAATAAACTAAGTGTATAATCTATATGAAATATAGTGCACTATTGAAGACATATCTGTACAAAGCTTGATTAACTATGGCAGCATGAGATATGCTGCTGCTGCCGCCCAAGTGCCGGTTTCAATTTTAATTGAATCAAAGAATCGTTTTTGCAAACACATAGCTTGATTCCGGTTGTTTGTCTGTGACCTAATTTCTAACTGGACCTTGGGAGGAAGCAGATAATCGTGATGATGGCTTCACTAAAACTGCTTTTGCTGCATCCAGATGGTTCAGGCGACAGGTTCCTAGAAGAAATTCTGGGAGCTCTTCTTCTGTATTTGCCTAAGCAAGACCATACAGCATTGAAGAGGATGTAAATGAAATGATAGATCACGATAAAAGTGAAATTTGCACCAGCAAAAGCAAAAATGACATCATTGGGAAAATTTTAGTCTACTTTGGGATGATTCATGATTAAATCCAGAGGGCATAAAAGTAAATAAAAGCTTGAAAAACCTTTCGCCCTTGCATCAAAGTAAAGGGATTTTACCTGTATCAAAAATGCCATTTCTATAACCAGGTTGTTGAGATAACCGAGAACAAGACTGACCACACCCCTTGCAACTGTTGATGACCCAATATCAACCCCAAGCTGACATGATAGTGGAAAATGTCATAATTAGCATCTTACAAAGGTAAAACAATATCTTAAATACTGGTCCATCTAGTAAACGCCTATTGAGTTGGCTTTCTTAATGAATTGCAGAACCCCAGCAAGATCCACATGCATAGATATGAATTTGAATAAACCATGAACCTTTAACTAAATATGTGATGTTTGATGTTGCGTGAACATAGTTCCACATAATTTAATTCACTCAACTCTCCTCCCTTCTCACCCAATATAAAATAAAATATGGTAGAATAATTACCTCTAAATAGTTCTTCCCACGGAAATAGTTAATTTCCAGGGCCTGACCAATCAGGCAAGCTTTCTTTCCCACACTTTGCTTAACTATCCATGAACCCTGCAAAAATAAGTTTTATACCAATATGAGCCACGTTTTATAGAAGATGTTAAATGCAGCAGACAGCAAAAATGAATGTATTCTGCTCCTAATAGGTTACAGGCAATAAATCTATGCATTGAGATTATTGCAAGCCTTAAGTTCAGGAACTTAAATCTATGCGTTGAGATTCTTGTAAGCCTTAGGTTCAGGAACTTAGGAACTTAGATAATGAATAAATTTGGAACAAAAAAAATAGAGAGAGAGAGAGAGAGAGAGATCCAAGAAACATTTCAAATTAACATGTTTACAAGGAAAATCTTAGAGAGAATGGCATAAAGCCAAACGGTGCCAAGTATATTTTTCCTCAGTCTCTGTATTTTCTTCTACAAATGAGGCCATCAGGCAATAAAACTTCATGCAAGAAAGCCATGACGTTGTAGACCAGATAACGTGCAACAGTTATCATCTTCACAAACCTTAGATATGTATGGTATGAGCTTGAACCTCGAATTTCGATACGCATCATCCCCGTTGATAAAACTTTCCAGCAAGGGTGCATCCTTGACAGGAGTAGTCATCATATAGTATAGAGCTAAGCTATAAGTTGTTGAACCAGGCACCTGTTTCATATAGACAATCCAATCATTCTATTCTAAATGCACAATACAACTAAGAAAAGGACAGGTGAAGGTTTGTTTTGCTTGAGCACAGTATAATAGTATCAATTAAGGCTTGCTTGACATGACTTGACATTACCTGTATATTTATAATGAAGAAAAACTCTGGCCCACCCTGCTCTGCATGTTTCTGCAGAATAAAGCTCATAAAATTTCTAGTCGCAATCATGGGGAAAATCTAACATCAATGGAAGTCTAATAAAAATTAAGTACAAGATCTTTTAAACACAAAAAAAGATTAACCTGAACTATTCCCCCAGGACGACCTCCAAGATCATCTTCACGTTTGTCAGATTTTAGCCAATCCGCAGCAACCATTTGCATCAAAGTGCCTTTTGCCTTAACCTGAAATCAAACAATAAACTAATTGAGAAATAATTAGAACCACACAAATAAGAGACTTACACTTCCACCAGGACATTGGAAGATTCAGGAGCATCATCACAATGATATACCCAAAAAAAAAAAAAAATCAAACGAAGGCTAAATGAATTGTCACATTCATTACATTACCATTAGTAAAAGGGAACATTCAAGACTACAAAATGTGGAACATACAAGCAGACCTTTCCTAGACACAGCCTTTACATTACTAATTGTGCTGTTCATACCTTCTGACGGTCTCGCAGGTAATTCTTTCCACGAATTAAGAAGGTAGAGGGATCTGTTGATGTCCAACTGCAAGGTAAGGTGCAAGTTGGATCCTTTTGAAAAGTGGTCCCATAGCAGCATGAAAAGTTATCTTCCCTTGCCATCCCTTGTAAGTCAACATAGCCCCTCTTTTGAACTGTCTTACACAGAAGTCTCTTGCCATCAATAGTCAATAGATGATGAAACAAAAAGGTAACACAAACAACTATAACAGAAGCAAATTCAAGATTACAGCAGAATATCAAATTGAATTCACCTGCAAGATCGTGCAATTTTCTGACAAAACCAGCAGCTGTTGATAACTTTGGATGTCGTGTATCCTGCAACTCACATCATTGAGTAAGTAAGAAAATCAAAGCAATACGCAGATTTTCAGTAGCAATTGAAGGATAAGTATCATAATCCAAAAACAGTTTTTTAGTGAACATGACACCGATGCAGAATGACCCTAAAACTACAATTTCATTTCATAAATGAGAACAAACAAGAACAAATATGAAAGAGTTGGTACCTGAGAGTGCATTTCTGGACCAAAATCAGAAGTCCAGCCATTTTCTGAATCATCATAGTCCGATGGTTCAGGAACATCAAAGAATTCATCAGCAGCATCATTCAGGCCTACAAGGCTAGCATGTTCTGAAGAGACTTGATCAACTTCTTCACTTATATTTTCCTTGCTGTTCCCGTCCTCTGTTGGCATTTGAACGATGTTATCATCTGTTTGATGCATCCTCATGTTTCTTGTCAACTCTCTTGTCAACTCTCCAGATGAAAATTCTAGTGAAGAATAATTTCCATGTTTCGCTCTAAAAAGTTCTCGTAATGCTGCAAACATAAAAATTTAATATTTCCCAATTCATTTCATATAAGATCGTGAAATTCACAAAAATAGATGAATATATTTAACTGCATGCAGTTCGTGTATACCAGCAACTCTCCCAAGCATGCGGATGGTAATAGATCGAGCTGAAGAAGGTTGTAGATAAGATCTCCAGCATTTCCAATCAATAGCAAGCATGTGCTTTACAACTGATTTTTTGCCTTGGTTCATCGGACATATAACATATCCCCCACCTGCAAAAATGGAAGATATTATCCCTGATTTCCGCCTCGGTAATCTAGACCATATATCAAAGCAAAAGAACAAAAAAACAGAGACTGTCATCAAGAATGGTTCACGAAACAAAATAGTCAAAACACAATGTGATAGAAAAATCATATTGAATAAGATTACAATAAATCGATGAATGATAGTAAAAATACAATTATACAAGAGTATGTCAACCCATTTCTCCAGAAACACAAGTAAATTTGAAAGATAGACAGACCATGAAGATTTCCAGCAGTTAAAAATACCAATTGCCCTAATGTTTTATATGTTTATTTTGCCGTGTACGAAAACAAGAGACTTGGGAAAATTGTACAAATATTGTTTTCTTCTAAATCTTAAGCATACATTACTTTTAAGGCAGGCACGAACAGAGCCTTTCTGACGTGGACATTTCTTGTGAAACACAGAATGGTAGAGTATAACTGTGACAGAATAAACAAACGAAAGTTATTTCCGATTTTCCAAACTTAGACATGGATATATTTTGAAGAATTTCCTCCACCAAAACAACAACCATATGTTCCATCGTCTTCCCTTCTCCAATAACGCCGCAGCAAGAGATCTCTCCGTTTCATTCCCCTGCAAATTGTAGCATGTAAGACAAGATTTAAAACTGAATAAAAATTTTAGAACATCTGCAATAAAAGGAGTCATGATATAAATTAAAGATCAGGATCTTACCAGGGTAACCAATCACTATATAACTGCTTGTGGATAATATCGGTATGACCATCAAGGTGTTCAACCACACAGCCCCTGTAGAAACAGAAGTCCCATCTGCAAGAGGATTTGAAAAATTACCTAGGTAGCAGATGCATAAATTTTTTAATAACATGACTGATTATTAGATAATCAAAGAAACATTTTTTTTATTTTTTTGGTTTCTTTGGGTGGAGAAACTTAATACATGAAGAAGACATATAAAGTTACAACCTCGGACCAGGTGTCCACAAATATAATCAGAAAGAGAAAGAAATGAGAAGGGAAATAATATATACACACCAATAGCTCCAAAGAAATCATCCACCTCCAATCCAAAAACATTATACACAGAATTGTCCCAATTAACCCATCACCCCCTACTGCTGTGCACAACTAAAGGATTCAAATCATTGGTGTAATGGGTATCTGTCGTATGACTGGTAAAGGGGGTTAATAATCGACCCAGATAATATGTTTTAGCTAACTTTAGAGTGCATCTCAGTCCACATATGTCCTGGCTTTCACTATTGCTTAATTATAATCTTGGGATAAAAGTCCTCACTGTGGGAATTGTCTTTGCTTATGGATGTAGTCACGGTATTTTTTGTGTTCAAAGAGCGCCATTTTAAGTTTAGATGTCTTCACAAACACTCTTTTTCAACTCCGGTAACTTAGTAAGCAGTATAATAGTTTTAACAACATAAAGCTTTGTCTGAAAAAAGGATCAGTTGGAAGAAATGCCTAGGTTCAAAGGTGGCGTGAATCACAAGTTACCACTTCAATAATTATAATACCACAAGTTTAAATGATATCATGCAAATTTACTCTGATCTTGAGGCACCAAGAGACATAAGTGTCTGGAAAATTGCTTCTGAAGTTCCATCCACCATGCCCACAGCCATTATTGCAGGATGATCGTCCCACTGCAGACAGAATAAATGTATTCAGTTCTTGATCTGCAACCCGTAAATGGCAAAAAGAAACACAACCAACCTTTCCACGAGAGTCCTTATCTTTTCCTTCTTTAAACAACCGCAGACCTGCATTACTCTTATGATTTCAGGCATGCAAATTGAGCTATATAAACCAAAACGGTAATAATTTTGTACGAACCATTCTGACAACCAAAGATTGTCCAAGGAGAAGGTGCAATAACATCAGATGTCACTTGCTCCATGTGAGTTCCCGAACACAGAGTCCAGTCAATAGACTTCATGTGACTTGCCCTGCTGGAACCACTCAATCTACATGCATAAGAAATCCGTAATTAAACTAAAGATAATCATGGTATATTATCGTTCTGGACCACAGAGGCCCCACTAACTTCTTTTCTAGATGAGTTCAACAAAACTATTTTAGTGAAAGGGCCAACAACACGAAATGAAGGACGTATGTTTGTAACTGTCATGCTTACGCTAAATTTTGAATTTTGAAAGCAGAACAGCTAAAGTGATTGGTAAATGGTGCTTATACTTGGCAGCTAATGTTCGTGTTTATTATCCACCCAGTCACTTATACTTGACAGCTACTTATTCCACTCAGCATCAAGAATTAGAAACCACAAGTTGAAAAAACGACGCTAATTGCAAAGGCACTATATATTGTGTACCTAAAAGACTCCCAAGGGCTATTCGGGAAACCAATATGATCTCCTACTCCTTGGTGTGGACCACCCTGCATAAAACACAGAAACATGAATTAGTAGACTGTTGCACTACACATGCAGTGCTGCTATAAATCAACAATACAAAACAATTGTAAAACCTTTAAAGCTGCTTCTTGTAACGAATGAATCCATTTTGCTGCTTCTTCAGGACTGCTTGCCCCTAGCTAAGACATAAACATTCACTACTTACAATCAGAAATTTCACATAAAACTCCACAGTTATTTTATACAATTATTACCTTACCTTAAGTTGATCATTATGATTGGACGTATTATAAAGAGTAAATATAAAGAACACCTGCAAGTTAAAAAATAAATAAATAAATAAAAGCTTAACCACCTGTCCACAAACTTAATTTAAAATATATAATAAACCAACATAAATAAATAAACAAAAAGTAACGGCCACGCAGAACGTCACCGTTCTCGTACCTTTCTGTGAATGCTCTCTCTTCCATTGTCCGTTACCCGAATGCAAGAATCTATAATCGCACTTCTAACAGGCTCCTGAAATAAAAATTTAAAAAAAAAAAACTCAAAGATCAGTTAACTAAACAAAATGCAAGACTAAAATTGAAATAAAAGTAATCTAAGAAACAAGAAGAGAATTAAACGACCTCGTTTCTGGAATCGGGAACGGACTTGAAACTCTTGAGAAAATGATCTTCTAAAACGAAGTAGCGTTTTCTAGAGTACTGCAAACCAATCCGATTTGATCGAATTAGATAGAGCCAGCCTTCCATTCTCCCCTTGCTCGTGATTTGCGAGTTATCCATTTTTAGATTCCTCAAGAAACTTCAAAAATCAATCACAACAAATAATAATAACTCTTAATGAAATTCATCAGTGAGGAGTGATGTCGTGATTAGTGGAGAGTTTTTTGCAAAATTTTTACAGGTGAAAAGGAAAAGAAAAGAAAGGAGAGGAATTTTTTTTTTCTCTCTCTCTCCGTTTCTTTTCGGTTAGATTTCGTTTGTTTGTTTGTTGGTTTGCTTGTTTGTTTGCTCGCTGTCAAAGCAAAAGCAATTGGCAAATGCAAGGCAACTGAATATTGCTGATGAAAGGCGACGGGGAGTGCGTATGTAAGACAAAGATTGAGCGAATCGTTCTGCTTGATGTGAATTGACTCTTTTGGCCCTGGATGCTGGTTGGATCTTTCTTTCTTTGATTCCTTTGGCATAATTTCTTTTCTTTTTCTTTGAGTTTGAGGTTATTTATCTTTTATTTTTTATTTTTTTTAATAATGTATATTAATTGATGAAGTAAGTAATCAGTTTCCAGTGGCTCACTGCTGTTTAAAATTGCAACGAATTGTTTCACTTCCTCTACGAAGCTTTCATGAGTTGACTTATTTTTAATGTTTTTTATTGATATTATAATATTTTTGGCTAATTATCTTAAAATTTTCAATAATTTAAAAAATATGATCATATAACTCATATATGAAAATACTATAACAACTCACAGTATTTCTACCAAATAATATCTACTGCTATAATATGTGTTAATTGTAATTTTAACTAGAAAAAATCATATTTTTATCCTCTAAGAAATTGTAATTATTAAGTTCAACCTTTTTAAGAAAAAACAAAAAATCAAAGCCAAACCTCATAATGATAAAAATATTTATTTTTAATGTCAATGAAAATCAAATCTCTTCCTCAAATCTCATCCATACAAGAACAAGAACAGTTCAGACAATGATTTTTTTTTTTTTTTGGGGGAAAATTACTAGAAAACTATAAACTTGGTTTTTTGGTTGATACGTCGCATGGCCCCACCGGTTTGCTTACAACTATATTAATTTATATGACAATAGTGCTTTTTTTTTAGCAAAAAGAAATTGACATTAGTGTCGAAATGAGATATAAAAGAAAAAGTTAGATCTCGTTACATCATCTTTATACAGCGTCGCATTTTCCTATTATACGATTCGTTACTAAGTTAAATATTAGTGGAGAATCAGATTTGGTTGGTTTGACTAGCAAATGCATTAAATTTTTTTTTTCTCACAAAACATTCGAATTAACCGTAGAACAAAGATAAAATAGCGATAGAGATGCGTCATTCTTACAATCTGAAATATAATTAAAACGGGTAATTTGTACCGTAAATTTTAAAAAATTCGGAAAATAAATAAGAAACTCTTTCTTCTAACACAACCCTCTTTAGCATATAATATAACACAACCCTTAATCTTTATAATATTATTTTATTACATTGATTACTATTATATATAATATCAATTTCCAATGCTTGATGGAAGAAAGTACGTGGTGGCGCGGTTAATTAAAATCAAAATTATCGTCATCTACCCCGCAATCTAGTGGGTGTGGTGATTATAGGTTCTCACCAAATAATAATATTAAAACTAACAATTTGAAACTTGAAACTGACATAAAAAACTCCAACTTGTCTCTCTAGTGACTGTTAATAATAAAATCTCTTACGTTCTCATAGCAAATTCAACTTTTTTTTTTTGTGAATATTTTAATCTATGTGGTATATCTTGTAAATATTTATAAGTGTAGGATAAATTTTTATATTTTGAGCACAAACGTCGAAACTTAAATTTTTATATTTTGAGCATAAACTTCGAAACTATCTCCGTATTCTTGAAAAAATGTTATATCGTGATAAAAAAAAAAAAAAAAAAAGCTTGCATTAGGTGAAGATTTTTTAGTAATTGTAAATTCAATAAATAGTATTAAAAAAATAATATGAAAATTTAAGATGAAGGTTTCTTCAAAGATAAGAAATGAAGGTATCTTTACAGCTGCTGCTGTAACGTACTAACGCAGGCATAAAGACCTGCTTCCTCTGGCACATTGTGCTCTGTATGCAACTCTTCTGTACGAATATGCAAGAATTAATAATTAACAGTACTCTTTTTTTTCTTTTTTTTTATCATTAGTGGGTAAGGAAGCTTTCGGCTGATAATCAGGGTACAAGTGGGTGGCCAATGATTCCTTTTTCTTGGATACATGAATTGACCACTCACTTGATTTTGCTAACTTCAATGTGCCAGGTGGCACCTTCTCTACCCCGTTTCTCTCACACGCATTTTATTTATTTGTCTTTTTGGTAAAACTAATATATATATATATAAAGTTACTGTTTAACTAATTTTTACTACTCGACTTGTAGTTTTAGAAAATGCAATTTGATATATTTTTAACTTATATGTCTTCTCATCCAAGATTCAGAATGTCAAATCTCTTGTGCAATCTTAAGAAATATTACCAATTACATTAATTAATACTTTTAAGATTATCAATATAATATATTTTATATAAAAAGATAATCTTTTAAAATATCTTATGAAGCTTGTGAAATCAACTGGAGAGATTATCAATGCATTGTTTATTTTTAGGAATGCAACTACCGGTCTTTAATTTTAACCTAAAAAAAAATTTCGTTTTTGCACGACGCATGCGTATAAATATTTGTCCATATTTATTGATAAATTAAGTCTTCTTTTGCCCTTTTTTGCGTTGTGTAATTTTCATTTTTGAATTTCACATGGTGATTGGGAGACCACACGAAGTCTTATGTGTGTTTTGCATGTTTTGCATTTGGAAAGCAACCCGTTATCATTTCCCATGCATGCCATGAGCTATTGAACCAAAGTCTTCAAATAAAGATGTTTTCTTGTAGGAAACAGCATTAAGATTTGGCATGCATGCATATATCAATATCATCTAGTGTGTCTGTTTTCCCTATGCATTCAAGAAGAAAATTTTATAGGACCACTTCTTTAAACATCGATCTTGGATGTTTTGCTTGGGAAGCTGCAGCAATATCCAACGGCTATACATGATTCTTCAAGTTGTAATGATAACGTGAATTTAGTGACGTCGTAGTTTGAATTAATTTTTAGAACTAAATTCAATAGAAAATCAACTTTCAGAAGCAAAATTTATGTATGAGTCGAACATAAACAAATATATTTACTATTTAATAAAATACAAATAATATTTTTTTATATAAAATTGCCCGTAAACTTACAAATTATTAGGTTGATAAAATAATTGCAAAAAATAATAAAATTTTAAAAAATTAAATTGGAAGAAGCCAAGCGAAGAAGAGAATCGGCAAGCAAGCAATATGCTTTTATTGTTGTTCTCAAATTTAAGTGTATACGATTGTATAAAATGGTCGTCTATTTATAGTTTAATATTCACCGTAAATTTGACTTGCAACGGTAATTTGTGTTGTAAATTAAGCAGTGCACCGGTCTTTTATTTTATTTTTTTTATCATGTAATTCGTATGCAACTAAATGTATAACCTCACAAGAAATGCACAGTAGTGCCCAACGTAAAGCTCACGATTAAATCACAATAAATCCTAACTTAAAAAGTCCCAATCTGAGTAGTTGGTTGTGAATATGTTATCATAAATCATAGTATTGCAACAAAAAATTAAATATTTGAAAAAAAAATGCCAAAGTAAAATAAGTTATAATTCTGAAGAGAGTGATTTTTAAATAATTTTATTTAATTGACCACCTTTTTAAGTAATTTTATTTAATTGATCATCTAAATCTAACTTTAAAAAAATAAAAGATTAAAAAAAAAATTTAGTCATGGTCCATCCTTACTTTTATTAAAAAAAAATTTAGTCATGGTCCATCCTTACTTTTAAGAAAAAAAATAATAAGTTATAAACGATTGAACTGAAAAGGGCTTATATGGTATTTTATTTTGGAAAACAACACTCACCTAAATTACTTGAAAAAAAGAAATAAATAAAAGAAGTTATAAACTCAAACCTACCAGCTAATTAACCAATTGGGTGTTGCTCTCTTAGCTGGCAACATGCAGGTGACAAATAATAATCAAAACTTTATAATAATAATAATAATAAAAGAATCGAATCGTTAGCTTTTGCTAGCCAACTTTCCCAACCATATAATTTAATAATAATATACCAGGTAAAGTTCCAAGTAGACGAGGTTTCCCGCCCCAGCTAATCAAATATTGTGAATATTAAGTGACGTCGTTTTGGTAGGAACATGTCGTTTTCACAGATGCCGGGCGTGGGGGCAAAATTTTCTGATGTTTAATCTCGGACGCCTTTCCGGTTACGTAAATATATGTAAAACCTTGGAGTATTATTTCATTTGATTTTTCTTTTTCAACCCTTATATTTACAATAAAAAGATTATTAGGATCAGTTAAAACATTTGTCTTTATATTGATATTAGACATTTCTATCTATAGAAAAAATATTGAGGTGGTGTTTGGTTTAAAGGAATGAGAAAAAAAGGAGAGGGAAAAAAAGAGAAGAAAAGAGAGGAAATGAAAGAAAAGGAAACGGGCTAAAAGTCCGTTTGGAATTATTTTTAGGAGGATTAAAAGTAATTTTAAAATTTTAAAAATTAATTTTAATATTTAGTCAATAATTTTTAGATTCTGATTTTAAGAATTAATTTTATCTTTTAATAAAATTTCATAACTATCCTGAAAATTATTGACTAAACCCAAAATTATCATTATTCAAATTGGAAACAAAATTAATATTTTAATAAATTTTTATTATAGTTTATCAATAGAAATTTATTAATATCAATTTGTGGGGAAAATTATTTTTAAATTTGTTTAACATCAATCATTTAAAGATAAAAAATAAGAAATAAAATAAATATATTATAAATTTTATTTTTAGTTAAAATTATTATAATACACAATTAAAAATATTGTATGTACATGTTTTTATATGTACAAGTAAATTTTATTTTACATTATGCATATTTTAGTCATTTATTTTCTCTCAGAAGTTTAATAGTAAGATTTACTAAACGTCTATAACATCTTTCAAAACTCACAGTACTTATGAAAATAAAATTTACCAAACACTTAACTGATTCTATTTACAGCTGATTATTTTTACAGCACAGCCAACAACAATTATTTGAAAAGCTGTAGTATTCCCAAATTGACCCTAAGCGAGTTCAATTTTATGTGTGATTTAAGATGAAATTAGAAGAGAAAAAGAATTATAGACAAATGCTTTACTAAAAATTTTCATTTTTTCTTTAATTTGAATTTTTCATTTAAAATAAAAAAATTCAAGCAACTCAAAGGAGTTGCCACCACAGCCGCCTACCGAACCGCCTCCGCAGGCACCTTATCACCATTTTACGGCCGTGAAAATCATCATTTTGATCGAAACTTTTAGATCTATAAGCCTATTGCACTAATTTTGCCTAAAAATTTGTCAAATCACCGAAATAATGATGTTGAGATGAATTCTAATTCTTTTGAACGAGGTATGAACCTAGATGCATCGCATTTTCAGGTCACCAACTACACCTCTGTGTAGATCGGCGATGATGAAATCCAATGTTACCGGGGATGATGTCCCACATGCTAATGGAGGTGGCAGCTCAGCAGTCACCTTCGGCGGCGAGTGGCGGTTCGGCCTTCTATCTCATTTCTAATTTTTTATTGTATGCAAATTAATCGAATTTTAAAATCATCAGTTATATTATTTTAAGAAATTTTATAAATAATAATTTTTTAATTACAATAAGCTAATTAGTAACAATTTTGATTTCTGGTGGGGCAAGAATTTATTCTTGCTATGGAGTCTAAATCTGAAATTTAGATTTCATTAGAAATTGCATTCCAACCTTTTAATACCAGCCGAAGAACAGAAAAGGGAAAAGAAGATTCAAATTCCTTTGCTTTCCACTTTGTATTGTATTTAATTTGATCTTGGAAAACGCTAAATTAAAAAAAAAAAAGAAAATTTAAGGCACAAACTCTCTTTTCCTGTTGTTAAATGAGAGCAGATGAATCATGTCACAAGTGTTTTAGTAGTGTCTTCAGCTAATACTTTTGTTAATACGGAGTTTACGGTGGAAAAAAACCTAAACTCTCCAAATCACTACTATTTCAAAGGTTTTCAAACACATTGGAGATTGTGCTTCATTTGGAAGGTTTTCAACTTCGGTGCACCTCACACCTATTACACGGTAAATAATTACCATTGTTTGGGCCAAATATTTGGTGTCTTGTAGTAAATCATTTATTATTGTTTAGGCTAAATATTTGGATCATGCCACATTCAACAAAGTGAGGATACCTCATTTTTTTGAGCTGATAAAAGGATGATCATTATAATTTCTTCCAATATCCCATAAATTAATATCTATGTTCACTGATAGATTTGCTCACTAGCTGATCTAATTTCTTTTATAAATGTCCACGAGATACAATGGTAACAAAAATCAATATCAATGCAAACCGTTTTAAATGTGTTGTTTATATATATATATGCTTTAGAGTGCCCAAAGCTTCATATTATTGTGGTGACGGTTGGGCTGGGGAAGGTTGATATATAACAGGCTTCTATCATGCTCAAAATTCGCATGTGAAAATCATTTTCATTTTAAATCATGCCATGTCCATGCTCGGAGATGCTATTATCTCATATTTATTGCTTTTCAATGTATTCCTATTATCCCATATCAATTTATGACTCAAAAACCTTCGGTGATAAGTTTATTAATCCAAATATTTATCACTTCAATCCAAATTTGAATTCCATACTTATAAATTGCTAAGTAAAATCAAACAGCCAAACTACATTCATACATTGAAAACCAACAAGAATGAAATCAATGTTATGATTTTGATTTCTATATTTGTTGATTTTTCTGTCAGTGAAACAGATAAATTATAAAAGCAATGTGTTATTATTGTTTCACAACTTTAGTTGTACAATATTAAATGAGTACAAGAAGTGTTTATGTCTATCATTTTACTATTACAACTTTGTAAAACCTTACATTTTACCGTTTTTTCATTATAACTAGTAGTTGATTGATAAAATACTAATTTTATCTTTTAGTGTAAAATACACAAATGGAGGTGTCAAATAGTGGATAGACAAATATTATTACGCCATTAAATTACCAAATAGCAATTTCACTATGAATTTATTATAATTACAAAAGTAGCGAATTGACAAATATATCTCCGAATATTTGTGTTAAAAAAGGGCAAAATCAAGATACCAATCAAATACTTAAAGCTTATCTGAGAAGTCAATATTCTACATTGTATTCCATAAAAAAGACTCAAAGTGATACCAACAAAAATTCCCTAATGTGTAACCTTAACTATCCATTATCAAGCAGCTGGTTCGTCGGAGACGTAATATTGTAATTAGAAAAACGTTTTGTTAATATTTTGATTTGGAAAATATTAATCTGCCGTCATTGGAAAAGAAAGATTCTAAAATTAATTCATTTCTTTACAAAATTTCCCCCACAAAAAAATAATTATTCCAAAAATTAACATTGAATTTAAGTCGTTTTTTTTCCACCGAAGACAATTGCCCTCCTTGCCCAACGAGTAGGTCCGCCCTTGGCTGTGATTAAGCAACACCTGCACTAAGCAACCTCAATTAATTGACTTTTTTCGATGACAAACAACAAATGACAACCTCAAGTCTTCAACCGGCAGCCATTTGCGGGTACATTTGAAGCGTTTTAGGTTTGGAAAATGGCGGTTCCACACTTAATAAATAATTATTAGTTTAAACCTTCCAAAGATGATGGGCCTCTTTCAATGGCTAAATCACGATATTCTATTCTTCTTCATCTTCTTCTCTCTCTTCTTTTTAATTACAAATATTTTAAACCTAAAATGGTGATATTATCATTGTAATTTTAAAGTATATACAATATTATCTTTGGTTTTGTACGTAAAATCATCTTTGCTCCTTCATTGTCGGCGTTTGACTAGTGGTTATTAACAAAAAAAATAATAATAAAATAAAAGATTTTGTAAAATTATAGTAGTAAAATAATAGACAATAATATTTCTTTTAATCATTTGATATTTTACTATTTATGAAGTAGTGAAATGAGAATAGTTCAAAAGCAATTGATGCTTTGAGTTCTGTCTGATCTAGTAATGATACCCCTTTGAAGTACATTGAAACTTGACAAAATTTTAATTGAATTGCTTATTTAAAGAATCATATCATTTAGACTCACCCAAAGTGTAATGAGGAAAGAAGACAAGTACTTCATGAAACCTTATTACAATCCTACGAGTATTAATTAAATTAAACAAGAGAATCCTTAGTCGCTTTCTTAACTTCATGGCCTTCTTTATCTTGATGATGAACCAAAAGTGCTGCTGTCTCTTTATGATCTTTCATCTGAAATCAAACAAACAACACCAAATTTCAAATCCCATTCGCAAAGACCTCAAATATAAGCAGAAAGAATAAAATTCTTTTTATTGAAAATTGAAGTAACATGTCTATATGATATACCTGAGAGCTCAATGAGAGGTCGCCGGATTGTTTCTTTTTATTTTCTTGAGCGCAGAAATATGAATAAAATCCCATTCCGCAAATGGCAATTAAGATTCCGATGATGTTTCTCTCAGTGAATGGATCGTGAAGCAATGTGTAGCCAAAGCCGAGAACGAGACATGTCTTGAGATGACCAAGCACTTGATACGTAACAGGTGATGTCTTGCCAATGACCAAAAATGTGCTGAAGTTTACAGATACTGCTATAAGACATGATAAGATGATAAATGCCTGCAACAATATTGAATCGAATTATGTTAATAAATTTTGAGGGAATCTTTAATACAGGAGAATAAATAGAATGGGTAAGTTATATTTACCAAGACCACTGGGGAATATTTGTAGGCAAACACATTTTGCTTGGTGAGGAATTGATCTACTAGAGGGCCTGACACAAAAAGGACAGCAGCTTGGAATGGAGCTGACTGATAGAGCAGCTGTGTTGATGAGACATTAAGCCTCTTTTGTATTGTGTTTGTAAGCTAAATTAAGTATTAAGTTAAGAATAGATTTTTTCCTTTAAAGGTTAGTAACTTTGATAAGATTAGTTGGATTTTATTTCATATTGACTCGCCAAGGGACCAACCACTTGAAAAAGGATACAATTTGACCAACACAGGTGGTCGCAATGGCTAGCAGAGAGAGGATTGTGCCAACCATGTTGAGCTGAAGATCAGTCACAGACGCAATGCCAACTCCAACAAGTAATAGAAACAGAGAAAATTTTACCTTCTGACTGCAAGAAATAATAATAATAACAATAACAAAAGATTAACACTTTCATTGTGAATCAACCGGTAACAAATCCATCCACATAATAACATCCGCCGTGGGTTAACAATCTAAGTCCAACAATTAAATAAATAATAATATTAGATTTGGGCACATAAACCATCAATATTTTACTTTTACTTTTACTTCTATAAACCATCACGATCTTACAATTCAAAACACGTTGATTTAATTAGGGGAAACTAATGCTTATAAACCCTATTTGCAAAATTGTAAACATTTGATTTGTGGATATATATATATCTCTAACCTGAATTGCTTTTTGAGAAAGAGAGTTTCCAGTAACACAGTGAATGGTATAATTGCAAGCTTTGTCATCTGCCCAAAAAAAGCACCCAAAATGGTGAATATGCATACTAATTATAGTTCAAAAAGTATTGAAATCGAATTTCTCTCACATCGAGATTACGAGTTTAGTTTAAGTATATGTACTTGATAGAATCCGACGGAGTTGAATCCAAGGCTCAAGTTAAGCAGTCCAATGGAAATGCCATTGAGAATGCCAAAGAGCACGACAGTTTTCATGTCAACTGCCTTGCTCTCGAAGAAATTCAAGCGTTGTGCGGCGTGGAGAGTGCAAAATGTTACCATCAGATGCCAACTTGTGAGCGTCGTCGCTAAATATGACAAGGAAAAAGAAAATTAAGGACCAGGAAAGAAAAAAAAAAAAGTTAAACAATTGAAAAAGGAAAAGCATTATTACATCAACTTTTAAATGATTAATTAAAGACGTTGTGTACCAAAAGGGAAGCCAAGGTTGCTCATTAGAGCTTTGTTGCAAATGACAATAGCGACGGATGACGCCACCGAAAGAAACAGTGCACCAATAACACCCAGTTGAAAGCTTGACATTTCTCCCATCTAGTCATTCATCACCAAAAACAAGCAAAATGAGCAGAATTTAAAGCATTGATAAATTTTTAAAATAAGCACAATTTAAATCAACAATTTAAAATTCCGGTTGCTTAGAGATTTGGTCATTTGATAAAGTTATCAATTCTTGATTAAGCATACCCAGGTCACTACATTTTCATATATTAATCTTTTTGACCGTCGTATAATATTTTTTAAATAATGTTAATTCAGAATTGTCATCTCATCTCCAAAGCTGACCCTAAAAATCAGTTGGCAAAAAAAAAAAAAGGTCTAATAATCTCGATTTAAGTGTGATCCCTAAATTTTGCCATCCCTGATAATAATACTCTTTGACTGAAATTTTTTACTGCAAATAAATCTAAAACTTGAAAATGACTGTTCACTACATGCTAATAAAATGCACTTTCATTGAAATTTTTAACCTTTTTTTTTCTTTTCAGTGTAATTATGAAATTATAGAGTAAGGAAGAGAAAAAGGTTTCTTGGAATGAGTTTTGTAGCAATCGTCAATAACAATTGCATTGCATAAAGATGTATTGCATGTGCACCTTTTCCACAGAAATTAACTGCATGCTTGTCCTATAAATTTAAGAAGCTAGAGAGTAAAGACGCATATAATATCAGAGCTTACAACTACTTTCGTACCTCTGAAAGAAGTGAAAAGCTTGGAGTTTTAATTAAGAGCCTAGCTGGGATACGCTTCAAACAAACTGTAAAAATGAGCTAGCTCGTGTAAAAAAAAAGACACAAAAGGGCTCCTAAAACTCCATGAAAATCACGAGAATCCTGCAAGTGCAGTGATGATTGGCAGCTGGGATTTAATGGTAGCTTTGTTTTGTGTGATAGATTGAGAGAGAGAGAGAGAGAGAGAGAGAGAGAGAGAGAGATTGTGGTTTCTTTGTTTTCTCGTGGCTCTTTGGCTTGTATGAGAATGTTGAATATGTTGGCAATGACCCTTTTATTTTTGATCGCTAAGAAAAGGTTGGTGCCTAACGCCGTTTAATTTTTCATCCGCAAGAATTTATTTTTATTTATTTTTTTAACTCTCATCCCACATGGTTCACTTCCAGAAGTTATACAGTTCAAGTTGGACCGCATTTCATTTTCATGTGCCATAGTCACTCTTCCCATTTTATTATTTTGTTTTACTCTTTGAAATTTTCTTCGTAATCAGCAATTCAATTTTTAGCAACCATTGATACTAATGGAATAATCTTGCTGACCATATTTTGTCTGGCAACTTTTTTTTTTTTCCTTAAAGAAATTTGCTATATAAAACATGAATATATTGATTTTTATTTTAATTTTTTAAAATTCTACTGTTGCAAAGGGGTTTTTGGACCAAAAGATTTGTCCTCAATCATCCGTTGAATGCTTTTACCAGCAGACCCATAACTCTAAAATGTATTAAAATGAAAGGCTTAGCAGACAAGGCAGGAAGGTGAAACGAACATTTCTTTGTTTCTAAAATCAAAAGTGAAATGCCTGCAAATGCAAGCAATAAAGCTTTGCCAACCTCAAAACATAAAATTTTTTGTTTGGTGAGCAGACTTCATCATCACTCCATATAAGCCCTTCTTCTTTGAACATCACCACCATCAATCACCAACCATCAAGCAAATTTCTGAATACCTGTCACTCTCTTACAGCATCATTTTGATGTTGCCTATATTATTCAAACAAAGAAAAATCACAATCACAATCATTGTATTGGAAATAAGCATAAATAGAAATTTGTAGTTGAGTGTAATTTAATGTCATTGGACATTAGAAAAGAGTCTAGAATGAATGTTATTTATACATGAGTTTTTTTTTTTTTTTAAAAAAAAAATTGATATATGTGTATCTAACTAACTCTTGACGTTGAAAAATAATTTTGATAGAAATTGTCTATAAGATCATGTATGGGGATATATGGAAAGATTCAAAAATTTTCATAAAATCTCGTTACCTCTTGATGTTAATATGCAAAAAAAAAAAAAAAAAAAGGTAATTATTTAGTGGTTAAGATGAATTTCTTTAGTAAAACTTTGACATTAAAGAGAAACGAAGTATTATGAAAACTGTAAAGAAAAATAAGAAAGAATAAAAGCCAAAAACATTAGGGGCTAAAATAAAAATCTCCCAATTTTCAAAGTTCCCTCACAAATAAGCAAATCCATGGAGTCCATAGTTGTTTCTTATTAAAATTTATTAGTATTTGTCGCTAGTTTTGGAGACTCCAGTTCGTATATTTAATTAATTAATATGCCTTATAGATGTTGCTTCTACTTGCCATTTGAGAACCACTAGCAATAATGTTCCTTCCAGCTCTTTGGTTGGCAATCAAGATGTGGCTTCTACTTGCTGTTTTAAAAACCTTACAATCAATACTGGGTTTACAGTGGAGAAATATGCACTCAAAAATTTTTTTTTTAAAAAAAGAAAGAATGCGGACGGAACTAAAGAGGAAGAAAAACAAAAGTTGCAGTACAATCTCTTTTTCGGTAAATTAAAAAATACAAACGGGATATGGCCTATGAATATGTATAAGTATTGTTCAAGGCCACATTTATGTTACGATCCTACTGCGTTTAGTATTTCTTTCAACATTTTTTCCGAATTCAGATTATTCGGACTATATCGGGTTTGATGGGCTCACTCCTTTCATAAAAATATACCGCATTTCCCGAGATCTAATCCGTCATTCTTGAAACCATAGAGCTGGTTATTTAACGTTTTAGGCTATGTTTGAGCGCTTGAATTAAGTGTAGGATTGGATTAATTTTTGGGACAAAATATTAATTTTATATTTGGTATGCTCACATGGATATTAGTGGATTAAATTTAAATTTTAATCCTAAATTCATGGGATTAGTAATCCCAATTTTCATGTGGGTTTAGTTATGATTAGATAATATGAAGAAAAATATTTATCAATTTACGATATTTTCATAGTTTATTGCAATATTTTTATTTATAATTTAAAAATTATTTATTAATTAATTAATTTTAATTAATTAATTAATTATTTTATTCATGGTTTACTTAAAATTTATTAATTTATTTATTATTTGAATAATTTTGTTTATTTTATTTAATGAAATGATATATCTCATACCAAAATAACCTATAACTTAAGTAATTTATATTTCTTTAGTATAACTATGACTATCCAATAACTAATTGTGTGTATAATTATTTTTAATTAATTATAATATTTCTAATTAAATATCTATAAATAGTTGATATTTAAATTCAAATATTAACTTAAATACTGTTTAACTTCATTTAAATTTAATTTAACATAATTAAATCCAATATTGTATCAAACATAAGCCAACACTATATATAATCCAATATAATCTAATCCAATCTTACGTATTAAACGTAGCTTATGAGTCTTAAATTGAAGTTGGGAGAAAGGCCAAAAAGTTAAATAATTAATACAGTAGATTTCGGATAACAGATCAAAGCCTTAAAAGGAGAAAAGAGTGTTGTATCCCCACGAAAGGAGTGAGTCCATCAAGTTTCGTGTGGTCCAAACAATCTGAGCCCAAAAAAGGCATTGGAAGATCAAGCTCGGTAGGGTCGTTACCCTTTATCCACTGATAATTAACTTCTCACTCGAGTATCTATTCCGATCTTATTATAATTATTTGCATTTGAAAATAATATACAATATATGCACATTCTAGCTCTACTTCGAAACAATTTTTGCATATATTTCGAAGGTCATCTCAATACTCTAAATTACATTGCTAGTTTGAAAATTATGCTCCCTGCAAGTATATTTATTGAAAGGCTACCAAAATTCAGGTGGTGGATCTATTTATTGAAAGGCTACCAAAATTCAGGTGGTGGATCTATATTCAATTCTTCGGAATGAAAAAGAACAGGAAACTCACATAGGCCACAATTTAAATGGTGAACCAGAAATAAAATGCAATGACGAACGTCTAAAAGCCACATGGATATTTGCTACAACTAAGCAACAGTCGGATCCATTAGATTTACAAAAACTATATTATACAGAAATTCCCGTAAACTATAACGTATAGGCAAAGGATGACGAGAAATGCCTCATCTTCCCGTCAGATCTTTCGGTTAAAATCCAAATGTAGAAAGGGGAAAATCCAAATGTAGAAAGGGAGAAATCATGATTTTGGTTTCCTGAGTGCAAGAATGAAGGGGAGAAGAAAGGGAAGCAAAATCCATGAGGTAAAAAATTTATCTTCCCTTATATAACTGAGCATATCTGTAAGATTACACAAAATGGGCTCACTACCTTGAGCTAAATGTTGCATTAAGGATTGATCGCTAAAACACCCCTCAAGGCCTAGTAAAATGAGACAAATGTACAAGGGAGAATTGAGAGTGAAATGAATAAAATTATCGGTTCCCAATCTCTTCAAAATATGCCTTATCTGCATTGGCAAGACGATTCTGGAATAAAGACCACTCATTTTTGCACCTCACTCTGACCTGTCAACGTAGAGAAGATAGAAAAGGTATAAAAATTTACACATGCAGTGCTAATTGTAATAAGATAATTTAGAAAAAAATGAAAAATTATCAATGTTTGACCGCAAACAACAGTATATAAGAACATAGATGTACATACTCCTTCCCATGGAGCTTTTCCGTTCTCTGCCTGGCCCTGAAATTTTACAGAAGAGTAATGAGACTGTAATTAAGATAAATACAAAAAAGAGTATGTTTTCCGTATTCAGCAAGGGAACTGCAAACATCAAACAATGTAAATAGTTTTATATGCGATAGTGTTGCAGTTGAAAAGGTTCCATCCTATGCCAATGTTACCATCAAATAAAGAATTTAACATTGACAAGCATAAGTCCCTTTTCAGCGCAAAAGTCGAACAACTTGTTTGATGAAACTTTGCGCTGTAATTACTCTGATAAATTAAATTCATACAATCTTGACGCTAACAGCATGAAATTCATTCTTGTCAAATCCATGCCACCACATTTACAGCTGTGGCTAACCCACACGCTTTACAAACGGAGATGAGTTTGACAAGTTGAACACGACTCACCTGACTACCAAGTGAAGGAATGACTTGATGAATGATCCACTGTGAATCAACCACACCAATTTTTTCATGTGCAGGCTGTGGTACAAAACAAGTGCCATGAAAATTCAAATCAAATAGGATGTCTAGGTGATTTAAAAAATGCAGAGGTTTGGCTGTTGCAACCCTGCCAGGTATATTGTACACTGAAAATAAAATCAATATTGTTTTCTGAAGCAGAAAATGCCCAACCTTGCAAGTTCACATGAACTAAACCAAGTTACACAACATATATATGACAAGAAGCCTATAACTTATATGCATAAAATATAATTGTCACAGAAACAATCATGATAAATCCCAAACATACTGTAGGAGATATAAACATTTACATATATTGATATATCAGTACATGCATACACAAAAATACAAGTATATATGCTTTGTATGTAAATGTACATACGTTCACAATCCTCATTACTTGCCCTTCTACAAAATATTTAGGCAATCTGAACATGGTCCACTTTCAACCAAAAAGGGGAAAAAAAGGGAAAAGAAGAAAATCACTAACCTCTACACATCTTCTTAGAGCAAAATCCAATCCCCATCCATGCACCAAGTCATTCTAAAAGCATACAATTTAGCATTGTTAAGTTGCTGAAATATGAAAAGTATTAAGAAGGATCCTATATAATTAGACGAGGAGCTAAGCTGCTAGGGTGATGATCCTTTCATAGTCTTCTCGTATCCCATCCACTTATTCAAGAAGTCATTAACATATGATAGCTAATCTTATTTGTTCATAAAAGGCAATTTTTTCCCCCTAGACGAGAATGGTGCATGTAAATAAGTAATGCATGTAAATAAGTCGTAAAGATCATTTACATGTACATGAGCCCGTTATGTTAGTGAGACAATCTACAAATGCCTGGAACACATTTATAATTAACCTAGCCACTCATATCAATCAAAATACCTGAATCATATGCCACACACAACGCCAAGCTTCCCGAGAAAATACAGGGGCCATAATTTCCACAAAGCTGAAAGAAAGCAAAAGACGTTATATATACGAAAGATAAATTATACTTCAAAAGATTCCTTAATTGTTGGGGGGCACATACATCTTTTGCACCAATCATATAAAAGGTTGGCAGGCGAATGCAGTTATAAACAAGTTCTTTCTATAAAATTGGATTCCTCAGGAAATTTTTACTACTTATTCTCTGTGATTCCTACCTTATCCTACATTTAAATCATATGGGCAATTGGCTTTTTGACAAAACACAACTAGACCACAACTCCCTATCAAATTGAGTTCTCAATCGAAAAATGATCTGTTAAATGATAAAATTATGCATGATGGTTAACACAATGCCTGGTAGGAAATGTCCACTTTAATCTATTACAAAGGTTGTGCTCCAAGTGATTGGCATAAAAATTCCTAATATATCTGAGTTCACAAGTGTTCTATTGGCACCATCTCACAAGCAGCAGAGAGAAAGAGAGAGAAGGGAGAGATGGAGAGCATACGCAGCACATGGAGGCAAATGTGGGTCACTACACCACCCTGGTTTCTCTTCTGTAACCCTGTTCACGAATTGAGACATGACGCATTAAAAAATGATATAAAAGAATAGCCAGCGATTCCCATCTGCTATATTAATATTAGAAATACACAGAGAGATATAAAGCCTACTTGTGAACCTCTTGGTCGCCCCTCCTTTTTGTCATCTGCCACGTCAATCCATTATTGGGCTCAAGACCAGGCTGAGAGATCTCTAAACCATGTTTTTTAACCAACTCCATATACCTGGTTATTCATCCAGAGAAAATTAGAGAGAAACATATAACGGTTAAATTGGACCAGAAATCATAACTGTTAAAATGAACATACTTGTCCCCGTTGAAGTGTTCAACTCCAAGGTCTTCATCCCAGATAAAAATAAATTCATAAGCAGCCACAATATCAGGATGCAAAAACCTTTTTGCATACCACCTGCAGAACATATACAGTATACAAACAACAATGGATTGAAGATATATCACCTGAATCTCAACTAATTCAGCAAAGGATTAGCTTGATTGGAATTCAGTACAACATATAAGGCCTTTGACCTAACCATTTTGTTTGTCTCCTTATGCCAACATGGATTGCACTCTTTGACCACTCAAATTCGTCCCATTCACTTGTCCGTCCGTCGTAGTGAAAAAGCATAATTTGAAAATCCTCAGAAAACTATTACAATTTATAACAGCACAAATCTCAGTAGTGCAAAAGTAAAAATCATAATTCAAAGAAACAAAAAGAAGAAGAAAAAAGGTAGAAAGAATGAGTATTCATCAGTACAAAACCTTTTTCACCATTCTATCAATATTTTTCTTCTGATTCAAACCGACAGTTATTGTTAGCAAGTACTTCGGCTTTTTCTTCAGATCCTGCAGATTCCAGGATGTTTAACATGAGAAGATTCCCAGAAACTGGAAAGTTAATCCAAAGAATAATCAATAAAGAGGTTAAGCTTGGAAATTCTTCAATACAGTCATCACTGTCAACATGCTCACGTATGTCTGAAATGCAATTTGAGCACCAAAATGTAAGGGGGGAAAAAAGGAACTTAACATAAGCTTATATTTACTTATTCATCCAGCTATGTATTAAATGGAATTAACAAATTTTATTCTAAATGAATCAGAAATAATGGACTGGAAACTCTATCCTCTATGTGGCATTCCTAAGACTTCATAGATCTTGGCTGTCCATGCAAAGGACTTATAAGGTACTCATTGAGTCCCTTTAAATGCATAATTTACTGATTCCTGCAATTCAAGATATGTATAGTATGCATGCGTATGGTCTGAAGCCATCAATGGTACTATACATATGCCATAACAGAAGACGAATAACAAAAAACAGCCATCCCGATTATATGAGAACTTTAAAATTAAGAATATTAGAATTTCAATATCCAGCATTTATAGTTAGTGAACAGGATCAAAGATGTCCAGAGTTCCAGCTAATGCTGGTCATATTGGTAAGATATTAAGTCATTAAAAGTCCCAAAGCAAGCATTGATATTTTCATACAATTATATACCATACCTCACTGGGTTCACCCCACAATCTGCGCAAGAAAAAATCAGATTCTGACACAACAATTCCTGGAGGCAGTAACTCTGCTCCACGAGGATTTGTTGAAACATATATCTGTTGTCCAATGGATAAAGACAAACAAATTATCAAACTTCAAATTTATTTTTTAAGCTGACAAATATATGGCTTTATTAAAGAAGTAGTCAAATTGAAATTTAAAAAATCCAAAAAGATATAGACTAGAAGAAACCTGCCAAGGACAAATTACCACTGAACAAAATTTTGCTTTGTAGTCCATGAGTTTAATAATGAAAACATATTAAGTATTAATTAGGTCGTTTGGATTGGTATACAATACAAAATTATGCAAGTAGAAATCATAACAGGGGATTTTGGATTAGTATTATTTTAAGCTTTAGTTGGTATATGACAACAATTTTTAGAGACAATAACTCTGACCAGAGGCTTTGTTGAATCATGCGAGGGGACAATAAATAAAAACAAGCAAATAATTAGGCTGAACCAAACTTTTGCAGCGACATAATCAGCCTCAAAGCCATAAATAAAATCTACCCAATACAAATTGTCAGAGAATAAAATCATCTTTATTGGCTTAAGAATTTCAAGAGTAAACAATTGGATTATTACTTTTGGTGTATATTTATTTGGCACACAACATGGTATTGGAAAACTAAACAGCAGAAGTAAAACTTAGAATCTGGGAAAGCAATTTGCGGTGGTAATAAATCTGCCCAAGGAATATTCTTAGAAACATAATTCTTGGGGAATATAAAAGCAAATGACCTGGTCAAAAATTAAAATTTATTAGAAAAATTGAAACTGAACAAAAGTACTTTATTGGCCTAAAGCTAGGGGTACACAATCTAAGTACCTTTTTTTTTTTTCTAACAAAATACATTCTTTTCATACAGCATAATAGTGTTTAAGGTGTCAGTCAAGAACCAAACTCATCAACAAAGTTGGATTTTATCGAATTATTGTTGTAAATGATAAAAGGAATGACAAAAAGACATGTAATGGAACATGGCACTGTGGAAGGAGGTAAACCTTTGAAACAAACCATAGGCAAATCAAGAACAAGAACATATTGAGAAGACTATTACCCTGGGACTTGACCCATTAGAAAAAGGCGATTCGCTAATCTGATTTGTATTTTCTTCTTTACCAGCTACGTCAAGCGATGTACTAATGCTTGTTGGAAGGTGAATCTGCAAGAGCCAATAACAAATCAAAGTGGATGATAGTTTCCAACTGCAGCATAGGTCTAAACAATGGAGACCAGTGTACCTTACTAAAGGAAACTGATTGAAATGATCTACCAACAAAATATCCGATGAGCACTCCTATAAATGTTGTGATAATAAGCCTGCCACCATCATTTGTTTTTTTAAGGAAACCACTGGAATGGGGGAAAAAATGCAAATAAGAAAATGTTGGCAACCTCACCACAATAAACCAGCGATTTTTTAATAAAAAATTGAGGAGGAGACCAGAAGAATAAAAATAACGGTTTATATCACAATTTTATACAACCAAAAAATATTATTAGCGTAGAAATATTTTAAACCTGCGATGTGATGTCCCCATTTATTAATACACTCAATTCAAAAGGTCAGATGTCCAGGAAAATAAAACACTTCCTCAAGCACCTCTTGAAGCAAAAATCTCATTCTCTGCTTCAAGCAGGTAAGTAGGCTCCTCGATGACGCATGAACCCTGATAAAAAAGATACTTTCATAATAAGGGTAACAAATAAGAACTAAGCACATTTGAACAAAAATCATAAGTTTCCTCAATATATAACATGTAGTTTCTCCAAAATCAAAATACATATTACCCGCGTTTTACGCATGCGTGTGTGTGTGTGTGTATAACAGATCAATTAGACAAGAATTTGTAAAAAGCAGTCACAAACTGTAGCCTAGCCGAACAAACAGAATAAAAGCTTCTACAAGTATTATCAGTCTTGTTATATAACAATCTTAGGACACCAGAAAACAGCAAGAGTGACGGTAAATACATTTAACAAGAATTTTTTTTCTCCCCAAAGGAGTGTTCATAATATCTTCAAAAACAAACACCGTTCGTAAAAATGAACTACACAACAAAACTATTGTCGATGATGTAGCTATAAATACAGTATTTAAGATGCAGTCCGAGTAACTATGGAACAACTCAAAGCCAAACACGCACTAAACTACTAACAGTGAACAAAATTACGCAATTGAAACACTAAATTACAGCATTTTCAAAGTTGATCTGTTTAAACAGTAAAATTTCATTCGATTTTCAATTTAAAAGAAAAACGCAAAAATAACTGCTACTAGTGCGATCTCAGTATCATACGTCAATACAGACAGTTCCGAAACAATGCGTAATTATCAATCAAAAGCAAGAACAAATCACATTACATTATTCTCGTTATCGAAGTGATCAATTACAGTAATCAGAAAAATTTCAGAAAAACTTCGGTGAAAAAAGAAATGAGAGAGTTTTGGTTTCGTAATTAATACTTACGAGCTTTCGTGTTGATCTTGAGAGAGCGAAACGACGGTGTTTTGATAAAAAAAGGTTTCTATTGATGGGGATCAGAGAGAGAGAAGAGGAGAGAATAAAGAAGAGAGACACCTGGTGTTTGTTGTTTTATCGTAGTTGTGTAGTGGGCTGAAATTGAAACTCAAAACCAAAATCTTTGTTTTTGTAATTTTTTAATCTGACGATATTGCCCCGCCTTTATTTTTGAATTTGCAGGTAAGTTTTGATTGTGGTACGGGCATGTTTGTTCACCCGTTTTGTGGCCCAATCATTGTGTGCCACGTAAAAGATCATCCTCGACAGTCTCAAATTTTTTCTCTTTCTATATTTATATTTATTGAGTTTCTTAATAAAGAGATCACTTTATGGAAAACTGATTATGGAAAACTGATGTTGGTACAAATAAAGCATTATGATTATGGCAATAAATAAAACTGGGCTGCTTAGGAATATTCTTTTTCTTTTTAATTTTTTATGGGGTCAGAAAAAGTAGACTGTTTTTCAAATCGAAATAATAAATAACTTTAATATTTAAAAAACGATAAATGATTTTTTTAAGGAAAATAATAAATGGCTTAACAATATTTATTATTTTAATGTTGGCTTTCGTGAAATTAGACCATAATCTTTATCATTTTCAATAATTTATTTCAAAAGTATAAAACAAAATTTGGAGTAGGAAACATTCTTTGGAAGAAAATCAAATGTAAATTAAACATTATTTGAAAGAATGATGATTTATGTACAATAAAAAAGAAAATTGTCTTATGGTGGAATTTTCTTCTGTTTTATAGTGAATTTTTTTTTATCTTATAAGTGTACTAATTGTAGTGCTAACCAACCTATAGTAAATATATCATTATCTTATTTGAAAATCAATAATTGTTTTTGAAATATTCTTGATTTTTGGAAAATTAGTATATAAGTCAATAATAAATCAAAGATGGGTTGTGTAATTTTAAAAACTTACGAATAAATAGTAATGATATGTTTATAAAGTTGACCGTTGACACATCATTCATTATTTGGTGCCACAAGATTATATCATTAACAATAATATTAAAATTTAAATATTACCAAAATGCATGATGTAAATATCATTCTAAGTTTGTAAGCATATCATTACTTTTCATTCCTAATATGTTTTTAAGATTACACGATTCATCTCTGATTTATTATTAAATTTACTACTAATATTCCAAAAAAGAATTCTTTATTTATAAATATTGATTTATGTTTTTTATTCTTTTTCTTTATACTCATGAAAAAATATAATACAAAACCTATATATTATTTTGTATCAAAAATAAATCAAACACCATGTGGCAGTATTGGAGGAATTTCAGTGATTTTAAACAACACCATTTGGCAATATCTAGTGCAACAAAAATAATCTATTATAACAGCACAGTGATATAGTTTGATTACAACAATCAACTAGAGATAAGGATAAGCCTTAACAAATGAAAGTAAAGTAGGAAGCCGATAATATCACGGGTAAAAAGATACTCGAGGTAAAGAAATGAGATGTCGTTTCACGGAATTTTAATTTTAATTCGATGTAATATATAATGTTTAAAATTTTTTTATATATTATACATAAAACATATCTATATTTTAAAAAAATAAAAAAATATTTGTAACATCGCCTATATTCTTTTTCTTTTTCATTGTTTTGTTACGACAGTACTTAATTCTTAAATAATATGATGATATCACCGTAATTGCCTCATCCAGTCATCTTTGCCATCTGGCAGATAGCTACTTTTACTGAATTAGCAATCCAATTGCGAGATTTGTTAACAGGCAGAAAGAATATTATTGAAATTGATTTAAAAAAAAAAAAGGAATAAAATCGTACTACTACCAGTCTAGCGCAGAGGCACTTTGCTATCTGTAAATCTTGAAATAATTCTATTTACCTCGTCCGAGAATTTTATATGGTTACATATTTTCTACAAGAACTATTATTATTTTTAGTGTTCTAAAAATCTAGGTATAAAATTTCGAAAATTTTTTATAAACATTTTCTTGAACATAATTATTCATTTCGTCACTTATGCTATTGACAGACTTTTAATGACCAAAGAATTCGAATCTCCTCGGTCCTCACTCATTTCTCTTATGTAAGATGTGGGAAATTTCTTTCTAAGATATATGTGGTCTTTTTTGAGTACGGTCTTTTTTTTTTTTTTATGTAGACAAATTTTTAAGTCGCACGGTTTAATAAAATCAGTTTTTAATATTATTAAACTGTATGACTTTATCGTATAATATAAATTAATTCTATTAAATCGCGTGGCTTAACAGTATATTCGCATTTAAAAATAAGAGCGCCCCGCATATATCAGTATATATTTTTGATGGCTAGCATAGTACTTTTGTCCTATTTTCTGCCAACAAATTCTATTGCTTTATGAAATTTATAAAAACCTCTATAGCATGGATCAAGATAATTGATTATTAAATCAACTATCTTTTGAACTTTAGTAATGCTTGCACTTAGTATTCATCTTATGTAGTTTCAACCCAATACAATAGCAACATCGTTACATCACTATCATGATCAGACATGGACAGTGACTAGGTTTGAACTTATTATTTTTAAGTTTATACTCAATAATTTTATATGTTGATTAGTAACAACACATAAATATCAAATAACAACATCGGCACACACCACCATGATGATCACAAATGAACGGTGATTAGCCACCAACAAAAATAAAATGAGACCTTACCAATGACGCAAAAAAGAGAAATGATTCAGTACTAGAAATTTTCATCCCATTATTATCACTGTCACTTTTGCTTTTTGTTTTTTCTATGCGATTTGCTTATTATACCTACCAAGGCTTATTATACCCACCAATCTATTTTTAGACGTTCAACCATAACCATAAGCTCCTTGCCAGTAAATAGAACAATAATCAGCTTTTGGTGATTAGTCACATGTCTATCAAAAATTAAACCCACTAAAATTACTTCATGATGCTTCATTTATAGATGATATTGATATGCACCAAAGAAGTTAGTTTGATTCTTTAGGTTATTAGTCAATTTTATGTTGTTGTATTGCCGCCACCAGCAACATTTATAACGAGTGCTTAATTATCTGTCGAGAGATTCCAATTAATTAAAGATTTTAAGAGAGCAAAGTACAATTGTTTAATTCCTTTTGTCAATTATGAGAGCCACTTTTGGCAATATTGACTGATAACAACTAGCAAATTCTTCTTCTCCTCCTCTCCAACAATCATGTATCAACAAATTAAAGCTAGGACCAAAATTACAATTAAAGTAATATATCATTTGAAAGAAACAAAGAATTAATAATCAATAATCACAGTTCAAATTCTTTTCAGAATTTCGAGCACCGCGATGGCAGACCTGTTTGATGGTCAACCGTCACAATCTCCGTGGCGTTGTCACATCTTAGCACATCTTGACGAAGCTTGGCACCAGCAGCCTTGAGACCCTTTAGAGAAACAGGCTGGTTGAACAAGTTTAGTGATGGCAGTTTTGAAGCTGGAGGGAGCTTCCCATTTGGCAACAATGTTTTGAAATCATCTTGCAACAGTGGCACCTCAAAATCTGACTTGTCATGCCTAACAACGTTATCTTTCGCGCTGATATGAGCCCCCGGTTCCATGTGGTTAGTCGAAAAACTCGCCTGGTTTGGGAAATTCGGATAGAGGCTGACGTAGCCTCGAAGGTACATCATGTCGATCAGGAATTTTTTCCAGGAAGCTTGCCAACCATTTGTCCTGGATTTGGGAATCTGAACTGGGTTTGCTTTTGCGTCTTCAGTGAACCTCATGTTCATGTATACATAAAATTCTCTCCATTGCTTGGGGAAGAAGACAGCTCCCCAGCTGCAGGGTAGCTGGTGGAGATATGGTGTGTTTGGATGAATGTGCTTGAAAAATTCAGTTGCATTCCATTTAGGCCTTTCTTTCACCACTTCAATTATTCTAGGAGTGTAAAGAGAGATCGAAGAGAGTTCCGGGAATGCAATTTGAGGATCGTAGTGGTATGCCAAGAGAGCGTATTTGATCCATAAGTAGAAGTATGGAGAGACTTCGATGTCATCTTCGAGGAGCAGGCCAAAATCGTCATCAGATGCAGGGTACCAGCTTTCACTGACTGCTCGAATTAGGCCACCCTGGATGATTCTCCTTCGGAGAGTTTTAGGACCATGGGGCCAGTGAAAAGTGCTCACAAGTTTAATAGTTGCTTCGTCAACTCCACTGTCTATGTTAAAGCTGATAGGAACCTCATCATCAAGATAGTAGGCATTGCTGAGAGATTTGAGAAGCCTTGTCAAGGAGTGTACGCGGTTTTGAGTTATTATGTTGACAGAAATTCGCATCCGGTTCCAATCTGTGTTACACTAAACTGTTAAGTACTTGGTTTAAGCTAAACAAAAATGCAAAAAGTTACCCCTATTATTATTGCATTGTTGAAAAAATTATTAATGCTTACTTGGCAATGCTGTGGATCTTAGATCAGCCATCCAGAGAACTTTTGTAATAGAAGGTCTTGGCAAAAGAACCATTGTTGTGCCATTTGACTTTGTTTCGGTTGCCATCTTCAAAGCTTTCTTCACATTAGAATCAATGTCAGCAACTGTGATCACCAGGCTGGGGTTGTGAATTTTGATCAATCCCTTCATGCTAGAGTACACTGCTTGCAACACTGGCACCTCTGAGTTTGATACACCCGATAGAGCACCAATTGCCAAATCGAATATCTTAAACCTTCTCTCTTTGCAAGCCAACTTAGGCCAATTGAGTGCACCTGCAGCATCGTCACAAGGGCAAAAGTTCCCTCCTGAGACTACAATGTAAGCCTTCTTGCCAACGGTAGACCTGAATTTTTCGAGCAATGGTGCCAGTGCGCGAACTTCATCAACAGAATGAGCATAGAAGAGTGCATCAATCTTTTGAGGATACATTGCAGCCCATTGAGTAATGTAACCGGTAGAAAGAGCTTTCCACCATTGGTCATCGCGAACTTGAACAATGTCCTTGAAGATTACAGTGGTTTCGGACACATAAGCAAGTCTGTGCTCACTGTCACCCCATGTTTCCTTGTCATTAGGATCAACTGGAAGAACAAATGAGCCTGCGTTTCTGTATTTGTGAAGCTGATAGCTGCAATTTTTTACCAAGTTAAAAGTCAAAACAGTCTCGAATTACTCATTGTACTTAATTTTATATCGTATTTCCATTTCAATTCAGCAAAAGTATAAAAATTGAATTCATGCGAACCATATCTCAATAATGGGCACACAGACACTTAGTGCTACAAGGAATCTCAAAAAGTGAGCTCTCTTTCCAACAAAGGTATTTGGCTTCCTCTACCAAAAATGAACGTGCATAATTTGAAAGTAAACAAATTGTAGCAGACAAAATTGAAGATACAGAGTTGATATTAAAGGAAACAAGATGCAGGGCACCCATTTTTTATCTGAAAGACATCGTAGTGGCATCTTCCAAATTAATGATAAAGATAGCTTGTGCTAAAAATAATCTTCTGCGGGAATTTTATTAAAATCAGACATCTGATTAAGTTGAATTTTATAGTACATAAATGCTCTCTGAGTCAACTTCAACTCAATCCATTGCCTAAAATAATTAGTTAACTAACGATGAACTATCTTAAGTAATGATGCACTATCTGATAAAATCAATATCGACCTAAGGTAATCAAATTAAACTTGATAATGAAACAAATTGGTTTTTTGTTATTACTGACTCAAAATTATATAATTAAATTGCGCATATTTTAATGAACAGGTGAACAACCCAATAAAAATTCACATTTTGTTTTGGTCAAAACAATGCTAATGAGATCAGAAACAGCCTCCCTTAAAGCTTAATCAATGCTTTATAATTTTAATAATACCTTGAATACCTGCTTTGGTAAGCCCAGTTTTAATACTAATTATATTATTCATAAACTTGTAAAAATGCGTAATGTGCTGAATGACAAAGATTAAAATGGACAGAATGTGTAAAGATTTCAGTCACGATAAACATACCTGAGATGAAGATCTTCTCCAGTCATGAAGGTGAATGGTGTCTCGGTAAAAAGTGTCTTCACAAGCTCTGCTGAGAGAAACCAAGAGCTAGAAAGAAAATCAACCTGAACGATCTTATCGACTGTGATATCATAAGCAGGGTCAGGCAAATATAGCCCTGCCTCCTTTGATCGAAATTTTCGATAACTTGGGAAGGTAAAATCTTTTTGCCTAAAAGGCAAAATCCTTCCAATGCTGCCCAAAACTGAATTCTTGTACTTCTCAGTGCCTGCTACATGTGACAAAATTTGTAGCATTTTTCTGCCCGGAATCATGTCATCATCAACGATATATACAAGATCAGCTGCAGTTTGTAAAGCCATTTGGAACCTGCCATAGTACTTGAAATCATAGCTTGAGCTAATGAAGCTGATTCTGGAATCATTGTAGCTATTTACTATTCTCTTCAATGAGAGCTCATTTGGGCTCCCAAATGAAAGCACCCAAACATGATGAAATGGAAGGGTTTGTTGAAGCAATGAATCAAGCTGTGCACACAGCGTTTTTCTTTTGAAGTGGTTTAAAATTACTGTCACTTTTGGTCTATTTGGACCCTTCAAATCCCACTTAGATTTCATTGCCATAAGCTCATTTAGAGTCTCAGCCCCAATAGACTTGCTCTGAAAGTCCAAAATCTCTTTATACAACTCTGTCTTCAGCTTGATCATTTGCACGTCATTTGACTTCTTCTGCAAGAAATCTATTTTCTCATGCTCACAGACCTCTGTTGGAGTCAGCAGGGGAGGGATTTCAGCTTTGACAAGAGAAGCAGCTTCCTGGTAGTGATTCAAAAGGTGGGGCGGAATGATGAACTGTCTCCAGTTTTTTGCAATCCTTGTAGCCCAAGTGAAGTCCGGTTTGGTTTGCAAATCCACTGCCGGACTCATGTAGTACAGAAGAAATGTTGCGTAAACTGCAAAGGCAAATTGCAGGCAAGTGAGAGCAGTCACAAGCCGCGATGAAGCACTCTTGTGTACTTTGAGCTTGCCCTTTCCTCCAGCATAATCAGTTAGCATCCCTTCCAAGTAATCCCCACTTCTCATATTTGGACTCCGAATTAGCCCCATTTTATAGATAAAAAAATTGTCACACCTACATTAGGAAAAAAAAACAAAAAAACAAACTGATTAGCACTAAAAATAAAGCTTAAAACAAGAAACTTGAAAGGATATAAACTAAACACCAACCAGAAGAGGTCAAGTTTGGCTATCAGCTTGAAAAAGAATAAGAGAAACTTTTGTGTGTTGAAGAGCAATGGATCCTGTGCAAGAGTATTTATATAAAAAAGAAAAGGAGGTAGTAGTATAATGTGAAGGTGAAGCACCCCATGAGAAATGCATCAAAGGGTCACATGGGGCTAAACGTTTATATTAATAAAGTGTAAATATTTTAATAATTTGTTAAATTTACGCATTGCCTTTCATTATTACTCTACAAATTTTCATACATTTATAACCTTAAACCTCCCTTAAGACACCACTTAAAAGCCGGCTTTGCTGCCGCATAAAAGGGCTTCCCTTGCGTTTTTGGCACAGCCCACACTTAAAACCCCATATGGGTTTTTGGTTTTATATGTATTCTCTTAAAACGAAATAGTAATTTTAAAGTAGATCTTTCCAAAATCATAATTCTTTTGCTACTAAAGAACTCAAAGTGATTATAATATATGATTAATAAAGAAGATATAATCTTTGAAACTTTATTGTCAAACCCAAATTAAACCCAAACACAATTCCCTAGATCAAGATTATCTGTCCACAGAACATTATAACCAAAACAAATGAAACAAATTATAAGCTATTGGCATGCATTACCTTGTATATAAAGAAAATGAACACAAAGAAATTAAGAAACAAGAGACCTTTTCTTGTTCAGCAAATGAAGCAATAATAGTAGCAGCTTGTGTTCACAAACAAAAGAATATTGTTATTGGCTAACAAGCGGCCACCGCATGGAGTTGCAGAGAAGGGAAGTTTAATTTGTATTAGGGTTGAAGAAGATTTGAGCATAGGTGTCTAAAAAAGATGCTATGTACACAGAAAAAATTAAAAATACTTAATATATGTAGCCAGGGTTTGACTATGCATGTAGATATACCCAGATGAATGATATTACAGAAAACTTTGTTATTAATGGCTTTTTGCCAAACTTAGGCAAGTTGTATTTCAAGAAATCCATTACCCATGACTAAATTTGCTTGCAGAAGGGATAACTGATCAAGATTTTTAAGTGGGTTTGGTTGCTTGTTGAAGAAAAAATATACGAAAAAGAAAGTATGAACACAAATTCTGTTATTTTCTTTACAAGTCATTTTTCTTTTCAGGTGAGCTGCCATTAGCTTTCAGAAGCTAGCCAGCAGGAAGAACGAAAAGTTTAGGCTTGAAAAAATTATTAAGTGATCAAATAATTAATAAGGATATACTTGATAATCAATGAATAATTAGATTTTGGAGAAAGAAATTTTGTTAGAATAAGAGAAAAGAGTATGCTATTGCTATCTTTAAGGAGGGAAAAAAAAAATTGCGAACAAGTGAAACTATAAATTTTAGGAAATAACTATTCTAATTTCAAGTAATTAGTTATTGAATTATTTTGTGTTTTGTTGAGAATACAAAATGTATCCACATTTAGCGTTGTTGAACCTGAGTCATAAGCTAAAATACTATTGGTGACGGATTCAATTATTGAAACTTGAGGATCCTGTATAATTTCAATTATGAAATAGCTTAGGTATAATTGTTGGACTACAATAATTTTTTGCTGCACAAAATGTTTTTTAACCAACACTATTTACACGTACTGTCATATTGATTTATATTTAAAAAACTCTGGGACTGAATTGAAAAAATAACACGAAGTTTTACCAAGGAAAAAGCAAGTAAGATTATATTGACATTTTATGTTTTTTTTTTTTTTTGGGGATATATGCAGAAAATTTTATGAAAAAAGATCATAATACAAAGGAGGGTGGTAGCCAAATTAAGTGTACATTGACTTTGAATCACGGCCGCTTTGGCGCATGCTGCTCCTAATTTATTAAGAGATTTTTAAGGTCATGCCGTATATTAATTTTGGTGCTTAATTAACTAGCCAACTTGTAATAGTTAATTTTTAGCATAACTTGTATTAAAACTTCAGTGTTCAAGATTCCATACACGGTCAAATTCAAAACTTAAAATACGTGATGGGCTATCTCACGTAACACCTATAAGCAATTGTTAATTAGTAACTCAATTCTAGAATTAGACCCTACAAATGTGTGATTCATAAGCATGGTGTATAAATTATAACCATAGTAAAAGACGGCAGTTCAGTTTCAAACTTAATTTCTTTGTCTATGGATTAAACTTTTAAACTTAGCAAAACCTACTTTTAATTTATTACTTTGTTTATTATTTTGAACTTAACAATTTTTAGCATCCTAAATTTTAATTAACTAATAGAAAACAAAAATTTCGAATATAATTGACGTGTATATATTGAGTGATGATACAGCCACAAACTCTTGTACAAACTCAATTTGTACAAATTGATTTGGCATTAATTCATTGGTTGAAAGAAAATATAAAATAATGAAAACAAATCATGTAGACCAAGTAATATTTAATTCAACTAATTAAATCCATGTCACATCAGTTTGTACAAAATAAAATTATACAAGAGTTTGCGACTATATTATTACTCATATAGTTTATAAGTGATTATACATTTAAAATTGTTCCCATTTATGAAAGGATTTGTCACTGTTAGTCCCTAGCATGACATGCATGCTGGGCAGTACAGGACCCATAATCAATAAATCCATTAGCGGGTGTTTCCACATATGCTAGCTACCAAAATTGGATTATGAGCTTGATGCTGATGTTTGTTCGTACATAACCATAAAGTCTAACATTTAAGTGGTAATTTGTTGTTTTAAAATGAAAGTCAGCAAATGACCAACAAATTGAAAGATTATAACCATATGAGAGTACCAAGGCTAATTAGTTTGACTTTTAGGTAACTTTAATGAGACATAATTATATTTCTGATAACCTTTGTTATATATGAATTGTGAATATTGTTTAATCGCGCTGCTCGTTAATGGGGGTTATCACTTTTCTTGTCACTACAATGAATGATAAAAACCCATTTTGACCCATTTAATAAACTCTCTCTCCATTGACTAGTGATGATTAAATTAAGAAGTGATTAGTAAAAGAGCAAAAATTTTTCAAAATTTCAGAGTATCATCAGAAAACTTTTGAAAAAGGATCTTCATCTTTTATTTGAAGAGCCATTCAACAAAAGGGTTTCCAATAAGCTATTTAAATGAGATTTTATAAATGAAACCGTTCTTCTCTCTTTTTTCAATATTAAAGAGTGACTTCTCCCTCTTTAAGGAATATTATAATATTTTCTATAATATTATTATTGGATAGAGAGGAGTACAATAAATACACTATTTAAAAATAGAGGATATTTAAATTTTGGTGAGATAATTATTTGATTAAAATATTATGAACTTATCTCTATTTGAAGTCTTTTACAAGAGAGTTTTTTGTTCATTCTTCTATTTACTACAGAAATAAATAAATAAGTATTTAAAAATAAAATTAAATGATTGTTTTGGTGATGGTTTTCAGTCATCATAAGAACAAGTTCATTACAGTATTCAGTAGCCATTAAACACATAAAAGAGATAAGAAAGGCATTTTTTTTTTATGGAAGTTGATAATTGTTGATCACTTGAGTTATTGGTCATGTTGTAAAAACTCTTCTCCTATTCGTATTAGTGTGGAGTAGGCCTCGTCAATTTATCAAATTACGAATTTTTGAACCATGCTTGATGACAGCTCAAACTATCTAGTAGATTGTAGTGTGATAAAATTACAATTTTCATATATAGCGCTAAAATTTCTTTTAGATACATCCTTAAGCTGCCTTTCATATATCTTTTCAAATATAACTTATTTAAGTAGAGCTTTTATTAATAGAATTTTCATAAATATAACTTTTACTCAAAGAATTTTAGTTATTTAGTTGTCAATAAGAGTTTTTATTAAAAATTATAAAATTACTTTAATAGTCAAATTTTGTAAAGTTATGGTATTTTTATAAGATTGTAAAATAAGTCAATGAGATTTTAGATATTTTAACATTTAAAAAAAAAATTCAACATTTACTCATAAAAGTAAAAAATTTGACATTTTATTAGTAAAGGTAAAATATCTTATATAATTTTTATAATCATCTAAATAATAACAAAATTTTTTTATAAGAGATTATAAAATTAAATAAATATTTATGATTATTAAATAAACCATACCAAATGTACACTTAATTACATCACATAAAAAGAAAATAAATGTTCTGAAAATATAGAAAGAGAGCATTCAATTCGTAATGCAAATGCCACATGCCTTTCTAAGCATGCGCGAAGGATCTCACACACGTGCATGTGCCATGAACATGCAAAACCCTATACTTTACCATTTCCAGAATTCAGAGTCAAAACTAAACATTCTCCCCTTAATTATAATAATAATAGAACAATGCATGTTAAGGTCAAAACCCTAAACCCTAAGAAAAGTCAACCTTTGATGCTAAACTAATTTTCAAGATCAAGTGCACCTAGATGGTTCGACACTTTTGACTCCGGCCAGGTGTCAGATTTTGACGGGCCGTCGAGCTCTGACAGAGGCAGAAAATCAGATCTAGTGGAAGCCACCTAAGCCAAGATGCAATCTAATGCTAGTTTTTTATGACCAAACAATTAACGAAAACAATGATGAATCAATGATCAAGTCTTGGTATGAGTTGCATATCGTGTGCAACTCTTCTTTTCATAAATATATGAGCTAATGTTTGCATACTTCACCTAAAAACCGAGTCGATGTGAAGATTCTGGTCGCGGTCTTTATTAGTCTCCTGTAAGTGGAGGGATGCCTGATGGATTAATTTTCTATAGCCATTATTTCGCATGGTTTCTAGCCGCAGCTCCTTCTTGAATTAAAGACAGCCAAAATTCCTAGTTGATTAATTATTGGATTTTTACAGGACTCTTTAATTTGCTGAGTCTGCTGGTTGCTATATAAGAAAATTATGAATTTTTTGCCAAAATGTCAAGCAGAAGTCTTTTTCGAAATATGAAATTGAGATCGTTAGTTGATACAATGTATAAAATAAAGGCAGATCTTATATTAACTAAAATAGATGGTTAAGTTTTTCACAAAAGATCACTCCATACTGGTTAGGCCTTTGTAATGAAATCAAGAGATTAAAAGAATTGATTCAATTTTTTTTTCTAATTTGTGTTCGTATGTGTGAGAAAATCTATGTTAGAAAAATGGTTTGTATATATTTATTTTCCTTGTAAAAGTGTATATTTTATGAACAATAAGAATACAATAAGATTAGTAGATGTTTAAAAAAAGAAAAATGTTAGATGATTAAAAGAGGGAGGAAAGGATGACAGAAACGACAGTATGTGCTGCCATTTCATTCTTCATTCTATCTTTTACTTTTGGTCATTAGTTGCATTAAAATAATAATAATAAAAAGCTAAAAAAAGATAAACCTGAGCCTTATCAATGTTAAAAAATATTAGTCTTTCATAGCACAGAATTATCATAACACAAATACGACATATCAAAACCTATTTAACTATTTATACCTTAGTAATTCTAAAACTTATCATAAATCATTGATTTGAAATTTTTTATTCTTAATTATTTGACAAAAAAAATTGATTATGTATGAGAGAGAGAGAGAGTTAAATGGGGACTTTGGCAATGATATTGTCGGCATGGTGGCGATGGCTCTGTTGACTGTAAGGTTATGGTTTTTTTTTTTTCAATAAGAGATCGTTAGCTGGTTATCAAGGGGATAAGATGTTGTGGGTGTGATCCGGAGGCTCCGTTCATCACGAAATGACCTTTCTTTTTTTAACAGAACGACTTAACGGAACTCAATTTGGTGCAGTGCTACTAGAAGAGGATAATGTTTTTTAGCATTGATAAAGCTAAAGATTTCTTTATTTTTTAGGTTATTTTTAATATTATTTTAATGCTGCTAATGACCAAAAGTAAGAGAGAGAATGGGGGCATAAAACGACAGCACATGCTGCCGTTTCTACCGTCCTTCCCTTTTTATTTTGGCCATTTACCAGCACTCTTAAAAAAAAATAAAAAATTACAATTTATAATTTTCAATTGCATGTATCTTTTGAGTTACGCATCTCAACAAGTGTTACTGATTTAATATATATAGTCGTACATGTAAGAAAATAATACATGAGAAATGATCGTGTGAAAACCCTAAGTAGAGGCATTCAAGATACAGAACTTGTGAGGTAAAAAGTAAGATCAGTCAAAGATTTTGGACCTAATATTGTGAAAATGTTTCTTCACAGTTTCATCACTTGACCCAAATTGATTGAATGAAAGGTTTAGTACAATGGTATCGGCCCACTAGGCCACCCTATCACGTGGCTTGACATCGAAATCAATTGCCTCAGAAACGTCTTGATAACCTAAGCTTTTAAGCTGTATATATGCGTGTATATTATTTATCAGCTTAAATATTTCGATCAAGTAATTTCTCTAACGTGTATCATGGCCACGATCTCATATTTGAATCTCTTGACCAACAAACTCTTTCAAACTGTTGTGACATGCCTTTCTGCCCATCTAAAAATAAAATCAGTCCATTTTCTTTGAACAGATTTTTCGTATGGGAAAGCTGGACCCCAAATACTACCTAAAATCCCGCATTACTTTTGGACTGTAGGGCCCACCTTGAATTCCGTTCGATCAACAAAAGTTACACAGTGGGCCCGCTAAGTTAGTTAGGCAATAACATTGACATGCCGTCTTCCCGTATTTACTTAGAATGACATGTCGTATACATTAACTTTCAATAATTTCTTTTATTCGCAAAGGGTGCCATAACCACCTTCATACGCATAACAAATTATTGAAGTTTTAATTAAGCACTGTTGTGAATATTATGTGACCTGAAATAAAAGATTCACAGTGACCAAATTTTGCTAAAGCATTTACAGAAAATGCACAAGTACAAGTTGCTAAATCGCAGCTATTTTTATTTTTATTTTTATTTTTTGCCCCCTTCCGCCAACCTCTTGAATTTTTCTTTATTTCAAAAAGTTACGTAATTTCTTTGTTTAGAGAAAATGCACTAGTACCAATTGCTTCCTGCCCGTTCTTGGCAGGCTGCCGTTAGGCCCAATTTTTGCCGAAGCCCAAATTTCGTTTTGACATTAAGCCTTCAAGAACCAAGTATCGAGATGGCAGTTATATAGCCGAAAAACTGAAATGAAACCTTCCCTCCACTTCCTCTCTTTCTTCTATACTCAACTCAACTCAACTCAGCTTATTATCTCAGCTTCTGCTTTTATTATAACAATCGATAGTCAAGATTCAAGAGGCGTCCCCTTTCTTTTATCACAAGTCTCTTTCTTTCTTGAAGCAACCAAAATGGCAGCAGTGTTTGGCTTTGGCCAGCTACTTCAAATGTCGAGTCGTCTATCGAAACGATCATCAGAGCCCAAATCCCAGCAGACTATTTTGTCGTGAATGTGAAACTTGCATTGCTTTGTGGCGTGGAAACTTGTTCCTGGTTGGTAACATTCATTTTTCTCGCTCATTAATTAGTACTTAAAAAATCTTGTTTTAGGCATCAAGTGAAGTAATTATAATGATTTCTTTGGCTAATGTTAAGGAAGCACAAAATCGAACAATCACCCGTTCCAATACCAAGAAAGATATTAATTTCTTGAACTGTATATTAATTCTTGATGAAACAAACATATCCATTTATATAATATTTCTTTTTTTTTTTTTGTTTTCATGTATTATATATATATTACCTGTTGAGTTTATTGGATGATTCAACAAAGAACTTAATCAACTAATCGATTTAGATCGAATTGAATCAATGAAACAGAAAAAGAAAGAACCAGAATCAAGAAAGCAGAACAAGCACCAAAACACACGCTATCAGATTGAAAGGAAACATGCAGACGCTTTTATTGCTCAATGCTGATTACACACAGATCAGATCATACAGGGCATTACAAGGAATCTCTCAGAACAAGAATCACAAGATTCTGTTAAGAAACGAAAGAGAAAATTGTTACACACCGGGCGCCGCAGGACAGCCCCTTTTTATTCTGGAAAATTTCCAGAACCTGCTTAGCAACCTTAACGAACTTAGGCCACGTCAGCACAAATTTGCAAAATGGACCCCAAAGTGAAGTCAATCTGCACTTTGACCCCTACAACTTTCATTCGAGTCCACTTGGGTCCAAAAACCAGAGTTCATGCCTCCACATTAACGACTTAGTGGTTACCTACCCTCCAAGAATTCGAACAATTAGCAATTGCAAATGGTTAGAGAAGCATTGTTATGGATGGAAATCTTTCATGGGTTTCATCAATGTAAGATCTTGAACTAGAGAAACAAAATCTCATTATATTTCTACTTTCAAGAATTAACTGAGTCAAAATCTTGTATGAAACGTTGTTACATTCTCAGGTTGAAGCAGAAATTGAAATTCCCTTTTTTTTTTTTAATTCATGAAGAAAGATGGAAGAATTAGGCTCTATTTTTAAGTTTTTTTTTTTTCCAATGGGTTTTGAATTCTGATTGAAGATCTGATGATTTCAGGGAGGCCCTAAAGTTTCGGACTGGTTTCGAATGATAGAGGCAGTGGAGCTGCTGTCATCTAATAGCCCGTTCTGAATTTTGGTGAGTGCCAATGTAGATAATATTCTGGTTCCAATGAAGCTGGCTGTTGGCAATTCATTTGTTAGTTCAATAGATTTGTTGATTCATTCAGTCAGTCAGGTTATATTAGATGGAATTATCATTTGCCACAATGAAATGATGGAAATGTAACTGCAAGTACAGAATTTAGCAAATCATTGCAGCAGAAAGTTTCTGCAGAGTCTACTTCTGCTTGAAATAAAACTCAAGCTTCAAATTCTGAGGTCAACATTTTGTGGTTTATAATAATTAAGAAAAATATTACAAAAAGAAAAAGAACAAAAAAAAAATCCCATCTCAGGAATGTCTTGGTCTGTCTAAAATTAGTTGCGGTGGCATTGGTGTTCATATGCTTCAGTTTCCTGATCATCATGATCACCTTGAGATATCACATTTTGGGGTGTGGCCAAACCGTTCACTCTCCCAACTTAGCTTTGAGGCAACCCTCTCATGCTGCGGAAAATATTCCTGAAGACGGAAGAATGATGATGATATGATTATTGCTTGAAACTTCGATAGCATACATAAGATTTGTAAAGTTATGGTAAAAGTGATTTTACCTCCATTTTCTTCATTAGCTCTTTTGCATTAGGGGCAGAGACTATGATATGGCGGGCGTTCGGACTAATGAAGCCTTCCTCCACTGCTTTGTCAATGAATGTCAATAAGGAGTTGTAATATCCATCTACATTCAGCAATCCCACCTGAAAAATCATTATACGACATCAAAATTTAATCTGCATACATGTTCCTTCAAAGCTTGGCTGTGCAAGTATTGCAAGCACTAAGCTGCCTTTACCGGCTTGTCGTGGATGCCCAGTTGAGCCCAGGTTATCACTTCCAGCAGCTCTTCAAGTGTTCCATAACCACCTTCATATGCATGACAACTTGCAGTTTTAATCAAACAGTTTTAATGACCAATGTATGACATGAAATGAAAGATTCACATGGTGCCCACTTTTGCTAAAGCATTACAGAAAATGCACAAGGCACAAGTTGCTGGATGCAAATGCATAGCCCAACAAGCCTATCTTCAGTTTGGCCCATTTAAATGAAAGTTTGGGCCAACCCATTAAAGCCCAATTTTTGATTTCACGATGAAAGCAGACCCTATCACCCAAATATGTTCAAATTCCTTCAAACAACTCTTAAAACTTTTGCAAGAAGTATCTGTTACCATCTGCCGGTAATGAGTACTGGCTTGGGATCATATATTTATTTTTTTATAGAAAAGTTTACTAGCTTTTTCTAATCATTTTTCTGCTCTTGTTAAAGCGTGCAGAAATAAAATTCATATTTACTACATAAATTAGGCTGACCAAAAAGCCAAATTTTCATGTCAGAAATCAGAAGCTTCATTAGCCGCTGTTCAAGCTGGAAGCAGTTGCTTGCACATGGCTCTACCAACTTAGTAAAATATGCAGCTAGAAATAACAGAAGGATAAAAGTCTTTTGATGTTTTAGTTCATTCTCCGTAACTACTCATGTCAACTTATTTGGCTAGTTGACCTTGTGAAATGAAAGGGCAGTTGTGGCATAAATGTACCAACCAGGCAAAGCAATAAAAGCATCGGAATGTTTAGCCATTTCTGCTTTCCTTTGGTGCATATCAGCTACTGGCTTCACTTCCCCTACCGTTTCTCCAGTAATCTGCAAAATGTAGAATCCAAATGAATACAAAATACTGCACAACAAGACACTAAATTTTTTGTACAGAAAAACTTCAATGATGAGTGTGGCAGAGGAAGTGGGCTGAAAGAAATATTCTTGTATATACATTATCATAAAACCTGATATCATGGTGTTGTTCCTGGAAAGAGAACAAAAATTGAATAGTAACATGAATGACATTGGGACATATCATAGGAATCTTGCTTGTGGTCATCAAATTATAAGATAATGACAAAACGGTGCAGCCCAGATGGCTGGTTGGACTAAATTGATGGGCAAAAGCAAGAAAATTTAGAACCAATCAAAGAAGTAGTCCCACTTAGAAACAACATGAATCCCAATCGAGGCGTGTGAAATTGATGCTTGAAGATAACAAAGCTGAGGTAGCAATTCATGTACTAGCAGCTACCACAATATTGGAGGAAAAAAAAAAAAGAAAGAAAATTTTAAAAATAGGTATATTGTAGAGAGAAAAAGTAGTAGATAATGTCCTGGTTTCTTTCTTTAATTTCTTTCTTAAAGCGTTATTAACATACCTCTCTAGGCATTAGGGTCTTCGGAATAACTCTGCCAACAATAAAACGCAAATATTAGTTAAGCTACGGATCGAGTAATTAAACTAAATGGACCAGAAGCTCACTAAATTTGGTTCTCAAATCTCGAAAGATCTATTTTCCTTTTTGGTCCATTTGAGTAGTACTATTAAAGGCGCCAACACATTGTAGGCAAAGAGAATGAGAAATGCGATGATAGTATATGTACGCACCCAATGACGTGGCGCCCACCATCAAAAACAGCTTGAGAAATCAAACCCATCAAACCAACACTCCCTCCTCCATAAACAAGATCGATATTTCTTGCAACCTTTGAGGGGGAAAAAAAAGGGTAAGAAAATGATAGTCAGTGATAAAATATGCTTAAAAAAATGAACTATTGGTACCCATATGTGACATGGGCTAGTATGTCAAATGCAGCTACTAAGAACAAAGAATATGAAAATCAAAAAGTTAATTTGTATTAAAGAAACAAATACTATTATAAAAAGCAATTCTGCAAAGAGATAAGCTAAAAGTATCCATTAAGTTCATTTGGCTTAGATCTAAAAAACAAATACGAACTGAATAGAAAGTCATAAACAGTTCTTGGAACTGAAATCCCAATCAAGAAGAACCCTAGTTGATAGCCTCAAACAATATAAGAACATGAAATGAAAGAGGAGAAATAGAACAAATAAAAACAAAAACAAAAAGCAAACAAGTTTTTGGAAAAAGACAAAAAAAAAAAAAAAAAACTTCTTAGTTGAACTCTGAAAATAAAACCCAAAACAGAACCATTGAAGAGTAGCAGAAGTGGGAAGCGAGAAACTTTCATGAAGAAAACAGTAAAGTAACCCGAACCAGTGAAAACTGTCTCTAAAGACACTTAAAACAGGGTAAATAAACTAAAACAGAGCAGAAACAGAGCAAAAGAAGCAGAGAAGATTTCATTACAAGTTCTTTGCCAAGCTCAATGGCAGAATCTTTGTAAGTACTCTTCTTTCCTGCACTGCTTCCACAAAACACACAAATCCTGCTGAATTTTGATTGGCTATTCATTTCCATTTCCATCTCCATCTCCATCTCCATCTCCATCTCCATTTGTTTTTCTCACAAACAAAGAAACTATGGACAAATATCCTCTCTCTTTTTTTTTTCCCGTTTTGAAGTGACCTGCAAAGTTTCTTGAGAGGTTCAGCTTCATGGGGTCTGCATATATAACGGTAGAACAGGCGTACATTAGCACGAGTGAGAAAGATCTAAACCGTCCAACACATGTACGGACAAACACAATTTATTATTTTTTTATCATTCTTATTTTTATTATTATTGCAATTTCAATTTCAAATATTCCTCTAAATATTAGTGACATCAAGTTTTGAGTTGATTTTCGATAGATATGGAGCTGTACTATAAATGTACGTATTCATATTCTAAATCAAGTTACTGTGTGTATTTAGATTCTAAATGGACATAGTCAATTACAAAAAAAAGTACATCCATTACCCATACAATTGACTAAAAGATAAAAGGTACTTTTTTTTAATCTTTTTAAACTTGAGAATGCTAAAAGATACTTCTCTTCTCTTGAAAGAAAAAGAAAAATAGTGGTTTATAATCTAGGAATGTTAATATTTATTTGTAAAAAAAATTTATCGGGCAAGCTATATATATATATATATAGTTTTTAGTTTGTGTCAAATAAATAAAATTTAATTAATACGTTTGATGGGTAAGCAATTAACCATAACGTGGGAAAAGAAATTAAACAACTTCAAATTTCTATATATATATATATATATATATATATATATATATGCATGATCTACTCTTACTCATAATAGTTTAATAGACTCTATTCAAACTGATTTTGGTGTGTGTGAGTATATGTTTTCAGTCTAGAAATAAATTTGAGATTAAAGTTCAGGATGAACTTACAACATTAAAGTGCGGAACCCTCTCTTAAAAACAACTTCTATATATATATTTTTTCTCTCATACCCCTTTGGACTAACAATTAATATATGTATGTCTAAAGCATTAATTGTTTGAATTCAACTTCTTTATGCAACTAGTAGTACATGCTTCGGTCGATAAAGAATGTTTAAAATATACAACAGCTAATAAATGATCTGGTTGCTGGTTGCTGCTTAAGTTTTAAGAAGATGCCTCATTGTAATGTGACATTTCCCTTCAGTTTCCTTCAAAGACCACATTTTTAGACAATCACATCTGGTCAAATTGCCTCGTATTCATTTCACACAAATTTAGCCATATTTTTATCTAAAAGGACAATAAAATAGGTGGTGGATGTCGTGTTAGACCAAAATTCGATGATTTCAGCTTTTGTTATCATAATGTCTCTTCCATTACAAGCTACACACAATGTGTTGCTAGTGAATTTGCAATAACTACTGAAAAACACTTGGGTCTACTGAAATTTTTCAAGGCAGCAAATTTTGATTTAGTTGACAGTTTTGACATACAATATTGATGATACATATCGTGTTCATCCCTGATCCTATACGTATATATATACTAACAATTTCTCAATAGTAAAAAATTATCAAAAGCTTCTTAATTATACTACTTAATTCTATATATGGTTTTGATTGACGAATCGTGTACTGGAAAATTAGGGTTTTATCATTTGATATCTAAAATAAATTAATTTAAGTAGAATGTGATGAAAATATTGTATGTGGCGGTTTTTTTTTCCCTCCTTTCTTCATTTTCCAAAGATCCAATTAATCTCATTATTCATCCGTATAACATTCAGTGTATACGTAGTATAAAAATATTTTTTTTAAAAAAAATTTATAGTGCATGGCAGCATATGGAATCAGAAATGGGAGAGGAGGAACAGTGCATGTCATATTGCATGTGTATATTTTTATTCCTCGAGTCCGTTTCCAATGAAAATATTTGCACATTTTAATATGTAAATATGGGGTTGATACTTGTACTGTCTCTAGTTACTTATAATACATCATTAATTCATAGTTCCAAAATAACATCTAGCATCAAATTTGTTTTTTGTGATGTGCGAACGCCCACATAAAAAAGCTGTTGTATATTCATGCATGCATGTATATGAGACCTTATTACGGTATGTAAGTAGTATTTTGTATATATTGGCAACAAGTTCACATGAAGAGAAGGTAATGCCCGATGACCCATCTCAATTGCACCCTCAACAGCCCTACTTGAGTAGACAAAGGTGCTGTGTGAATAGGAAACATTTTAAAAAAAAATTTAATTACAAAAAAATACAAAATCCCTCCATTTCACCACATTCTCACTCTCTGCTGGACCAAACCATTCTGTCTCCAGACTCCAGCCCCACTCCTGCCCCTCCTTAATTAATTCAATTAAACCCACGTTAGTTATTTATAGTTAATTTATTTATGTACTTACCTTATCTCTCTTGTTTGAAGATCAAGATTAAATTTCAAATTTTATCATTCATGCATGTGTGAAAGTAAATCTACTAACGAGAAACATAGAGAAAAATTATCTAGATAGATAATTTTACGAACGAAAATGTAGATTTGAGTTACGCCGTTGTACTTCTAGTATTAAAAGGTATTCATTCACTACGGTCTAGTCCAAAACATTACAAACTTTTGAACTAGATAAAGACTTCCTAGAGATATATAAGAGATTTTAAAATAGTTTTGAGAGTGATTTCAATAGATTTGGTTTTAAGTTGAATCGTGCTAACTTTTCCATAATATTCTTTTGTCATGCGTGCATATATAATAATATATGCGTAAAATTTATATATATATTTATAACTATCAATTGCATCTTTGTAAAAGGTTAGCATCAACACCAAGCCCAACTTGGCACTAAAGTCAACTTTGAGTACAATATAGCATTGTTTGGTACAACACTCTCTCTCTCCTACTTTATGTTGAGAAATTTAAGTTTTCGAATATTTTGGCTAATGACCCCAAGTTTTCATACATATTCCTTAGTTTATATAATATTTGTTATTTATATGTTACTGTAGTACTAGAAGTGGGTGTTGGCAACATAAAATTGAACTTTGGGTGAGTGACCCCCAAAAAAAAAAAAAAAAAAAGAGGCTTTCAACGAATAGTGGGGGAGGTTGTGCCAATCCGTTTTGTTTTATAGAGTACGTACGGCGTAATTTCATACAAATGATTATTCCTTATTCTTACTGTAATTTTTTTCCGCCACCTCAAGAAGTGGTGAAGGTTACATAATTCAAAGCATCAATAATTTGTTCCATGGCGGCCGCTTTTAAATTAACCATTCAAAGACGGATGTGCACGAAGGAATTTAAATGGTTAATAATAATAATCAAGAACTATATATTCAAAGTGCTTTTGAAATTGATTGATTGAATCATTTAAATGATAATTAACAAAACGTGTTATATGTACGGATTGAGGGAACTGTTGGTCGTTTATCATCAGCTGATCGCCTAATGCAACAAGATTTGTGAAAGAAGCAAATCAATGGTAATGGTACTGCATTATCAATCTCTTTCTAAATTGACAACACTTCCAGTCAAGTCGCAATTCATATGATAATTAGTAACATTAACATATTTAATCACTATTGATCCACGGGGCACAGATTATAATTATTAATTACACATGTTCACTGCCACTTATCCTCATCCATAAGTTTCCTCTGATTGGTTGGACAAATTGGAGGAGGGGGTTACCAGCATGCTACTTAATACCTTCTGAGATCGATAATAGCATATATGGGTCCCTGTAATTCGATAAATGTCTAAATTAAAAAATATATTCTATTTATTTGTATCAAATAATTCCCTAATCTCTGTTATAATGGTTCAAACGCCTTTCGATTGCAAGTAATACATCGTGCTCGCGACGGTTTATAGGTTAATTACGATCGTTTTGAAAGGTTTATCAGTTTATGAAGTTATTTGATATAAATTGATAAACTTTGTTATTATTTGGTAATATGTGAATATTCAGGTGCATAGATTTTATTACATTATATAATTTTTCCTAAACGACACCAACTAAAATGATAAATGTTGTATTGTTTTTATACAGTTGCCGTCAAAGCCCCACCCCCACTCCCGGCATCATGTAATTGTTTGAGAAGTGGGTTATCATATTGCCACAGGGCATGAGTTAATTTTTTGACTTTGCCCCTGCCTACTCATCAAGACGGTATCAATGATCTTTAAAATGATTTAAATGTTTTGTAATGGACTTGAAATTGTACTCTTATCTAAAAGAGTGAATGAAGTTATACTAGAAGTTTAAAGCATATAGGTTGGTTTATAACCATGCAGACACACTCTTAAATTGTGAGAGAGTTAGTTTTATCATTCTTATGTGCGGGCGTCCTCATTTTTTTAATGCGGAAATGCTGTTAAGCCTTGCGGTTTAATAGAATCAGTGCATGGAAAAGAATTGAGGACACCCACATTAAAAAAAGATTATATATATGTTTTCTTCCATTTTTTTTAAGGAAAAAATGACGTGACCACCATAATTATTGCAATAAATTCCTGGGCTCTTAGTAAAATATTGAACAATTTATATTTAATCATTAAATTTACAGTTTTGAAAGCAAGTTGTATTAAGAGTTGAGAGTAAATGAAGGAGATGGGAACGCCACTTGAGCCTTTAGCTCAGTAGTGAACCTTTGTCCTCACAACTGTGAAGATAGGGGTTAAAGTCGTCATAGATTCAACCTCTATTAATTAAGTATAATTGAATGGAATTAATTTGTAAGTTTTTTTCCCGAGACATTCCCTTCCTGTGAAGGGTTAATGTAATATTATAAGTCCAGTTAAAAAAAAAAATGAAGGAGATGGGAACGCAGGCGGAGAGATAGCATTGGCAGTGAGCGAAATGGGGGGTGGGGGAAGAGTGTTACAACTTTTGGTTGCAATTTCTGTAAAAAGATGTTTCGGGTCACGCTATCACCCGACCCGATCTCCCTTTATTACCTTCTCTTCCCAATGCAAAAGCTTCAGGTTTTCTTCTTCTTCTGCTTCTTCTTTTTTTTCCCCCCAACACCCATAACTTTCCAGATTCAATTTTATTATTTTTTTCTTATGAAATATCATACGTAAGACAAAAATATTTGTATATACGTGTATTTATTTCTTATTCACTGCGGCCGTATATAATGACCACAAGTTTGAAAAAGAGGGGAAAAAAAGAAAAAAAACCATGAGCAGATATTAAAACTCACAACAATTTATTAATTTTTATAATAAGAAATTTGACATTTTATACCTGTCTATCTAAGAAGCTTTGTTATGGAATTGAATCCGTCTTCGAATAATAGAGACAACATTTTCCGTGATATTATTATGCATGCCGTGACTTGAGCTGACTGTCCACGTGGGTGGCTGGACAATGTTGAAGGTTCACCTCCCAGCTAATGAGTAGTTTCCAAATGAACATTGCTTTTTTCATCGGGCCAAATCCCAGCTTGTTTAATTTGCATTTCTAGTTTTTGATAATCAAAATGTTTTTGAGATTTGGGATTTTATTTTAATGACGATATATCATGAATATGGTTATATAAGGTTCTTTTTTTTTTCATTATCTTAATTATTTAATAATGAGTAATTATAAATTTGTATGTTACTCTCTTATTTTAAAATGTTTTATTTAAGAAATCATGAAAACCAATATTCTGATACCGATAAGCTACACAGAAGAAAATATAGTAAAGGTTCTTTGATCGAAAAGTGCTCGTAATAATTTTGGGTAACTAATTATATATTTGGAAAACCACAGAAAAAAGGAAGCATATATCATCCAAGAAGGTTCTTGTTTGATCAATTCAGCCAGCCACAAAATGACACCTTAATAATACCGTGGCCAAATTGGCTTCTACAAATTTGGAAAAATGGTTTACTTTGAGCGCAAAGAAATAAAAATGATGATAAGAGTAGCAGTGGCAGAAATTGATTGAAAATGCCCACCCATGTGTAGAAGAAAATACTTGCCTCACCCAAAAAAGATAACAACAAACCCTCTGTTTTTAGTACCCTTCATCTCTCTCTCAACATACTACCATTTGGATAAGTAACAACTAACAACTAAGACTCGATCTTTCATTTTCATATATATATATATAGCTGGAGTTAATTTTATATATTTTAAAAATTTCTTAAAAGGTCCTCATTCTATATTTGTTTTCACTAAAATTTACTTTCACTTGTTGCAAAGTTAATTTTTTTTTTAATTTTAAGTTTTATCATGTAAAAATATTATTTTATCCTTGAAAAGTTCGATCCAACAACCATGAAAGTTACAACAGGAGTGTTTTGAATAATTCTAAATGACATGACTAAAAGACACGAAAATTAATTGGTAATTGTCTATGAGTAAAAAAATGTTTTAAACAACACAAACAATTTTATTAGGATGTCTAGGTGCAATCACTCCAAGCTTAATTCCAAGTGAAATAATTAATTAGTCAAGCCTACCAAAGAAAAGGGAAAAAAGGATATTTAATTAGTCAACGATTGCTTGCTTAATATCATTTCATTGATCCATAATTATTTCATGATCTTAGTGGAAGCTAAGGAATGATATAGATCTATACTTTCCTTAGCCTTCTCAGCCTGGGTTGGTGTTAATTACAATGAAAATGCTTGTTTTTCCATTAATTATTTGAACTCAATAATATGATTGATTTCCACTTTCAAAAATTTTGTGGGTTTCCTACTCATAAAGAAGTGATATATCAATCCACTTAATTAAATTCTTTTGTCCCACTATCAATGTTTGCGATTGCGATAAGGTATTGTGGTTTTTGGTGCCTCAGGTTTATGCCATTCAGTTTCTTTCCCACTAACAAAACAATTACTGCTCTTGAGATCGTGTCTTGTCCCTATTCTAAGGAACATCTCTCGCCTTACATCTTTATATGTAATTCCCTTTTTGATTTGATCCGCACCCGTAAAAAATAAATATGCATGAGCCGTCACTTTTTTTTTAGTTTTAATTTTCCTTTTGTGATGATGATTTACAATCATTACAATTCTCATTATTCCCAAAAACATTCGTTACTAGAACCAGTAACAAGTAATTACGAGAAAATTTATAAGTTAACAAATTTATAAAATGCAAATTTGGGTAACACAATGTTATATACTACAAGGAAATTAACATGAACTTGAAGAAAGTTGCAAACTGAAGTATCTTGAATTCTCTGGCAGTAGGGGAAGTTTGGAAAAACCTCAGAATGGGGGCATTGACAAGGACAATTGTCAAATTGTCTTGGACACACATACAAAGCTTGTTTGGTTTATATAAGTTCAGATGATATACAAAACATACATATCACTTTCACACTTTAATGGAGGTCACATTGCCACTAAAATTATGCTCATCACATATATTTTTCTTAGCCTCCCGAGTCCCCTTCATCATATTTACAATTGTAGCTAGAGCATAATTAATTAATTAAGATGGCTCACCTAACCAGACAAAAACTTAATGAACTTTCCTTCACACAGCAGACACCGTTCAAACAATTTGAAAAAAAAAGAAAAACACTTTTGAAAAATTCTTCAAACTTGTGGCTAGCTTTGCTTTTCTTGTAGGGCAAACTATGAATATGTACCCCTTAAATTTTATATAATTATATATGCTCATTATGTTCACAAGTTCATTGGGATATTCTCGCCAAAAGGGTCTCTCCAGAAGTGCCTTTTTGATTCGCATGGATCGCGCAAGTCATGGTTTCATTAAATTTATCACAAAAGCTTTGGCTTTTCTCCCACCGTCATTTGAAAGCGCTTCTGGAATCATGCATGTACGTGTTGCTTTCTTGACTTTTACATGATTTCAAAACGGTAGAAACCATCGTATAGTGATGTGTTCAAATTCTGATGCCTCAAAAGATTCATAAGTGAAAATTAACAATTACAAAAGAAGATCAGAGACCGAAAATGTATGTACGTACAAAGCAGTCAAAAGGTACATATTCATGCCTGCAAACTCTCCAAAAAATTTGGGTGCCTTGCATGCCTTGTTGAATTTGGTCGGCAGTTTAAGGTCCAATTAATTAATATTGATTCTCTTTCAAAAAAATAATAACAAATTAAGTGAATCAATTCATTATTCTTTCAGTAAAGAAGAATTGACAAGGGATATTACGTACGAATTCATTTAAATTTTTTTTCTAAATTGGATCAAGATTTTCCTCTAATCTAAATTATCATTGTCAGTGAAATATAAAGATACGATAATAATAAGATAAAATATTTTGACCGGGTATGACAATAATATGCACATGTCAAAAAATTCATTAAAGATTAATATGCTCATAAAAGAAAGAATCCTAACTATTTGAAACTTACAAGTTTTGAAAATTTAACACATTTTTATTTAAAGTTTACTATTTGGTCCCCTAAACTTCCTTTTGTTTTTCTTTTTTTTTTTTTGGGAATGTTATGACCCTCTTAATGTTGTTGTTTTTATATTAAGGCCTACACCGAACTATAATCCTAGTTTTGTAACCGATGACCGTCGTTCTAATTAATCCTAAGTCATAACCTCCATGTATTTGAAAATATAAACTAAGAAAAAGAAAATCTTACAAATTATTAAGCAACAAGAAAAGACTTAGGTGGTGTTTATTTTTTTTGCCTGAAATCTAAATAAAACTGAATTGGTCTAAATTCTGAATAGGACTGAACTTTTAAACGAGAATAATATATTTTTTTTTCTGAATTACTAAAAACAAATACTATTTTTTTTAACTTAAAAAATCTAAAAGCTAATATTTTTACACTTGTACCCTTACAAATTATAAATCTTTAAACAAATAGTAAATATCTCAAAGAATTTAAATAAGATAATAAATTATCATAACATAAATCATGTTCAATTGAATACAACCTTTTATATTCTAAATTAGTATATGTTAATCAATTTTATTGTAGTTTATGATGTTTATGATATGTTTATATGAAAAACATTCATAAAAAATTATAAAGATAAATAATACTAATTTTAAAAAATAAAAATAAAAATAATAGTCTATCACTGTATCATCACAAGTTATAAAAATGAATAATAATGCTAATTATTAAATTTTATTAAGATAAGGATAAAAACTAATTAATTAAATAGAGATATTTTTTAGAATTTTTTTTTAATGATATCATTCAGACTTTTTAGATTAAGTAAAAAGTTAAAAAAAGAATTAATTTAAAAAAATTAGTTTAATAATTTAATGATTTAAAATTTTTATTAAATTGCAAGATAAATAGAGTTAATGACTTAACTAATTAAATTTAAATGAATTAAGTCATTAAATTAAAAGACAAACAGTCCCTTAATGAAACTTAGACCGAGCTAAGGGTAATTCATGGGAATTTTTAACTTAGTTAACTAAGCTGCCAATGGGCTAGGAGGCTATTGGTATCTATTCCCTGAAATGTTTTAGAGGGCACTTGCTCGAGTACTGACAAACGTTAGGACTCTTTATCAAAAAGAAAAAAAAAAAAAAACAAACAAATGTTAGGACTCTTCTACCTTCACAATTTATAAATTTCAGATAATTATCTTCTCTCTCTATTTCCCTACCTCTAATATTTGTGAGGTAAAAATCTCACTGTGACACAAGAGAAACTTGATTTAGACTCTCTTAGTAAGTTTTTCATTGTCAGTACCGGTAGAATTATTATTGTAATATATATACATTGGTGTTAAAAGAAAAAAGAAAAACTTAGTTAGTAAGCTATAATTAATTTTGCCTGTTGAAAAATAATCCTTTAGTGAAAACCATAATATAAAATTTTAAGAATATTCATGTTATATAATCAAAAGTTAATAATTAAATATGCGGAAGCGTATTAGAATCCATAATGACAAATTTCTTTTTTAAACCGTACAGTTTACCTTCAAATCAACAGGTTTGTTTTTATAAAATCCTTTAATTTTTTATTTGAACTATTTGACGATAGGATGTCATGAAAGAATAAAGAGTTACATGTGATGTGGAGATCATAATTATTTATATATATATAACTTTTTTATTATCTTTAGGTACTTTTATTTTAGTTTATTATAAAAATAAAATTACTTTTAAATTTTTACACATTAAAAACGCACAATCTATTAAATATATTAAATTTAAATTTAATATTATATAATGATTCACAATAAATAATTATTTATATATAAACCTAATATTAAATTATGGATCCACCGTTCATATGCAGTTGCGATAAGGATAATTGGAATAGCTATACAAAATAGAAGGGTCAACAATCGCTGAAAAGGATTTTGAAGCATTAAATTAACTGGGAAAGGTCTTGTGGTTTTCAACTTTTGACAAATGAAAGTTGTTTTTTTTAATTTTTGTTTTAAAAAAATCTAAAATACAGATTGACCACCGACTACTAATTTGTCCACAAAAAGAATAAATGCGACGTTGTTATCTCATGCCTTGTCCCTTTCTTCTGTTTCAACATCAAAACATTGCAAAACTCTTTTTTCTTTTTCTTTTTTTTCTTTTCTCCAAAAAATGAAAGGCTTAAACGAATAGTAAGGTCGATTTAGTAAGGGAAAAAAGGAAGGGGGGAAAGAAAAACTGCATACGTAATTTGAATAATATTGTTGCATATCGTGAATTCATCTTTTATATGTTACATGTGAATCCAGCTACTGATCAATCGTCGGCATTATTTATTTGGCAATTTGAACCACGTACTAGCCCTCACGAGAGGCGAGTAAGTGTAAATTTATTTTGCATGAAGCTGAAAAGAACAATAAAGGTAACTAATAATAACCTACTGCTGCTGTATCTGATAAGTAAATCATCTCATCTTACCCTCATGACGACCCAAAAGTCCTGCGGGAACCCTTCAGCTGCTTCGACCAATCATCTCATGCAGACTTGGCTAGCTCTATGCCTCTGTCAATTGCTACATTGACAGATCTATCTTGGAGTTTGATCTCGAAATACTTTTCATTACAACAAACAAAAACATGAAGCAACTAGATTCGCGGCATATCTAGATGTGGGTGAAGGAAAAATTATCATAAATGTAGTGTTGTAGAGAAATCTGCACACAATCCGTATGGAGTGACGAAGTAGAAAAAAGTCAAAGTAATCAATTAATCACATTAATCATGTGATTAAGTCTTCTAGTCTTTCTGTTTTTCTTTGTTTGTGACCGATCAATATGTTGACTAAGTTGATTTGGCCTTTTAACTCTATGTGGTTAATTTCTTATTGATTCAATGATTATTGCATACTATTGATCTAATTCTATTGCTTTCCTTGTTTTGAATTGCTTAATTCAACCTTTCGAATATTTTAAAGAAGAGAGATGGGACATAAGAACATGAGATAATAAGTGCTTTTAATTTGCTCCCCTAAACCTTGAAAGACTTGTCTCCTGCTTCCTTGGTCTCATTCAAATTGAATAACCCATAATATAATTGCAACTACCCTTGACTAAAATGTCTCATTTGAATCTGAGTTATGAGAATATACCCTCATCAAAATCATTTGCCATCATTATCTTCTTCGTTGTTGATAATTTAACAATTTATTAAATGAAATAAACCTGAACCCCTCTGCGTGGAAGAAAATGAAAGGCCTCCATGCATGCTCACATGCATTAATGAGTTGGTGGCGGATTCGAGGCTTCTTATGACAATGGGTTTATAATATATTATATATTGTTATATAGATGACAAGTGAGATCGAATTAATAAATCCATTTAAATGGCTCTTGATCCTCACATGAATGATAATTGTTACGTCCATGACCATGATTGCATTTTGACGTTTGAACATATTAGGTGGTTTGATTACCGAGAAGGAGAAAGAGAACAATTTTGAAATCTTATGACAAGTAAAAAGATATTAGGAATGATCCAAAGAAGCCATGAAAAAGAAAGTTCATCGTTGAAATATAAAGTTTTCTTTTTCTTTTTCTTTTTTGTTCAGTATATATTGCAAAAAATCTGACAAGACTTTCTAGATCAATTCTGTTATAATATAGTCTGACATTAGGTCTCGAACAAATTGAATGCATTTTTAAATATTTGAGAGAAAATTTCACTCCGTCGAGGTGTAAGAGAGAATCGAACCATTTTTCATACAAATAAACAGAGTGGTTTAGCACCCTAGTCCAACTAGTTTCTAACAAATAAAGCTTACAAGTCTAAGTACAAAAGAAAGATGTGCAACTAATCACCATGATTATGCCCTTAAATTATCAACTTTGATATTGGACTTTGTTATATTTATCACATGACAGCATGAGCCGGTGTGGGGCTTGATCATCATGATGAGATTGAAGAGAGCTTTTAGAGTTTGATTTTTGTTATTCTTCCAGAGAAATATCATGACATAGCAATCAAGAAAGGATAATTATAATTGCAATGTCCAATCATCTCCTTCAAAATTCTGTATTAAGGGCCACACCCATCTAAACTAATTATTATCATCATCTTTAGTGTCAAAATTTTCCATTTTCATGCCTCTGCATGATAAGCTAAAAGAACTTGATTATGTCTTTGACAAAAGGATGGCAAAGTTTTGAATGTTTCAATGACTAAATTTACAGAGTGCAATCCTACGTACTATGCAACTAAATTAAAGGTATTTTTGAGTCACCGACTTCATGTGGATTCCATAAGCATTTGTGAAAAGTTAATGGTTGCATTTAGTTAGTTGTTTCAGAACTCAGCATTCCAATATGAGGCCAAAATTATTAGTTAGTTGTCCACTTGAGCTTACCAAAATTTGAGGTAATTTAAGAAACATTACTATCTTTTTTCTTTTTTTTTTTAAGTCTGGTCGATAATAATATAATGCTTCTAGTCAATTTTCAAAAGGTTATTGCAATTAAGTTTTGGATTATTAGGGAGACATAATTTCTTGATTATAGGAGGATTAGGTCATCAACCACTGATTAATTTCATTCTACCTTTTTTTTTTTTTTTCAAATTCTTCCCTCTTTGTTGGGCAACTAATTGTCAGTGGTCAATGACATAATTGAAGGTGGTGAGAGATTTGTTCCATTGAATTTGGCTTTCTTAACTCAACTCAATTGTCTTGTCCAATGCTAATTAATAATAACTAATTAAAGACAACCAAAATGACCCGTAAGGTACATAAAACCAAGAGTACTTAAACTTCCTTTATATGATTGTTTCCTACTTTTGTTTCTTTTTCACTTTGAAAATTCAGTTGAAAGGGTTGTTCGTAACTCTCACTTTTTAATGCAAAAGCTATACTAATTATTATTATTTTAAACTTTTAATCTATCTGGATTACTTCAAATCAAAACAACCCAAAGAGGCCATTAGTCAAAGTGGATCCACAAACAATGACTAAGCCCACCCCAAAAGAAATGGCTTATGACACTTCGACAAGTGCAATATTATGGTGGAAGCATGAATGCGGGACTCTCACAAAGTTTCTAAAGGCCAAAATTTGTTTCTCTTTTACTTAAATTGTTCCCCTTTTGGAGAGAATTTCATGTTTCACGCCATCAATGTGTCCATGGCCACAATTGCATGTATAATTACTAATTGCAACACACAAAATTACAAACCCTAAAAAGAATAAATTATGAACAAAACTTTTACTTTGCTTTTCTTTAATACAACTTGGTGTTTCACACATGTCATGTATAGTACGTTCCATTTTGTATACATATTACTAGTCAGTAATTGAACCCATTTGTTTGAATTCCTTATTTCGCTTTTCACCGCATTTGCTTGGAAAAGAAATTGCTGCTTTCACATGGTGTAAGCAAAAGCAATTGCTTGTGCTTTAATCTCCCTACAATTGATCACCAAAAGGAGAACAACGCTAGGAGTTTAATTAGTTAAATTAGCATAATGACAATTTTCTTGTCTTTAATCAACGGCACCTGGTCAAAGATTACGCTCCAAAAGCTATGCAAGAATCACATTTTTATTTCTTATATTTTTGGCTTTTGTTTTTTCCTAATAAAATCACTTTCACAAATTTATATGTTCACAATGGTGCAAATTGTTAGAACTACTAATTAATTATAAGTATAGCTTTTGTTAAAGTGTCTTGACTTTGTGCTTCTGCACGGCATGGCTCATCGTGTTGAGTCGAGTTTCATGAGGCACCGTTTTTAGCTGATCAAAATTCATGTTCCTGTATCCCCTACATGCTTTTGCAAATGACATAACATTTGAACAAATCCCTTTAACCTTTAACCTCTTTTCAGCATTTTTGTCCCCATGAAAGTGATATTGTTCTCCCAAATGTTACGTTATAATTTACTGATAAATAAAATTAGAAATCTACTCAAATTTTGTAAATTAACTTTGTAATAGCGTGATCTGAAAATTTGAAGCTAAAATAGAGTTAAATCTCTACCCGCTAATAATTGGGGATTCGTTGAGAGACTTGAACTTCTCATCACTAAATACCAGCAGGGGCTCGGTAGTCGGTAATTGGTAACCCCAGCTACTTTGCCTGGGTGGCCCATGAAAGTGAAGCTTGGGTTGCAACTTCATGAACTTTATAAATCTTGGTGGGCTAGCGAGCCTGTGAATGCCTGGTCAAGCTGCTCAGCCCCCAGTATTAATCTTATCAGACCCCATTTGCGAAAAAACGAATTTCATTAATATTTTAATTCGTAAAATACAAAAATTACCTATTTCCTCACCACTCAACCAATTTTATGACAAAGTCAAGCAGCAATTTTTTGATGAGATAAAGGGTGAGGGTTGAATAGCTCCACTCCAGCGAATATTCAGGGCATCGCAAGCCCAACAAAGCAAACAATGCCTAGCTCTCTCGTTTATCCATTCTACTCAAATGTCTCACATGTTGGCGTAGGCAGAAGCATGCAATTGAACGTTGATTTGATGGGCTTCAGATTTTGATAACATACATTGTATGATTTTAATTTTTCCACAATACATTGTCTTAACTATTTTCTTCGCATTTTTTCGGCTACAATATGCATCATTTCTAATAAAAAGAACAAAGATGCATGTTACAAGCTAAAAATATTTGCCAGTTATGACTTCAAATGTATATCAATGAACAAATGAATCATAAACCCCATCTCCATTGTGGTCTTTTTAAAAATCTACAAACACAGATCGCCTGTCACTTGGAACCTATACTTAGAACTCAATTTGTGTGTTAACATTCATTCTTCATCTACAGAAAAATCTGGCTCTGCCGGTTTCTGCAATGTGGTGACTACACCAGAATCAGACCTGGAATGTTTATTGGCCATTCTAGTGCTAGCAGTCAATCTGGCTGCATATATTGATAAGCCTGAAACAGGTTGGGGAGATTCAGGATCAGCAAGAATGTTCTCTTTAGCCCTTAGTTCAGCTGCTTCTTTTCGTTTTTTATACCGGCGCCAAGCTGCTTGAATGAAGCACGCAGCCCATGTTCTCCATTGGTGTGAGTAGAATCTGAACTTGTGTCTAAGTTGCTTACTATGCAGTCTTCGAAATTGTGATGCTACAAATTTCAAGTCATCTGCTCGTAAAGCAAATGCCTCAACTTCGGATATGGATTTGACTGTACGAGTAGATGATGGAAGAATGACACTTGGGCGAGGATCTAAAGCCCAAGTCAGCAGTTCCTCGCCACAGAAGTCACCTGGGCCAATACGGCACGAATTGAAGAATCCAGTGCGGCCACCGTTAGTGGTGTAAGAATCAAGGTGCCCTCGGATTATGAATAGCATTTCATTGACAGGGTCACCTTCGCGTACAAGAAATGTGCCTTCCGTGCACAAGGCAGGCTTAAGCCTCTCACATATTGCATCAAGCATCCTTTCATCCATTTGATCAAACAATGGAACCTGTTCACCATATTACGAAATTATTATATCCAACTGGCATTGTCACGCCATCGACATCAAATTTCTACAACTGGGTTATGACATATATATCATAGTGAAAATGAAGCATTGGCTTACTCGTCGGACAAGATCAAGACAGATGTGGCGCTTAATGTCTCTCCTGAGATCCGTGGGAAGCCCTTTTAGAAGAACTTCTTCATCAACACCCCTAGTGGCTACCCATTTGTACTGATCATATTTCCTAACAGATTGCCTTAATTCTGGAGGCAGCTGCCTGTGATGCATCCATTGTTCTGTATCAGTTCTCTTGATTCTCCATTCTTCTAATCTGACAGTTGTGGACTGGAGGTAAGTCTGCGAGTGAAATGCATAAACAGAATTATATATTGGTACATAGTCAAACCAGAGCAATGAAAATGATTGGGATATTATCTCGAGCTTTTTGTTTCAACACATATAATTCTGTTTGAGCATTAAGCATTAATGACTTCTCTGAAGTGACATGTTTAAGCATTAATGACTGCAAAAGAAATGATAGATTCAAAGGCATTGTGAGAAATGCTTACTTGCATATTCCCAATGAGCAATGCAAAGAGAACTAATCCGAGAGTTGCAATAATAATGGCAAAAATTATTTCTCCAACGTAAGTGCTTGTGGCAAGATTTTGTCCTAGAGAACTGCACATAATGGTGAAGCAGAACATTAGTATCTATATTAGGCATTCCATTGGGAATGATCGATATTGTGTACTATATCTATTAAGCTTGTTATAAATAACATTAACTGGCGAGAAAAAGAAAGATTTAAACTTACCTCAGATTCTTCAAGCCCCACCAGAGACAGTAAAAGTACTTGTTGAAGAAAGGTGCTGTTGTGACATCAAATGTAACTGCATCAGCATAAATACCAAACTTATAGGAGCTTATGTCTTTTGGATCACAAAGGCTTGTGATGTTGCTGAACTTGAACCAGAACTTCCTACTAGGATCTTCAACCTTGTGGCAATCAAAATATCCGTATTGACATGATGGCTTCTCACTATTGCAGACACTTCTCCAGCATGCTTCTTGGCGTTCAATTGAAAGAAGGTACCAACAAGCTCCTAAAACCTATTTCAAAGAAGAAAGTAACCGGGATGGAGTTATCAGTAATCAACTGCAGATTGCAACATCTTATCACTATCAATTTACCATGCTGAGTTTTCGCAACAATTTCTTGAATTTTCTCCTTCCTTTTACCCATTTAACAACCACAGTATGTAACAGACATTAGCATTTCTTCATACTTACATGGCTTGCCAACATGAAGAGTATAAGGTTATAAGCAGCCCCTGCCCAAGCAGTTTCTGTCACAACACCAGTGGCATTAATAATTTGTTGTGAGAGTGGGAATATAAGAAAGAGTCTGGGAAGGTACTGAAAAATGATGATGAAACGAAGGACATTTTTCGTGTTTCTCATTGTCGAGCCCCTAAGATTGGGGATAATAAACCAAATCAACACCTGAAATGTAAGTAAGATAAGAATTAAGCCTCATAAATTAACACCTTAAGGCATCAAAATATAGATTTCTTTGTGACAAACCTGAGGAAGGGGCAAGGCAGCAACGAAGTCAATCCAGAGGCCCTTCTTGAGGTACCTTGAAGCAATTTTTGAAGGATCTATAACAAGCTCACCTCTCCCAAAAACACGAGAAGAAGGCGCTACATAAGCTGTACGAAATCTAATGTATATCTGAATTATGTAAAAGGCATCACCCAGTGTTCTTATAATAGTGAGAATCACTTCCAAGGGAATCCCAATATCTATGCACACTTCATTTCTAACTATCGGCAAGTAAAAGAACAGAGGATCCACAAACAAAGAAACTAAACATGCTACTAAAAAGATCTTATTCCATCGACGAATTGCTGGCCCTCGAGGATCCAATATCTTCTTCTTTACTCTCTCGTAGTCCTCAGAGAAGACTCTTGACAGTACTTTAGCTTTCAAGGATTTTACAGGCTTCCCGGATACCTCCTTCTCGGCTACTTGCTTCCCATCAAACTTGTATTTGAACTTAATCACACCATCTCCATTCATTGCAGGGGGCTTTCCTGATAATTCAAGATCATCTTGAAATCTGAAAATTTGTATGCAAAATATTAAAATTTGTTAGCTAAACATGACATTTTTTTTTTCTAAAATAAACATAACAAAAAGTTAAAAGAATGATGAAGGGACTAACTAACCTGACAGATCTTGAATTATCGTAACCCATGATGCTGCTTCAACTAGAGGATTTGATCTGCAGTAGAAAAAGGCAAAAGGGTTCTATATAGTGCACCATAAAATCAAGTAAAATTGACAAGGCAAGAGCTCTTTAGCAGTAGAGCCACAAAAACTTCAAAAAGAAAAAAATTTCCACCAATGACTGCTTTCATCAGGAATCTTGTGAGCAGCTAAAGAAAGCTCAACTTGTACATGAAGCTTTGTATAAAGGAAAATAGAGCATCCCACCTTTTCAGGAGAAAAGGGCAGGTCAAACATGTGATTAATTTTTATAAATACTACTTTAAATCTGCATCAGAGGTTACTTAATTCCTTTTTTTTAGTCAAGATATCAGTTGAAGAAGAAACGTGTAAAGACTATAAATCATCATTATTATATCACATGTATCAACATTACAGACCTAACCCAGAATGTCAAAATCTTATTATCTTTTCTTAAAATCAAAGACCAAGAAATAACCTTTGATCAGGACTTGCTTACACAAATGAAACTGAAATGGGAAGTTGCAATGTGGGTTCAATGAAAAGTTTCCATTGTTAGGATGTGATGAGACTCCTTGTAAAACCCGCCTAAAAAATAATGATGAGTTTTGCGAATTGCAGTCGTGTACAATATGTACAAGACTCGGCCTAAGAGACTCAGAATTTTGTGAAAAAGACAGAAAAAAGAATAAGTAAATAAGGGGTTTCAATTAGTTTTTATGATCAATTTGTAGAAGAAAAAATAAAAATATTGAACAATTTATGGGTTTATAAATAAAGACATGAAGACAGGACCGGATGAGTGTGTCCAAAAGAAAAGAAGAGAAGGTACATGTAAACAGAAGAGAGAAGAAGATGCTTCAATTTCTCTTATCGTTTAATGTAATGTACATGTACTGTACTTCTGATGTCTTAACAATTTTTTACTTGTTTTATTTGTAAAGATCCGAGGAGTTGACTACGTTAGATACGGTGCATGCCTATGGAATCTTTTGGCTACGTGTGCCTGCAACTGATGATGGTGCATGCTCACTTATGGCTCTGTGCGTGTGCGTTTTCTTTACGGATTAACTAAGATGCCTTAGATTTAATGTGATTAGGGGAAAAAAAAAATTATCTGGTAATTATAACAAAATCTTTCGAAACTATTGTGTTGAAATTTTATTAGATTGTTGCGTAAATTATCCCATTTTTTAACATTAAAGAGGGGTTCTCTATTGGGAAACAAATCCAAAAAATTAAGGGAAATTTTAAATAACATAAATGAAAATTGAAAACCAAAACTTTTTAATTTTTAGCCTAATGAAAAGTTAATTTCGTGCCTCCGCCCCTCAAAAAAATGTAACCAGAGTTCAATCTATGTTTTCAACACAAGAAATTTTACTAATTGAACTAATTAGCACCTACAGATTGAAGATTAGTTTCAAATGCATAAATATAATAACGCAGAATCGATCATTGCATTGTAAAAAATATATGAATGTAATTTGAGAAAAAAAATATTGTTATTTCTATGAAATATGGGTCTAGTTTTTCTTCTTGAAAATATGACATTACAATCTATTTCCATTACAATTGAAAATTTATCTCGATCATCTTGATTTACCCTAAGATATATAATGAGTATAGTTGCTAATCTGTGGACACCGGTATTGATCACAAAAGAAAAAAATGTATTCCCTTGAAAGAGAACTCCACCTCAATTAATAGCAGAGAAATCTACCAATTTTTTGTCACTAGTGGAAATCCAATCTTTGCCTACACCAATTTTGAAAGATATGTTATGTGGGTTTAAATTCACAAAATATTAATTTCATTTTTATTATGACGCACTTTTGACATCACATGGTATATGGTAAGTATTATCTTAATTAAAAAATTTACAAAAATTTGAAAAGTTGATCGACATCGGAGGCGATTCCACATACATAGTCACATTGCAATCACGATATGATTAGAATAGGAAAGAAAAATTCCTCACAACAACCAACCGTATGATGACTAAGAAGCCGGCGTTCTTCCAATAACTAGCAAAAGTTGGCGAACATCAATTTGGGGTAAACAAATTAAAAGTAAATCATTTATATGCTGTCCTTCTATATTCTTCAGTCACGTGAGAGTCAAGTAAACAAGACAGAAGAAGCACCACCTGATTCTTTTAATTACACGTTGCTCGCTTTCTTTCTCTATTTCCTAATCCTAATGAAAAAAGAACAAGCTAGCTTTAATGGCGACGCTTTTGACTTTTTATTGTTTCCATGTCATTTTTGCATTATGAAATTATTTTAATTAAAATGTGAGCAGCTGTCACCACCGAACTCGATTGACTTTTGCTTTGAAGAAGATCTCATGACAGCTCGGTAGCAATGATATTTGCACTAATGCACTGGGTGGTCTCACTTGGGATCTGCTTCTAATGAGGCCAAAAGAAAATTTCAGCTTTCTTTCTTTTTTTTTTTCTTCCTTAAATTTTTGTGAAATAGTGTATATAAAATTGTTGAGTTTGGGGAGGTGATCTTAGCTAGAGAGGGCTTTCGATTGTTGAGAATGGTTTAAAAAAATCTCTGCCTTGTAAGAAGTGCTTTTATAACAAGTGATAGTTGTGAATGCATCCTCATAGTTTCTGGTGCCGCTTCATGGGGCGATGGATATTGGATAAGGATTCGTTTAATATAAGACTCCCTTAATTAGTAGCTGGAAAATGATAGAGATGTTCCTTTTCGGGCATGAAAAAGCATGATATTATATGTTCATTGGGCATATATCATGCACCCACATGGAATTTAGCTCGTTTTCGGACCCAATTGACAAAATCATTTAGTCGTTTAATTTGGAAAACTGAGTGGAAATAATTGAAAACGCTTTGTAAAATGCATAGAATAGTACTTAATACATACATGATTTCGCGGGAGCCACACATATATTCTAGATTTGTGTTGGGGTTATACGAAAAGCCTCAGCCAAACTAAAATCAAAATAATAATAATACTTGTCGCAATAATAAATTTGTATTAGAATTTTTATTTCATAACAAAGATCCAACCTTCGCAAACACGGGTCCCCATTTTTATGGGACAAAACTTGTCAATGCCATACACAAACACATTTTTCCATTGAATGGATTGTTGTAAATTGGAAAAAAGAAGGGGAAAAAAAATAATGGTCACCATATTCAATTCACAAGCACGCACTTGCTGGATACAAAAGGGTCCGTCTGCAACCTAACTATTGTCTTCTTGTCCTGTGACGGTGTGGGCGTTTTGCTTGACACAATCCAATTAATCTTTTTACTTTTTCTCTAATTGGATCATTAATTTGAAACAGTTCTGATTGCTTTGTTTAAAGCCATCATCGTATATATTTTAATCATGAGGATTACTTAGAAAATTTGTGGTGTATTAGCTAGATCTAATCCGACAAGCCAGCGAGATCTCGCTTTGCAACCAGCTTGCTACTATTAAATGCCTTGCGTCCTAATCCTGAACAAGTGAAAAGGAAATAAGGAAAACAAGCAACTCATCCATAATAGACGTTTACATTAACTTATAGCCAATCATATGTTATAACTTTCTAAATATTAGCGAGAATAACTATAAATATATATATTTCTTTACGTATAGAGATAGAAGTCTTGTCTCCAATTAGCGCAGATCATTTCAGAATTATTCTTCGTCGATCATTTGGGATGTACTATAGACACATAAATTTAAAGTTTCAAGTTTTTGCTAAATTGTATGCAATATATTCATAAATTGTATCATTCTAACAATTTCAAAGAGGGGAAAAAAAAATCATGAGTTATGGAGTGTAGCTATGGTTTAAATTAATTAAAAGCACTAGACAAGGCTTGTGTGGGCATTAATCAAGAGCCAAGACCATTGATGGGGCTGTTTGTTTCTGGAAGTAATTGATTTGTTTAATTGAAAGAGACTGGATTCATGTGTAAGGGACCCCCGACTACCCCAAGAAGGTGATCGCAGGTCTGTTGCGCACGTGACGTGCATGGATTTTGTGACCCACACGTAAACGTAATATATATAATATCCAAATGATGGGAAACCACAGGAAATCACAAGAGCAAAAATTTTAAAAAGGGAGATCGCCAGTTCCCTGTTGAAGTGGATGTGCATTATTTGCTCCTTTGTTGTATTTGTAAATTTAATAATCCTCTTGACATAAAAAATTTTAAGGAAAAGAAGAAAAAATAGGTCATTTACTTAATATTTGATTTTGTAAATATAAAATATATATTTACTATAAAAAAAAGTCTTAAAATAACATAAATTACAAGAAAAAATAATTTTTTGTTCACACCAAAAACCTATATTTCTCATTTGGGTATTTAAATTTTTATTTTAATATCAATTTATATGATTAATTAATATATAATAAATATGAATTAAAATATGTTTAAAAATAGGAGTAATACTATAAAATTATGTGCTGTAGGGTTATTAGGTATTATGAAAATAAGAGAAAGATAAGTGGTTGTTTTTTTTTTTTTTTTTTGATAGGGTATATACTAATTTCAGTAGGGAGCCAACTGGTAATTTAAAAAAAAATGAGTAAAGAAACTGTATGTATTTTAGAGTAATTTCATGATAAATAACAAATGTATATGAATATATGAATGAGATAGATTTATATAGTTGTACTTTTTTAACTTAATTAATTCATATAAAATTTTAAAAAAATCCGTTAGATATTATATATTGATATATCAAAAATGAAAGACTTTTTTTAAAAAAAAAAATAAAGAGGTGAGTTAAACATAAATAATTTTTATTTTCTCCTTACCTTTCTCAAGACGAAAGACTTTACTTCGTCCCATTAATTTTTCAATGGTTAAAAGAAAGGGAATTCAACTTGAAGGTTTGACAACGCTTTGCTTGGAAATTGGATGATGTTTTTGACCTTGAGACTTCACAAGCAAAACTGGGTCAACTAGGTCAAGGTTCGATAATGAGAAGTGAACATGCTAAGACTCGGTTTCCCATTAAGATTATAAATTATAATGAGCTGACGTCTAGCATCAGTCACCCTTCTCCATTATTAAAGAACCTTATACATGGATTGTTTCGGCTTGTGCCCATTTACACATTACTACGAACCATGGACTTTTCAAGCTAAAAAAAAAAAATATACAATTTTTTTTTCCAACCCAAAACGTGGATGATTAATTCATGGTCGCCGTAGCCATTTCTATTCAAACATTTAATGCAAATTAGTAATTAGAAATAGCTTAAAACTAAATATAATTACTTATCACTGTAATTAAGAAATTCACAGTAAGGAGCGGAGAAGATAAGTGAGAGCTTGTTTCGTAAAACTATACACACACACAAACACACATTACGATTGCTAGAAATACAAAGGAATGAAAAAGCTGCACGAAAATAAATGAATAAATAAATAAATAAATAAAATATATACGTGGACATGCACATTACTAATGCTTTTCGTATTTTATAGGGTTCCGTGACAAATTATTATCGTTGCTTAGATTTAGTAAAGGTTTTATTAATATTATTACACATACTGCCCAGAATTGTGGAAGATCAAAATCAAACATACTGACAAAGGCTTGAGTAGGTCTTTGATATCCCTGAATGAAAATATATCATAAAACTCCTTTTTTTAATTGAAAACGCCTAAATAACTAAAGATAATTTAACTCTTTCTTATTTTGCATGGGAATTTAATCAAACAATTAAATAAATAGATTCTTTTTTTTTTTTAATTAATTTTTTTAAAAAAAATTATATAAGTTTAGAGTTGGGGAGATAGAAAATATATCATAAAAAGAAAATAATCTAAGATACTATGATTTGTATGTATTTCATAAATAAAAAGTTAAACGAAATATTTTTTAGGGTGAATTTTATGGGAGGATGATTAATTTAATGCATGGATTTGTATTTTATAAATAAAATTGAGGTATTTAAAAAATTAAGGGTCTGTTCAATATTGTTTCTACATTGATATTTTCAGAAAAATAAAAGTGAGTATGAAAATGTTGTTTTATAGTTGTTATATTTTAAATTTAAGTATGTGTCTGGTATCGTTTTTTGTATTATGTATTTTAAAACTAAAAACACTAACAGGTGTTCGGTAGATACAATTTAGCAGAATAAAAACAATAAATATATGTTCAATAATCCCATATTCAGAAACAGATTTCACTAAATATTTAAGCCATATTTATAGTTAAAAAATAATTATTTAACACAAATTAATATAATTTAAATAATTTATATCAAATGAAAAGAACTGAGAAAAAAATAAATAAATCCATACATTCATTGACTCAAGTCCCTTGGATATAATAATAATTTTGCTAACCCCAAAAAAAAAAAAGGATGTAAAAGAAATTGTACTTTGCTATATATGCAGATTTGACTTTCTTACTTAGCCTAAGATATGAAGCGTTGATATGAAAAAAAAAAAAATTGTATGAAAATTTAAACAAAATTAAAAGAAAGTAACACCTACGTATATGGTTCTCTGCTGGGGAATACAAGGCAAAGAAAATGAGAGGTGAGTTGTTAGAGGTAATTTTTCTTAGCAAGGGATAGAGATAAACGATTCTAGCTGAAAGCTGAGAAAAAATGAGGCTCAGAAGGGATAAAGATGATGAGTGATGAGAGAGATGTCAGTTGGTGAGAGAAAAGATGAATTTAGTATCATATCTTCGAAATCGCATCAAATAAAGAGGAGAGAAAACATGTAAAAGTTGTTTTGTGATTTGTAACTATCAAGTAGAATCTGGATTTTGTGTTTTACAATTTATTTTTTGAATAAAGTTTACCGAACACTTATTGCGCTTGAATTCTAAAACTGAAAATGAAAACACCAATTACAAAACAATACCTAAGAGTCCCTAAATTTTCAAAGGGGTGCAATCAGAATTTGAGGGGGTGTTAAAAGCTTCACTTTAAAAGCCTTTCTACCTCTCTTTTGGAGCAGGGCCAGCGGGCCACTGAACTTTCGGGCCAGCCGGAAAACATTATACGAAAAAACAAAAATCCGAAAGAATAACTGTTTCATTGGTGCTCTTAACGTTTATCATAAGACTCAATGGTGTTAAAATTTTAAACATATTACACATAGCTAATTTCATAGATAATCAAAAGAGCAATCTTGTCCATCATACGATGAGAATATATAGTATAATTATACAATTTCTTTTACAAAAAATATTAAAATTATGAATTAATTAGATAACGCTACGTGACAGTGTCGCTCATTATGACATCAGTAATGTCATCCACTAAATCATTTCTCTTGCAGTCCTATAGCAAGTTTTTTACTTCCCTCCTCAAAATCAGGCTCTTCAGGCTTCTGCAATGATGAGGTCACAACATCCGAACTTGGCCCAGCAGCTTGCTTAAAACCTCCACTTCTAGTTCTAGCAATCAAACTCTCAGCATACTGGTCCCAAAATGAACCGCCACCTGATGGCTGTCCAGGCTCTGATCCTGCCTTCAATTTAGCTGATTCTTTCAATTTCTTATGCCTGCGCCACGCAGCTTGAATAAAACATGCAGCCCACGTTCTCCAATGATGTGAATGATGCCTGGACTTGTGCCTAAGTTGCTTGCTATGCAGTCTCCTGAACTGTGAAGCTACAAATGTCAAGTCCTCGGCAATAAGTGTAAATGCCTCTACTTCAGTTATGGCCTTGACAGTGCGCGTAGATGATGGAAGAATGACACTTGGCCGGGGGTCGAGGGCCCACGTCAGCAACTCCTCGCCGCAGAAATCACCAGGGCTAATCCGGCATGAGTTGAAGAATCCAGCACGGCCACCGTTTGTGGTGTAGGAATCTAGTTGTCCTCGGACTATGAACAGCATTTGTGGCACAGGATCACCTTCCCGCACAGGGAACATGCCTTTGGTTCCTAACACAGGTTTTAGCCTCTCACATATTGCGTCTAGTATCGTTTCATCCATTTGATGGAACAATGGAACCTGGAAATTGTTGTTAAAATGGATAACATTTCAGCATCATAATATATCTTCGTACAGTCAGGAGCGGAGTAAGGGTTGAAAATCTGAAGGGGCCGAAAGTCATGAAGGTAAATTTTAGGATAGGGGAATCAATGATTGTTAGGGAAAAGATTGAGAAAGATAAAAATAAAAAATAAATCTTGATCATTAATTCAGTGCTAGGCAAAAATTTAACTCGGCAGCGAATCAGACAACCCAAAATTTTAAGGGGCCAAAATCTAGAAAAGAATATGCAAACATCCATAAGAATTTTATAAATAAAAAATGATATAAGATGAAAGAACTTACCCGTCTAACTAGATTGAGGCAAAGGTGGCGCTTGATTTCTCTCCGTAAGTCAAATGGAAGGTCGTGGAGAATGGCTTCTTCATCAACTCCTCTAGTGGTCACCCACTTGTATTGATCGAACTCCCTAACAGAATGCCTCAGTTCTGGAGGCAGCTGCCTGTGATGCATCCATTGCTCTGTATCAGTCCTCTTGATCCTCCATTCTTCCATTCTGATGGTTGTAGATTGCAGGTATCTCTGGAAGTAAAATGTTAATGACTTATATAATTCAAGTAAATGGAAAATTACAGCAATGATCCAGTAAACAACTTTGCCGACAATAAAGTAAGCGTGCACTAATTCTATAACTCCTAGTGAATAGCGCTGAAGATGTTGATTAATCAGACATTAAATGATATCATTTGAAGGACTTTAAATGATATCATTTGAAGGACTTACTTGCATATTCCCGATGAGCAATGAAAAAAGAACCAGTCCTAGCGTTGCAATAACGATGGTGAAAAGTATTTCTCCAATGTAAGTGCTTGTAGCAAGATTTTGTCCGAAGGAGCTGCAGTCATTGAAGATAAAGAGACTGGTATCATTTGATTTCTTCAGAAATGATATACGTAGTTCGAATGAATCGGATATTATTGAGATACACTTTAAAACTTACCTCAGGTTCCTTAAGCCCCACCAGAAACAGTAGAAGTACTTCTTGAGGAATGAGGAGCCAGTAACATTGTTTAAAGCAGCATCAGTATAAATACCAAACTGATAGAAACCAATATTGATATCAGGTGCATTATAGCTGTCCTGGCATATGTTTGAAACATTGCTTGATTTGAACCAATTAATCCTTCGAGGGTCTTCAAGCCCGCGGCAGTTAAAGAATCCTAGCTCACAGAGTGGCTTCTCAAGATTGCAAGCACTTCTCCAGCAAGCTTCTTGTCTCTCAACTGATAGCACATACCAGCAAGCTCCTAAAACCTTCATTAAAAGAAGAGAAATAAAAAGAAAAAAAAATTGAAATTATTCAGCTTATTGAACAAACCATCTCAATGCTTGATATAATTAAAAAATGAATCTTAAGTACAGACATGGCTAGCTAACATGTAAAGCAGAAGGTTGTATGCAGCTGCTGCCCATGCTTTTTGTGTCACAACGCCGGTGGCCTCAACGATCTTTGATGTGAGAGGAAATATAAGAAAAACTCTTGGGAGGTACTGAAATAGGATGAGAATCCGAAGAATGCTACCTGTCATTGTAATTGCTGAAATCTTAAGACTGGGTATAACAACCCATATTAAGACCTGTAATTGAAAGATACATTCATCAAATACATTAATTTTTCACTCACTAAAACGTTAAGTATCGTCATATTGTAAAAAATTTTTGATGACTTACTTGAGGTAGAGGCAATGCAACAATGAAGTCTAGCCAAAACCCTCTCTGTAGGTACCTTGATGCAATCTTTGAAGGGTCTATAACAAACTCTCCCCTTCCGAAAACTCGAGAAGAAGGTGCAACATAAGCAGTACGAAAACGAACAAAAATTTGAATCACATAAAACACATCAGCTAATGTTCTTATGATGGTAAGTGTAGTTTCAACAGTTCTTACTCCATTATCTATGCACATTTCTTCCCCTCTTACAATTGGCAAGTAGAAAAACAAAGGATCCAAAAATACAGAAACTAAACATGCTACTAAAAATATCTTGCTCCATAGGCGAATGATTTTGCTGTTAGGTTCAAGTATCATATACTTCTTCACCTTCTCGTAGTCCTCAGAAAATACTCTGCCAAGTACTTTAGCTTTCAAAGATTTTCCTTTGTTCTCAATGGGAGCCTCGCTTACTTTGTTGGAGCTTTGTGGTTTAGGCAATTGAACCATGTCACCTCTTTGCTTCTGCATTATTTTATCAGTTCCACTTTCTTCAGGATCATCCTGAACTCTACAAAACCAAAAAGGAAAAAGGTTATAGAAATACATCACTTAGCGGTATATACCAAAACATGGACGTGATTAATAACCTTACACATCTTTCTTTACCAGAAGCCATGCATTGTGGGTTAGATATCTCAATGTCTATCAACAAATAGAAGAACAATAAGGGACGTCAATGGCCTTTTTCACTGAGAGCCATGTGAGAAAAAGTGAAATTTTATATATAGAGTGAGTCCGAACATGTTCCTTTTAAGAGACCATACCTTCTTGTAAGGCCAAAAGTTCTAGCAGTTGTAAGAACACAACATGTGAGCAATTAACATTTTTCTTCACTTAGCTGATACTTTAACAGGTATTTTCGTATGCGCATAATCTCTTTAAGTCCTGTATTTTTTAGTAATTATAATCTAATTAAATCTCTCTATATTTGTATGAAGGTGCTAAGTTTCTCAACTGAACAGGCACACAAGTTCTGTTATAGAAAAGAGAAAAAGGAGAGAAACTGAGGACTTACAGATTCTCTGTCACAGCTAAGCTGTAACAAGTTATGAATCACTTTTGTTTTGATCTCCTCTGTTTCTTTCTTTTTCGGATTCCTTCATTGATTTGCAATACTTTTAAGAACAGAAGAAAATCCCATATGAAAGCGTGCATGCCTTTAAAGTACATTTATTAGTATTATCTTACAAAAAAAAAAAGCACATTACATTTATTAAAAGAAGTCCAGGTTCAGAGTTAAAACAAGTTCAACGCGGATTTGTTCACATTTTTGCAAATATATTCTAAAAGCTTTATCGTTTAACTACGTTAGATACATGCACGCCCATGGAAAAGTAACAAATGTTTTCCTGAAAAAAAGAAACAGATAAATTTGTCTTATACTTTCATTTCATTGTTGTAATTTTAGTCATGGAATAGAGTTCAAAGGGACAGCCGAGTGATAGTCATTTTCTGGTTGAAACTCTCTAGTTATTTACCTGAATCTCTGCAATTGTTTTACCTTATCTAACGTGGAAATTTAATGGAAATTAAAAAATATAAATATACAATCATCAAAATTGGAAAGCCGAATTCTATCATAAAATTCTGACAAAATTTGTTCAAGTTCTTTTTCTGAAAAATAAAAAAAGGAGGAGAAGAACATTGACATCCAAACAGTCGACCTGAATCACATGGACTTATAGAAAGGGGGAAAAAAGGGAGCTTTCATCCTATGCTTGCTCATCAGAGGCAGCTTCTTTCAAACATGATCTCATGATTTTTCCAAGCTTAGCAGATGCATCAAGGCAAAGCTGCATTGCCTGCAAGCAAAAGCAAAGTTAGATCTTTACACACCCTTCAAAAATCCTAGCTCATGGAAACATATGAGCATTCATGATTTAGAATTTAACTGAAGTTTTCAGAGAAATTGTGAAGGACCATTATTCATTAGCATATTTGATACTGCCAACTTAATTTGTATGAAGAAGTAATATTGGCTATAAATGAACTTCTAAACAATAAGATACATTTTGACATAGAAATGCCACCACCAACCCTCAAGGTTTTACTGTACCTCATTAAAATTAGGGGTTGACCATTCCCCAGTAACCGTCAATTGAGTGACTTCATAACGAGAAGGCATACAAGCTATCATTAGACTTCCATCTTGGTAGCTTTCCTCCTCCAGAACAGGATCAATAAGAAGATTCTTCCCTAGGCAAGACTAGGCACCAAAAAATATATGCAATAGCATGTGAACACAAATAAAGAACCAGAAAATGAGGAAAAGTTCCGTATGAAGTGAAATCGTTTAAGCCATAAGATTGATATTTTAGAAGACAAACAACATACTGAAAATGCAAATAGAAAGAGGAAGATCCATATCTGTACAAGACGCATACCACAGAAACAGAGGCAACGAGGTCATACATCATAATGCCCGCATCTGCCAGGGCAACACTAGCACATGATATCACCACAGGGAGATCACCTACAACAAACCAAAAAGTATCGAGCACATCAACTTGCTTAACAAGAAATCTTATGCCTGGCAATAACCAAGATTTAACAGAAACTATAAAAGCACTGCTATAGAGAATGAAAGAATTATATCATGCATTATGTCCACCATTTCTTGAATGGCCTCTTAATTTCCTAAGGCTACTTCCTTTGCATATTGGGCCCAGCCATTCCAGAAAATGATGACTATTCCCCGTCGCAAGATAGTTTGACAAATTTTGACAAACTATTCTACTCTATATTTTATCTTCATACACAATCCATCAGAAATTTCCTCAAACATAGTCCATCGGAAGTTTCCTCAAACACAAGCAAAAAACCAGCAGATACTTTTCCTACTAGATGAACTAAGGTGAGCTATAGTATGTTTTCAATTTCATTATTTATAATTAGAAGCACAATATACTTGGTTGACTAATACTGAAAATGATTGAGGTACAGAAAGCATTAGAGGAAAACGGAAAGTTCAATAAATCAATAGGTTGGACTACACAGAAATAAGATTCTCATACATCAGGGAAAAAGGAAATGTACGTGATTAGCAAAAACAGTCAAAATTGTCGTTACAGCTTGATATAAGAAAACATGAAACCAAACTTAAATTCCTTAACAATATTTTTCATCACTCCTTTTTTTGTTTTCAATTTTTTGGTTCTTTAATTTTTTTCTTGAACGAAAATTCTTCAGGTGAAAGTTCCAAATTGGTGGACTCATCATTGAAAACTGTGAACTTACTGCCTCCAGATTCCAACACCAACGCAAATACATCCACCGTTGTCTTAGGGAATGTTTCCAATATTATTGCTCCTTCCAAAGCTTTATGAAGCATAGAAGAAAAATCTTTGTGGTCCGATCCCTAGCATTCCATATTTTACATCAAATCATAAGAAGAAAACAAACAAAAGAAATTTTTAAAATCACAAATGGGCATTGCATGTACCTGTCCACGAACAGGGGTAGCAAAAGTTGTATAGCTGACATTACAATTCAATCGACCTATATCACTGTACATCATTGCTTTCTTACTTTCTCTAGGCCCAAATCTGATCAAACAAAAACCAGGTACATTTGAGATAAACTCAAGTCACACTCTAGGAATCTCAAATTGCTTGAGGTATATGTATACCATAGAAGCATAAGTAGAAAATAGCAGAGAAATACTGTCAACGTACAGAAGAACCGTTTCTAGTTAAATCAAGAGAGAACATAAATCCCATCTCCAAATATAGAGAAAGCCAGACATGAACGCAGACATTACTGTTAAAAAGGTTCGGAACATACTCACACAGACACAATCACCTTGGTTTTTCCAAACTCAGCATAAGCAGACCCTGATGCTGAATTCACAGCACCTGTGCGGAAAACTGCAAGTAACAACAAAACATCACTGAGACAAAAATACTTTCAAAGTGGAATGGGGACGAATTCAACGCAGGTCTTGATCAATACTTCACTACATATTAAAACTTCATCCTTTAACCGTTTTCAATGCAAAAATTTCGCATTTCTTGGCTCCAAGTTCATGTAATTACTAACAGGACAATAATAAAGACCAAGGCAATAACATTAAAATTTCATATAAACTAAACAAACATGCTAGAATGCATGCACTTAAAGAGGTGCTATTTAAGGAAGGGAGGCAAAAAAAACATTAATATATAAAAAAAAAAAAAAGACCAACATGTAGCCTGATCGAACGTTAAACAGGTTCTTATTCTGCCCAATATAGAACTGAAAACGGATAATTTTTTTTAAAGGAAACCCAAAAAAAAAAAAAAAATACAGATATTAACAAAAAAGGCTGAGCTTACAGGCGGGTCTGCACTGGTGAAAGCCACGGGAATCGGGTCGGAGCCACTCGACACCAGAAGAATAAATGGGTGGCCGAATTTTTGGGGTCGGGTCAATCGGAGAGTACGTGGCTTTTGCTGTTGCTGTAGTACTAGGCTTTGCGGCCATTCTCTTTGTTTTGCTTCTTCTTCCTGTTGCTGTAACTTTCTCAAAACATCTCGCCAAACTTTCACTCAAAACGCTCGGTTGCTCTGTGAGTTATATATCTATTGATATATTTGACACATGAAGTATTGTATTATGAGAAATAATTCCTGTGTAATGATTTTTTACTTCTAACGTCATAATAAAATGAAAATACCAAAATACCCCCTCACATTTGACAAGGGTACCATGTGTCGTCTACGTACTAAAGCTTTTTAGACGACATGACATAGAGCTTTGACCCGGAGGTAAAAATTAAATGAGGCGTGTTTGACAATACAATTTATGGACTACATGTCGTTTTCTTATTTAGTTTATAAATCAAGCTGAACTATTAGGCACTTGCACATCCTTTTCCTTTGATTTATTTTTAGATATTGAGAGATGTGTAACAAACAACGTACACGTGTACCATTTTGAAGTAGCTACATGCTCTAGTGCTATTTGGTTTCAGCTCAAAAATTCATGAATCTTGATATCATATCAGAAACAGGGATAGCTGAGCAGATTTTTTCATTTCCTTTAATTAAGAAGTGAAACAAGACACAGATTTTCTGCCTCCTGCTGAATGCCAATTAAGGAAACTGAAAGTGGTTATGAGAAAAATGTTCCAGGTTCTCAGGAGTTGATGGATCTCAAATCAACTCAATAAATGGATGGAAAAATAAAAAAGGATAAATGAAATAAAGGAGAAGAATCAATGCCACAAATAGCACAATAGTCTTACAAGGATATGAATATCATTGAGTGTACTTAACATGATTCTAAGGTCAATTCAGAAGAAATAAAAATTTCTACAAACTTTCATTCATAATTCCTTCACAGAAACACTTAAAAACCAGGAGGAGGCAGTCATCAAATGAAGCTTTAAGGGGGGGAAGCCACGGGCTCAAAGAGTGGAGGGCAGCAGCATCTGAACAAGCCACGGCAGCTCAGAAACCACAAACTACACGATGTGTACAAAAGAATACATGAAGAAAAGAAATGCATAATCATTGTCAAACTCAAACTTTGCTGCAATTTCATTGATGCAAATATATAACTAAAAAAAAAGAAAGGAAAAAAAAAAAAAACATCTTGCCATGAGTCCAATAACCCTCCTCTGGGTGCGGCAGGGCGTGCAGGCGGCAGCAGTGGCGGCCTTGGTGGAGGAGAAGGGTCCATTGTTGATCCAAAAAGCTCAAAACAGCTGCTCAAAATGGCAGGCGGCAAGAGACTTGCTTCTGCTTAAAAGAGGCTGATGGGGGTGTCTCAGTTAATAACTTACTATCATGTCAAAAAATTGCACCTTCCTGTCAATTCTGGTCTGCCACTCAAAGAGAGGCTTCAGGATTGTAAAAGGTACACCTAATAGACTTACGGACGGCTACTTTTGAAGTACTGGTGATAAAAAGAAAGGATCATTCAGTTTTTGCCATCAGCTCATAACAAGGCATGATTATATAAGCTCTCATCATTGGAAGCATTCAGTTACTTCCATGTTGCTGATCCATAGAGTCTAAAAGCCTTCACAATTTCATAAAATGGATGCGGTGTTCATTCCAGTTTTAGAGTTCAAGAAGATCATTTCCACACTTGCTTTTTTTCGAGCTCGTTAAACTTCAATAACCTCAACTGAGCTCAACTAGACCTTAATTCCATATAAATAAATGAATCAAATACTTGCACATTGAAACATAATGTTTTTCGACCGCAACTATTTTTGAATTTGACATTATAAATGATTTACTGTGCAAAAAAGAACATATATACAACAACAAAGGAAAAGAAATTATCAAACATAAAAACAACCGATGATATATTTTTTCATGTAACAGAAAAATGAATAAAATGGAGCAAGTCCTCTGAAAAACCTCCTTGCTTCCTCAAAAATAATTAGATAACCTCCACCAGCCTAGAGCAACACCAAGAACCAAAACATATTTTTACACCAAAGGAATTTAATCTGGACTGAATAAATAGTTACTCTTTTCCAGAGTCCTTTGTGCATGTGGGATGTTTTGTCAGGGGGAATTAACATTTTCCATGCAGAACGATTCAAACCGAGGCTCAGTTAAGTCCACTGTTTCAATGTCTGGGGCATGGCTACTCCTAACTTCCGAGGTCAGGAGGAGCAGCTTCTCCATGTCCTCAGTTGAAACTGTATCTTCTTCCTTACTATTGCTTCCGGTATTAAGAGTAATGTCAGTGTCTAGTGGCAGTGAGCACATAGGTGACCTAAAATTTGTTGCCTTCTTCAACTCTTCTGATTCAATGGGTGTCTCAGATAGATTGTCAGGTCTTTCCGTGGATGGTTCCTTCTCCATGCCACCGGCTGAAAATATCTAGAAAAATTACCAACAGCGTAAATCCACACATCTTTTTTCAAGTTTGAGCAAAGTATGACTAAACAGTGAGCAAGTGAGATAAGTACTACACCCAAACCGCTTCATAGGTTGACTACTGTTAAGAAGCTACAACCACTTAAAGAAAAAGCAGGAAACCTTTTTATTTTGTTAATATTTTAAAAAGGGTTATAGAAAGTGGAACGACTAGATAAAAAATTTTAAATGCCATATTGTAGCATTCAATAGAGCAGAGTAATACTCCCCATCTGATATTGAAGCACATTATAATTCTTTAGAAACTCTCGGGAATGAGTGCCGGTTGAAGCTCAGACCTCATAAAGTAGCCCGACTACCATGGAATAAACACTGGTTAACCATCCAATTCCTCAAGAACTGGAAATAGCACAAGGCAGTCACTAGTAGTTCCTCAAAAGGGCATTTATATAATTCCTTAATGGCATCTCAAGAGTGTGAAGCGACGTACATGTTGCAATTGAGTTTCAGGGTGGATGTCAACTCAAAGTACATAAAACTGCTTATAACATGGTAATTACCTGAAAGAGATTCAGAGAAACGTTTCTTCTTCTGGACTTATCCGGTGCTATGGTTGAGAGGATCTGCACAACCTCACTCATGGTTGGTCTAGCATCAGGGTCTAACTGTAGGCACTCCTTTGCAAGGTAAGCCATAATCTGCATCTCCTCTTTGGGAAAATCCCCTTTTAAGCGTGGATCAGGCAACTCTGATATCACTGCTTCACGGTCCTGTAAACGAGGGGTTGCCTACACAAGACGAGGTACACACAAATCATATCCACATTTTGTCAAATATGATCTAGATATATACCAGTTGCAGTGTGCAAATCAAAACCACACAATCTTGATTACGAGAATGCAGCTCTGAAACTTGTAAGCAGTAGAAACTAGAAATTGGAACTGACAAGATAGTTCGCCTAGTTGGCAGAAGTGCAATATGTTCTATATCAATGTGTGTGTGCATTCTGATGAAATCATATGCTGGATGTCAGAGTAATTATAAGCTAAGAGGCATGATCGTAGTCTATAATGGACATAAAAATTTAGGTGATTTCCCACTAATTAATTATTATATCAGCTTACAAGGAAGCTTTGACAAGTAAAAGCATCAGTTATGATGGACTTTACCCATAGAACAAGGCTTTGTTCCCCTTTGGTAATTGATTTATGGATTGGTTGCCGACCAGTAATAAGTTCAAGTAGAACTACCCCAAAACTGAAAACATCTGACATGAGAGAGGCTCTTCCAACCATAGCACACTCTGGCGCAAAATAGCCAAATGTGCCCTGCATTCTCGCTGGAGAACTGGAACAACTGGGAAGGCCATCAGCTTTTAAACGTTTAGCCATACCAAGATCAGTTATCTGCACATATTTAATACTTAAATAAAAATCTATGCTAAATAAGAATATAAATTTATGAACATTGAAATTATAGATGCATTACTGATTCAACCATATACATGGTCAACTCCACTTTTTGGTTTCTTTTTTTTTTCCCTTTGCTTCACTCGAATTTAATACTTTTATGGAGATTTAAAGATATCAGGATTCTTACTTTTGCATTCAAATTCTCATCAAGAAGTATATTTGTGGATTTGATGTCTCTGTGCAAAATTCTTGGTGCAGCTGCTTCATGTAGATACTCCAAACCCCTAGCAGCTCCAATTACAATTGCAACACGAGTATCCCAGTTCATGCCCTCTCCCAACACCCCATCCAAAAAATCCCTCAGATTACCATTAGGCATGAACTCAAATACCAGTAGCCTCTTAGCACGTTTCCCACGGAACTCCGAACAGTAGCCAACCAACGGCACCACATGACAATGATGAAGTCTTGATAACACATCAACCTGAGGAGAACAACAAATTTTCAGCGGCTTCAGTGTCAAGGGGATTTTTTTTTCACCTTATTTATTTTGAGAAAGAAATGAAGAGAGAAAAGGCTAAAATTTAAACAACACATGAAACCCTCTGTCAAGTTGACGTTGTACCTCCGTTGAAAAGACAGAGTCTGCATTAGGTCCTCTCTGAGTTTTAAATTGCTTAACTGCCACAATTCTACCATCTGTGAGTTGACCTCGATACACATAGCTACTTCCCCCTTGTCCTACAATATTGGAACCAGAGAACTTATCTGTTGCGTGTTCCAAAGCAGAGTATGAGAATCGGATAATCGTTCCATGCATAGTCCATGTTTTGCTCCTACAAAATGTAGTCTTTAGGAAACACCCTGGAAAATAGAAAATACAGAATTACAAAAAATTATCAAGTCCAAGTTATGGGGGGGGGGGGGGGTGGGGGGAATGAAAATATGTTAGTACTGTGTGCAAATAGTAGAGCATATACATTCGGCTTTTCAGAATTAGTAAACCTAAGGAACGACTAGCAACTGATCGGTCATTTTCAGATAAACAACTTAATTTCATCATGAAAGAGGTTATAACCATTTGCATTAGCCCATTTACCTGTCGCAAGATTAATAGGAGAGACAACCTCAACTATAGTTTCAGGAACTGAAGTAATCCTGTGACTTATTAAGTTGGTAGCACTGTTGTAACTTTCTTTATCTGAAGAAATAACAGATGATCGGAGATGGAACTTGTCCTTTCGATAGACATAGCATAGTACCAGCGTGAGAAATGCAATTGTTGTGAGTATGACACATAGTAATAAAACGACCACAACAACTTTACTTGAAATGTGCTTCCCTGAAGCTTTTGCCCCGCTGACAGAACCTGTTCAGCAATTGAATGCCACTGGTAAGCTCCTGAACTCTATCATTTGAACATCAGAAAATCAATAATAAAATCTAATACATAAAACATAAGTATCGTGCAGAAATGAGAAAATATACATTATTAATACAATATACTTACCTGTATACATGAACTGGATGATTTTGAATCATAGGGGCAAAATTTCTAGCTGCCATTCATACCATTTGTTACCAAAAATTATATCCACAAAAGCCTAAGAATCCGGTTCATGTTGTATCCAACCATTTGATTTAATATTGAACCAATACTAGAAGATATCAAATCTCAGATTATTCATGATTCCTCAGAACAAAGAGTCCCACTAAAGCAATTTGCATGAAATGACAAACGATTATGATGAAACTACATGAGTCAATGTAAATGCATCAATAAAATATATTGCCACTAAGACCTATTGAATTGTTCAAAGATATTATTTCTATAAGGAGTTATAAAGGAAAAGGTACCTGACGTGCAGGTGCAGCTAGCAAAACAGGTGGTATCATGGCTGTTAGCTGCTACTATAGGTAATCCATCAGCAGCACATATACATGTCCATTTACCTTCACTTGATCCTCCAACTGCTACATAGATGACTAATTCAGTCAGTGACATGATGTACATAAATGTTTGCAAACATATATAAAGCCTTGGCATGAGGTATTCCTAAATCATGCAACAGAATTTACTCTCAAGTAAAAAGATGAATGTACAGCATCAAACTTCGTGACTTTACGTACAGGGTTCATTTCATTCTTTAAGGAAAAAATAATAATAAAATAAAGAAACAACGGGCAGGGGTGGGAGTGTGTAAGTGGAACACATTAGTGTCAAGTGGTCTTTCCTGAAAAATACAAAAATCTGAGAACTACTGATTCCAAAATGCATTTTCAAAAATATTAGGTCAAGGACTCCAAAATATTCAATCCTGCTCACTATGTTGTTTAACTATAGTCATTACAAATGGAGGAGGTTTTATTTACTTTTATAGTCATTACACTGACAGAGATATCAAGAAACCTATATTGTTTAACCCTCAAATATGAGAAAAATGGCCCTGTATAATCTACATAAGGATTTTTAGAATTGTGAATATTCTGCGCTTATCCAGGTTAGTACATAGTTACATAGACTTCCCTGGAACTTATTTTTGGGTCCATCTCCTAAATATTTTCCTACCACTAAAGTGAACATATATGTAGGTAAAGTAAATAACTATTAATTGGTAACAAGATCATGAGCTATTAAATCTTATCAAAAAAAAAAAAAAAGGTAAAAGCAATTTGAAGATTCTGGATGATTATACCATAAAATCAGCAGCATACCAGGACTGCAATCACAGGATCTAGAGCAGTTCGATATCGGAATATTGCTCTGGTCTCCTTGCAATGAGGAAGAACAGGTGCACTTCCAATTTTTAAGCACTGATCTCTCAGAAAGTTCATCTGCCAAATGGTAAACAACCAAAATGAGAGCTTTACAGCTATTATTTAAATAGAAGAAATTATGGTGCAATTCCTCAATACATTGCACAAAGAGAAAATCTTATCTACAGGAAATTGCTGACTTGGGGGTGTCAAAAGCACACTTGGGGTTTTGCAATTTTCCTAACATCTCCAAGCAGACATTTTCTAAAGGTTCATTGCGTAGGAATTGTGTCGAGCAAGATAACAGGCTTTGCCATATGTTATTCCAGGCCACCCTTTGGTGCATATACTCTATCCTATAATTTTGTTATGGGACAGAAAAGTAGAGATAGAAACTCAAAACATCACAAACATTAATACTAACCACAAATACTTTGCTGAATCCAGATCAAACCAATGAGACAAGCAAGGGCAACTTTCACTTGGAGCTTCATTTATGCAAATCCAAACACTGGAGAGAAAGAAAAGGCCAGTTAATTGAACGCTTAAATTCCAGAATTAATCCTACAATAACAAAACAATATTTATTTAAAATCCTACAGATCCCCCCATCCCCTCTTATCCTGCCACATCAGCATCTTTGATCTTTGAGAAGATCAATTGATTTACTAGATTCCAAAAATAATATAGTGGATCATATCATTTACAAGCTCTTGAGATTACAAATTAACAAAAGAACATGAGCAGTAGTCCTCCAAGTAATCCCAAACTTGTGATAAGACAACAAGTGTGAGCCAAACAAGTATTGATGAAAGGAATATAGAGACGCTCAGTCCTCATTGAATTTGCAACTGTAATGAAGCATTAGATTAAATATTTTAGTTCCTCCTGATTCTATCACTCCTTTTAATAAAAATATACAATTCCCATCTGGTAAATTTTGCAGATATATAATTCTGTCTGGTTAACCATATGAACAACAATCATGAGTAGTTCCCAGAAGCAATTACAAAGTGAATAACACAGTTTAAAGCAGTCAAAAACTCAACTTATTGCGAGACTCATTTAAAAGAACATTATGATAAAAAATATTTCTGCTTATGGAAAGTACTAACAAAACATATTGAGAGACAATAAGAAAGAAGTATAATAACCTTCATTGGGGACCAGAAGTCTACTCTTCAGACTCTTTTGTTCTTAGATCCCCAAATCTGCACAAGACATACAACAACAAAAGCTTTGAGCATATACAAAACAAGAGGCAGAAAGGAACCACTAGATTTAAAACTATGAAAATCCAGGTCCAGAGAACATGATCCAATGAAGAAACTTAAAAATAAATAAATATAAAGCATATACCAGAACCTGAAAACATTTGGAAAAATAGCACCCGAGATCAATAAAAGGGTGTTAACAAACAAAGATGTCTGAAAATATTCAAGACAAATTACATATTTACAGAGAGGAAACTCAAGTTCAATTGAATCAAGGTCTCCTCTTATCAGACCTAGGGTTGAGATTGTGATATTTCAAGAACATTTCAAATGCATTAAAAAAGCAAGAAAACAATGTAAATGAAATTGGAGGGGTTAGGAATTGAAAACTTCTTGGTTGGCCAACAAACAAGTGAAGCTTCCAATCCTATTCAATTCACAGTACAAAGTATCCAATGTAGAAAGATAAAACAACTAGTCTACTACAAGTATTCCACGTTAACAACCATGTATGGTACTCTGAATGCAAAGTTGAGTGACAAATACTATAAACAATCTATTAGCAATCAACTGTTGTGGGCTAGCTGCACTCTGTAAGATAATGATACACAACAAAAAGTCTTAAATGCATTATTGTCTGTCCAAAGAAGCAGGCACATGTACGGTTTTTCAATAAAAGTTGCAACAGCATGCAGTGTAGTTACATCAAGCAATTAAGACAGAAGCTCAGCTGGGAGCAAGTCCTTTTATAAACTAATGACCCCTCAAAACCAATCACACAGTTCACTAAGATTGTCGACAAGAGTTGTGCACTTAATGCAGTTTCATCAACATTTTCTAGAACTAAAAAGAATCCAAAGCCAGAGTTCAATAGAGAGAAATAAATAAAAACCACTAAAATGGCGTACCAATTTAGTTCGAACTCCTCAAATTCTTGACAAAAAATGCAGAACCAAGCAAAATAATCATACCCAGAAGATAAACCGATCACTATTAAAAGGATACAAAGTCTATAAAGGACAATGCTAAATGAAACAGAAAGAGATTGATGACTGGATGAAAAATAATCAAAATGGTAATTGGATTTAGCTAGCAACAATTAGATAAATAAATCAACTATTTCATTGAAAGCAACCCATTTGCAAACCTGAGAGAGACTCCTCACCCATTCTAGTAGCTAAAATCACTGTTTAAAATTAAAAGCTCATAAATTTTCCTACATGGTTCTGTTTAAAAAAGGATTTTTTTTTTTTTTTCAAAACAAAAATTATAACAAAAAAGAGAATAATTTCTATAAAATCCAAAAGGGGGCAACGGCTACATTTTTTTAACTTGTCTTCAAATCAAAGCCATATGTTACATTTTTTGTAGAGTAGAGTTTCAACGTTATGCTCAAAGTTGACCCCACCTAATGGGTGTCGGCTGTCCGGAACAGACACTGAATATTGCATCATGTGGGCCCCGGTGTGATGAAGATAGTGACCACCTTCTGACCATCAGGCCAATGCGTGCCATATTTTTTACATCAGATGGTGGTGATCAATGACGTGGGGTTCGTCGGTAGACTAACCGTTAATCATCGATCATTGAAACTAATTAATCTGCTCCTCCTTAATTTAGTACAATGCCAGTCAAAACTAAAAACTAATATCTGCTTAATTTAGTAAAATGCCAACTAAAGACTGTATACAAACTTTTACTGAAAAAAATGTAACAAGTTAAACATAAAAGCACTTGAAAATTGAAATAGTCTATAAAAAGACGGCAAGAATGGCGTACCTAAACAAAAGAGACAGCTTTTTTTTTTTGGTCCGCGTGTCCGTGTCTCCAACAACAATGCTAATGCTATGCTGTCTCCTTTTAGCTACGGAAGCACTTAAAAAAAAAAAAACAGCTTCTTGTATTTAAGCACTTCTGTAATTCTGTAGTTTAGTTAAAGTACTTGTGTTAGTAGATGCAAAAACAAAAAATGTGGGCAATCAAACTATCAAATGAATGAAACGATGAGCATAAAAAATGGGGTCTCCATGCACTGAAGACGAGCTGGCGCCTCCCTGCTTTATGCGGGGACCACGTGGCAGTCCAATACTCGATATGTGCATACCTGTCAACTGAATTTTATTCTTTTTTCTTATAATGGGCGTGACAGATTATGATCCGTCTGAAATTTGATAATGTTCTGATTAGTTTGACTTTGTTGAAAAAAATAGCTCATTGGTGGGGGACACTGATACAGGACAGCAATGTATCGTTACGATGGAAATCTCGGCACTGCAAGATTTTTCTTCTTAAAATATCTCATAGGAACCATTGATAATTAATTAATGGGACTCGCGTTTATATCGGTATCACTATCACGTATCAAAATATAAACTTTGTATTCCTCCAAGCACCTTGTCAATGTATATTTATCAAGTAATTTTTATTTTAATAGAAAAAAAAGTAATTTTTGAATATTAAGAATATATCTTAATTCACATAGATTAATTATCTTTAAAAAATAAATTTTAATTATTTAATATAATGTCAAAAGAATATCAAAAACTAATATAGAATTATTCACAACAAAATTTTAACTTGAGGTACTTATACTATAATTCTTTCCGGGGTATCTTTGAATAATAAGTATATCAGCATTCGTCAAATATGGGTTCTCAAAAGTTTATGCTTAAGGTTTATATCCTTAACTTTCAAGGAATTTATTAAATCAGTCAATTTGTCCCCCGTTTTTATGAAAAATTACCACATCTCATTCTTCAAATCAAGTATTTTACATTGTTCTTATCTATTGGGATTTGGGGGTTCTTGTCTGATATTCAGTACATCATCAACTAGGGATGGCAGAAATCCCTACGGAGATGGAGACCTTGAGGATTTTCTCTATTTGAAGAGGGTACGGGGATGATTTTATACCCAATTTCTTATTTGGGAAAGGGACGAGAACAATTTTTTACCCAGTTTCTTATTCGGGGAAGGGACGGGGATGAGATAGAATCCCCATCCCCTCCCAATTTCCCCACTTCCTCATTTTTATTTTTAATTATAATCTTATTTTTAGAATTATTAATAAATAAATAAAATAATTTAAATTATAAAATATTAAATAGTAGTATAAATAACAAATATCAAAATATTTATACAAATATACTATAAAACTTTCATGCCTAACTAACTAGTAGTTGTCTTGAATTACTGTTCGAACAAACCTTATTTCAAGACTTGGCCCAAAACTGTTTTAGATTATGAATTACAATGCTTATATTATTTTTATTGTTTTGGATTTGAAACTTGATGCTATCTCTCAATTTGCCACATTTGAAAAATAGAAGGAGCGGGAGGTACAAGAGTAAATGATTAAAAATATTAATTTCAGTATCTATACTCATTTCATTTATTTCATTATTGATATAAAAGTAATTTTTTTTATTATAGGGTTATGAATATTGACGAAGATAATTATTCTGATAATTTATATTTTGAAGTGTGATCTTTTTAATGGATTAATGTTAATGTACGATATATTGTCAAATCTTACTTTTGTTTAAGTTTTTTATTTTAGTATGATTAAATTAAGTTTAAAAATTAAAAACATATTAATTATTCGAGAATCGGGGACCCTTCGGGGATCTCTTGTTATTATTCGGGGAAGAGACGGAAATCCCCTCAAACAATTTTAACTGAAACGAGAAAAGAATGGAGACATACATAAAATATCGACAATAGATATGGGAACGTATCGATCCTCTTCCCTCCCCTCCCTATTGCCATCCCTACCAACAGAACCCACAACGCAAGGCAATCCATTGAATGGCGTTCATGGGCTCGTTTGCGCTGGTTGAGGATTCAGAGCCTTGGGATAAATAATCACACGTATTCAGATTATTCCTTTTGGTGTTTTTTTTTTTTTTTTGGTTGTAGCAATGGGTGCTTTTTCCCCATTAATATGATGCCTCAAAGTTCCAAGCTTTGGATCAATATAGACAAAAATTTTCAGCCTGCATTTCATTAGTCTTGATAACTTTTGTCACATTGGTGGGTTTAACAAAAGATTCATTTTTGCACAAAACTTGACTAATCAGACATGAAACTCAGCACCAATTCTGTCTGGGAATGTTTCTCAAAACAAGATGGGTCATAATTTTTTTTCTGGAAAAAGAAATAAAAAAGCAGTTATACCAATGATATATATAGTTGGACAATTCACCCCAAGTATCCCCACAATTACATTTTTTATACCCCCTCTTCTCAAATACAAAAAGCACCCATTTCAGGATATATACATTATCCCAGAATCAAACTATGTAAAACCCCAACTCCCACGCGTTCCTTTTCACCATTTTTCCCTTTTCCAACTCAGCTTGCCCCCAATTTTTGTATTCATTTACATAGCAATTCAAGTATATATACCCACCATTACCATGTGAAACCATTGAACCTTAGCCCTCTCTTTCTTCAGTTTATACCCCAAATGACAAAACGGAAAACAAATAAAAACTTAAAACGGAAAGAAAAGGTCTGTGGATATAGAATATGTGAATGTAGGGTGAGGAGAATTTTCAAAGGCCAATCTTAACCATCACCTCGGCTGCATCCGGCCGGGAAATGACTGAGCTTGACGGAGTTTGCGTTGAGACGGAGGAGGATTCCCCAAGATCATGGTTTGAGACCTTGTCACCATGTCAACCATTGATGGTGTTTGGTAAGCTTGCACAAGGCTTGAACTATCAGTGGAATCACCTCGTGCGGTTGCTCTCTGCCATGAGTGAGAGCTCAAACCTGATAAAACATAAGCCCTTCCAGATGACTCATATATGCGACGGCTTGCCATCCTTTCTTGCATCTCCTTCAACTCGGCACATAATGCAATGCACAACTTGTCACAAGCCCGAGCAGAGACTGTCTCGGACAGAGCCCTACGGCAGCTCTCCAGGACAGAGACTGCATTTGATAGATCACCTTGTTCAGCTGCAGCTCTGGCCTCAGCCATTGCCTCTGCTGAGCGTAGCCTGTTTCTTTGCCTGTCTACTTCGATAGAGACAAGAGGTTGCCCAGTCATTGCAGGTCTCTGGATCTTTACTTCACTAGGTTCATCTGAAATCACCATTTCTTTTGTAATGGGATTTCTAAAAGCACATTTTACCATTAGCAAGGACATTTCTTTGCTTGAAACATTAGCTGGAATGTTCACTGTAACCAGAAAATCCCTTTCTTCTTCAGCATACAAGTCCCCAACATCAATAGAGCCTGTTCTTCCATCAGCCATCGAGCTGGTTTGGTAACTTCCTGCCTTTATTGAAGTTATCTGCAAACCCGGATGAACACATTCAATCTTGACCCCTACCTCCTGTGCTACCACACTCAATAGTCCTCCAATGCATTGCGCAAATGCATCCTGAATCACACCCTCAGCTTCTATGAAAGAAAATGTGCCCCCAGATATCTCAGAGATTGAATGCATCGAGGCAGCATCATGGTCAGCACCAAACCCAAATGCATGTACGGGAATTTGATAGCCAGTACCACCATTGCGATGGATTGAAACAGGGAGAAGAGACTTGTAATCTGTTCGAGAATTGGCCCCACCAGCACCAGTCACAGTATATGTATCCTGCCCATCAGATAATAGTATGATACTGCCAACTGGGTTCTTCCACTGGCGATCTAATAACACCTTGGCACCTTTTTTTAAGCCTTCGGCAATGTTTGTCCCACCATTTGAAGCCAGGGAGTTAACGGCTTGTAAAGCCTCCTGCCTACCCGTCTCAGTCATTCGACGAAGAGAGAAAAGGCGACGAGCTGTGGATGAGAAGGCAATGACAGAAAGCCGGTCAGAGGGGCCAAGATTCTGAATCACAAACCCCACTGCTCGTTTTAGCAAAGCGAGCTTGGTTCCCGCCATGCTGCCACTAACATCAAGCACTGTTACAAGGTCAACTGGAGCTCGAGAATTTTGAGATACAGGCATCTGATTGTGGCATCTAGTATGTCTGCCTCTAGGAGCCTTGAGATGAATCAGTATTGCAAAATTATTGTGAGATACTGCACTCGGGACAGCTGAAACTTCAGGATATGTTTGGACCTCTATTGTTCTAGTAGAATTGTTTTCAGCAGTTTCTGTTGTAGTTGCATTGCCATTCTCAGGGGCCTCATCTTGGCTATTCAAAATTTCGTCATCATTGAAGATACCAGGTTCAGCGGCATGAAAAACTGAATTAACCTGCCGACTCACATCTAGCTGAGGAGAAGGAAGTTGCCGTAAAATAGTCATCCAGGCATCATCCCGAGACCATCCTACACCATTGATTCTTGATCTTCCAGGGGGAAGATCAGATGCAGGGTTCTGAAACGGGACTTCTTTCCATTTTGCTCTGCAAACTGGGCAAATTTGGTTCCCATGTTTTACATTAGAAGTAATGCAGTGGAAATGGAAAGAGTGAGAACATTCTGCAGTGAAAATGGCATGGCCGTGGCCCAGTTTTATAGTGGTTAGGCATATCGCACATGTCCTCTGCAGTTTTTAGAAGGATAAGCTATTAGTCCACAGGATTCCTTCAATCATTATATATAAGACTATGACTAGCAACAGCCAAGAGACACATGTAGAACAAACAAATTGAAGTTATTGATGCAATTACAAATTCTTGTGGAAGCTAACTGAGAGTGAAGAGAGAGAAATGAAAAATTATTAAAGCTAAACTAACTACCAGCAGGATTACACAAATGCCAGAAGAAAGTATTAAAAGGTTCCCAGTGATAACACGTAATTTAAAAATTTATTCCTAAATTTATTAAAAACAGTTTTAAGCATCACGTCAACAAATACCAATATCTCTAGACGTATTTACATTTCAAAATGAAAACATTTGAAAGCTTCAGATACTTCAGAGCATCAGGTGCCACGATGCTGAGCACCAAATTTTCCAGACAATCCATGAATATCTTTCTTTTATCTTGGTCATTAATTGATCTATAAGTTCACAATTCTGAAGCAACTAGGGACCAAATGGATCTAAGACATCAAGTTAAATTCAATGAGACACTAACAATTTAAGATTAGATGCATTGAAACATAGCCTAGTCTGTCCCAGTAAACTTGAAGTGATCCCTGTTCAAAAAGTTCTTTGGAAATCATTTAGGAAATTCTGAAAGCATTCCTAATTGGTGAATTTCCATTGCAAGAATAAAATATTTGTGCATTGGAACTTGCATTGCAATATCACAATCCCAAAGTGCTATATGGGCTTTTTAAGTAACACCACCAACGGCTGTAACTTGTAAAAGCATTGAAAATTTCAAATGTCACTATTGTCTCAGTGACCCCCTTTGTCTATGCACATAGCTCTATTATTAAGGCTGGTGGTGCATCAAAAGAAGAACTAGAAGGCAACCCATCTGCACCACATATCCCCGTCTCAAGAATTTTACAATTAAAAATTGATAATAATGTTAAATCTTATCAGTAAATCAGCAAGCCAACCCAATAAAAAAGTCAAATCTTAGGTGGTCAAACCATTGCAAAAGAAAGATAATGGGGAATTAAACAACCACCAAGCAGTGGACTGGTGACTTTTTGAAAAGTGAAAAAACAATCACATAATACTACTAATCATGAATCTTTCAACACAATAACCCAAAAAATAAAAAACATAAAAACAAATACAAAGAGCACATTAAAAGAAGCAAAAAAAAAAAAAAATGATGGGCTAGTTTCAAAATTTTAATTTCCATTTTCTATTTCTTTTTCTTTTTTGATAAGATCCATTTTCTATTTCTGAATCAACTGTACACAGCCCTTTGTCCTCAAATAGCATCAAAAGGAGAGAGAGATATTTCATCAAGAGAAGGAGAAAAGTTGGGAAAGATAACAGTGACAGTGTATTCCTTTCTAATAAGCCAAATGAACAATGGTCCCTGATAAAAGGTCTAGTTAGTCCCACTTTCTCACCTTCACCCCCACAACAGCAGAGTTGAAAATTACAAGACAACAAATTCCCATCTTCTGAAAATTCAGAATCTATCACATTATCACTCACCAATTCTATGCCCCACATGACAACAGCCTCGCAACTAGCTAGCTAATTACACTAGTTAAAAGAAAAATCAAAATCCAAACTTCACAGTGACTCAAAAATGACACTAACAGTCACTTGCATAAAATTAAAAAAGAAAAAGCCCAAAATAACAGAATTACTATGCAAAATTTCTATCTTCATGATAGCTTAAACTTATTAAAAAAAAAGACACAAAAAATGAACTTTAATAAAGAAACAGCTAAGATTAGCCCACAAAAAAATTAAAAATAATACCCTTTTAATATGATATGGCAAAAGCAAAAATAAAAGTGGGTTTGGAGAGAAATAACCTTGGATGATTTGGGGTTTCCGGATTTGGACAAGCGGTGCGCGGAGGAAGAGGGAGAGGTAGCCTGACCGGACGGAGAGAGGGAAACGACGTCGGAGAGTCTCGGCTGAGTTGTTGTTGTTGTTGAGTTTGATGAAGGTGATGATGGTGATGGTGAAGAGTCTTGGTCTCTAGCTTCAGGGACATATAGGCACATGTTCAAGCCAAGAGCCACCTTTGCTTTTCTCCATTTGCTGCCGCTACCCATTAGATCTCTTAAATTACAAAACCAAAGTGAAAAAAAAAACCAAAACAAATTAAAACAGAGCAAAAGAAAAGACAAAGAGTCTTGTTTGAAGTTTTAGATCGTGAAGCTGAAAGGAAAAGGCAACATGGCTACGGCATTAAATGCTCTGGTAATAAGATATCGGTCTCAGACTCTTGGTAGCTACACGCTATGAATAAGGGCACCAAAATGAATGAATGAATGAATGAAATGAGGAGAGAGTGAAGAGTGCTTTACAAGTGAAGGTTCATGGCTTAATGGCTTAATGGCTTAATGGCTATTGGGTTGATGGGGTTGGTTTTTGACCCTTTATCTTTTTTTATGCTCGGTGGGTAATGTTGTAATGTTTCATGAAATGGAAATGGTGAGCGCTGATTGGTGATGGTCAGAGGTTAGCAGCCTTTTTGTTTATTGTGAGATTGAGATGGATGATGGGGCCCAATGAGTGTGTGTGGTAGACTGTTGAATAATGGAAAAGTTAGGGAAGATCATACTGTTTGATTATGTTTTATTTTATTTCTTAGAGTTGCCCTTCTTTTTTGCACTTTTTTTTTTTTTAGATCTATTAGGAATTTTGATTGGGTAACAGTTGATTGTTTTGGTGGTTGAATGTGGTTGAGTGGTTGTATACTTGTATTAATGTATATAATTCTTTTTTTAATTTTTTTTTCTCAAGTAGAAGGTGTAAAATTATTTAAACATTCATGTATAAAGCAAGCTATAAATTAATTCAATATCTACATTGTGGATTAAGAATCAAGTTACAAGAAACAAAACCCTATCAGTTAAAAACCTTCTCCTCCTCTTTTCTTTGTAAGGGAGAAAAAAACCATTAATTTCATTTCCATGCTAATAATAAAATCACTTTATGCTAATAATAAACTATCGCCCTATTTTGCGAGACTTTGTTAACTTTATTTGTGAGGCTTTGTCTTATTTTTTAATATTTTGTAAGTAAATTAATGTCGTTAATTTTTTACTCGAAATCATTATTTTTATCGTTCGGATCTTGCTTAGGTGGTCATTTCCTTTCTTGCCTGATTATTATTATTAGTATTGTTTTCTTTCATTTTATAAGGATACATATTATTATTAAAAAATAATAATGACTTTATTTTTTCATAGCTCTTGTTACCTATTAACTATTTTCTCCACTCCCTTATTTTGGAACTAAGAAGTTCCATGTTTAATATAACATTCTTTGGCATCTGATGAAAAAAAAAAAGAAGAATTAACCTACAAAGATCTAGCTTCTCTGGAATGGTGGTAAAAAAAAGGGTTTTGTGATTGAAATTTAGATGAGTCTAATTTATAAAAGCAATACCCAAAAAAAAAAGTCACACAAGATTATTTTAAAATCAAATAAGATAACACCAGTTTGAATATGAAAGTGCAAATAATAATTGATTGGCCAATTTGGATGTATCTTTTTTCCTTTTTTTGAACACTTAAATAACATTAGATTTTATTGGTTACATTATTAATTAAAGAACTTGTTCTTTTCGTAAAAATGCATCAGATTTTCTGGTATGAATCCATATCTCTATCTCTATGTCGTTATAAATCCTAAAAGGGTAAGTGAAAAATAATTACAAATATCAGGCGAATTTGAGAGTTCAAAGTCCAAGGCTAACAGCTCAAGCATATTAAAATCGTTGCCATAACATATTCCCTCTTTAAAAACTTTGACTGGCATATTCATTATAATTTTTTAAAGTATATAATAATTTGTATAAACAAGCATATATCTCTAATATTATTTTTCCGAAAATATGCATCCTTATCTAGACTAAACGCGCATAGAAGGCATTCCCAGTACCGAGCTTCAACCATCAAGTTTGTGAAAAGAAAAATCCAAATGCATGATACAAAATTACCAAAAAAAAACGAAAAAAATGAACAAACCCAATTAATATTTAATACAATACAGTGCAACTTGAAATATAAAACGATTTTTCTTCTTATCCACTCGGGGCTTTTCCTTAAAGCATCTTTTAATCCAAAATTTACAGTTGTTTTATTACCACAGAATTAATTAATTAATTAATTAATTTTCTTTCTGATTAATCTTTAATGTTGATGTCATTTTCAGATAATTAAAATTACCCACAATCCGTAAGTACCTTTTTTGACTCAATTGAAAGGATCCCGTCTGGCCGGTCTGAGTGGTTGATTGGGCTAGTTAGGGCAAGATCCAACGGTGGGAATTGCCTCATCATGGCATGTTTTATCACCCTTTTATTGAAAACGACCTTATGGTCAAGAAGCTTACATTGATAAATTTAATTAAGTAACATCAATTCGATAGAAATGAGACTTTGAATAACTTTAATCGAGAATTGCATGTCAAAATGTCAGCCAGCTGAATTATTAAAGTGGATGTGTATACATATAACAAATTTTCAAGTCTCTATAATGAATTAGTTGCTCGCTATTTTTGTCTTGCATTAGAGTCGTATATGGATATTGATGAACTTTTCGGTTGGCCATAAATCATCATAACTAATTCCCTTTATGTAGATGAATAATTATGAAGAAAAAAAATGTACATATATTGCTTCTTCAATAAAATTAAACAAAAATGTCATGATACGACTGAATTAGAATGAATATTCTAATTAATAAAAGGATAAAAACGATGTTCATGATTAATTGTCGTGTAAAAGATTTGCGATCTAGTCATCTAAACATATTTTTTAGTATGTCCAATGTTTGATCTTACGTGAGATAAATGCAAATGTATATATATTTAACCATAAGTACTAGATTGTATATATTTGTACTTATCTATAGATTAACTAAGGTTTTTTTTTTTTTTTGTTTGGCAAGGTTAGACACATTTAATACTTAGTGAGTCGAAATGATACAACTAGTTATACAACTTATGGTTAATAATGAAACACATATGTCGTCTGCAAGCTTTATGATGATGCATAATCGTGCGTAGCTTCACTCATTTATTAAGACCCTACTAGGTGACGATAAGAAATAATCTTTGTTGACCAATTGAAGCATGAAATTATCTCCGAGCATTGATTAAGCACCAAAGGACATGTTTTGAAAAAAAAACAAAAGGGAAAAGGGAAAAAAATCCCAAAAGGGTTTATGTAAAACAAGAATATGTTGGATGTTTTAATTTTCTTTGCGGAAGGAAATAAAGTAAATGTGATGTTGAAGAACATGGATGGACGTATGGGTGCTGGCTAGCTTTCTCTAATAATGACTACTCATAGCAGCTAGACATGGACCGTGATTGTCTAGCTTTCACTCAATTACTTCATTTTGGTCATGAAGTGGGGTTAGTTTTGATGAACCAAAAGGTCGTAGATTCTCCTATTTTTTGCAATTTTTATCAAAAGAATGTGCTTTAGCGTCAATTATAAAAAATGGGGCTGGTTGAAAAACAGAGAACTTATATGTGTTTGTTAGTGAGTGTGTGTTAATTTGTGTATGTAAAAATTCTGAGTGTTGTATCGTCCCCACAGAGACATGAGATGATGAGAGATTGCAGCCCCATGACACTAACCAAAGATATGCTGACCTTTAATACAGCCAGATAGAATTTCATAGCCAGTCTTCGACAATCATTGAGGTAAGTTTGAATCTCATTTCACGGTAGTATTAATTATTTGTTATAGTTCAATCTCCATGCTTCAACATCTAAACTACATTTGCGGTGCTTATATTCAACAGAAATGGATAGGTTAGGCAATCAGGTCAAAAATAATATTATTTTTCATTTTCATTACATTTAGTCATAAATGGTGGGATGTGGCCTGTGGGTAAGCGTTATAATAATATCTACGAAACCGTCGTTAGAGAGATTATGTAGATGAAAAAATTTGGATCAAAATTGCCCTCATTTATTCAATATAACGGTGTATTGTTCTAGCATGCATTTTGTTAAATGTAAATGTGTGTGTGCAGTGGCGGACCCAGACAATTAAATTAGGTAGGGTTTGGTTAAAAAAAAATTATTTAATTTGAGTTTTTTAAAAATACTTACTCCAACACATTTTAAGTCTTATAAACTCAAGTTTTATTATTTTCTTTTAAATTTTAAATAATAATTGTAATAAATTATATATTTTACATGCGTAAAAATATTATTTTTCTAAGTAATTTTTATAAAATATTTAAAATACTAAAATAATGTGGCTATAGGGATTTGAATCAAAACTCTAAAACTATCAAATAACACTTTTACCATAGAACTACAAGTTTTTTATAATATAAAAAATGTGTTCACATATTTTTATTTAACTGATTCATAAAAAAATTTTTATAATATAAAAAATGTGTTCACATATTTTTATTTAATTGATTCATAAAAAAAAATTTATAATATAAAAAATATGTTCACATCTTTTCAATTTAACTCATTAAGAATGAGCTTGGGATACATTTTAAAAGAAAAAATAATAGCCAAGAAGAAAAAGGATTGAACCCCCTCTTGTACCTTAGTTAGGTCTGTTCATATGTGTGTGTATACACACACGCACACAATTTTATAAAAATATTAACTGTTGAATCTCTCATAGGTCTTAACTGAATCCGTCTATTTATGTGTGTACATATACGCACGCACACAATTTTATAAGTGTATTAACTATTACGATATTATCATTACTAGGAGACGACGTGGCTGTTGATCCTAAGTAGATTGTCTTGTTAGGGTTTATGGTCAAGGAAAAGTAACGCATTGGAGGCTGAATAGTCATTGTTTACTGTTTGATGAGCTAAGGCATCAATAAATATGCATATGTAATACTGTTTCTTAAATTTATGACTTTAATATTATTCATAAATAAGTGTAGTTCATATCGCGGTGAACAGTTACTCATCACGTTGGTACGTAATTAATAACAAGAAGAGCCGCAACATGGTTGCTAGCATGCTGCCCTAATAAGATTGTCGTATTAGGGTTTTGTCCTTAATAAAGCTAAAGCTCTGGTGGCTGAATAGTCTTTGTTTACTAGTTGATGGGCTAATATACAAAAGGGATACTCATAAATGGAGTTTATTCTTTTGCCAATGCTATTATATATGCTTTATTATATATGCCTTATTCTTATTATTATTGCATGTTGGTAATCAAATAATTAACAAGGTGGGAGACTGGGAGGGACAGCATTAGAGGGGGATGTTGGCATATGAGAAAAGCCGGCTTTTTCTAACTTTTGTGTTGACTTGCTGCCACAGAAAGTCTGGCAAATTTAGGGCTAAAAGAGAGCAAAGCAGCCCCATGAGTATCTTTTTCTAATGATTCTCCACTAACTGTAATTAAACCCCTTCGCTCTTTTTCTCCCTCAAAAGGAGCTCAAGTTATGCATAAATTAAAAAGGGATCCACATATCCACTGTCTTGGGTCCCTTAGTTCATATTCTCTTGTATGGAGGAATCACTTTTGCTTCCAGACAACAGCTCTTTCTTTTACAAGGGCCCCCCCAAGAAAACAAATATAAACAATGAGTCGTGAGAATTTGCTGGCTTAGGGCAAACGGTTTTTAAATTTTCTAAATAACAACACTTTTAAAATTTAGAATATAAGTTAGACAAGAGTGTTTGTTTAGAGGGCTATCAACATGCTTGCAATGCAGCCGCTGTTTTGTATGGTACAAGGCCCTCACTAAAATTCACAAGCTTTTTGTAACATAATAATTTATTATAATCAAGGTGGGTTTAGAAACAAGAATTTGAGATGGTCAGCAAGAGAAAATTTCAGGAAGTAATGAAAATTTTAGGACTTTGATCAAAGTTGGCTGGCCATTGCTCCAAGCAGTAGTTGTTCTGAGGCCGTTCTGCGTATTATTTAAAAGTTTTACACCAAAATATTTTTTTTTTCCCCCGAAAATATTTAATTGCTTAGCTGTATTTCTAGAACTGTGAGACCGAACACAAGTGACTCTAGTTTTTTAATGCTGAAGAACCTAACGAATGAACTAATGGGGAGAAAAAAGAAATGGTTACCAATTTTGAATACTCAACTAATAAATTAATATTTAGAGGTTGAGGCAGGAACGACAGGATGCATTGCATGATCTGAGTTGAGAAAATTGAATGGAGTTGGGGCATTGTTGTCAAAAATTGATTGCTTCCGAAATTGAATTGAACCCAAAACAAAAGTAAAAAAGGTCAAATATATTGGTGTCACAAAATTAATGGGGCACTGCGATATCACATCACTTTCGAAGTTGAATTTAATATAAAGGTTGCAACCTAGCTATCTACCATAACATGTTAGTTCTATGATATTACAGCTCAAATCAATAAGCATATTTATATCCAGTTCTTGCTTTATCTCCTGTTGAATCTTGACAGAAACCAATCATGTGACACTCTTGAAATTCCATAAATATCACCTAAATTCTACTATTTATGTGACAGCGATATAGTTCAATATAAGGATGAGTTTGAGAGCATTTTAATACATATATAATCATCTATCGAGCATCTCCCACTTTATGGTAAACCACTGCGCATATAATTCGTTTTAATAATACTTTATAAAAGGTTAATTAGATAACATTACGAGACGATTTCTTCTCATTATAACGTGAAACAATATCACTTATTAAAATATCATTATACAAAGTATGTTTTAGAACATAATTTTATTCTTTTGTCAAAGTTTTTTTTTTTTAAGTATATAATTTTTCATTCAACGCAGAGATCGATAACAGTACAATAACAATATAATTACAAATCTAACGCTAACGTTGATTTGTAGACACATCAAGACAGTAAATAACTAGTCAAACATCAACTTATCAACACCTTGACGAACAAAAAGGATATGAATATGTGATGCAAAAGAGATGTAGTTTCACGAAGACCTCCGTAATATATCATGTTCAATAAACTACAGCTATATACAAGAGATACCTCCTAAGCTTCTTTCCAATTGTTCTCTATCATCAAATTTGGTCATTCCAGTTAGTACAGTGATGGATGTTACACGAAAAATCGATCTTCTATAATTTTAATTAATGTTTAAAAAACCGATCACCCTATTGCACACTAATTAAACAAAAAATAAACGAGTCACCAGTAGATCTCACTTTGTGATGCATAGTTCTGTCACTTGGCAGAACATTATTGGACCATCCCATCACCTCAACATGTTGAAGTGGCCAGACGAACCCATAGAATTTTTTTTTTCTCAAAATATGAGTGGAGAAAAATTAATCACCTCAAATTTCAAATAGATATAAATCGAAATCGATATATTCGAATATTCTAAGCAGTTAAATTTGGTGGGAATTTAACAGGCACGTATCATGTTCTGATTTTGAAAGAGCCAAACTCAATTTTGTTTGTGTTTGTGTTTGTGTTTTCCCAGCTTTTAGGTCAAGCTTTAACAAAGTTTTACTTGGACTTGATAACCGGCCGCTGCTCAAAATCGTCCAAATTGAAGTTACACTTTAGAACATTCTTACAATTAGTAAAGGAGCTCAAAATTCAATCCCATGATTTGTGTAACACTCGCCGGCTTCGCGTTGCGTACAATATTATCAATTGTCAAATAAAAACACAAAGCTTATTTATTCGATAAGAAAATAACAAATTAAACTTGTGGCTGATGCCTGATGGTCTGCTTGCACGCCAGCCACAAGTTTAATTTGTTATTCAAATAGAAACATTCAAATGAATTTTCTTTTTTCAAAGAAAAATTTTCATTATCAAATGAAACCAAACAGCCGATAAAACACATGAAACAAACTATAAAAGCTATTTTCTTGTTTAACTAAACTTTCTAATATTGAATAACATTTTAACATCAAAGTCTATTGTAAACAAATTAAGCAAAGTTGGTCAAAGACTCAAAGCTGGATTATCCTCGTGGATTAGATTCCTTTTTATCTAAACCCGACCCGTTGTCCAATTTTAGCAAAACGTATCGAAAATATCAATAATCAGTACATCTGCCACGTGGGGCTTAAAGATTTTTTATTATATAAACATCTCTGTGGATGACAAACGAGTAAGAATATTATCTCTAAAATTCCGTGAGAGGATTGGGTCTAAACATGTGATTTCAACAGGAAAATTATAAGGCAATTTGGTCAATACTCAGCGCTGAAGAATGTATAAAATATGAAGCTATGTATGAAACAAATTATTTGGACTCTGTTCATCCTATACTTTTCAAAAATAACTAAATAATTTTAAAAATTTCAGTATATATATATATATATAAAAGTAGTATCGTGAAAAGGATGGGAAGTATTTGGATTGAGTAGAGCTATTTGCACCCCATAAAGGTCTTCATATAGCCCCTGTACTCAAACAAAATACCCCAGTGAATCATTCAAAAGAGAATATTATTTCTAAACCCACATACGCTGTTTCCAAAAAACATACCCTTTGCTAACACCCCAATCCCATTTTGCGCAACTTTTAACTCTAATTTGATGACTTTAGCTTTTGAATAATCAGCATCTCCTGTAAAGCTTGTACTTTTCACATCCGTTGCCATAATATTTTCGTTGCAATTTCTTAAAACAACAACCCACATTAGTTATTGATATTTTGAGATTTGATCTTAAATAACAACAACAAAAGAGTAAATTTTTACCAAGATTTAAAGAAATAAGTTGTAGTTCTATAAAAAATGAATGTCAACTAAATATGGTCAAAATAATTAGTAAGTTGTTCATTTGATTTTTGGTTTCACAACATCATTCACGGTCATGGAGACAAGTGATTTGATTAAAATTTAATTTCTTTTGTCTTCTACGGTTGCAAATTTATATAGGGATAAAATTGTAATTATCGGAAAGGGGTTTGATAAGGATTTTTTGGGGGTGCCAACAGTACCACTCATTTGGGCCGCAGTTGCACCGCAATATTTTGTCTTACAGACCCACATTAAGCTAAACACTTGGAGACAAGTTTTATGAAGAATATTAAGGGGGGTCAAGAGTCCTACTCTTTTCTAAATATTATTTGAGATATTTATAGTGAAACCGTTTGTACTTGCACAACGCAATTTTTGGGCGGTACAGCTGTGAATTATTATTTTATGTTCCGCATTTACGGGAAAAGACTTTCTATGCCTACAATTTAGGGTCGTTTTGGAAATATCAAAAAGTATTTTGATGTGCTTTTGATGTTCGCTAAGCTTCTTGGTTTTATGATTAAATATTAACAATAACATTTAGTTGAAACTTTTATATGATTTTTTATTGATCACTAGTTTGCTACAAAATACAAAGTCTTAATTTCAATTATTCCGATCAGTAAAATTTCTTGGATCCTTTAAGGTTCTGCTTGAGTGACTTGCAAGTAATTGTATTTCTCTGGCTACTTAAGTTTAAAGATATAGAAATTCAATAAATTTTGTGCTTGGGTATTCTAAATAATATCTCCCCAGTTGACAATCCCACCCAAAAAATAAATATAAATATAAAATAAACAATTTAAAAGTAATTATTGAGCAACAAAGCGGCAGTATCGATATTCATAGGCAAACCGAATATACCGGAGGATAGGTGAATCATGCAGTTTATGGCGTGCCCACGAATCTATCAAAATTCTCAGGACGCCGGCATCAGAAAACGGATGTTACGGTGCAGTTGATGCATCTTGATCACACTTTTAAAATTATGCCATCAGCGTCTCTATTGACCGAGGGAGGGACATGGATCTTCTACTTATTATTATTTTCCTTATCTTTTTTTCTTCTTTTTTTAATGTAACGAATGATTAAGCAAAGGGGAGCGACTGAGACACTACTTAATCAAAAGTAACTTTCAAGTGGAGGACATGCATGAAAATGAAAACTCATGATTCTTGGTGAGAAAAGGGTGCGGAATAGGTCTTTGGCTTTGTCCCTTTTTTGTTTTTGGCTGCCTAGTTTTTGGAAGAGTTGGATTAGGTTTACAAATGTTTGGTAGGTTTAGTGCATGCTACTACTCTTAGTCTCTTACCAACCAAGCTCTTGTGTATTTGCAACAAGGGCCAGTTTGTTTGCATCCTTTACCACTCGCATGATTCTCTTAAATTGAAAAATAAAATAAAATAAGATATATAAGAGCACATTCCAACCAAGTTGATGTGACATAACATGTTTATTTGAATTAATATAAATAAATTATATGGACTAAGTAATTTTTTATTCAACCCATTGTATAAAATTGTAGTTGTATCATTATTGTTCTAAAAATTGAATTAAGATGGATGAGATTGTGGCTGTAGTTTATACTAAGCTATGCAAATTAGGAGTTAGGGACACCTTTTTAATATAAATGAAAGCACGTTATTACTTGAGTATCATAAACAATTGCAAATGAAAACACACACCAAAATTTTAACTCTATCAATAAGCTCAGATTATTTCCAATTAGTTAATTATTTTTTTAAACTAATAACCATATTTTAATTAAAAAACACCATTAAACGGTATTTTCAAGATAAAAAAATTCAAAAAAAAAAAGAACTAACAAGGATCTATATATAACAAAAATAAGCTTTTACATAATGACTCAATCTGAAATACTAAGCTAGATTTCATTGGAAGAACAAAATTATTCGAACTTATTCAGCATTTAATGAGACAACTTGTGCTCCACCGAAAATTTCCATAACAAAATTTAATTAAAATTGAGTAAATGTCAGCAAAATTAAAATCTGTGGCCCAAGAAGTTATTACAGAACTATTCCGGGGAGTAAAAAGTAATTTTCCACAGAATTCTGGCCCCAGAAAATGATGAAACGAGTAACGAGTAACGATAGAGGTAGGTTGCGTTTGTTTTTTTATCTGAAATCTGAATAGGTCTGAATTTAACTGAAATCTGAATAGGTCTGAATGAAAATATCTGAATAACATGTTTGTTTTTTCTTTTTCAACATCTGAACAGGGAAGTCTAAATGTTAGTAGTTTGACATAAATATCCTTTTAAGTGATATATATATTTATTCTTCACAATTTATAGTTTTCACAAGCTGATTAGTTTAATAGCATTTAAAAAAATACTTTCATTGTTGATCTTAATTTAATTTTGTAATAAAAAATGTAATTATAACATCAACCTTTACTATAAAGTCAATATTTTTGCTTTAATTTTGATTAATCACAATGGACATAATTTGATTTGTTCAATATTTTAGTTTAGTTAATGTTACCATGTGAATAAAAATTTTAAGCAATTAAAGAAAAAATAACTTCAAGGATAATGCAAAAAATTAGGTTTATACATAATATTAGAAATACATGAATTATTAAGGGTATTTTTGAGATTTAAAATTAAAATTTTTCATTTAGATTTCAGACTTCAGATAAAAATAGACTTTTTTTATTTTTTCTATTCAGATAAAATTATCTGATAATAAGTGATAAGTTAAAAAAATAAACAACCTATAATAAGTAAATATCTAAAAAAAAGTTAAATTCAAATTTCAGACTAAAAAACAAACAACACTGTAGACATTAACATGCGAGTGTGCACAATAAACCCCAACAACCTCCATCCTCCCCCAACATCGACCTCCAACATCGACGGGTTAAAACACCAATCGTGCATCTCTCAGTGCCACGTCCACGTGTCGTCATCCCAGCCGTAGGATACCATGAAGATCCGGCGGCCACCATTCTCTTCCAACTAACACCCCCAGCTTCCCACCCAACACTTTTCTGATATACGTACCCCTCAACCCTTCTTTTCTATTTAAACAAATCTTTCTCAAGCTGGTAAACCAACTCCCATTGATTCTATCTTTATTCGCTTTGCTTAGCTTAGAAAAGAAAAAAAAAAAATTCCCCTTCACTTTCCTAGAAACCAAACAGCCGCAAAACTTACAAATGCTTCTGTGCTCTCCCTCCTTATTGCTTCAAGGCTTTTGAATTGATTACCTTTTCTAGTCCCCGCACCCATCGTTTTGGACCCATTAAAGGAATATTCATTCCTTGGTAACATCTAAACTATGGAGGCATCACATGAGAATCAAAATGGAGGCAATATTCCCTCAGGAAAATTGTGCACTAATATTGATCCATTGAACTGGGTATCAACCTCGGAGTCATTGAAGGGGAGCCATTTGGATGAAGTGAAGAGGATGGTTAGCGAGTACCGGAAGCCGGCGGTAAGGCTAGGCGGCGAGACCCTGACGATAGCTCAGGTGGCGGCTGTGGCTAGCCGGGATGACGGGGTCACGGTGGAGCTTAGCGACGCGGCTAGGGCTGGCGTCAAGGCTAGCAGTGATTGGGTTATGGAGAGCATGAACATAGGGACAGATAGCTACGGTGTCACAACTGGTTTTGGTGCAACTTCTCATAGGAGGACCAAACAGGGAGCTGCCTTGCAAAAGGAGCTCATCAGGTAAAATTTTAGAAGCTTTTTTAAGTATTGTCTACTTAATTGAGGGAGATTAGTGAATATGAAATGATAATTAAGTTTATGATTATTATTATTTTTTTTTGTTGAGCAATACTAGATATCTCATATTATAAGTCTCAATTTAAATATTAATTGATGTGGCATTCATTAATTAGATGGTGATTATTATTAAGTAATTTTATTAGCCATGAAGTTCATAATCTAATAAATAAGTGATACATAATATTGATATTCAAATTAAAATTTAAATATTAAAATACTAATATTATTACTATAAATTTAGGGTTATTACTGTAGATTTAGGATTAGTACGTGGTGACGTGTGACATGCCAATAGCATATATAAATGCATAGAGCATTGGAGCTATACCCTTCTGTCATTATCATTTAATTATCTATTTTTGTTTTTTTTTTAAGTTTGTTTTTATCTTGATTTGGGTCTCACAATTAATTAAAGTGTTAGCTAACAGGTCTTGTTGATAAGTGGGTTTCTGGTAAATTTAGTAGTTAAAATAGGAAAAAGCATGATATAATATTAAATGGTTCAAACCAAAAGAATATAATGATAAGAAATAGCTGTGCGATGGTGAAGAAAAATAGATTGGGTAGACTATGCATGTGGTCAAAATGTTATTTTCTCCTTCGTCACATAGTATACAAAAATTAAAAATTTTCATTTTCACTATCTAGATATCATTCCACATGTGTCTTATTCTTATTTTATTTGATAACACAATTTTCTCCCAGTTTTGTGCTGAGAGTAAGGCGTCCCACAAAAATAAAATTTATTTATCAGTTATCAGTAAGGCCCCTTTTTTCTGTCCTTCACAAACTTGTACAGTTTCCCGGACAATGGCCAGCAAACTTTTTATTGCCCTTTTGTTTGTTCAGACATGTAACATGTGCTGGAGTTTTGTGGTGGCAGCAAAATTGATGATTTTGTGCACATTTTGTCATGATGCAAATGATTAGTCACGATGAAGCAAGTTATGTGAGACACACTAAATATTCTTGTTTACTGTCACAACAGGTTTTTGAATGCTGGGATCTTTGGCAAAGGGACAGAATCCTGTCATATGTTGCCCCACACAGCAACAAGAGCTGCAATGCTGGTGAGGATCAATACACTTCTCCAGGGCTACTCAGGCATTAGATTTGAGATTCTTGAAGCTATAACAAAGTTTCTCAATCACAACATTACTCCATGCTTGCCTCTGCGTGCCTCCATCACTGCCTCAGGCGATTTAGTCCCCTTTTCGTACATCGCCGGGCTGCTAACCGGCCGTCCGAATTCCGTAGCTGTAGGGCCAAATGGGGAGTCCTTGAATGCTGCTGAAGCTTTTAGCCTGGCCGGAATTGATGGAGGTTTCTTTGAGTTGCAGCCTAAAGAGGGACTTGCCTTAGTTAATGGAACAGGAGTGGGTGCTGGCTTTGCTTCTATTGTCCTTTTTGAGGCTAATATTTTAACTGTTTTGTCCGAAGTTCTGTCAGCAATTTTTGCTGAAGTAATGCAAGGAAAGCCTGAGTTTACGGATCATTTGACTCACAAGCTGAAGCATCACCCTGGACAAATTGAAGCTGCAGCTATAATGGAACATATTTTGGATGGTAGTTCTTATGTTAAGGCAGCACAAAAATTGCATGAAATTGACCCTTTGCAGAAGCCCAAGCGAGATCGGTATGCTCTTCGAACTTCACCACAATGGTTAGGCCCCCAGGTTGAAGTGATTCGAGCATCAACAAAGTCTATTGAGAGGGAGATTAACTCTGTGAATGATAACCCGTTGATTGATGTCTCAAGGAACAAGGCATTGCATGGTGGCAATTTCCAGGGCACCCCAATTGGTGTCTCTATGGATAATACAAGATTGGCAATTGCTTCAATTGGCAAGCTCATGTTTGCTCAATTTTCTGAGCTGGTTAATGATTTTTACAGTAATGGGTTGCCTTCAAATCTGTCTGGTGGTAGGAATCCAAGCTTGGATTATGGGTTCAAAGGTGCCGAAATAGCAATGGCTGCGTATTGTTCCGAGCTCCAGTTTCTAGCCAATCCTGTGACTAATCACGTCCAAAGTGCTGAGCAACACAACCAAGACGTGAACTCTTTAGGGCTGATCTCTGCCAGAAAAACAGCTGAAGCAGTTGATATCTTTAAGCTCATGTCCTCAACTTACTTAATTGCACTTTGCCAAGCTATAGACTTGAGGCACTTGGAGGAGAATCTGAAGAGCACGGTTAAGAACACAATCAGCCAAGTAGCTAAGAAAGTCCTGACGATGGGGGTCAATGGGGAGCTCCATCCTTCAAGAGTCTGCGAGAAAGATTTGCTGAAAGTAGTTGATCGCGAGTACGTTTTTTCGTACGCTGATGATCCCAGCAGCGCAACTTACCCGTTGATGCGGAAACTAAGACGAGTCCTTGTCGATCATGCATTGACAAACAATGAAGATTTGAAAAATGCAAATGCTTCAATCTTCTTAAAGATAGGTGCTTTTGAGGAGGAGTTGAAGACCCTTGTGCAGAAAGAAGTTGAGGGTGCTAGAAGTGCTTTTGAGAGTGGTAATTTGGAAATACCAAACAGGATTGAGGAGTGCAGGTCCTACCCATTGTATAGGTTTGTAAGGGAAGAGTTGGGGGCTCAGTATTTAACAGGAGAGAATGTGATATCACCAGGCGATGAATGTGATAAGGTGTTTATAGCGATTTGTCAGGGAAAAATAATTGATCCACTGCTTGAGTGTCTTAAAGAATGGGATGGGAGTCCTCTTCCAATTTGATAATCTTTATGCTTTTTTTTAATTTTAATGTAATTTGAAGATTAGCAAATATAATTCTTCTACTGTGAGGACAATACTGCCTCTACGCCTCTACTTTGTGCTCTTAATTCTATTTTTCCCCTGTTTAAGTCTGTAACTTCATTGAAATTTATGTACAATTGTAACTCAAAAATAAGATAGACCTTTGATAACCAATCGCAAAATTAAGCCACTTCTCATTTACATTTCTTTAGCCGTCTCCTCTTTTTATAAATTCTTAGGTGTATACATATTCTCAACTCAAATTGAACTTACTCCAAAGATTCAATCAAAGGATGAAAATAATGGTAATTGGAAACATTTTTTTTTTTACTAATAATAATAAAAATTACAAATACCCAGATATATACAGCAACAAAATTCTCTAGCAGAAAAGACCGGAGAATACAATTTCAAACCCACAGGCCACCTTGAAAACCCTCTGGAGAATGCTGAGCTCTTCATGGTTGTGAAGCTAAGCTAACAAATGCAAAATGCATAGCTTACAAACGGTCAGTGAAAGTTCTTCATGGTGAGGCTAAGCTAATTCAAACTCTACAGCTTACAAACGGTCAGCCAAAGTTCCTCGTGCTGGAGCTAAGTTCTAAGTTAACGAATGCAAAATGTGTAGCTTACAAATTGTCAGTCATCATCTGACAGACAAACAATGTCTACAGGTTCACTCATCTGCCAGGGGTTAGCCTGCGAACTCTGCATGGTAGATCCAGGTCGGTCAATTGGAACGCTTGATGAACCAAATTCGGATACTGAGGACAAACTGCTGGGCAGAATTTGACTTGCCTCACTTCTATTGTCAACAAAATCCATAAGCAAATCCATGGCTGACAGAGAAGGATTGGGAAGACATGGAATAACTCCAGAGGTTTCAGGCCCGGGTGCCCTATTGTAAAGACTAGTATTGCATGTAGCTAATGGTGATAGAAGAGGACGCTGGAGAAGCGGGATAGACGTTGGACGGGCATTACTGGGTAGAGTTGGCAAAACAGAAGATGGAAGACTGGTTGAAGCGAGGGATGTTGATGGTCTAAATGGTTGTAAATGTGGAGCAGGAGCACGAATTCCTCTGCTGACCTGGTGATTTATTGTAGGAGAGACTCTGGAGCTGACGTGGGGTGGTCTTGAAGGAATGCCTGGGAAAAGTGCCGACGCATGGGAAACTGTAGTATGTTGACTTGCTGCAGGAGATGTAATCGGTATAGCTGCAGGAGTGGAAGTAGTCTGCGCAGAAGCGGGAGGTGGGCCAGGTGAACCAACCAAAATAGGAGGTCTCTGCATAGTTTGCTGTGATAGTATGTGCGCCAGCTGCAGGTGAATGGGGCTGGAAGAAACCTCTGCCAAGAAAGTAATGGGTAAGAACTTGCCGGTGATGAAAGCCATTCAAAACCATGCAGGTGAACTCCAGATGCATTCACTGGGTTGGTAAACATGCATGCATATTTGAATAAATCACCATATCATGCATATTTACTTCACACAAAATCAGGAAAAGTACAAGAAGTTAACAATTGCAGCCTACTGAGGGATGGCCATCTGTTCTGGCTTGCAGTGATGGGGTTACGTTGAAGGGTTGATTACGTTGACTGCACAGAATTTGAAATTTCTAAAGAATGATATTAATTCAGAAATACTGCTCTTTTATCCTTCACAAAATTTCAGTGGTATAAGTTACTTTGACAGGTGCAATTGTCGTGGTGTGCCAATAACAAATTTTTATAACTAGGAACATCAATTCCAATTCGCTGGCTTGTTAAAGAGTAGTCCATTATATTTTCTCTCAACTAGCCGCCACTTTCTTTCCCAATTTTGACCGCCGGCATGCCACCACCGGCCGCCGGTGGTGATCACCAGCCACCGCTGGACCCTCCCCCCCCCCACTGGTGACGTCGTCCAGCCTCGGCAGGGCCCAAACCAGCCGCTTGCCCCCCCGCGTACTAGGCCACCATCTCCGTTTCTACCAACAAGTGGCCCCCTTGCTGCCGCCGCCATTCTAGCCACTGGATACGGCTCTTTGCCTTCGTCGGAGGGCCCTCATGCAGTGGGAAACCACTCTGCTGCTTAACGGACTTTGCTAGGGTCACAGGATCACCAAACCCGAAGCCCTCGCACGGTTTCTACGCCAACAACCATCGCGAACCCAGCCACCAGTGACGGTGCAGTTCAGATGCCCCACCCAACGTCGACCCAACCCGCCGGAGTCTTGCCCACAAACTCGTCCTCACCGGCCCAGCACTCGGCTGCTGACCCTGCTGACTCGTTGCCACGTCCACGAGTTGGCTTTACTCAGCTGCTCATGCATCAACTCAGTAGCCAGCCACCATGCAGCCTCCAGCCACTACCTGAGCCTCGGTCACGGACCACTACCCACGTCCCTCTTGCCCCAACTCAGCAGCCAACAGCCACGCAGCCTCCAAAAAACCCTAACTCTATTTCGGTTCCACATGTGCCAGGCACATGCCAGCCCACTTTGGGCCCGTAACCTGGTTTCGTGCCCCCCATGCCGGCTGGATTCGTAAATTCCACCTCCCGTAACTCACATGCAGCCCCAAAGCCATCCTACGCTTCGATTTTGAACCCGACTGCCATCCTCAACCCTTCTGCCCCTCCACGGCCTCAAAAATCTTTTCTAGATGTTGTTAAGGGGGCTGCAACGGCTGCTGTTCCAGTCAAACCAGTCCAACTCCACCGAGGTGAGCCGGCTGTCCACTTCTCCACAGAGGAAATGCGAGCCATGCCGGAACTGTTCAAGCTGGCATTGGTTGATAAGTTCTCATTTGGTCGCCCTTCTATGGATATTATTCGGAAGTTTTTTGTTTCATTGGGCTTGAAGGGGAATTGTCAGGTATCTTTGCTGGATAATAGACATGTATTAATTAAACTGAGTATGGAGGAGGATTATTCCCGCATTTGGGGGAGACAGAGTTGGTACGTCAGTGGTCGGAGCATGCGTATTTTTAAGTGGAGTACTGATTTTCGATGTTCCGTAGAATCCCCTGTTGTACCTGTTTGGGTATCACTACCTTATCTGCCAGTTCATTTTATTCATTGTAAGTCTGCTCTTTTTTCCATTGCCGCTGCTATTGGTACTCCTTTGTGTGTTGATCATGCTACGACCTAGGTAAATAGGCCATCAGTTGCCAGAGTGCTTGTTGAATATGATATTTCGCAACCGTTGTTGCCTTGTATTTGGATTGGTGAGAGAGACACTAGGTTTTGGCAGGATGTTATTTTTGAGCAGGTCCCTACTTATTGTGCCAAGTGTAAGCACCTTGGCCATTCTGTGGATGCATGTTATATTGTTAATCCTGGGTTTCGTAAGCCTACTCAACCTGCGAGTGAGGCCAAGGGCCCGGGCTCTCGTGACATGGGTACTTTACCAGCTGCAGAAGATGCTGTTCCCTCACGGGAGTCAGCGCCCCAGTATGTTGTTACTGCCGATCACTGGCCTCCTATGCCAGTGGACCAGGGCCAGGGTTCGGGCTCTGCTTTATCTCCTCATACTTCGATGCCTTCTGATCCTACTCCTCCTCTAGTTCCTGCTACTGTTACTACAGCTTCAAACGTTTCAGGGGAGCAGGCTCGACCTCCTCCGTTGGGTGCCCAAGATAGGCAGTTGTTGCCTTCTGCTGTTGTTGATCCTAGCTCGAGTGATCCAGTTCGTTCACCGCCTATTGCGCCGCCGCCGCCTGCTGCTGCTGTTGGTGCTGCCTCGAGTGGCCCGGCTAGTCCGCTGCAGTAGGATGATCACTTACAGGTGGCTTTTAATACTCATCACATAGATATTCCCGCGTTTGATGATGATAGGGTGCAGGGTGTTGCTGCTCTGAGGGCTTCTCCTGGCACTTCTTTTTTCCAGACTACAACCGATGCTATTCGCTCTCTGGCTATAGGTTTTCAATTTTATCCTCCAGACCACCCTTTTCAATCAGACGAGGAGGTTAGCTCCGACAAAAATTTTATAGCTAATGAGTATTTTGCTTATGAGCCTGAGGGTATAGGGGGGCGTGATTTCGATTCTGACTTCAGTATTGCTGGCCCACAATCCTCTAGTTCTCGGAAAGGTTTTAAATTAGCCACCGGCCATAAGTATCGCAGGCAACATCGCTTACATTGATTACTTCACTTTTATTGGTTTTTCATTTCTATTAGTTGGTTGTTCTCATTCTTCTATTTGGAGGTTTTGATTTATATCTCCCTCCATATGTACTTTTTACTTTTAGTTCAATAATCTACAGGTAAGGGGGTCCCGCCTAAGCCCCCACCTTTGGATGGTTTTAAATAAAAAAAAAATCAATTCCAATTCTATTTAAGGGTACGTGACTGCTGACTAACGTGCATCAGGCGCATCCAGTAGTCGCATTTTTATTATTATTTTTTTTGTAATTAGTAACAATTTTTTTTATTATTATAGTTGATTTTTTTTTTTCGTTGGATATAAAACTTATGTTTTTGTATGATCAATCATGTAGGTTACGAGAACAGGTTAGGGATAACAAGAAATTAATGACAACCGTACAGTACAGCTGATGCACCGTAGTTAAGGCCCACGTGGATAAATGTACATTTGTTCTAAGTTTTTACCTTTTAAAGATGCACGTAGAACTGCCAAAAACAAGATGCACGTTTTCAAATTCAAGCGGGTTGGTGGGAGTATAAAAGTTTTTACCAACTGCAAAAAAAGTTTTGGTTTTCTTCTCCAATGATATTTTTTCTTTGTAAATGATCGATGACATATCCACAGAAGACTCCGGGTGACCTCATAATTAATACCGCCGGCATATTCAATTCCGAGGGCAACCCAAAAACTTTTATATTTTGTAAGTGAAGTTGTGGTCTGAGAGCACACACGCCAAAGCATAACCTTCACAATCCGCAATCATATTGTTAAAATTTAATACAATATACAATCATATAAAGTAACAGAGTAGAGTTTCATTTCAAATATTGTTCTTTCAACTCCATAATCGCTCCTCTCAACCAAGGAGGCTTTTACGATTGATAAAGTAATTGACTAGATTCGCAAAGAAATAATCAATCTGTTAGCGGCAAATTTCTACAGCTAAATATATATATTTGATTGCATCCCCAAATGGGAATTCCAAGCAACGCCTAAATAAATTAGGTGGATGTAGAGCAGCTTTTGAGTTTGATTCGATCATCTAGCTTGATTAAAGAGTTTGGTTGGTGTATATACTCGGACGCTCGCTTGTGTGAGAAGTGTCATTATGTATTTACAGAATTCGAAATGGATTGATTTTTACTTGAGAATTGAGAACCCTTTTGTCCGTTACTTGCTTTGTATTATCGATTACCGCTTCGTTGATCTCCTTTTAAGCCCCATTGCCTGTTTCCCACTTTAGACCGGCCGTCTTCTACTTCAATCCCATGGTCTAAATAAGTCGCAGTGCATACGCATTTCAACAAATACAAATATGATTTGAACAACTTAATAAATATTTTTCGAGAGACAGCAAATGATCTTGTGAATGGTAAGAGCAACTAACAAAAATAGCCAAAAAATTTTGCCAAATTTCGAAATTAACCACACAAACTTTTTTCTATCATAACTAGCCAATTGCTAGTTTTTTGGACCAAATTACCCTCGATAATTTAAACAAATTTACAAACCAATGCCACACATACACTCTACACTCTCTACACACTCTCTACACTCTCTACACTCTCAACACTCTCAACCCTCTAAAAAAAAAACCACAAATATTCTCTACAAATCATCAAATCTCATCAAACAAGTGTTGTATAGCTGAAGATATAATCATCAATTGATAATTGAGAAGCTTCTTGAGGTTAGTTTTTATTTTTGCACAATACAAACCTAAATGCGAAATTGATTTGATTGTGTTGTCAATGTTGTTATTTTTCATTCATAAAACAATATAATTTGTAAAGATTGATTATTTGGAGTAGAGAAACTTAGTTTAAGTAGAGAAATTGAGAAAAAATTAAAAAAAAAAGTCAGAAATTCGAATTTTTACATGAACCCAGATTTAGTGAGACAGGCAGTGGGACAGGCGCCTGTCTCACTAAATTTGAACCCAGATTTAGTGAGACAGGTGCCTGTCCCACTGCCTGTCTCACTATGTTTGCTGTATTTCAGTGGGACAGGTGCCTGTCCCACTGCCTGTCTCACTATGTTTGCTGTATTTCAGTGGGACAGGTGCCTGTCTCACTAAGTGCATGTGGGACAGGCAGTGAGACAGGTGCCTGTCCCACTGAAATACAGCACGTAAGCTTTCTGCATTTTGGTGAGACAGGCTCCTGTCCCACTGCCTGTCTCACTAAAACAGCCTGTCTCACCAAATTTCAGACATTTTTCGAAAGTCATAATTTTGGCTACATGTGTCTGTTTAGAGCGTATAATATACCGTTTCGAAGCTTGCGTGGAGATGAATCAAATCTAAAATCTTGAATTGCATTGTATGAAATGGTTGGACTAAGAATTTGTGTTAATTTAATTGCGATGGGCAAGTACATATAAAAAATGTGCCGCAATTCTCTTGATCATATTTTGTTGTTTGTAATCTTATTTCTTTTGTTTTTGTAATGGTTTTAGGCTTGATGGATTCCGTTGTGCTTCAATTGTGTTACGATGGTTGGTGGGAGACGTTGGCAGATGGCCGTATGGAGTACGTGAATGCTAAAAATACTGCTTTTTTGGTTCGGAAAGATTGTACATTTGATCAGCTTTATGCAAGAGTGTATGAAGTTTTACAGATAAATCCTAATGAATATACTATGACGATGAAGACAACTCTGAGGTCTAGCAACACAATGTATCGTGCATGTTCACTACCGATGGACATATTTAATGATGAAATGGTAAAGGTTGTATTACATATGGCCTCTGATGTGGTGAACTATGGATGTATCCCTGTATTTGTCACCACATCTCGTCGAGTCCCGGTCGAAGATCTTGAGCCATTTGTAGAAACTGAATCTTCTTTTAGAGCAAATGACTCTGTCCCCGATATTGAAGAAGAGGTGTTACCACAGCCGATATTTGGGCAGCAACATTACTCTCCACTCCATGATAACAATAACTTCGTTGATGAGAACGGTAATACATTTGCCAATGCTGAAGAAGAGGTTTTACCAGTTTATGACATCGTTAGAGCAACGGTACTCTCCATTCCACAACAATGATTTCCGCAACAATGATGATCCTGTTGATGACACCAACAACACAGAAGCTGATTATGTTTATGCAGAACCGTTTAATAGTGCGAGGCCCAGTGTGTTTAATAGTGCTATTGATAATCGGAGCATCGGTCATTCCGATATTCCTAGCAATGATGAGGATGAGCATGAACATGATATTCCCACAAATAGCAGAGACAGCCGATCTATTCCTCCAATGGCCCGTCCGAGGAGAAAGGCAGCAGTTGATCCCCTTGTGACTCTTGCTCCAGTTTTGCCTTCAAACTTGGTCGGTCCAGATTTAGTTAGAAGTTGTAATTCTGCTAATATTAGCGTGGGTACGTTGTTTGCTGAAAAAAATGAGTTAATACTAGAACTACGGAAAGCTGCCTTGAGGGATAAGTTTGATTTTAAGATTGCACGCTCCACAACGTCACGCTTCGAGGCCAACTGTTCATCGGAATCATGCAAATGGCGTATTCGAGCAACGAGAGGTTCGAATGAGCAGAATGTTCCTTGGGTAGTGAGAAGAGTTGATAATGTACACACATGTTCTAATGAGGTGTTGCCTAGTGGTCTTCGACAAGTAAGAAGTCGGGTTGTTGGTCATATTATCGCCGATAAATTTATCCAGGATAAGCGGATATACACTCCGAATGATATCAGAGCAGACATGCAGCAGGAATACGGTGTGCAATTAACATACCAGCAGGCATATCGGGCGAAAGAAGTTGGCCCTCGAAATAATACGCGGGAATCCTGCTGAGTCATACAACTTGCTTCCCAAATACTCTCATGTTTTGGCCATAGCAAATGAGGGTACAGTTACTCACCTACAGCAAGATGGAAATGATAATTTCCTATACTACTTTGTAGCTCTTGGATCTTCCATCAAGGGTTTCATGCAGTACATCAGGCCAGTAATTGCTGTAGATGGTACTCATCTAAAGGGGCTATATCGTGGGAGCATGTTTGTGGCAACATGCCTGGATGGAAATAATCAACTGTATCCGTTAGCCATTGGGGTAATGGATTCGGAAAACAACGATGCTTGGGAATGGTTTATGACAAAGCTACATGGAGTGATTGGCGACATACCAGAGTTAGTTTTTATCTCTGATCGGTGCACAACCATTAAGAGAGCCGTTCTGAAAGTATTTTGCACTGCTGGCCATGGCATTTGTTTTTTACCATGTGAAAGGTAACATAAAGTCGAAATTCAGAATGTCTAAAGCTATTTGGGCTGAATTTGAACCGGCCTTTATTAATGCAGCAAAAACATACGGGCACGAAGAATTTAAAAAAACAACTAGAGGGGTTGTGGATGCTCCATTCACGGGCGGCTGATTACTTAGCGATAATGAGAATATGTGGATGATCTGCACACTGTCAGCACTAACGTCTCCGTGGATGCTGTACAACGACATGGGGGTGTAATCATCCTGGTTGCCGGCGTCTGTGTGAAATCCATAGTCATCCGGGGCCTAGCGATTCGACAAGATTAACGGATTAAACTTGTACTTCATTTAAAAAAAATAACGCAACAGTTGCATTTAAATATGCTCACCGTATACGAGCGTCCAAATGGAGAATCACCATGTGAGCGCTTCGAAGAACTGTCACTGAACGAGGCCATAAATCTCATTACGGCTTTTCTGTATTGTTGTTGCTCTTTGCGCTCTGCCTGAAAATCCGACCTCAGTTCCGAAATGGAGTGCTCAATGTTTCCATCCGTTGAAGGAGTTTATCGTAACGGGCCTTTGTCCTCGGCTGTCGCCACCGAACGAGGGAAAAAATGTCAGAGTGTTAAAATAAATCATGTATGCCTACTATGACAATGCAAATTTCAAATCATAGTCACCTCTGAGGCATATGTGTCGGCAAAATCGGGTGCCGATTCGTGACGGTCGTCATCAGCGCCAACCTCATCCTCAAGGGAGTGTGCTCCACCTGTGTTCGGGTCGTGAAGTCGTGATCCTCCTCATCTGGCCTTGTAATGAGTGGCGCGTTAATTGAAGGTTGATGCTGCACAAAGTTACATTGAAATTGAGTTAACGATACCCATATCAATACCGCAAAGTGAGTAAATAATCAGTAAACGGTACCCACATTTAGGACCCAACTTGGAATGTATGGCACGTAACCCGCCACACTCAACCAATATTTCGAGGCTTTCTCCTTTCCCTTCGGTTTGATTGTTTGTAAAATATTTCCCTGTTGTAATTAATACCAGAATTTAAATTACAGTGCGTGGTGTAGTATTTAGTAATAACAATAGTGGACATATACATCGGTACGCATATATTACTTACAAGACGAGAGTTGTCATTCAGATATGAGTTCACTTCAGCAAAGTTGATCTTGGAAGAAGCGAGAGGTTTCCACTGTACGATCCGAGGAATCTTCCTTTTTGTTTTGACGACCCACTCGGATGGCAGTCCGCCAATACACTCAAAAATCCATGCCTGCAACAACGAAATATAAACTCTTCAAACGTATCATTAAATATTCATTATTTTAAATTTAAAATAATGGACGAGAATATCCACACACCTGCACTCCCGACGTGAAGCCATAATATTGTATTTTTCAATCTTATGCTGGGGTTTTTCGGCGCAGGCGTCCTTAAATTTCTTGGCTTTCCCGTTCAAGGCATTGTCAAGACTTTCATATATCGTTTCCCATGACATAAGGCCCCACGGACGACTTCGAAAGTGATCTATCTCATCTACATCGTTAAGCAACGAGAAATTTATTTGACAATGATCCTTTCTTCCATTCAAAACTCTGTCCGCAAAGTAAAATAGCGCGATCTTCAGCGCATCATTGTCATCCATAGCTTCAAAGTCTAACTCCATAAACCTTGACTCGAACTCGGCAAGATTGATTTTACGAAACAAACCATCAAAATACTTTTAAGTAACCTGTGCGTTGTCTTATGCTCCCTCAGCGGGATATATTGACCATAGCAAAGTCCCGTAACTAGGCACCACTCTCCAATAGATAGCCGTATCAATTCGTCACCAATCTGCAAACCATAACTGATCATTGTTCTTACTTTCTCCATGTGCCACTTGCCTAAGCAACACATTATGGACAATTACGCCGCTGAATGGAAAACTTCGGCAGTCAAGGAAGTGCCCAAATATGTCGTCCTTGAATAGTTTCAATTGTCGTTTAGTACATTTCTCTCGGATGGCGTTGATCACCGTATCTAATTTACACATGCTTGTGATACGGCCGGGAAAGTGATCGGCATAAGGTACCTTCAGAAGTCCCGGTTCTTTCATTGGTCCGGGCGGATTATGCTTCTTAATTTTCAAAATCTCCATTTATCTGAAACAAGTTACAAAATAAATGTGTTTTATTAAACCTATTACAAGTACGAAAAACCCCCAACATTTAAAAAAAAAAAAAAAAAAAAAAAAAAACTGCACCCGGGTGCGACAGGGCCCCTGTCGCACCTAGAGCCAGTGGCTCTAGGTGCGACGGGGCACTGCAGGGGCGACGGGCGCGCGAGCCAGGGGCAGGCGCAGCCCGCGCGCGAGGCCTAGGCCCGTCGCACGTTGAGCCAGGGGCTCTCGGTGCGACGGGTTGGCCCGTCGCACCAAGAGCCAGTGGCTCCGCGCGCGAGGCCTTGGCCCGTCGCACGGAGAGCCACGGGCTCTTGGTGCGAGCCAGGCCTCGCGCGCGCGCGCGCGCGCGCTAGTCGTGGGACGGGGCCTGTCGCCCGCGGGGCGACAGCCCTGTCGCACGCACAGCGCGCGCGCGCGTCGACCCGTGCGATACCCATCCTTGCATTTCGTCAATCCATCACTAAATGCACTTCATATACTCAAAACAACACATACAACTCAACAATCCCCTCCTCAAACATTGATTTTATTAAAACTAAACGTAAATTGTCTAAGAGAAATTTTATCAAACACTTGATATGCACAACGTATACCTCATCATTCTAATAAAAATTTCTTCATCATAACACTCCAACAACCTATAGATCTATCACAACACAAATATATTTCACGCTAATCATTATAAAAGCTTGAATTTTGTTACCTACGGTTTGATAATGGACGAAAATCTTGGATTCGTTTTCGGTTCCGCTTGATTATGGTGGATCCGGTTCGATATAACGCCACTCACTTCGTTGTCACCGTTGGTGTTGCTGTTGCCGTCGCCGGCTGCCGGATGACGTTCGCCGTTCGCCGTTCGCCGTTGAAGATGCTGAACTTCGGTGGAGTAACGTGAGTTTTGGGGGGGGAAAATGTTGAGAGGGTAGTTTAGGATGAAAAGAGAATTTTGGCTAGTTATGATAGGATTTTTTGGGGTGGTTAATTTCGAAATTTGGCAAAATTTTTTGGCTATTTTTGTAAATTTCCCAATTTATGGAGCATATATAGTTAGTGAATTTACTTTTAATACAGGCAAGATCTATATTTACAAAACAAATGTGGAAACTTTTTCCTCCATGAATGAAGAAGAGTTTTTACTGCTCGACCAACGGCCTGGGTGACATATTGATTAATTATTTGTTTTCCTTTGGAAAGATGATATGCTTTTTCGTTTTGATTAATAGAGTACTAAGATAATGATAGAAGCAAATGGTGTACATATGAACATTATAATGAAGCGTAAAATTAATGTCTGATAAAAGTAAAACAATAAATCTAATATGAATTTCTAAGGTCACAGACATAATATACACTATTGATGATTAATGAAGCGGCTAAAGCCAGCTTTGACTGTTAATTAATCTCTATTATGAGAACTGGTTCGAATTTTGCTAATCATTAAAGCAGCTAGCAAATGTGTTGTCTTATTTATAATACTTTTGTCAGATCAAAATTATGACGCATTATTGAAAAACCTGACAATGGACTGCATTGTAAATCCAATGGAAGAACCAAAGGGTTAATTTCTTGTCAGAGTCAGGGAATATATAAAGTGATAAAACCTCAGGGCAATAATTTTTTTGAATCGCTTTCGTTTGGAGTCTTTTACGATTTTCACGATATTGGATTCTTCTTGGCAGTATAGAGGTAGTACAAACATATAGAAGCGAGTTACAGAAGAGGCAAAAGGATTGAGAAGAACACAGTGGGGGTTACAACTTACAAAAGTTTATTGAACAAAAAAACAAAAAATGGAGTGTCTTTACTTAAAGAAAATCAATGGGTCTCGTGCGGAACCTGTATTGCTGAAAAATATTGGACCCACGATCTCTATCTCGAAGGAATATACAGTGAGTGGTCTTTGTCGCACACTGCATGCTTTGTTTGTTGTTTGTTTATTTTTCCATTTTCTAGGGCTTTACAATTTACACTCTCATCTCTCAAAATGTGTAGCCCTTCACGCCCCCCCATACCCACTGTTTGCTAGTGATAAACATATTAAATCAATCGGTGTATAATTGTTGACAACCAAAAAGAATAAACGTAACATCATGTATATTTTACATCAATTTGTACAAATTTCGTTTTAAGTTAACTTTTTCAGAAAAGGGAGCTAGAAAGTTCAAGAAATATATATAGGTAACAGGCCTGTCTAGTTTCTAGCTTAAATTTTTACAATATTGTACCTTCCTACATATTCTTTATGTAAATTGTAAAGGTGCCATTAGAAATCCGCAACACATTTTTGGTTTTCTAACTTGGGAATAAGAGGGCAAATGTATTAATTTTATATACCGTGGGCACAGAAAAATGTCTCTATTGCCTGACCACTTGGATAGTTGGAACAAAAGAGAGCCACGCCGTAGGAAAATAATGGATTCTGAAAAGTTTCTCATTCTATTTAAGAAATTTCATTTAATTTCCTCTAAAAATATATGGAGTTGTAACTCGTGGCGAAAATTTACAAAAGGAAGGTAATTGAGGTGTTCATCAACTCTATATGGAGTGTTATAGATTGTTGAGATAATTAACGAAAATTTCTTTCAGTGAAAGCGTTTATTATTATTATTATTTGGGTTCATATGTGTAATAAACCCTTTAAAAAATTTAAGAAATTAAACTTAGCAAAATTCAGTGTAATGTGTGGGAGCAAGTAAATTGCCCTACTAGTGCAACTTTTGTAGTCAATCTCCCTTGCGGACAATCACGAAAATCGATAACCAGGAAGATTTTTCTCATGAAGACAATCAGAGCAGTACAAGTCGAATTACTTACGTAATCTTCATGGAATTCCTATCGGTGATATACAAAATTTTGTTACAAGCTATTTTCAAAAAGCTAGCCGAAAAGATTTGTAATTTATTTTAAAATCAAGTAAGTGGTCGATGGAAGTGCAAGAGGACAAGGTTACTCGTTTTCTATATGATATCGATTTGTCTAATGAACCTTCTGTCTTCCACTGCTCATGATGCATAATATATCTACCCTGTCCAATATTACTTTTATAATTAAAAAAAGATTCTCACGCTTTGTAGTGGCATTTTTATAAATACAAGTATATTTATGCGAATGGGATGATGCAAAGCAGATTCATATAATTCTCTTTGCAGGATAATATAATTGAAAAGTTTACTTGTGCCAATAGACTGTAAAGTGCATTACAGTCCAAAACGAGCATTAGTGCTTCACTTGTACTTTTACAAATTAATGTGATACTTTGCGTTACATTATTTATTTTCACCAATCTTCAGATGGTCATTTCATTATATTAATCTTCTCTTTTCCCCGTCGATAGAATGAGGTATGAATACGAGGAGCCGACCCATTTCCCTTGAATGGGGGTCTCCATAGCTCTTTTCAAATTTTGTAGGGTTTTTGTGTTCTTAGTTAGTGGTCCAGATCAATCACTAACCCTAATCTTTATTAATATTTTAAAACTTGACAAGGATTATTAATATGAATATCGAACAACAAAGGAAAAAAAATCATGCATTATGATAGATATAAAATGTCGGGCGCAAAGGGTCCACTAAGATTATTGTTCGTGGCTTGTTAGGTTTGTGAGCCAAATTGAACCTCACATGCCGTAACTGGTGTCATGCATTTCCTTTAAAAAAGCTTAAGGAATAAATGAAGTCAATCTCTTCCATATCATGCACATGAAACCCATGAACACTATACACACACACACACATACATATGAACACTTTTTTTTTTTTTTTAGAAACCACCAAAGGGTGGAGGGATTAGGCGGGACCCCCTTACCGGTAGATTATTAAAATAAAATGAAAAAAAAAACATATGGAGGGGGACCTAAACCAAAACCTCCAAGTAGAAGAAAAAGAACAAAGAACGAAAAATAAATGCGAAATCATCAATGCGAACGCCCAGAACGTCGCTTGCGATGCTTACGACCTTTCCTAGAACGGGAGGAGTGCGGGCCAGCAATACTGAAGTCACGATGATGCCCCTCGATACCCTCAGGCTCAGAAGCAAAGTACTCATCAGCTACAGAATTGTCCGCGGAGCTAAACTCCTCGTCTGATTGAGATGGGAGGCATACATATGAACACTTTGATCTTTGCTTTATTTGTTCTTCATACGTAAAGATTGATGATGAATGATTTGATTTTGAAAATCTTGTATCCTTACATAGCCTGCACAAGAATTGTGGAATCTCTAGCTGTGCCCACTATAGAATTTTAATTTTTTTGGATTATACTTTCTACATGAACGTAGAATTTGGATTCATGAATTAATGACACTTTTTCAACCATCCTATTCAGCAAAACTAATCATTTCACGTTCACCAATAATATTACAAAGCCGTAACCCTCCATCCTTCTTTTTTGGATTCTTTATCAAAGTTTTTTTTTTTTTTGGGTTTTTTTTTAAAAAAAAATTCTGATAGAAAGAACTTGATCTATTATATCCAATTTTGCACTTTGATAATAACCAACAAGTTATGCAAATAAACTCAAAGACTCCACAATCAAATTTCATATCATAAAGAAAATTATGTGAGATGGAAAAATGGTGTACGAATATTTGACATGCATAATTAAAAAAGGGCGGTGAGTGGAGAGTGGTCTATTGATAGCAATTAGAATTCTAATTGCTTTTTCCATTAATGAAACCCTAAAGTGGTGAAGTTTTTGCACGTGTGCAACTTAATTACGTGCAATGTATGATTTTTGCATAATCTAGGGCTAGCATTGGTTGATTGCTAAAAGGATTTTGGGATTGGAGACTCGGGGACCATTTAGCAATTATTGCATGCTCTCAATTATAAAACTTAACCCCTATATTGATAGACTATTAGACCAAGGTCCCTCTGCACATTTTATATGAAATTAAACCATCATAGACATGGCATGGGGGCATGGGGTACAAACAGGACAAAGTATCTTTCAATTGGACACGTAGAAATGGAGACAGATGTTTTTTACAAGAGTAGGGCTTTTAACACCCTTTAAAATCCTTATTTTTTTTATTAGTAATTTCTATCTGCAGAACTCTAAACTCTTATAATTTTCAAAACGAAATATTTTAATTAAAATTTCAAAATATAGATATAAATTATGAAATGGGAGTGTAAAAAATTTATTAACAGAATAATTTATTTAAGTATTTAATTGAATTTTCATGGGAGTGTAAATAGATTTTTAAAAGAATAATTTATTTAAATATTTAATGAATTCTCATTCAAATAGAAATGAATTTATTTGTCTTTGATTACCGGATAACCTCATTAGAAAGGGATTTTATAGGAAAATTCATGGAGTGTCAAAAGGCTCAGAATTTTTTGCGCCCACCTGAGCCCATTCCCATTTTCTTGAAAGCCCAAACTCCTCAAACTCTAGCCAGTGAGTTTGTTAATAGCAGGGGTCGGGCTTCTAATACCCCACAATTGTCCTTTTAAAGCCCTTTTTGAATTATACTCCCTTTTAACATCAAAATTACCCTTTTTCCCTAGATTAATAATCTTTTATTTGACTTTTTAATTTTTACTGGTCTTCTCACTTTAAACTCTCCTGTGGTCAACAGAAAAGAGAATGAAAAAAAATTACGGTCTTTGCTTCACCTTCACATAAAATTCTATGGGTAATAAATTTTTTTGAAATTTTATTATCTTCATTCTTCTCTCAAACTCTCTCTAGTCTCTACACACTCAAAAATCTAACTTTCCAAGAATAAAATATAATTAATTTAAAAAAATAAAAACAAGAGGCGGATTATTTTAAACTTCTGTAAAACTAACTGAATGATGAGAGTCATTTAATTGAAAAAATCAAGAAAATATATTAATGATTTTGAAGGGTTTGCTAACAAGAAGGGGGGAAAAAAAACATGCATGTCCAAGCAAAAGAGATGGAGAGAGAGTAAATGATTATATTATTTTGTCCTTGTATATGTAATTCAATCGAAGGGGATTTTATCAATTATTGAACTGGTGTTAAAAGCACCACTGTAACAGTAGGCTAACGCTTTATAAATCGGGTAAACTTCAATTAACCTCCAAATAGAATCACTATAATTTTTAATTTATTCTTCAAAAGTATGTAGACTTCAACTTACCTTCTTTCTTATTTTAAAGATATAATAAATGGTGTGTGGCATTGATTTTTTTTTTTATTTCAATATTCTTAACAATAAATGAATAAATTGAAGTTTTCTATTTTTGAGAGTAAATTAAAATTTACCCTTACAATATTNTACATTGAAATTGAGTTAACGATACCCATATCATACCGCAAAGTGAGTAAATAATCAGTAAACGGTACCCACATTTAGGACCCAACTTGGAATGTATGGCACGTAACCCGCCACACTCAACCAATATTTCGAGGCTTTCTCCTTTCCCTTCGGTTTGATTGTTTGTAAAATATTTCCCTATTGTAATTAATACCAGAATTTAAATTACAGTGCGTGGTGTAGTATTTAGTAATAACAATAGTGGACATATACATCGGTACGCATATATTACTTACAAGACGAGAGTTGTCATTCAGATATGAGTTCACTTCAGCAAAGTTGATCTTGGAAGAAGCGAGAGGTTTCCACTGTACGATCCGAGGAATCTTCCTTTTTGTTTTGACGACCCACTCGGATGGCAGTCCGCCAATACACTCAAAAATCCATGCCTGCAACAACGAAATATATAAACTCTTCAAACGTATCATTAAATATTCATTATTTTAAATTTAAAATAATGGACGAGAATATCCACACACCTGCACTCCCGACGTGAAGCCATAAATATTGTATTTTTCAATCTTATGCTGGGGTTTTTCGGCGCAGGCGTCCTTAAATTTCTTGGCTTTCCCGTTCAAGGCATTGTCAAGACTTTCATATATCGTTTCCCATGACATAAGGCCCCACGGACGACTTCGAAAGTGATCTATCTCATCTACATCGTTAAGCAACGAGAAATTTATTTGACAATGATCCTTTCTTCCATTCAAAACTCTGTCCGCAAAGTAAAATAGCGCGATCTTCAGCGCATCATTGTCATCCATAGCTTCAAAGTCTAACTCCATAAACCTTGACTCGAACTCGGCAAGATTGATTTTACGAAACAAACCATCAAAATACTTTTTAAGTAACCTGTGCGTTGTCTTATGCTCCCTCAGCGGGACATATTGACCATAGCAAAGTCCCGTAACTAGGCACCACTCTCCAATAGATAGCCGTATCAATTCGTCACCAATCTGAAACCATAACTGATCATTGTTCTTACTTTCTCCATGTGCCACTTGCCTAAGCAACACATTATGGACAATTACGCCGCTGAATGGAAAACTTCGGCAGTCAAGGAAGTGCCCAAATATGTCGTCCTTGAATAGTTTCAATTGTCGTTTAGTACATTTCTCTCGGATGGCGTTGATCACCGTATCTAATTTACACATGCTTGTGATACGGCCGGGAAAGTGATCGGCATAAGGTACCTTCAGAAGTCCCGGTTCTTTCATTGGTCCGGGCGGATTATGCTTCTTAATTTTCAAAATCTCCATTTATCTGAAACAAGTTACAAAATAAATGTGTTTTATTAAACCTATTACAAGTACGAAAAACCCCCAACATTTAAAAAAAAAAAAAAAAAAAAAAAAAAAAAACTGCACCCGGGTGCGACAGGGCCCCTGTCGCACCTAGAGCCAGTGGCTCTAGGTGCGACGGGGCACTGCAGGGGCGACGGGCGGGCCTAGGCCTCGCGCGCGCTGGCTGCCCCTGGCTCGCGCGCGCGCGCGAGGCAGGCGCAGCCAGCGCGCGCGAGGCCTAGGCCCGTCGCACGTTGAGCCAGGGGCTCTCGGTGCGACGGGTTGGCCCGTCGCACCAAGAGCCAGTGGCTCCGCGCGCGAGGCCTTGGCCCGTCGCACGGAGAGCCACGGGCTCTTGGTGCGACGAGCCAGGCCTCGCGCGCGCGCGCTAGTCGTGGGACGGGGCCTGTCGCCCGCGGGCGACAGCCCTGTCGCACGCACAGCGCGCGCGCGCGTCGACCCGTGCGATACCCATCCTTGCATTTCGTCAATCCATCACTAAATGCACTTCATATACTCAAAACAACACATACAACTCAACAATCCCCTCCTCAAACATTGATTTTATTAAAACTAAACGTAAATTGTCTAAGAGAAATTTTATCAAACACTTGATATGCACAACGTATACCTCATCATTCTAATAAAAATTTCTTCATCATAACACTCCAACAACCTATAGATCTATCACAACACAAATATATTTCACGCTAATCATTATAAAAGCTTGAATTTTGTTACCTACGGTTTGATAATGGACGAAAATCTTGGATTCGTTTTCGGTTCCGCTTGATTATGGTGGATCCGGTTCGATATAACGCCACTCACTTCGTTGTCACCGTTGGTGTTGCTGTTGCCGTCGCCGGCTGCCGGATGACGTTCGCCGTTCGCCGTTCGCCGTTGAAGATGCTGAACTTCGGTGGAGTAACGTGAGTTTTGGGGGGGGGAAATGTTGAGAGGGTAGTTTAGGATGAAAAGAGAAATTTTGGCTAGTTATGATAGGATTTTTTGGGGTGGTTAATTTCGAAATTTGGCAAAATTTTTTGGCTATTTTTGTAAATTTCCCCTAATAATTTGGCAACCAATACACTCACCCAACTATCGGATCTTTGTTTTTGGTTGATGAGACGCACGTGGGGCCTAATCTGAGCAGTAAGATCGAGACACACTACTTTCAAAATAATAATAATAATTATTATTGTTTTGATTTATTCAGCGGAAATTTACCGTCAAATAAAATTTACATTTTACCTTGTTATTTATTTTTACATTATTTTACTTTTTAATTTTAAATATAACCAGCAGCTGGCTAGCCACCTGATCAGGGGTGTTAAACTAGCTAACGAACAAGTAGTCGGTACGCATGAGACGATTTCGTGGCAGTAATTTTGGATTCATGCAGGAGGTTACACTAATTACGTATGTCATGAGAATTTCCTTGGCAGATTTTATGCAGTGTTTAAATTATTTCATTTAACTAATCTCTAATTTTACATCAAATTTAGGTATATCCCAATACCATGCGAATTTTGTCCCAAAAAAAAAAAAAAACTGAAGGGTTGTTTGTTTTTTAAAGTCATCAATGAACCCAAATTTTCTTTTTAGGGGGAAATGACCCCCCTTTGTTTAGTGAAATTAATAATTTATCCCTCGTATTCTAAAATTTATTAAAATCCCCTTACATTAATAGTATTTTATTAATTGTCAAATTTATTATTAATTTACCAATAACTTTTTTTTTTTTTTTTTGCATTAGTTTGGGTAAAAATCCGTTTTAGAGCTTCTAAAAGAAAGCTGGTGAAAGAATACCTTTATAAAAATTATCAACACAAATAGAATTTTACGATTATTCTATAAATGAAACAAGAGATGCGACCTTTATAAATCAGTGGTTCCTATTTGGAGAAGAATATATATAATGGCTTCGGCGCACAATTTGCCGAAATTTAAGTTACAATTTCTTAATGATTTTTCTGTAATTGATATAATTTAAAATAATTAATTAATAAAATTCTTTTTGCCCCCTTCTCTTGACAGACATATTTATACAAGAATACAATAATTAAATATCAAATCGTCTTGATTCATAATTATTCGAAAGAATAAGAATTTTTAAGTCCTAACGAGGACTCTACATCTTGGTCAAGACATTTTTTACTATAAATAATTGTAGGCTCATTTAATGTGAAAACATTTTTATTTTATGCGTAGGATCTATTGGTTAACAAAATTTGAGAATCAATATTAGTTAGTATGAAATCTTGCTTTATTTTTTCTATTAAAACAACAAATTTGTGCACTTACTAAGGAATTCTTTAAAAGAATGAGAATTACTTTTCTTTATTTAGAATTTGTAATTAATGATTATGGTAAGACGATTATGAGAAGGCAACGACAACAAAACTCTTGATCACATAGTTGTGATCTCCTAGTTTCATTATCGAGGTTGCTGATTGAGACATCTAGTGAAAATTCTAATAGTATTATCATAGTACACTTATTTTGTAATATTTTTTTTTTTTAAAAAAATTTCAATGGACCCTGAGTTTTTACCTTCTTTAAAGAGAAGAAAGCAATTTATCTCTTAATATTAAACACGTCCCTAACTAGCAATTCCTTATCGGAAAAAGTAAAATAACTTATAAATATATATTTTTAAAAAGTAATATTATAACTACAAACTCTTATATAATTTTTTTCTATACAAGTTGATGTAACATAACATGTTTATTTGAATTAAAATTATACAAGTTGATGTGACATATCATACTTATTTGAATTAAAAAATAAAATAATATAAATAAATTATACGAATTAAGTGATGTTTTATTCAACTCATTGTATAATGCCATATCAATTTACACAAAAAAAAATTTATATTTATATCATTATTGTTTTAAAAATTATCTTAAGAAGGATGAGATTGTGGCTGTAGTTTATACTAAGCTATTCAAATAAACTCTAATTGGCCATTTTTATTCGAACTTATTCAGCATTCAATGAGACAACTTGTGCTCCACCGAAAATTTCCATAAAAAACTTTAATTAAAATTGAGTAAATGTCAGCAAAATTAAAATCTGTGGGCCAAGAAGTTATTACAGGACTATTCCGGGGAGTAAAAAGTAATTTTCCACAGAATTCTGGCCCCAGAAAATGATGAAACGAGTAACGACAGAGGTAGACATTAACCCGCCTGCGAGTGTGCACAATAAACCCCAACAACCTCCATCCTCCTCCAACATCGACGGGTTAAAACACCAATCGTGTATCTCTCAGTGCCGCGTCCACGTGTCGTCATCCCAGCCGTAGGATACCATGAAGATCCGGCGGCCACCATTCTCTTCCAACTAACACCCCCAGCTTCCCACCCAACACTTTTCTGATATACGTACCCCTCAACCCTTCTCTTCTATTTAAACAAATCTTTCTCAAGCTGGTAAACCAACTCCCATTGATTTTATCTTTATTCGCTTTGCTTAGCTTAGAAAAGAAAAAAAAAAAATCCCCTTCACTTTCCTAGAAACCAAACAGCCGCAAAACTTACAAATGCTTCTGTGCTCTCTCTCCTTATTGCTTCAAGGCTTTTGAATTGATTATCTTTTCTAGTCCCTGCACCCATCGTTTTGGACCCATTAAAGGAATATTCATTCCTTGGTAACATCTAAACTATGGAGGCATCACATGAGAATCAAAATGGAGGCAATATTCCCTCAGGAAAATTGTGCACTAATATTGATCCATTGAACTGGGTATCAACCTCGGAGTCATTGAAGGGGAGCCATTTGGATGAAGTGAAGAGGATGGTTAGCGAGTACCGGAAGCCGGCGGTAAGGCTAGGCGGCGAGACCCTGACGATAGCTCAGGTGGCGGCTGTGGCTAGCCGGGATGACGGGGTCACGGTGGAGCTTAGCGACGCGGCTAGGGCTGGCGTCAAGGCTAGCAGTGATTGGGTTATGGAGAGCATGAACATAGGGACAGATAGCTACGGTGTCACAACTGGTTTTGGTGCAACTTCTCATAGGAGGACCAAACAGGGAGCTGCCTTGCAAAAGGAGCTCATCAGGTAAAATTTTAGAAGCTTTTTTAAGTATTGTCTACTTAATTGAGGGAGATTAGTGAATATGAAATGATAATTAAGTTTATGATTATTTTTTTTTTTTTGTTGAGCAATACTAGATATCTCATATTATAAGTCTCAATTTAAATATTAATTGATGTGGCATTCATTAATTAGATGGTGATTATTATTAAGTAATTTTATTAGCCATGAAGTTCATAATCTAATAAATAAGTGATACATAATATTGATATTCAAGTTAAAATTTAAATATTAAAATACTAATATTATTACTATAAATTTAGGGTTATTACTGTAGATTTAGGATTAGTACGTGGTGACGTGTGACATGTCAATAGCATATATAAATGCATAGAGCATTGGAGCTATACCCTTCTGTCATTATCATTTAATTATCTATTTTTGTTTTTTTTTTAATTTTGTTTTTATCTTGATTTGGGTCTCACAATTAATTAAGGTATTGGCTAAAAGGTCTTGTTGATAAGTGGATTTTTGGTAAATTTAGTAGTTAAAATAGGAAAAAGCATGATATAATATTAAATGGTTCAAACCAAAAGAATATAATGATAAGAAATAGTTGTGCGATGGTGAAGACTAAAGGCCTTCACAAATTAAGGAAAGAGGTTCCATATGAACTATGGGGACATTGGGGAGCTTTTCTTTTTTTTTTAAAAAAAAAAAATTTAATACATTTTATTGTAAATTATCTGCGAACTCCTAGTGTACTGGTTTTTTTTCCCCCGAACAAGAGTTACTGACATATACAATTATGTCATGTGAATAATAAAAGAACATTGATACATAGATGTGCTTAAAATCTAATAGGAACTTCTAGTTTTTGGTCCGTCGATTCATGATTTATTCATTTATATAGTTAATCAATTTTTTTTTGTTAATGACTGAAGTTGATATTAATAGAAAAACAAAACAAAATTTCAATTACTTTCTCGATGAAAAGTTATTACCGTGGCTACATGCATCACGTGTCTCATTAAAAAATTTTAGATGGACCGTCTTATCACATTATGCATGTGGCCAAAATATTATTTTCTCCTTTGTCACATAGTCTACAAAAATTAAAAATTTTTATGTTCACTATCTTAGATATAATTCCACATGTGTCTTATTCTTATTTTATTTGATAACACAATTTTCTCCAAGTTTTGTGCTGAGAGTAAGGCCTCCCACAAAAATAAAATTTATTTATCAATTATCAGTACGGCCCCTTTTTTCTGTCCTTCACAAACTTGTACAGTTTCCCGGACAATGGCCAGCAAACTTTTTATTGCCCTTTTGTTTGTTCAGACATGTAACATGTGTTGGAGTTTTGTGGTGGCAGCAAAATTGATGATTTTGTGCACATTTTGTCATGATGCAAATGATTAGTCACGATGAAGCAAGTTATGTGAGACACACAATAAATATTCATGTTTACTGTCACAACAGGTTTTTGAATGCTGGGATCTTTGGCAAAGGGACAGAATCCTGTCATATGTTGCCCCACGCAGCAACAAGAGCTGCAATGCTGGTGAGGATCAATACACTTCTCCAGGGCTACTCAGGCATTAGATTTGAGATTCTTGAAGCTATAACAAAGTTTCTCAATCACAACATTACTCCATGCTTGCCTCTGCGTGCCTCCATCACTGCCTCAGGCGATTTAGTCCCCTTTTCGTACATCGCCGGGCTGCTAACCGGCCGTCCGAATTCCGTAGCTGTAGGGCCAAATGGGGAGTCCTTGAATGCTGCTGAAGCTTTTAGCCTGGCCGGAATTGATGGAGGTTTCTTTGAGTTGCAGCCTAAAGAGGGACTTGCCTTAGTTAATGGAACAGGAGTGGGTGCTGGCTTTGCTTCTATTGTCCTTTTTGAGGCTAATATTTTAACTGTTTTGTCCGAAGTTCTGTCAGCAATTTTTGCTGAAGTAATGCAAGGAAAGCCTGAGTTTACGGATCATTTGACTCACAAGCTGAAGCATCACCCTGGACAAATTGAAGCTGCAGCTATAATGGAACATATTTTGGATGGTAGTTCTTATGTCAAGGCAGCACAAAAATTGCATGAAATTGACCCTTTGCAGAAGCCCAAGCAAGATCGGTATGCTCTTCGAACTTCACCACAATGGTTAGGCCCCCAGGTTGAAGTGATTCGAGCATCAAAAAAGTCTATTGAGAGGGAGATTAACTCTGTGAATGATAACCCGTTGATTGATGTCTCAAGGAACAAGGCATTGCATGGTGGCAATTTCCAGGGCACCCCAATTGGTGTCTCTATGGATAATACAAGATTGGCAATTGCTTCAATTGGGAAGCTCATGTTTGCTCAATTTTCTGAGCTGGTTAATGATTTTTACAGTAATGGGTTGCCTTCAAATCTGTCTGGTGGTAGGAATCCAAGCTTGGATTATGGGTTCAAAGGTGCCGAAATAGCAATGGCTGCGTATTGTTCCGAGCTCCAGTTTCTAGCCAATCCTGTGACTAATCACGTCCAAAGTGCTGAGCAACACAACCAAGACGTGAACTCTTTAGGGCTGATCTCTGCCAGAAAAACAGCTGAAGCAGTTGATATCTTGAAGCTCATGTCCTCAACTTACTTAATTGCACTTTGCCAAGCTATAGACTTGAGGCACTTGGAGGAGAACCTGAAGAGCACGGTTAAGAACACAATCAGCCAAGTAGCTAAGAAAGTCCTGACGATGGGGGTCAATGGGGAGCTCCATCCTTCAAGATTCTGCGAGAAAGATTTGCTGAAAGTAGTTGATCGCGAGTACGTTTTTTCGTACGCTGATGATCCCTGCAGCGCAACTTACCCGTTGATGCAGAAACTAAGACAAGTCCTTGTTGATCATGCATTGACAAACAATGAAGATTTGAAGAATGCAAATGCTTCAATCTTCTTAAAGATAGGTGCTTTTGAGGACGAGTTGAAGACCCTTTTGCCGAAAGAAGTTGAGAGTGCTAGAAGTGCTTTTGAGAGTGGTAATTTGGAAATACCAAACAGGATTGAGGAGTGCAAGTCCTACCCATTGTATGGGTTTGTAAGGGAAGAGTTGGGGGCTCAGTATTTAACAGGAGAGAATGTAATATCACCAGGCGAGGAATGTGATAAGGTGTTTACAGCGATTTGTCAGGGAAAAATAATTGATCCACTGCTTGAGTGTCTTAAAGAATGGGATGGGAGTCCTCTTCCAATTTGTTAATCTTTATGCTTTTTTTTTTAATTTTAATGTAATTTGAAGATTAGTAAATATAATTCTTCTACTGTGAGGACAATACTGCCTCTACGCCTCTACTTTGTGCTCTTAATTCTATTTTTCCCCCTGTTTAAGTCTGTAACTTTAGTGAAATATATGTACAATTGTAACTCAAAAATAAGGTAGACCTTTTATAACCAATCGCAAAATTAAGCCACTTCTCATTTACATTTCTTTGGCCGTCTCCTCTTTTTATAAATTCTTAGGTGTATACATATTCTCAACTCAAATTGAACTTACTCCAAAGATTCAATCAAATGATGAAAATAATGGTAATTGGAAACTTTTCCTTTTTTTTTTTACTAATAATAATAAAAATTACAAGTATCCAGATATATACAGCAACAAAATTCTCTAGCAGAAAAGACCGGAGAATACAATTTCAAACCCACAGGCCACCTTGAAAACCCTCTGAAGAATGCTGAGCTCTTCATGGTTGTGAAGCTAAGTAACAAATGCAAAATGCATAGCTTACTAACGGTCAGTGAAAGTTCTTCATGGTGAGGCTAAGCTAATTCAAACTCTACAGCTTACAAACGGTCAGCCAAAGTTCTTCGTGGTGGAGCTAAGTTCTAAGTTAACGAATGCAAAATGTGCAGCTTACAAATGGTCAGTCATCATCTGACAAACAAACAATGTCTACAGGTTCACTCATCTGCCGGGGGTTAGCCTGCGAACTCTGCATGGTAGATCCAGGTCGGACAATTGGAACGCTTGATGAGCCAAATTCTGATACGGAGGACAAACTGGTGGGCAGAATTTGACTTGCCCCACTTCTATTGTCAACAAAATCCATAAGCAAATCCATGGCTGACAGAGAAGGATTGGGAGGACATGGCACAACTCCAGAAGTTTCAGGCCCGGGTGCCCTATTGTAAAGACTAGTATTGCATGTAGCCAATGGTGATAGAAGAGGACGCTGGAGAAGCGGGATAGACGTTGGACGGGCATTACTGGGTAGAGTTGGCAAAACAGAAGATGGAAGACTGGTTGAAGCGAGGGATGTTGATGGTCTAAATGGTTGTAAATGTGGAGCAGGAGCACGAATTCCTCTGCTGACCTGGTGATTTATTGTAGGAGAGACTCTGGAGCTGACGTGGGGTGGTCTTGAAGGAATGCCTGGGAAAAGTGCCGAGGCATGGGAAACTGCAGTATGTTGACTTGCTGCAGAGGCATGGGAAACTGCAGTATGTTGACTTGCTGCAGGAGATGTAATCGGTATAGCTGCAGGAGTGGAAGTAGTCTGCACAGAAGCGGGAGGTGGGCCAGATGAACCAGCCAAAATAGGAGGTCTTTGCATGGTTTGCTGTGATAGTATGTGCGCCAGCTGCAGGTGAATGGGGCTGGAAGAAACCTCTGCCAAGAAAGTAATGGGTAAGAACTTGCCGGTGATGAAAGCTATTCAAAAACCATGCAGGTGAACTCCAGATGCATTCACTGGGTTGGTAAACATGCATGCATATTTGAATAAATCACCATATCATGCATATTTACTTCACACAAAATCAGGAAAAGTACAAGAAGTTAACAATTGCAGCCTACTGAGGGATGGCCATCTATTCTGGCTAGCAGCCCATACAAATGAGTTTTGCTTTGCCCTTCGGGACTCTGTCAACTTTGTTTTGCCCGAAAATAAACCCAATTATCAACATTAGTAGGCCGAGTTTCACTCCAAGATACAATATCCGTATTCAAAGAGAGACCGTCTGTAAGTAGATATTTCAGAAGCTCTATATAAAATCTTTACATTTTCATTACAAAAATAATGGCAATGAAATGAATTGCATACCGTGTTGCATCCCTGCACTGGATGCTTTCATATCTTTCATATCCATCCACTTAGTCCTAAAAGCTGCCGCCACAATCTTATTCATCAGAACTTTACTTGCATTTGCATCCAGCTCCTGTTTTTGGAGCATAAATTCCGACTCCATCTCCTGAAGCTTTATCTCATACTTCCTACGAACTTGCTCAATCTCCCGGTCACAATCAGATCTCAGCTTAAGCTTCTGTTCAAAAGACAAGACAACCATTAACAGAACCACAAACAAGGCCCTATATATTTTACCTAAGAAGCAATTAAGTAAACAGAAAACTAACATTTTCTTCATGGCTCCTAATGGCTTCATCCGCAGATTTGCGTAATCTTTCGAATTCATTCTGGAGAGGGTCCGGAATCATGTGAGGGGGCAACCGAGATGCCACTGGGGCTGAATTTTGTACTGCACGATTATTGTAGCCAGAAATCATTGCCGCTGTCCTGGTGTCCACAAAATTTGCTCCCAACCCATCAGCAGAAGCATCAGTGGCAGGATTGAGTGCAGAACTTGTTACAAGCTCTGAAAGAGCTTGATTAGAGCGCTCAACTTGGTTTTCTACAACTACTATTGGAGATGGAGCAAATTGATTCACTAAACAGTTTTGACTGCCTGGCTGATGTCCTACTCCACCGACTACAGGTTCCCTGGGCCCACTAACTACAGGTTCTGTGCCTGCTGCTCCATGATTAGATTGATTTAATGCTGCAGCATCAACTGGATGAGGTAGAGGAGGTTCAACTTGCAAAGCATTCTGTATTTCACTAGCTGCTGCTTCTCCATCTTGCACTCCAGTTGATGTGATGGGTTCAAAACATACACCTTGGAGAGCCTGCCCACAGTTATTGTAGCCAGAAAAGATTATTGCTGTGCTGGTGTCCACAAAATTTGCTCCCAACCCATCGGCAGAAGCATCAGTGGGAGGATTGAGTGCAGAACTTGTTACACGGTGCTTTGAAAGAGCTTGATTGGAGAGCTGGACTCTGTTTTCTAACTGAGGAAATTGATTGGTGAAACAGTTTTCACTGCTTGGCTGATGTCCTACTCTACTGACAATAAGTTCCGCGTCCGCACTAGCTACAGGTCCTGTGCCTGCTGCACCATGACTAGAATTATTTGATGCTATAGCATCAACGGGATTACATAGAGGAGGTTCAACTTGCAAAGCAATCTGTATATCACTAGCTGTTGCATCTCCGTCTTGCACTCCAGTTGATGTGGTGGGTTCAGAACATACGTCCAGGAAAGCCTGCCCAGGAGAGGAATCATTAAATTAAAATTACTGCATAGACGAACATAGCTGCTCATTTAAGACTATCTCAGCTGGAAAAAAAAAAAAGGAGTGAAACAGTACCTCGACAAATGAAGAGACAACCTTAAAAATGTAGAAGGCATCAAACCAACAATTTTGTTATATATGTGCCCCAAAATGAATTTATGAACAATTCTTTTGGACATTCAAAATAACCAAAAACACATAATAAGACATAAGCCTAATTTCTCATACTAGAAAAAAAAACATAAACAATATAGCCCGAAAAAAGGTTCCTAGCAGCTACTTACAATAACCAACAATAATCACATGGAGTATAGATATATTATGTTGGCTAATCCCATGGAGTATGGATATAATATGTGAGTACTATACCTGATTTGATGGCACTGGACTTTCCTCAATGATAGTCTGAGTCTGCACTGAAAGTGGGTTTACGAGAGACCGTTCATGCAAAGGCAAATTATGATTGACATCTCCGGAGGTCATAGCAAATGCTTCATTTTTATCTCCATTAATATTACCACTTTCCACTATTTCACCAAGCGAATGTTCAGGAACCTTCAATAGAACCTTTGCACTAGGAATACATGATGCGGCTCCATCAGGGATTTGTTCTTTAGATAAAGGATTGACGGAGATGACATTTTCTAGACCATCACTGGAATTGACATTCTCAGGCACACTCAAAGGAGCCTCTTCATTAGGCACAGCTGATATGGCTACAGTAGCAATCTGTTCTTCCCGTGGAGGAGAAGCCATAAAATTCTCTGTACAATTACTGGAACCAGTAGCCCCAGGGACCCTCAATAAAACCTCTCCATCAGGCATGCTTGTTATGGCTCCATCAGGAATTTGGTCTTCAGATGTTGGTGCATTCACAGGAACAACATTCTCAAGATCATCATTGGAACTTACTGTCTCAGATACTTCCCCAGGAACCTGCCCCTCGGGTCTCAATTTAGCCTCATCACAAATTTTTCCACTGGAAGAATGCACAGGCGGAAGGCAATTCCCAGCACCATCACTAGAACTAATAGTTTCAACAGCTCCCAATTGTATGTGTCCATCTGGCATGTTTAACATGGCTCCATCAAGAATCTGTTTTCTGGAATAAGGATTCAAAGGCTCATTGTTTTCTTGATTGTCACCCAAATTGCTATCTTCTATACGTTCCTTTAATCCAGCAATTGATGTTTCTTCAGAAGCTACGGTATTCAATTTATCACCTTCAGTATTGAGCCTAGGTGGACGAGCTACAGTTTCTTGAATTACAGATGATTCCAACCCTCCCTCCCCGCTGACCGGTGTAATAATGTTAATAAGTTTTTCATGATTCTGCCCTGCAAAAATGTGAATAGAATTAGAGGCATCATTCTCGTGATTCTCATGAGCATTATGTTGTTCAACAGCCTGCAAGCATTCCACACTATGTCCATATCCATTGGATGATGGCTTATTTGATAACTGAATTTGTAACCAGGATTTCACTTGTTCCACCCAATTAGTCTGTTTATCACTCAGCTTCTTCATGGAAGCCACATGCAGTGCCTCAAGATTTTCAAGTCGCACATCTCTGTCATGTTCAAGTTCTTTAAATTTCTCTGCATATTCATTTTCCAATACCTTTAGCTTATCCGTTTGCATCTTACCATTACAATGATAACGAATAACAGCTACCTCTGTTCTTTTCTTACTCTCCAGTTGCGCCTTTTCTTCCCCATACCTTTTATCAATGTCTTTTTTCTCTTCCAGCTGCTTATGGCGAAGTTTTGCCATCTGCTTTTGACATTTCTTCTGAATTCCTCTAATACTTCTTGAAAAATCTTTCTGGGCCACCTTGAAAAGTTCCTGTTTAGAAACTATTTCTGACTGTGACAGTCTAGCATTTGTCTGATACTTGCTAACATCTTTCATGGACAATTCAAACACTTCCTTCAGACATTGTAACAAAGAATAAACATAATCTGCCTCTCCTTTCTTGCAGCTAAAATGCAAATGCTTCTTTGCAAGCTCGAGTGACTCTTTATGATCAATTTTCTGTTTCCGCAAAGAAGCTGCAGTCCAACACTGAAATTTGTACCGCACAGCAATAAAGCATGTTATTACACATGTCACAAGAGTAATATGCATAAATAAAATGTTCAGACAAGATCAATCTACTAATCAGCGATGCCAAGAACTCACTGTCCACATGTGCATACAAAAATTCGCAAATGACAAGAAGATGCTGTAAACAAACACGTGAGAGAGCAGCGAGAAATGACTTGCTGGATTCAAGATCAGCACTTAAAATCTGAGCATAATAAATATAGACCGAGGACCTGCGAGTATTTTGCGAGGTGATGCTCCTACATTATGGTGAATTTTTGGGTGCAATCAGGTTCTCGTTTACTAGAACTCCGTTTCTCACTCCCCATGAACAAAAAACTGACAGAACTTAATGCACATGGCACGTATCCAAGAGGCGATGTTTGTCAAGAATTAATAAAAGGTTTCATCCTCGTCCAAGTCCATAAGAGCAACATCCAGAATCTCAAGCTTGTGAGAAATATATTGGGTTCACCAAATCTCTACCCATTTTCTCCTAATTGCATAGCAAGTAATCCAACTTTCCTCAAGACTAAACATTAGGAAATTAAACTTAATCTAGGCAGGAAAAGCTTGATAAAATTTGTTGAGCGACCTACACTGTAAAAGGAGACCACTTGTGCTGACATAGGGGCTTGAAAAGAGCAGTGATGGGGTTTCACTTGCTTTTGGCAAAGCCCAACCCAGCAAGGCCTGAACGACATTTGTTTATTATCTATATGACAAGCTAAATCAAATGACATTTATGGTTCAGCTTAAGGGGAGTGTTAGAAGTTCCATCTACAGAATAAGCATGATGCAGTAAAATGGAGAATATCTATTCCCTCTTAAAACGGATGGAAGTCCACAGAAACTAGCAGCTAATGTTAGGGCAGGATTATAAAGACGATTTTCCCACCTCTGAAAAAGCATACTAAAGAAACAATTTCCATTTGAATAGGAAGAGAAGTCATACATCTAAGCATGATTTAATTCTTCATCCAAACACAAGTAATAGCTAAGTATTTTATAATTTATACAGAACTGCCATCAGAAACAAGACGATAAAGAAAAAGTGGGACATGCTGAAAGGAATTAAGTTTCTCACCAGAGATATCTCAAAAGCCTGCAATATTGAAGCAGGCTCTCTATCTACACGATGATTGATCATCAGATATTCAAGAAACTTCTCAACTGTATCTTTAACATCCTCCTGAAAAGAAAATGGCACATCAAACCAATCACTGGGAAGCATGATTAATAAAGAAAATAAAGAGAAAAGTGGAAAAGAAGCCTCAGATTTTGGAAAAGACAGATCCAAAAATTAATTTCATTAAAATGGCGACAGGATAATACTCTGAGTTGTAGAACTTCACAAAGTTTTGCCATCTCTGGCTTCAAAAGAAGATGAAGACTCTTCTGCAAATAACTCAATTCTCTGGAAGTTTCCGGGAAATTATTGACTAACGTTGAGGAAGAAGCACATGTCCGATGAATTGCACTACTATGCATAGAAGTTCCTGAAGATATAAGGGAATATTTTCCAGAGAGATGAATTAGGGAGCTTCAAGAAAACAAGAGATTACTTAGAATGAAGGGGGGTGGGGGGAAGGGGGGTGCTGTTGGGGACAGTTTGTGCTGGTGTTCTTGTAAGATGAAACGAGAGTGGTATTGTGCATTTACCTTCCTTACCTCCCGAAATTGTCTTTCCTTCTTCTAGTCCAGGTTTGAGAGAGGACTGATTAACACAATTGCTAGCCACTCTCCTCTGCTTCTTTGCAACCTCATCGTTCTCTACCTCTAGTTTTGTCTGTAAACCATCAAAATATTGAACCCTTTTCCGGCTTCCTTGAGATGAACCAGAATAATATTTCCAGCATGGATGTTTTCCCTCCAACAAATTTGTCCAAAATATATGCGGACGCTCTTCGTCCATCCCTTCAACTTTTGACTCACCAAACAAAGGAGAAGTTGTACTGTAAGTTCCCTGACTTTGCTTGACTTCCAAAATTATGCTGAATTTTCTTGTATCATTATCTTCACCATTTTGGGTAAGCACGGTTGAGAACTCCAGCGCCACATCATTTAGAAGTGATCGCCCAAAAAAGTTGCTTGAACTAGAAGCTGGACTTTTGCCACTATGAAATTCATCCAATCTATTGAATAAGTAAGAGGCTCCCCACATAAGCAGCACATGACTAGTACTTGGCCTCATGTTCTGTGCATATCCATCAGGAGTCTTATCTTGCTTTGCCAGGATCAGAACTTTTTCTTCCACAGTACAGAATGAATATAAACGAAATACTTTTATCTGTTCAAGCTGTGGATCAAGAGTTATCCTTTGCAGGGCTCGTAGGTCATTCACCGGACTCCAGTCACTATGGAATATAATAACAGCATTAACTGAAGACAGTTTGATGCTGGGACGACAAGCACGGGTTTCTAATAGAAACACAAATCTTCCGCTCGCATTATTAAAATTGTGCAGAGCAGATTTCTTTTTTGAATCTAGAACATTCCCATCCACACGTTCATAAGAATCTGAACCAAATCTTTGACGTACAAAGTCATCCAATATATCTCCAATAGATCCACCACCAATCAACTGTCAATATAATGTCAAAATAAGAACAACAGAATTAAGAATGTCAAAACAAGAACAACTGAACAAAGTAAAATGCACGATGCAACACTAAACACACACATGCGCACAGGCATATGTAGCCTGATAGAGAGAATAGCCACGCAGTTTGGGTACTCTCTAAAAAATAAAAAGAGAAAAAAAGACAACAGTACAATACAAAACAAAAGACTAATTAATACGAGAGAAGAAGGGAGGTATTCAGGCAAAGTGCTCTTGTAAATTTGTGAAGCAATTGCAATGGAATTCAAGACAGTGAAAAAATTTACGTAAATGTCAATATTTACCAGGTAGACAAAGACTAATACAAATAATTGGATAAAACCAATTTATTTATTTTTAATAAACCCTGAAAGCGAAGATAAAACCAATTTATTTCTTTCTTCTACTTTTATTTTTTTTTTTTTTAAATTTCCAGTTAAAATCTCTCCAAATGCAACCAATCAAGTTATACAATTGACACTAAGAAGGTCCATGCTCAAAAGTGTTATCAGCGACTACCATATACCTAGTGATCATGCACACTGTCAATTCCTTTTGGAATATGCCATCCCCAAAAGTAGCACAACACCAAGATGATGCATCGCACATGTGTTGGGGAAACCACAACTTTTGGCGACACTCCTTGACCAAGTGATAAACAACAGCCTAGAAATCTCATTCTCACAAACTTTTGTTCTGATGATGAGAATCTATTTAAATAAAAACATAGAAAAGCAAGTTCTTCAAGACCAATAAATTAGATGAAAATAGGCAGATAAACAGAGTATTGGTAGGGCAAATTCTTCAACCCCTTATGCCATCAATAAACCAATACACCAACTTCAATAATCAAACTCCAGAGTTGTTCTCAAACAATCATACCTTGGTTGTAGCCTAGAAAGCTTTCTTAAAATGCAAATTTTTCAAAATAGCAAAATACCCACTGTAAGAAATTACTGGTACCCAATTTCGGCAGAATAGTTGTAACTACTGATTCAAAGTATAGATAACTATTTAACAATATTGATATTTGTTAATACCTTGAATTTGGGACCCATAAGTAAAATAATAAATAGTTGATAGTACCATATTATCAAAACATTCCAATTCTCCAAGTGAAGAAAGCACTTAGGGAAAGTATCAAGAGTATGTAGGTAATTATCAGTCTATAACAGCTCCTGGAATCTTAGAATCTCCTAAACTACTCTATATTAAATTACAAATACACTCCCTTAAATGCATTAGAGAAACAGGATCACATCTGTGCCAGAGCATAAAAGTAATCTGAAACCAAGCACTTAAGAGTTTATGCTAACAAAAACATTAAATATGGTCTGATTGTGCAAGCCTCACATCCATCGAACAATGCATGTGTAATCCAACAAGAAATTTCCAAGGCAACAAAACTGAACCTAGATATATAACTACTGGTGGACGCCTTTTTCTTCAATTCCAACCAGCTTCCATCATATTGCATAATAAAACCCCTCATTGCTTCAACTTTTCCTTCTGGTCATTTCTCTTGGAAGGATTAACACTTGTGATACCATTCAAAGGCACTAACCATAGGCATGTTTGTCTCTTAATTAGTGTATTATGTGCAAGAAAAATTCAGAAAGAAAAAACCAATTATTCCTTCGTTGTTAAACTGCATAATCTTTATGGTTCAAGTTATTCAGCAAGGCTTTAGTTTCTATGGTTTTTCCAAGTCCCTGTGTTCCATTATTTGCTGAGAATCAATATGCCTTGGGTGGGGAAGGAAAAGCTCTGTTTGTACAGAAAAGATATGCATTTGCTAGTACTGAGTAATTTGGACAGAGAGAAGAAATTTTTTGAGGAGGCAGGCTGATCTTCTGTGGGACATTTTCCATTTCTTTGTTTCCTCACAGCTTCAATTTTAAATCAATTTGGAGATATTTCTTTTACTTCATTCAGAGATTGGAAGATGTTGTAGTTCAAGAATTGTTTTTAACTACATTTCTTTGTGGATTCCTTGTTCACTTTTTGTACATGTTTTCTTCTAAATACTGGTTTCTATGTTTCCAATAAGATTTTTAACTGCTTATTTTCATTTGTACGGTTTCAGACAATTGACATGGACTGCTGGTTCACAATCTTTGCAACCAGTCACATTATTAATTTAGTTGTTATAATTTAATTGGTATCACATTTCCTACTAAAAAGAAAAAAAATTAGTCCATAATTAGAGACAGCCAGCTTTTCCAGTAATTTTTCCTTTTTATATGCTTTAAATCATGTAGAAAAGCTTCGTTATCAGTTGATGCAATTTGATTCATATTAGTTATCAAAATGTTAAATAAGGTTGTCTTATATATAAATAGTATCCCTTCTCGCTATGATATGGGGAAGAAAAGTGCGAAATACCAATCAATTTGATGTCAGATGAGCAGCATCCAGATGACACGCAACATATAAGAATAAATTGTTATACGGCCAATAAACCATTTTTGGAAGCAGCCTATCAAATCAGATGACATGCTATAGCAGGCAAATAATACTCTAGTAATGAAGTCTTCCTTTTCCCTGTTTATTGCTAAGCACAGTCATGCCAAGCCAATGGAAATAGTCTTCAATATTCACATGGCAATTTTATCAAGCATTGATTCAACTAATGCAGAATTCATGAAACTCTAAAACACACATTCGGATAAAAGTCCACAAATAAGACACTAATAGTCTGAAAGCATGTACCTGGAAAAGAATAATGACTCTTGAACCTTGATTTTTCAACTCCGAGAGCATTGTCTCAAGAAGTTGCAGCTTGCCACTTGCTTTTACTCCAACATCTAAATATTCAGCCAACTCAAGGTCTTTAACGAGCAAACTTTGCAAGGATTCATCCACAAGATAAGGATGGTCACAGCACTGGAAAGAGTAAGAAAAAATGCATGACACAATGCGAAGAAATTCAATCATAATATCCACTAGTGATCATTAACAACATAAAGTAATCAACACTCTTAACAAATTCAAACCCATATCAACCTAAAAGTGGCTAAGAACATTTAAATATCTTGACCGAGTTGCAATTCAAATCAAGTTCATCCTAAAAGCTGTAAATAATATTATTTATCAAGATTTATGAGTAAATGAGAATTAAAGTTGAATGTGTGATAAATGGTGCAAACTATGAACCATACACATACTAATAAGGCAATGACCAAATTCAAATAATTTGCACAGACCATATCCAGGCCTACTCAAGATCATACCACCAGCAAATGTTTAATAAATTAGATTCAACATTCAGCAGCTGCCACAAATGAAAGCTACACTCAAAAGCAGTATCATCTAAATTTCAAGTAATCATGTAATTAATGCAAAACAATTGAATAAACCCAACCTTTCGAGTGGAAATAATAATATCATGGAGGGCCCCAACAGGATCATTCTTTAAGGGTGAGCACAGTGACAAAGATTTTGAAAGCAAAGTACCACAATACTGCTCAAGCTGCACATTGGATATCTGTACAGGAATCCAATACTCCACAAACCTAGAGGAGTCTAACTTGCCTCCATATGAGTCTAACTTGCCTCCATATGCAACATATTTTGACGTCTTCTCTTTCAAACTGCCAAGATTATCATTTGCATCTACCATTAAGTCATCTCTCCTGTGCAAGCCACCATGAGATTCATGCAGAGACGGCGTATTATGGTACTCAGTTGTCTGCTAAAGGTAGGAACAAACTGAAGAATTAAATACAAGATAATTGAACATAAGAACATTCTAAGTAGAAAGAAAAAGACAGTGACTCCAACCTTAGCAATAGAGGCCTCACATAATTCCCCTTCCAATTTTTCTCTTGATGTTGGAAGAGAAAACAAGAGTTCCTGCTTTGTTGAATCAATGTCGGCCCTGCAAAATACTTGTAAGTCATATAAATAAATCACTCTTCCAAGAGTCCTAGTGTTACAAACTTACAATCAGACAAATAATTCATAACTAAAGTATATAATCCTAAAAACAAAATACACCTACCATCACAAATAAGGTTCATAGTCAACTATAATTTACAGTCTAGGGTGCTTGTTAATGCCACAAAAAAAAAGCAATAAAGAAGACTAAAATGAAACAAGACTGAGCACCAAGTGAAAACCACATTTGCTTATTTTGAGACAATTTACCATTTGCATCTTAGGGAAGCTAGCACAAGGTTAATAAAGAGGACTAAAATTGGAAATCAAAAGAGATGCAGATTGTGTGGAAGGTGACCAAATCCTTCGAGCATGCTCTTGAAGCACAATGATGTAAAGACCTCCAAGGGCCACGATGAATGGGTCCTCATCTAATTGCTAGATGATAAAGCAATAATTCTTGTGGAGCATGATTTAAGCTACTCGGTTGAATCTCTTAGAAAGAGATAACTATGATAATTCCACAGGGTAGGGTAAAATACATTTAGTCACATATGTAGATTTTATTGACAAAATGGGTAACCATTAGATCATCAGGTTTGCCAATTTTTACTGAAACAAGCTTTACCCCACAACCACTAGAAGTTTCAAGAATCCAAGTACAACTCCAGCTTTGAATATAGGCGTTAAATATCCTAAATAAACGAGGCCTGTGAATATAATAATAGTAAGAAAGTCATTAATGACAAATAGTTTTGTCTTTGGACTAAATTAACAACATTCCCAAGATTCTCGAACCTGCTGCTCTTCAAAGACAAATAATGGTTAAAAATTTAGTCTACTATTAAATATACCATTCTCTCCTTCCTGCATTTTTATCAGTCGCCATGTTACTGCCCACACAATTCACCCACAAGCAGGTTTCTTCAAGCTATTGATCCTCAGAATTCTACGTCTTCAAGCATACATAGCATTCTATAATATCTCTGAAAACAGTTTTAAGTTTCCTTACGGTCAAGAATATCAACAGCATACCCTAATACCAATCAATAACCACCTTTCACCACAAACATTCTGATCTCAAATCCATTATTATCCCCTGTCAAAACTAATTATTCATGACAGAAGCTTAAACTCAACTACCTTAGTCAACTTTAATCTTGTTTCATCATTAAAGTCCTTCTAGGTCAAAATTATAACTTCATTTCTAGAGCTGGCCCCTACCAACATTTGACTTTATGTCATTATCCCACAAAAAAAATTGACTTTATCAAAACAATATACCGAAGCTCCAAATCAGCTATGCAATAATGATGGAACTAAACCATCAGAGAAGACACATAAACTTAGCTTCTTCAAACTCCAATACAGAAACAGAATATATCATGCTCTGCAAATGTGATTAGAGTGGCACAGGATAGTAAGAATGGGGAGCTCTTTAGATATTGTAAATTTTAACAATATATAATTATCAGTGACTATTTATTTTCATTGTTAATGAAAGAAGTAGAACATCACTCAATTACCTACAAAGTGTTTACAGAACTAGACTCCAAAGAAATGAAGTGAAACAGATATTGTATGATCCAATACCTATGCTTCTTAGTGATTATTTATTTTCATTGCTAATGAAAGCAGTAGAACCTCACTTGATTACCTTCAAATCATTTACAGATCTAAACTCCAAAGAAATGAAGCCAAAAAGATATTGTATGATCCGATACCTTTGCTTCTTATCACCACATATTCCACTACTTCTTGCCGGTGATAAAGGGTTAACATCAGCCTGAGAGACACATGTTTCTTTCCTTGCAACCACAGCAGAAGAATCAGAAACCATGTCAACTTCATTTCTTTTTCTTTTCGAATGCATAACATTTTGACCCCTTTTCAAACCAATATCATCATCAAGCGTTCTACTCTCCGTTGTATTCTCTAATGACTCAGGTGACAGCAAATTTTCTTCCGTTGAGCACTCCATCTGTGCCTGTTCAGCATCACTGCTTGTCCCTCTGACCTCATTGACTTGCTTAGAGCTGCCATCTTCACAATTGCTGCTGTATCCCTGAGAGGACTTTTCCATCTTGTTCAGCTCCTTGTCATGATCTATGAGTGAAGCAATAAAGTATAAGATGATTCTTCAAAGGAGTACAACAAATAATTTTGCAACAGATAAAATTCCCACAGCTACCAACTGCATTAATGTAAAAATGAATGGCACATTTCCTAATCAAAGCCACAAAATATCAGTACTCATAATAATGCAGCTTCCACTATGTTTATGGTATAGCTTTCCCAAGAAATAGTGTGATTTTAAAAGCAATGAGCATCATTTACCGGGATTGAAGAAGATATAGGCTACCAAATTACCTTTAGCTACATATTTCTTATTTCGCTTGAGCAATGCCCTGTAAGAATGTGCATTTATTCTCCTTTTTTGCACCTGGACTCGATCTGCATCCTTTTTCTTACTTTCACATCTAACTTCTTTGGTTTCCATAGTCAACTGTTTCACACTTTTCTCCTTTTTCTCTTTCTTTCGTTTCAGTTCTGATGAGCCCAAGCTTTTATCAGACTTCTTTGAACCAGAAGAACTTGATGAGGAGGGCCCTTTACCCCTTTCAGACCTTCTCAAAGGGATTGGCTCAGACTGCTTCTCAAGTCTCTCTGATTTCCTCTTAACTGGAGCAGTTGTCGAGGTTCGCTTCTCAATACGCTCAGACTTCCGGATACTTGAAGGACTTGGAGTCATACTCTTCTTCAACAGTGGGGTTTCTGATGTCGTATTTTTCTTTGATGATGACGATTCCGAAATCATATTTTTCATTGATGATGATGTTTCCCTTGATGACCTCCGTAGATTAGATGTATCTGGACTTTCAGTGCTCGAACTAGTCACTCCATTCCCACTGATGCGCCTCCCTTTTGAAATACTATTTCCATCATCCTTAATTTTCTGACCAGATCGAGTATCATTTGCCATACCTTTAGCTGAAAGGAAACTAGAAATCCACATAAGCTTAACAAGAAAACCATTGAAAGCATTTCATTTTCTGAGCACACATCAATTCAAAACCCAAATTAACAATCAGTTTTTGACATTTTTCTACAACTCTTCTTTTCCAATGAAATCCCTCTTTGCAATATAATAACAAAATTCAACATGCGTACAAATAGTATCCCAAGGTATCACTTCAACACTTTGTTCAACGGACCAACTGAGGGTGTAAAAATTATTGATGGCAGCATAATTCCTAACAATTTAAGGCTTAAAACAGCATAAGTTACTCAGTAAAGCAAGCTCACTAAATTACAACTCAAAGCCATGCATTTCCACTGACATACGTGCACAATCATAAAAAATTTATGCATAAAATATAGACAAATATACTAGCTTAAATTTGGTCCACTATAAAAACGGCTTCACTAATCACTAAAAACCAAAACTCAAAAATTCACTTGAAAAGATATAACCTACAAACAAAGTCAAGGCCAGCACCTTTAAAAGCCCTAACTCACAAATTTACCAAAAGCAACCAAACAAACTCAACAGCATTGGCAAGCACATTTAGTAACACAACTACATGAACCCTAAATCAAACACTAATTCGATAATTACGACAAACTTACGAGTTTATTTTAACAATTTAGTTTGAAGAAGAGATTTGCGATAACAGGACTAGACTGACGTGCATGCAAAATGTAAACTGCACAATTGAATTTGTCAGGTGATGGGGAGACAGATGCTTTTTGGTTTGGATTTTCGCGAGAAAATCCGTGGTGACACGAGATTTTCCGAGAAAGTAAAGTGAAGTATGGACAGCGCGAGATGTTTTATTTTTTCTTTTCCGTTGTGTTATGTTCTGTTTTGATGATACACGCGCTTCCAGTGTGGGGCGGTGCGAACTTCGTGTGTGAATTGTGATTTGCGATTGCTACAGTACGGTAAACGCTACTGTGGTTTAATAGAATTACTGTTTTATCCTTAGAGGTAGAAAATGACGAAAGAGTCCTTGATTGTTTGGCACTTTGACATTCGCGCTTCGCGATATGTTGGCGCGAAAAATTCAAAACATAACCTTACTTCATCTTGTAATAGGCGAGTGGTTTGTTCATAGTAGTAATTTCCTTATAGGCATTTTAGTGATAAAACATTTCATAAGAGAATGTATTTAAAGAGTATTTTTGTAAGTTCAAAAGATAAATCGACCTTTTATTCTTTGTCAATTAATTTGTAAGAACTCAGCCAAATCTTATTGGAATTTGTTACAATATTTAGGTAGCGTATACATTTTATATTGAAGTGGAAATTCTATTATTGAAAGTGTGGAATGAGAGTAGGTTGCTTACTTATATTAAAATGAGAGTATAGAATCGGAATCGGAATCGAAATTGGAATCCAATTTATATGTACTTTATCTTGGATTGGGAGTAAATAGTTTCAAATTACAGTTTTACTTTTATTTAAAGAATTATAGTTTTTTATTACAAAATTTATAAAAAAATATATTTGAAAAATAAAATATTTTTGTTTTATTATATTTGTAAATTAATAATAATAATTATTATTCTTAATTATCTAAATCAAAATTTTTAATTAATTTTAATTTTAATTATGTAAATTAAAAATTATTGATAAGAGCAATACAAAATGAAACATTATTATTGATGTTATATGCAAAATTAATATTTTCTTAGAATAACCTATTTATTATTATGAATTATTAATTTTAAATAAATATAATACTATTATTTTTAAGTAATCTTAACTTGGAATCAATGTAAATTATTATTTTAACTAAATGTAATAATATTATATTTAAATACATTTAATATTATTATTTTTAATAAATCTAATTTATAAAATAATATAATAATATTATATTCAATAAATATGATATTATTTATTTTATTTTATTAAATTTAATTATATTAAATTTAATACAAAAGGGGTAAAAAAGAAATATGAAGAAGTGAATTCCCACTCCCACCTCCCTTTATTGAAGTGAAAATTTCATTTTCCACTCAAAAAATAAGTGGGGCCCACGAAGTGAGATTTTTACTCCTCCTTTAAAATATGTAAGTAAACATTGGAGTGAAAGAAATCCACACTCTTCACTCTCATTTCAGTAAGTAAATATAGCATTAGTGGATGATTTAATGGATAATAAAAAACTTTTCATTGTTAGGTGGAGTATTGAATTTTCATTTTTTTTTTTTAACTTTCGGGGGAGGGGGTAAGTGAGTATTGGGTTTAATTGCATTATTACATGAATTTCCTTATATTATGCTGATGCCAAATTTTGATTTACTTGACAAAAAAAAAATCATAAGATGATGTCTATGATCATGCTAACCGCAATCTCAGCCTAATTATGAAAGATTGAAAATAAAAATATTTATTAGAAGTTTAAACTTCGAACTTAGATTGTCAAAAAAATTAAAAAATAAAAAACTTTGAATTTATAATAGGGTCACTCTATGATGCTGTTATAAAAATTACACAATAGTGGTATAAATATTTACAGTTAGATTTAATAAATAGTTCATAAAATTAAAAGTTATTTAGGATAATATTTTAATTTTAATTATTAAAAATTTATTTACTAATTATTAAATCTATTAACATTTTTTTAAGATTAAATAATAAACACAAACAAGAATAGTCTATTAATAATTATATATTTTCTTTTAAAATATATGTATTTAATATTAACACAACTCAATCTTAGTTTATCTTCTTATTATTATCTCATTTTCAACAAAAATATACTAGATTAATAAATATTGCAACTATTAATTCAACTCAATCTTCGCGAATGAATAATTTAAAAAAAAAAAAAAGACCACGAATAAACTAAGAATTCAAAATTATATTATTCCAATAATTAATGAAAAAATGAGTCTGAATTAACATATGTTTTTGAAGACTAAATAATGAATAATCCATATTTGTTATTTACACATCTAAATTAATTTAAATATTCGCATATTTAATTTTTAATTTTGTTGATAATTTATAAATATTTACGGAATTATAAAAAATAAAATTATATCCATGAACTGGAACATTATTAATTAATTATCAAGTAATTAGTTATTTATCCACTGAATTAAATCAATGGTGAAAATTAAAACATTTAAATCTAAGGGTCTAAAATGACTTTATTATCAATATGGTAAAAATTCATACGACATTATAGAAAAATCCATTAAATAAAATACTATATCTATAATATATTTTAAACAAATATGTAGTTATCGTATTTTAAAGTAACATTTTCTTTTCAACTCAAATACTTTTATCCAACATTTCTTTAAAATTAAAAAAATTAAGAGTGGGGGTACTAAACAAATTGTAACCACCGTTAGACTAGAGAGAGACCTTTTTGGTAAGCTTAGACTAATATAAAAATAAGGCCGTAAGTGTAAAGGAAACATCGGTGAATTCCAAATCGGATAATAGCTTATAATGTGATATGGATCGTTATACAAACATTTATAAGTCAAAAAAAAAATCTATCTTATAAATAAAATAGTCTTAAAAAAAAACAATAAAGTTATCATAGAAACTCTAAAAGTGTAATTTATTATCTTCTTTATTTTTTACTTTCTTTTCAACGGCTTTCTGGATTTATTATCAATTGGCTTTACGAGTAAACTTTGCCTGCTTTTAAAAATTGATATAAAAACATTCCAAAAAAAAAAAATCTTTTTGACAAGTTGCATGAACTTTTCAACATTAATCAGTCAGGCCCTAGTCTTCTCTCTAATTAATCATGGTTTTATAAGATCAAGTATATTAGCTAATCTCAGTGTGCGTTTGGGGCAGCGCATCGTAGCTGCTCCCCACTCTATATTCTCCTAGAATATCTCTTAGAAGATAGGGTGGGGAGCAGCTGCCCCCAAATGCACTCTTATTATATTTTACAAATCTCATAAATGTTATACAATACTTTCTTTTAATTTCATATAGCAATTCACAAATGTATTTGTGAAATATATATATTTGTGTGTGTAAGAATGTGATAATTATTTTAAACAATATAAAAATCTAAAATAAGTACAATATTATTTATAACTTGTTTCATTTTTTTCTTTTTTTTGGAGGGTTTGTTTTTTAAGTGATGATACAATCAAAAATTTTTATACAGACTTAATTTATAAAAATTAATTTGACATTAATTTATTAAATAAAAAAATATAAAATAATAAAAATAAATTATGCGGATTAATAAATATTTAATTCAATTAATTTAATTATGCCACATTAATTTAATTATGCCACATTAATTTATATAAAATAAATCTATATAAGAATTTATACCTATATTATTAATCTTGTTTTTTAGTTTGGATTTTACGCAGAAGGCTATAATGATGTAATGAAGTACTGGTTGCTGAATTAGATTAAAGAATAGTACCATTATATAGAAAGTACTATCAGACATACTAATAAGCTTTCATAGCTCAGTTGGTTAGAGCACCCGTTTAGTAAGCGGGAGGTCTTGAGTTCGACTCTCAATGAAAGCAGCTTTATCAATCAAAATTTTTCTGCAAGTCAAGGGTTTTTTAATTATATTTAGAAAAAGCACTAATAGTAACGTATGTATAATTTTTTATTGCCAGAAGGTTCATGATTGGAAAACAACAAAGCAGAAAAGATCCAATACAGTAACTCTACTTTAATTCTTCAACGGCCTCGAGTAGCCGGCCGGCAACTGATGATATATCAAATTTCTCGATGTCATTTTCTGTTGAAAGTTGAGTCCAAGTAGTTGTTAATTGGCAATGACAAGTAGTCACCAGAGCGTTAAGAATGATCAATGTCAGCAGTGAAAGCGACCGTATCATCTCTGTAGTCTCTCATACTTTAAAGCTCAGTGAAGACTTTGCTATGTGCCAGTTTAATTTCTTTTATCTTATCTAACATGGTTTATATCTTGTTAATCATCATCTGGGCATGCAAGAGTTCAAGCTCATCAGCTCAGCAATATTATGACTCCTCGGATTGCTCTTTAGATCCTGATAGCTATCCCGGTTCAAGATACACTTGCAATTCCTCTCAGAAGTCATGCCTCACATTCTTAATCTACAGAGCTAACCAGCAATTTCAGACTCTCTCAAATGTCACTGACTTGTTCCAGGTGAATCCTGATGAGTCCAATGAGGTGCTTCGCTTGAACAACCTTACTTCTCCTTCAAAGATGCTCCCACCAGGTAGAGAAGTTCTTATCCCCATTAATTGTTCTTGCTCAGGCCAGTTTTTTCAGGCGAATTTTAGCTATCTAGTCCTTGGAAGCACAACTTACTCGGATATTGCTTGTTCAGTTTTTGAAAGTTTACTAAAATCGCGCACACTTAGTGAGGAAAACCAGCCTCAAGAAAATGACCTCAAGGCTGGTTCCAAGCTTCATGTGCCTTTAAAATGTGCTTGCCCCGATGATTTCTCAAGTAGCAAAGGAGTGAAGTACCTTGTGACATACCCTTTTGTAGAAGGTGATACTCTCGACTCATTGAGGATGAAATTTGGTATCTCCCTTGAAGATTTATGTGCTGCCAATCTTTTAGCCCCTAAACCTACTGTTTATCCAAACACAACTTTTCTAGTTCCGCTGAAGAAGTATCCAGTTATAAATCTCCATATCGCAGATTCACCACCTCCTAGTCCTGGTTTTCTTCCTACGATTAATATTGAGATAACGGGTCAATCAAAGTTAAGGACTTTGTACGTTGTAGGATCAGCTGTTGGTTTCTGTTTGGTACTTGTAGCATTGCTTGTTTGTGGATTATATGCGAAGGCCTTGCGCAAATGGAAGGTTGAGAGGTTGCAGTCATTCAATACTAGAAGTTCATGTTCAATAGCCAGCCCCCGATCTGCTCAAACTGCTATAAGCTCTACAAATTCATGTTTGTCTCCGGATCTCCTGGCCGGAGTAACATACTCTTTGTGCAATTACAGCATTGATGAGCTGAAGAGAGCAACAAAGGGTTTCAGTGAAGATACCAGGATCGGAGACCAGGCCTACAAGGGCATGATTGATAATGTTCAAGTGATGATCAAGCAAATGAGATTTGAAGATACTCGCCAGGTAGTTGATGTACATTCCAAGATCAATCACATAAACATTGTGAGTTTGCACGGTTTTTGTTATGAAGAAAATGACATTCCTTGGCCGTACATTGTTCTTGAACTTCCTAGCAATGGTTGCTTAAGGGACTGTTTGTTTAATCAATCCAATTCTCTTCGTTGGCATAAACGCACACAAATAGCTTTCGATGTGGCAACAGGCCTTCACTATCTACATCATTGTATTTTCCCCACCTATGCGCACTTGTGCGTAAACAGTAGAAACATATTTCTTACCACAAATTGGAGAGCAAAGCTTGGAAATGTTAGACCCCTAAAAGGAAACAGCAGCATATCGTCAAGTGTCAAGGGATGGGTTGCGCCAGAGTACTTGCTCCATGGCTCAGTTTCAGAAAAGGTAGACATATTCGCGTTTGGGGTTGTTTTGCTTGAGCTACTGTCTGCAAGAGAGGACATTGATGGAAGATTGTTCAAGGATTCCATTGTATTTTTGGGGGGAGCAAGTGAAGGGGGTTGTTTCGAACAACTGAGGAGTTTCATGGATCCTGCGCTTAAGCAGGATTACCCCCTTGCAGAAGCTTTGTGTTTAGCTGTTCTAGCAAAGGCTTGTGTTGAAGATGACCCTCTGCACAGGCCATCCATGGATGACATCATGAAAGTTCTTGCCAGAATGGTATATGATTAAATTGCAAGACAATTGTTATATTTTACTTATTTTTATTAGTTGAGTCAAAGTACTGAGGTGAGAACGTATGCTCTGCGTAGTATTGACTATTGAATATAGTACAAGAAGACTCGGGTTTCAAATATAACTTGGCCATTAGTGAATACTGGTTTCAAATGCCAAATTAGTATTTAGATTCCATTTGTATTCTTACAGAATCTGGCATTTTATAAACAAACACTTTGCGCTCAAAGCCAGTAGGGGCCTGGCCGATAGTGTTTATGTGACACAAAAATGACCATCAATTTTGGCCACTAGCTAATGTCCTGGGGTTTAAGAGAACAAATAGTTACATCTGTGGCGATAAATTTATGCTTTAAGGTCATTGACAGAAAGCAAGCTTATCATATTCTCTAATAGTATTTTTATCACTGATAATCAAAATCATCCACTTTAGCCCTAATGGTAAACTAGTTTCTATAGCTTGAATTAATTACTTAGTTAGGCCTTAATTATCTGGTTAGGACGTGTAGTTTTAAAAATTATTTAAAAGGTTCTTATTTCTGCTAATATACACTTAATTATTCTCTGTATTTCATTTGTTACATATCAGATTTATTTGAATAATAGATGATATCATAGAGATATTATTTTACCCTTGAAAATGTACGCCTTTACTTATAACAACTACGAAAAATAACGATATAGGTGTTTTGGGCAGTTTTTGAGAATACAAAGCCTAATTGGATGATTAAAGACTAAAGGAGCATGCCAAAAAAAAAAAAAAAAAATCAGATATAATTTCATTTAAGCATATAATACATATTATCGTAACAATGGCAAATATATTTATTTTCCAAACAGGCAGTGATAAATCGGACCAAGAATCGTTCGACATTTCACTAAAATTGGACTTATTCGTTAATAAGATCATCTCCTCAACAATAAATCTCTACATACAATAGGCAACAAATGAAATTAAAAACGAACTGAGGCAGTATAAAAAATCCAGCTATAAATATGTTGCTACATCACGTGACTAACAAATACATAAGCAGGACACTATATTTATTATAAATTAAATCTCCGTATAATAATAATCGTAATTAATAATATAGTCCAATTCAAGGGTTTTGATCCTCATCGCCTGGTCTGTAAATTTTCACCATACGCAAATTTATTGGTTGTTGTGGCCTTGCATTAGTACCCGACTCCTGCAAAAATTATTAACACAACAAAAATTTTGTGTTAATGCTGTAACTATAGGCTTCTTAAATCATATTTAAAAAAATAATAATAACTTGAACTATAAATAAAGTTACGACTTACATCATGTACCGCTACGCGAAGTGATCTCAATTGTACTCTTGTTACAGTCCTCACCTGATAATTAATCATATAAGTAAATTATAATTAAGAAACTTAATATTAACCAACAACAAAATTTTTAAATGATCTGAATAAATTAATATCAATGATGTAATGTAGAAAATTAAACTAACCTTTCCAACAATGGTCCAAAGAACATTTTCGGTGCAAGGGGGAATAGTAAGAGAACCAATATATCTGTAATATTTCCTGCTGCCTATCTTTATGCGCCTTGGATTGATCACCCCCACCACTGTTTCTCTTTCATTTGAACCAGCAACTTGTGTTAAATGATCTGATATCTGATAAATAAATAATTAATGATTAATTAATTAGTTGATTATTAGGCATAGGAAAATAAGAAAAAATGAGAAGAAAGAGAAATTAACAGCTTTCTGAACATAGCAAGAGCTCTACGGCTCGAATTTTGCTCACATAAAAAAACAGAAAATTCGGCTTCTTATCATGTTAGGTTAAAAATAATTACCGATTCCAAGAAAGAATCAGGTCTTCCAATCTTGTACATGATCCCTACGACCGCAATCTTTCCATCTTGGCTCTCATGGACCATGTGTGCCTCTAGAGCAAATCTGCATGCAGTCATATTTGGAACATGTATAAAATGAGAATTAGCAGCAATCCCATGTTACTGTATCACTGATTGATGTTTAATTTGTTATATATTCATAATTAGGACCCAAAGATAGACAAAAGCAGTACCTCCGGCCATTGATAGTGTGCTCAGAAGGAGAGTGCCAGTGGCACTGTTGCAGTACATAGTCGGTTCCGTTTATCCTAAGAGTTCCTGCGCCACCTTCCCATTGTAACTGCATCCACGGACAATTCAGGGAAATACAAAGTACAGTATATTAACAAATGGATCACTGGCAGGATCTAAACTCGGGTGGTCAGTTAAAGAAAACTACTCTAAATATCACTCGACGAAGCCGAGAGGTTTAATCTCTTCTTCCTTATTTATCTGATTAATTAATTTAAATTACCATCATATCATGGCCCCTATTCTTGAGAGTGGCATTAGATGGCTTGTAACTTCTTTTAAGCCTTCCTAAATGGGAGACCACTTGAACTCTTTCATTCAAAAGATCAATTGGAGACTGCATTCTTCCATTTTTACAAGCACTCCATTCGCTGTGAAGCTCTCCCCATTTTGACGGCCCATTCTCTCCTCCTTCTTCATAATTGAACTCCCTCTCGTCATCTGCGGGATTACCATAAAATCATTCGTAAATAAACCCAAAATTAGATTTTAAAAAAGACCGTGCATGAATTAGATTATCACTAAAAATATCAGTAGCATAGCCACGGGTAGCTGCTGCGGCCTGCTTTGTTCTATTTTATGAATGAAGAAATACATTTTTGATAGAAGAAATTATTAAAAAAAAAAATTTCTTTTTAGACTGGAGAAACAAGTGAAAAAAGATATTGTTTTTTATTTCTTTTAAATTTAAAAGAAGCTTCAAAATTGTCCTCAGCTTGGTAATTCTTACCAACTTCTTGAGATATTGCCGTGCCAGAAAGCGAAAGAAGAACAACAAAGAAACAGCAGAACAAGACCTGGATTGCTATTTTCTCCATCGATCCGCTTTTGGTTTTTAAGCTTTTCAAGACTCAGCTAGTTAGCTTAATCAATTAGCTGCTTATATATATAGCCTTCATTTGTTGTACATTTCCTCTTTATTTTAATTGACAATAATTTTCCGAATAATTCTCCTAAAGAATAAACATTGCAATCCAGTTTGAATCATTCTCTATTAAATTATTATTTTGAATAATTATCCCACAATCCATATTAAACTAGCTTATGTTAGAAGGACTTGTTTATGTTGGTGTGGGTTTTTTCTTTCTCTCTCTCTTTCTTTCTTGCTTGCTTCTAAAACAATAATATGTCCTAATTCCACTTGACTGACGTCTTTGATAATTGAATAGAGCAACCTAAAAGGTTAATTTTGTTTTCTTTTTTTGGCTGGTGGATGGACCATCAAGTTAATTAATTATTTCCTTCCTAGGAGTTGAATTAATGGAGAATCGGCCAACTTGATTGTACATGCGTGTACAACATATTTATAGAACTACGAAATTGATCAATTCAAGATTATGATCGATATTTAGTAAACGTAAATTTTAAATTAAGTTGATTCTTCTAAGTTTGAATAAACGGTTAAAGGATTATTATTTTTTGTTGTAGCCGTATCAAGTTCGTTGTATTTCAGAATCGCCCCTCCAGGTTTCTCCCATCTGATCAGTTCGGTTTTGATATGAGTTCATGGCTAAAAAATAGCCTATAAATGAACTGAAATTCGACGAAATTTGATAGGAGTGGCATCTGCTTGTCATTTGTAAATATATATTTTTGTTGTAAAATTAGATACAAACTCAATTGGTCGTAGTTTTGTTCACAAGAAAAATGGAGTGGGCAGATTTCACAAATTAAATTTTTAGCCCATACTTTTATAATAAGCGTGATGTGTTATCGACGATATCATAGTTTAGGTTATTAAACTGAAATGTTGTTATCGAAATTACAGTTGACGACTTTGTTTAATTAAATAAAAACAATTCAACCGAAAGAAAATGTCATAGGAAATCAGCCAGCTCTTGCATAGGACAAGAGAGGAACGAATATATTTAATGGGCCTATAACTTTGGGACTATTTAACAACTCAATGATTATTCATATGGAAGTCTCTTTCAGCAACTTTGGTGCGGATATTAAAATAACCAGAAAGGAGGATTTGTTAAAGATTTGTTAAAGGGTCTTGGTAAGGTAAGCTTAATATTAACTCACGGCCCATGAAAGTAAGGTAATTCTATTTATGGCCCTTCATTTACTCATTTTGCGTGAATATAAGTTATATCAAATATGACTTAGGGATTGCATGTGTTAAACGAATATACGATAAATTTGTTATGAATCATTCGATGGGGTATATGAATGAATATGAACAGTTTTTTTTGGGGATTACATAATGTTAAGCTGAGTCATCGATACATAAGCTATTTAGCTTCTTAATTAATTTTTTTATAAAGATTTTGATTCGAATATAAATAAATTATAAATACCATCTCAACGAATGAATCAATACTTAATATAATATTTTTATTAACAATACCCGACACCATATCATTAATGAGGGAGAGTTACAAGAAGGAATGCAATATAATAGTCTACCGAAAAAACTGATATGTATATATCTATATATATAAATACCATGCCTAATCTACCCTTACTATTCCAAGAATCAATACAAAATCTTTTCGTGAATCAACAAGAAAAAAAAATGAAAATTATTGAGAAAAACATCCACAATAATGAAGCAAATCCCGAAAGTATTGATTTAACCCCATCCGCGGCATGTTGCCGCCAAAAGTAGAACCATGTATTTCTTCTAGAGAATTTCCTAATTGTTCTAGACCAACTAGAAAGAGATTCTTTAACCATAGATATTTTCAAGTTAAAGTTTTTTTTCGTAATTTTATCCAAATTTAAAAATAAATTATTTTTAGTGTTGGAGAAAACAAACATGTAAAAATATTTGAATAATTGAAATATTTAATTTTCAAAAAATAAACGATTTGTTACTTTCGGAATTCAACAGAATAGATGATGTGTTGCTGGGCTAGTAAATAAGCGAACGATGTGTTGTTTGGACGGTGATGGAGAAACTTGCTTGTCGTATCTGCTCAAAATTTAAACTGCAAAGTGTAAACAATATACACCGGTGCATACTATTTACACATGTTGTTTACATAAATAACATAGACGATAGGTCGATCGCACCATTCCTGCATGCATGGCACGTCGTTTGGTTGTAGTATGAGAAACGACGGGTCATCTAGTACTTGCTGGCCATTTCAATTTTAAAATATTATATATAATATTGTTGAAAAATAGACAACTTGTCATGTTTAAAGTAAAATTTTATGATGGTCATTTGTTCAAAATAGAAAAATAGAAAAGCACGATGAATAGTGTTTTCTTTCTTTTTCTTCTTTTTTTTAAGTACAAGTTTTTTTTTAAAGAACGTAAGAAATAAAAAAGAAAAATGCATTTCAGGATAAATGTGCTACCTTTTGATTTTCTTTTGGCTTAGCTAATGGTCATTTGATTTACTAATTTTAGTCTGGTAAATGGTCAATCTATCCACATATATTAATGCTATGAAAAAAAATTAAATATTTCAAATAAATTGTGTTACATATAACATGTACCATTTTTCAAATAAAGTGTGTGCATATACACATATAGTCATACTTAAGCGTTATTACCAAGCTAAATTTTTTTCCATAATTTTGTCCAAGTTTAAAAATAACTTATTTTTAGTGTTGGAGAAAACAAACATGTAAAAATGAAAGAATAATTGAAAAGTCAAAAAGGAACTAATACAACTATATGTAACACGGTAGACATATGAAACAATCTTGAAATGTTCAAAATACATACAAAACTCGATTTGTATACCATCAATGTCGTAAGATATGTGACATGAATATGAAAATTAAAGCTTTTTTCAAATAGTTAGTGCAAAACGTTTGTTCAATTTATGATATAGTCCAATAACCTTTTTTTCAGGCAGTGTGAAATTTTGACGCCCAAGCTGAATGTGGGAACAACAATTTTTCAGATTGAGCATCCATCACCTTTGTGCAATGCGAAAAAAATTGTCATCCAGTTTCAATTGAGCATCAATTTTTCAATAATGTGTGTTCTTCGTTAATTTGGATGGTATTTGCTTTTTACTTTAATACCCACCAAAACCTTGCGTTGTAGTCTAGTCAACAGATCTTCAAAGCACAAATCAGCGGTCTTCAGGCATGTCAAGAATCAAGAGTCTCCTCAGCTCTAAGCTTTAAAACTTGTAAAGAATCGTACTTTTTCTTAAGGGGCCTACTTGTAGTTACCATAAGCTTCAACTTAGTTTTATTAACTCATAATACTACCGTGCTTTCAAATGGAAATCACGATTAATGTTTTTGTGGCGTAAGTAAATGTTTGGATATTACTTCTTTGCTTAGGTCCACAAAAAGATAAGAAAAATAATTATCGATTGGCCGAATGAAATATTAAAGAATATGCCTTATTAGTGTCATTATCATATTATAGTGGGAGTAATCGGAGAAAAAAATTACCGACATAATTTCATTTGAGCAGCACATAATATAAGTTATCATAACTAGTTTTTATTTTCTTTCTTCCCAATTATCAATGAATAATTAGATCAAAACTCGTTCAAGATTTCACTAAAATTGGATTTATAAGTAAACAAATGATGCCCTGAGTAATAAATAAATAAATCTATCCAGATACAATAAGCAATAATAAGAAAAGAAAAATAAGAATAGATTAACCAAATAAAATATTAAAGAATACGCCTTACTAGTGAATTATTATCATATGATATAGGGGGGGTGATCGGAGAAAAAAGACTCCAACATAATTTCATTTGAGCACATAATATAACAAGTTTTTATATTTTTTTCCCCAATTATCAATGAATAATTAGATGAAAAATCGTTCAAGATTTCACTAAAATTGGATTTATTCATAAATACATAATGCCCTCAATAATAAATAAATAAATCAATCTATCCAAATACAATAAGCAATAAATAATTAAATAGATAAATTCTAACAGCCGAAGAAGATCACAAAATAAGTTTACAACATCAAGGATTTTGATTCTCATCATCTGGTCTATAAAGTTTAATTGTTCGTAAATTTATTGGTTGTCGTGGTCTTGCATTGGTACCCGAATCATCATGCACTGCTACTCGAAGCAATTTAACTTGCTCTCTTGTTACCGTCCTTACCTGATAATAAGTTTGATGATGATGAGATATAATAAATAAGCAATTAAATAAGAAAGTTTAATATTGACAACAAAATTTCTTTTTGATGATCGTAATAAATTTAATATTACCTTTCTAACAATGGTCCAAAGTACATTTTCAGTGCAAGGAGGAGTGGTGAGAGAACCAATATATCTGTAATATTTTCTGCTGCCTAGCTTTATGCCCCTTGGATCGATCACCCCCACCACCGTTTCTCTTTCATTTGAACCAGCAACTTGTCTTAAATGATCCGATATCTGATAAATAAATAACAGGCATATGAGAATAAAAAATAAAGAAAAATTAATGGGATCTTTTGGTACAGGAGGCAGGGCCCCCAGTCGACAAATAATTGAGGAAAGATAAAGCTTCCTAAGGAAATGGATTAAACTTCATACAGAACCCTTATAGACATTATATTCTTCACTTGCTTCTTCAAGTGTTTAGTTTCTTCATTTTGGCCCTCATTGACGTAAAATATGATTTTACGGCCGACAAGAGATCCGAGTTTTGCACCCCGTTCATATAAATGGAGAGACAATTTTAATTTCTAACCATGCTGTGCTTTAAAAAAATAATAATCACTTCAGAAATTACCGATGCCAATAGAGAATCAGGTCTTCCAATCTTGTACATGATCCCTACCACTGCAATTTTCCCATCTTGGCTCTCATGAACCATGTGAGCCTCGAGAGCAAATCTGCAATTTTAAATTAAATAAAAGAATAAAGAAGAAAATTATTCTATCATTTTAATGTATGACTAGTTGATGTATCACTAATTGAAGGGGGAACGGGGGGGAAAAAAATAGTACCTCTGGCCATTGATGGTGTGCTCAGAAGGAGAGTGCCAGTGGCACTGTTGCAGCACATACTGGGTTCCATTTATCAAAAGAGTCCCGGCACCGCCATGCCATTGCAACTGCATCCACAAATAATTCAGAAAGATATAAAAATATTAACCAATGAAACTAGCTAGCTACTAAAAGAAAACAATAATATCGAATTTCTTTTTCTTTTTCTTCTTCATTTATTATTACTTTTTTTTTTTTTTTTGTTTTAATTTCCATTACCATCATATCATGGCCTCTGTTCTTGAGTGTGGCATTAGATGGCTTGTAACTTCTTTTAAGCCTTCCTAAATGGGAAACAACTTGAACTCTTTCATTCAAAAGATCAATGGGAGACTGCATTGTTCCATTTTTACAAGCACTCCATTCCTCGTGAAGCTCTCCCCATTTAGATGGTCCATGCTCTCCTTCTTCATAATTGAACTCCTTTTCATCATCTGCACCACGCTTGCATGCATTAGATTAATTAGTATATATATCACCAAGAGCGAGAATTACTCACCCCAGCTAGGGTTTAACGGAAGAATCTTGGATGCTCTTAGTGTATGTGCTTTTATTCTTATCTGATTAGCTGAGAGATACGCATGCAATAATTCATTGAGCAGAGAATAAGAAAACATTTTGGGTTCTCCAATAACAGAAGTCCAGCATGTTTTAGTTTATTTATGAAACAAGAAATACTGTTTTAACATTAGAAAATAGTCAAAACCTTGATTGATTAAATTATAGAAGACAACATTGCCTATAATACAGTTACTTGGCACCTACAAAATGATTAAGAAAGGTTGTTCAAAAGTTGCATTGTTTGATAGGAATTGTGTGAAAAACAAGTGAGAAAATGTAAAAGTCGCAAATTCTTACCAAGTTCTTGAGACATTGCTGGGCATGAAAGCAAAAGAAGAACCAAAAAGAAACAACAAAAGAATAGCTGGGTTGCAAGTTTCTCCATTTTCTTTTCTTTTTGTTGCTTTCCAATGTTTAACACGTATATTGATCAGTTGGCATCTATCTATCAGCTTGTGTGCTTATATAGCCTCCATTTGCAATATGAATGCACAAAATTTGTCATTATTATATAATCGAAAAGAAATTTCTAAGTAATTCTTTTCAAAACAATACAATTTTTGTCTAGCAAGTTCGAACACAAGAACAAGAAAGGGGTGAGAAGCCTCTATGCTAAATATTTTATAATTTTCTTGTCACACAAGCCATATTAAAATAGCATATTTTGGAAGAAAAACTTTGTGTTAGTTGGTGTTATTTTATTTATTTATTTATTTATTTATTCTTCCATTAAAACTTTAGTACGTCCTTCCAATTGACTTATTTCTTCGATGGCGAATCTACCAAGGTGGTTGAATTCATCAAGTAGGCAACAATAATAGAAGGTTAATTTGGCTTTAATCAATTTGTTTGCTTGTGGGGTGCAGCGTTACTTCCATCCCAGAACTGAAATAAGGTAAATTAAAGAGTTGGCAATTTGAAGGAAATTAGTGTTTAATTTGTTAATTGTTTTATACGTGGACAAACCCAAAGGACAATACAGGACGTGCGAAGCATACGCAATTAATGATCGCATAATTAACCAACATAGGGTATCATATTAAATAAGTCAAAGATTTTTCCATGTTTTGATATCCGAACCGTTGACTGTGAGTAAGAAAAATTGAACACGGCAACAGACTGTCTGTCTGACTTTCAACGCCCGATCGATCCGTTGCATTTTTTCTTGAATCGTACGGTCGACTTTTCACGAGCCAGTTAATTTTGAGCTAGAACGTCCAATATTTTAGCAGATGAGCGTCAAGTTTGGCGACAGAATGCATGATTTTATGAGTGTGAATTGCTTATTGTTCCTTTTTACCAAATGAGAATGGGAAATTTAACACGGAGGGAAGATTTGTCAAATCGACCACATCAAGAATTTGGAACGCTCGCTATCTGTTTTTTTCCATTCCACATTTAAAATACTGCTATTTAATTTGCCTCCTGCACTGATATCTTTACCGAATGTCAGAAGCTTCTATATCATTTTTCGAATTTTTTTTTTCTAAGGCGAGTAAAGGTGAGTAAAGGTCAAATGATCAATAAAATTCATTAATCAACCTTATTATTGCTGGTAGAAAAGACTCTCAACCACACCTTTATATTGGGGAGGGGGGGGGGGGGGGGGAGGAATTTATTAGAAGGGATGTCTAATCAACGCAAAATTAAGTACTTAGGCTATGTTTGGAAGACAGGATTGGATTGGATTAATTTTTAGGATTAGATTGTATTAGATTATATTGGATTACACTGGATTAAATATAGTGCTGTGTTTTGTTTGGTGCAATAACGGATAGGCTTATAATAGTGATGTCCTATGTTTGGCATTTTACAGGATTGGATAATAAAAATAATAATAATTAATATGAAAATTAAGTAAAATGAACTATGCTTAAATTTGGACAATAACTTTTGAATAAAATTTCCCTTCTATAAATTAAATCAATTTTTTTTAAAAGAAAAAACAGCACCTGATTCAATAGTTTTCCACATCTCAATATGTAACTATATGCATAAACAATACTTACACTATATAACATTATCGAAAAATATAAATTCCACAAACTATAGAGGAAAAATTCAATCTAAATAAGATACAATTTCTCATATAATATATTTTAATTACAAAAGACAACAACAAAAAACTGTTTATAAAGTATTTGATACATCATACACATTCATCATTAAGCCACTCTAACGTGTGGTTAACTACTTACAAAAAGATGGTGGGTTCCATTTGTTACAAATAGTTTAGAATCACCCACAAACAAAATCTAATTCATATGATTAGTTACAAAAAATGTCATCATCAACTTCATAGACCAACCACAAACGGTTAATTTTTTGAACAAAAAGGATCCCAAAATACCAGCCTTAATCAATCATCAAACCCACCTAAGATAAGTTCTTCAAGAAACTCCTTTCTTTCTTCATCATTTCGCATTGTCCTAAATATTTCTGCATGTTCTGGTTGTTTTAGCAACATCTTTTGTACCCTAACTCTTTGATGAAGTGAAAGGTTCATTTTTATCAACATGTCAGCAACAACTTGTGAATTGATACTTTCATTTGATAGCTTACCAACAAGGTTATTCACATTCTGATTTGACTTTTCCATCACATCTTGAAATATGTATGCAAATTTTTCCAAGCTTCCAACCAATAGATTAGTTGATGTAGCCCTTTTCCTTTTAGATGATTTTGTTTGACCTTGATCCATTGAGATGGGAGACAATCCTTCACCAATCTCAAGCTCAGATTCAAGATTGCTTTCATTTTCATTCTCTATCATGTCAACAGGAGTTTCAGCTCCTTTCCCAGTAGCACGATCTTTTCCAAAAATGTATGCAAGCCTCTCATATAATGGAAATGGTTTGTTCCTCCACCCTTCAGCATTTTTATGGTGCTAAAATGAGGGAAAAAAATAAGAATTCAGTCAATTACTAAAAGTTGCTGGAAAAAAAAATTATTAATTAAAGGTCATTGGAAAAAAAAAAAAAACTTTCACCTGTACATAAGATTGCCATGCCTCATCACTATCTACTTCAACACATTTTTTTTCATCATTCCAACCAAAGCCACTTGTGTTAAGCATATCAAACACTACTCCATAGTTATTCTTCAATTTTTTCATTTTTGATTCCACATGTGGGCTAGATTTTAGGCCAGCATTAGGAAGTAACTTTGCCAATTGTTCTTCAATATGCCTATTAGCACCTGGTTTTAGTTGCCCACAATCAGCTCGAAATCCGCGTGCTACCATTTCCTCCAATATATTTAGCAAAGCTTCCTCTTCTTCTTTTGTCCATGCACGTCTTGTCCCTTTTTTGTCCTTTTCATTATTTTGATTAGTAGTTACACCATCCATCCCTATATAAGAATAATAATACATGTATTAAAGAGAAAATATGTATTCACAGTGAAATAAGATATAAAATAATGAGAACATATGAAAATAATGAAAAAAAAAGCATTATAAAAATAAAATTGCTCATTTTTATAAAACATAAAAGCGTTAAATCACATGACATTACATAACAACAAAATACAAAGTTCAAATACAATAAAAAACTTAAGCTGAAACTTCAAATTCCTCTATTTCGCCTCCAATCATTAAACATTTGTAATGCTAAATTATCCCTCCATGCAGTCCACTGCTCAGATGCTGAAACTTGACTAATGGCTTCGTGATCCTCTGAATTGCTACTAAGGTTAAAGTCATCTATCTCACACTCCATTGGATCAGCCGACATTTCCTTTCTAATAAGATTATGTAAAAGACAGCAAGCAGTTATTATTCTACATTGTGTTTTTAGAGGATAGAAAGATGGACTTCGTAAGATTGCCCAACGCATTTTAAGAAGTCCAAAACATCGTTCTATTACATTTCTTGCTGAAGCATGCTTCATATTGAAATACTCTTGATAATTAACAGGAGCACACCCATCTTTCCACTCTGATAAATGATATCTTGTTCCTCTATATGGCGCTAAAAATCCTTCACCATTTGTATACCCAGCATCCACAAGATAATAACAACCTAAACATTGAGAAGGTGAAATAGGATTAAGAAAAATTTATTTATTTTTGGGCGGCCTATTCTAAATCTATTAAAATAATCTTACCGGTTGGAACTTTTAATCCATTTTCCCTAGATATCGCATCTCGAAGTACTCTAGAATCAGAAGCTGATCCTTCCCACCCCGGTAACACAAATATAAACATCATATCTTGTGAACAAGCCCCCAAGACATTTGTTGCAATTTCACCTTTTCTTGTTCTATATCTTGGTTTATCAACTTCGGGTACTCGAACCTTGATGTAGGTTCCATCTAATGCTCCCAAACAGTTCTATATCAACAAAAATTATTAAGTTGAATAATAATAGTACACAAGGTCATATTGTAATTGTAAATGACATTTTAAAACTTAGATGCAACATACCTTGAAAAATTTCCATCTACCATCTGTGCAATGTTCAGGCACAGGTTCTGGAGATTTTAGCAAGATGTGTTGCAGCCGCAAAACTCCATTTAGAACAGAATTAAAAAATCTACTAATTGTCTCTCCAGAACGCTTGAAGCGATTATTAATTGTTCGATTTTTTACATGGTGTGCAAGTACATGTAAGAACATACAAACCTGCTCATCGACGGAAACTACACTATCCATCTTCAACCTACCATCACTACGAAGTAGTTCACATAATAACCCAAAAGTTCTTTTATCCATCCTAAGTTGATTCACACATTCTATATCACCATTGCCTATCATGTCCTCTAGAGTTTGAAGACGAGTTTGATGCCTAGCAAAAGTGCGATTCTTGAGCACATATTTTTCATGAAAGCTTGCTATTATATGGTGTAAGATAACAACTACCATAATGCAGACAGCCACCTTTTGTTTGCGAAACTCGTTTGCAAGTAGGAATAACAAGATTTGTCTTTCGTCCATATCTATTCATCATAAGGTTTGTAATTATGTAATTAAAATTAAAATAAAGAAAGTAGAGCAGCAGACAATCGATAACAAATATGTGCATATGATAGACGGGTAATGTGGAACATGGGTATCCATGTATATATATATATATATATATATATGAGCTTTCAATCCTTGCTTATATATAGTAAAAAATAATTCAATTAATTTTCATAAGCAAGCACAAATTGACAGTACAATTGACATAGCAGAATAAAATTGGGCAAGTGACATGTCTTCGTAATTCAATTAATTAAAAATAAAATAAAGAAAATAAAGCAATGGACAATTGAATAATAAGACCCAAAATGAAACAAATCAGTTATGAGGGAAAAAAATAGTAAAACCCACCAACAGCCGAACAAGATATTGACAAAGCAAAAATTAAAGGAATGCTACTGTAAATTTGGAAAAGGTAAGCAAAATAATTGATATTTAACTAGGGAATGCATGCAAGTTGACTTACCAATCGAATGGGAAAGATGAGTTTTCACTTCCAACAACCAAATTAACTACAAAAGAAAAAGAAAAAAAATCAATTTTAAGATCCATACCTGAAGCCCCAATTTAATTGGGAAAGATGAGTTTTCACTTCCAGCAATCAAATCAACTACAAAAGAAAAAGAAAAAAAATCAATTTTAAGATCCATACCTGAAGCCCCAATTTAATTAGAAGATGAGAACTGATTCAGTTACCTTTACTTGTTGTTCGGATCCTAAAACAGTTTTTGGAGAATCAAGATTTGTTGAGGAACAAAGATGTGTGTGCTCTGCATTTGTTTGATTATAGAGTAGTATCGGGTTTTTCTTTTGGCTTGATGAAAGAGAAAAGAGTGTTTTAGTTTCACTAAATTTCTTATCCAATATAAACCCACCTAAAAACAGAGGATTAATAATCCCAAGATTATTGGATAAAAAATTGGGCTTATTTTTTAATCTTTACAGCCAAACATAACTTTGGATAGGATTAATATTTTTAGTCCTAAAAATTAGTCTTATCCTACCTTTATCCCAACAGCCAAACATGGCCTTAAGGTATTAAATATAAGAACACACAGTTCTTCAGGTAATTGGGTCATTTTATATCATAAAGATAAAATAATTAAATAAAAATTATATTAAAGCAAACCTTAGTAGTTAAAAAAACTAAGTTAAAAAATGTAAGAGTAATTTAATTGATTAATTATACAAATATTTTTACTGATTTATATTTATTAGAAATAATGTGCATTTATTATAAATATTTTTTGAAAGTGGGGTGGGTTTACACATATAATGGGGTGGAAATATCCCCACCCTAAAAAAAATGTTTGGTGGGAATATTTCCACCTCACTATTTTTATAAATCCATATAAGTTCGTAATATTTTTCAAAAACACAAATCAATAAAAGTTTTGTATAGTTAATCAATTAAATCCTTCTATTATTATTTTTTTTCTTAGGTTTCTTTGACCTTATTTGATCATAAACTTTAATATAAGTTTTATTTTATTACTATGATATAAAAACAACCAAATTGTCCCAATAAATATGAGTTATTGTATCTAATAATTTAGGTATTTAATTTTATGACTTATAATATAATATTTTTAAATGAAATCTAATTATTATTTTCACCACCCTTACATGTATATGACATAAATTTGATAGCCTAATAATTTATATGAGTATTGTGCCGTAAAAAAGTTTAATAATCATACTAATAAAGTGGTATTAGAAACAATGAGCTTGGTATAAAGTTAGAAAAATATTGAAGTCGAAGTAAATTCTTGTTAGTTTTACCTTATAAGGGTTAAATAATTAATTTAAATTAACTTATGCCAAAACAATCTTTGTAATCAAATATAATAAAAGAATTTAAGTTACAAAAATGTAAATTAAGATAGATTTAATTAGTTAATTCTCCGAAGCTCTTCTTTATTTGAAACTTTTTAAAAATAATGTGCACTTTTTGTAGTTATTTTCTAATTATAAAGGGTTTACAAAAATTATGGGGTAGAGATATCATCACCCAAAAATATTTTTATAGATAGTTTATTTCAACTTAACATTAATTTAATCAATTAGTTACACCTAACTTGGATATTTGATGTCCTCTGTTAATTATTAAATAATTTGACAAGACAATCACATTCTGGTATTAAAAGTTAATTATGTTAATTTGAACATTTACTTTGAACTTGAGAAATAGTATAAATGCTGATATTTATATATATGATTAAGTACCCTACCTTGTGAATGCTCCAAATATTCTTACTATGATGTAATAGAAGAAGGCTTAATAAATTTGTTAATTACGTTTTACCAGCCTTAATTCCTACTTTTCAAATGCTTTATAACATTTGACTTGAAATATTAATAATCATCTCCTGGGTTCTTGAATCTTTCTTGTTAACCTCGAAGAACGGTTCAATGAATATGAAGGGAGGTATTAATTCATGCCATTTTGAACTTGATAGCACGTAATTTCTTGCCCAATATTTTACGCAATACCTTGACCGTTAAACCACAGCTCCTTCAAGGGCTAAGACTGAAGTTATCATGATTAGCTGAGACTAAAGAATTAACTTTCCCTTTATTACTTTCAACACGCTGGAAAAAATGTAAAAAGGAACCCCAAAAAAAAAAAAAATGAAAGTCAACGGATTTCGATTATATATATATATAGAGAGAGAGAGTTAAATAGTAGAGTGGCATTCGGCGGCATGAATCACATGGCCAGGTTTTAACAACATTGTTGAATTTTAAGAATGACCACAAAGACATATTTACACTCTTTTAATTTGAACCCAAGGTAGATGGACTAAACAAGATTAGATTACGGAGTCTAATGACTTTTAGAGCCTCACCCACCCACTCCCACATAAAACGGCCCTAATTTCTAATTAAAGATTTGAAGCATTTGCCTTTCTTGTTTGCCCTTGACAAATTTCAATGCAGTTCTAATTTTGCACACTTGGTTGAATATATTTTTCTTAATTAAAATCATCAATTGATTGAATATCCCGAGGATATGTTGTTGAACTAACAACTGCCAATATTGAAACGACTTGGTTTGCTCAAAGCCTGACTCATCTAATTTGTTGGATAATTGGGTTGGCCAATATGCACACATAATTTACATTTCATGTAGGATATCATTTTAACCTAAAACATATGTGTTATTTTTTATCAGATCATATAACTTTAAAAGTTTGATTTTTACCCCCAAATTTATATACATTGTGTTGTATTAGACCTAATTTGGTCCCTAGAACTTTACCAATGTGACATTTCGATCAATCAGATTTTTTGCCCTATTACTCCTCGTGTATGGTCTAATAACTGAATAATCTGACATTGGGATTAGAATACATAAGTAGCGCAACACACTTTTAGTTTATGAGCTAGATTTTGATTATGAGTTAAGTTTAAGGACTTCTAATTAATTAAAATTTCAATAAAGTCTTGGATACATAATATTAATGTACATACACTCTTCTATTAGATTCTTACTGCACTTATATTTACTCTTATAGGATTGATTGATCGATACACATGATAAAAATCTATTGGATTTTTTAATTTTATTATATTTTATTAAATAACAATTAGTTAAGAATAATAAAATCTCTTGTGTTGAAAATAAAATAACATTCAACTCTACTCACATAAAAGGAGAGAAAATTGTGTTACACCATTAAGTTAAATTAAAAAAAAAAAACATATGGGAAGCATTTTAATACCTTCTACTACAATGATTAATTCAAACCATTTTCTAGCATTTCGATTGGTGGGTGCGGCAATAATAATTGCGTAAAGAAGCAAAATACATAAAAATCATAATTGCGAGCATGAATTCTCTAAACCATAATTTTTTGCTTGACCAGTTGACCATTGGAGCAAACCCAAGAGAAAGGCCCAAAATGAAGCCCATTCATATTGTTTCTTCCTCAACCACTCGACGAACAGTCAAGAGCGACGGCAATTGGCATGCTAGCTCAGTTGCACTATTACTATATCAATTAAGCAGTACTCAAGCAAGTCTCAAAATTGCAGCTCTACGGATTGAGTCCATCAAGCACCTCAATTAAGTAGTTACATGTGTTATAACTGCATTCAAGTCTTCTGCTTCCGTTGTTAAATTTCAAAATGGAAAATTTGAAAAGCAAAATTCATCAACTGAGCAGATATTTATGTTGAACGGTTAAACTCACAATTAATTCTAATTTTATGGCTAAGGCCATTTAGATATTATCACTTGGAATAAGTGCTTAATCTTATGAAAATTTATGAGGTATTTATATTTTAGTTGTTATGTATTTCACATGTTCTAAGATGGTTGTTAAATATCCCCCCAACAGATATAAGAATTAATTACCATGCTTTGACATCACAAAGCAATAGAACAGCATCTCCATTGTGGCTAGTTGACTTTCGGCTTGGCAAAATTAACCCATTTGCTAATGTGGAAATTTCCTATTTATAGTGCTGATTATCTGGACAAAACATTATCAGCTACATGAACAGGAAGGTTCGATTCCCATCCCCAAAATGCATATGGTAACTGTTAATCGCATAAATAGTAACATGTCTATATAAAGACCTTACAATTCTCCTTCCTCCCCCATAAAATTATCATTACCAAACTCTTTTCTCTTGATCTCTAGTTGGGTAAGTGATTAAAAAATCATCGACTACCCCAGAGCTTGATTGAGTGGTTTTAAGTAGTTTTATTTAGCTGGTTATGCATTCAAGTTCAAAAAGAGTTAAAAAATTGATTCGAATCTTCTTTTTTATTCACTTTTTACCACGTGTATGCTTCAACCAATTGTAATAATATTTGTACACATATGATAAGAAATAGGTACACATATATAATTAGAAATGCTCCAGGAGCATAAAACATATTCTTGTTTGTATCCCAAACCAAAATAATTTTGCCCACCACTCTACATTTTAAAATATAATTAAATAATAAAGAATAAAAATTCCACTCGTATCATTCTTCTTTTGTGATCTAAATATTCTATAAATTTTTGTTCACATGCATGCATTAAACTTGAATTTTGTTCAAATTATGTAGCGGTGAGGATGGACCAAACGAGCGGAAGAGTGAGGATTCTAGGGTTTGCTCTGGTTCTCATGATCGTAAGCTCTTGCATGGCTGCAAACGGAAGGACTTTAAATGCCGCAGCCTACAATGAGCAGCAGCTCAGCCGGGTACTGGCGGAGTCTGACAAGAATATTTTGAAATCTGGGTACCCTCCAAGCAACAAGAATGACCGCAGCTACATCCCCAGAGGCGGGAAAAAGTGAAGGCATCAGGTGGCCCATCCAAAAATTGAAAAAAAAAAAAAAAATCAGAATATACAATGATGAAATTGAAAATATTACCAAATTCTGTGTATATTTTACTACTAGGCCCCCTTAGTTTGTAGTTTTTGTATTATGATCCTTATTGTTGGTCCCTAAATTTTGCTTAGTGTATATTATAGTAGACTTAAATTTAGGACTCCCCTCCTCAAACTAAAATCTTTGTTTCAGCCTTAATATATATCCCTAGCCTAAGGGAGGTCCCAGTGGCTAAAACTTTAGACTGAAAATTACATGATGTTTCTATGAGAATTAGTTGATCGAGTGGTTATCTTTGTATTTAGTCTGTATCATATTACTTTAAGTATGTTTTGTCAGTCTTGATGTCGATTATTGTAATCATGTATGTTTTTTTTATTTTTTTTCGTATGTATAAGATTGTAATAACGTATGTTGAAACTATTAGTTTGCTTGTTTGTAAGCTGTATATATTGTATAATGTACATAATAGAAGTGTTATTATGATATAGAATGTAAGTGTTGTTTGATGAAAATAAATAAAGCTAATTAATGATTACGAACATGAGTAATAATAAATATCCTAAATTTTTTAATTCTAAATTTGATTTCAAATGATGTATCATTAATTAATTAGTTAATAATTTTTTATAAGATCTAAGTAAATTAATTATATCATTCACTAATCAATTGATGAATGTCATATTATTTGGAATAGTTTTTTAGAATAAAAAATTTAAAATGTGTAATACTACTCTACGAACATGAATTGATGCATGACTAGTTGCACGTGATAAGAAATCTTTATAAATCCTCACGAATTGATAAAAGTAACCCCGGTCTCCAAGGATAAAGTAGAGTGTAGACCACCATTTGCATTAATTCACTTTAGTTTTTACTGCTCAGCTCAATTAATTGAATTCAAACTGAAAAGAAGAAATTGTATTAAAAATAGGGAGAGAAAGAGAAACCTGTGATACTACCGTAAACAATATGCGAGCAACGTAACTTTCACAGGAAGAAGACTTTTTGGGCCTGTAAGTGATCCAATCTGTGGCTCAAATCCACAATCACAAAAGGATAGATATTATTTATATAGCTTGTAGCGTTGGCTTGAAATGAAATTGTGGAACAAAAACTTCAGTATCAGATATCAATGGTTCGATACAAAATCTTGAATGTAGCCATCGGATTTGGTATCCTTAGAGGATCAGAATTCTCTTAGTTTTTTCCTAAATAAAATATAAGTGGGTGATTAGAATTAATAGATAAAAAATATAAAAAAAATATTTAATTAAATCTAAACCATACATAATCACTAATAAATACAGAGCATACAAATTTTGAAAGTTTGCAAGAGAGATCATATCAACCGTTAATCCTAATTCTTTCCTCCACGTATATTGTGTAGAAGTGCGAACATATAGACGTCACATAAGCAAACACCCCTATTTACTGCGATAATGCAAGCCACTGACTAGCATTTCCATTGGTGGGTGCAGCAACAATGATTGCGTACAAAGAAGCAAATATGTGAAATCATAATTACGGGCATGAAATTCAAACCATATAATGTACACAATAGGTCTATTCCTTGGTGATTGGCATTGCCATCGAGTGGTATACTAAGGGATGAAGACCACTCCATAAGCAAATACTCATGCATTTATCACATTGACAAAGCCATCTTTCTTTATTATGGTAAAATTTTGATAAATGAATGTGATAAATTAATAATCTTGAATAAGTAATAAAATCTTTTGGTCCCGACTTAGGCCAACGCACTAAATTAATAATCTCGTTAAATGGATTAGATAATCTTTTTTCGAATCCTTTAGGGAGGGTCCAATTAAAGTAAAAACTAATAATTCGTCAAATATAAAAATATTAATAACATATAAAATTCGTAATATTTAGGACTTTTTTTCTTGAAAACTCCAATTTTCTCATCAATTTAACTCTTTTCTAAAATATGCATCTATTGATTTTACACTAAAATATTCATTAATATTTTTTTCATATACATAATTACTTTTGAAATTGATAAATAAATCTTGGTCAAGGGAACAATACACGGACCAAGATAAGATAGGGAATTAAAATATAATTAATAAATATTTATTTCTCAAATAAACTAATAAAATATTTATTTATCAAATAAATACATAACCTCGCTAAGATAATTATTTTTCTTAGTTCTAATAATATTATTTTACGGAGATTTCACTGTACTATAAATTGAATTTGATTCACAGGTAGGGGATGAAGCAAGAGTATTCAGTGCAATATTAATCAGAAAATTTCTCTTTCTAAATTTCTTATTGAGAAGACTCTTAGCTGCCGTTGATTAGGTTAATTTAACCCCACCAAAATCCCAACGTTTGTGCAAATTAAACATGAATGATAAAGGAAGTAGCTATTGTTTTATCTGGTATGGAGTTAATACTATCATTGGGGGTGATATTATAAATAGTAAGCAGTCACATGTATTACAACTTTATTAAGGTCTTCTGCTTTGTAATTGATCTCAAAATGGAAAAAGTAAAAGGAAACATCATCGTCAATTGAGTAGTTATATATCATATATACCGTAGAATATTGAGTTGCCAAATGAACTCACATTTAATTTTAATTTTATTGCTACGATCATTTAGATATTCTCGTTTGGAATAAGTGCTTATTGTTTAATCCAATAAGATCTCCAAATGTCTCAGTTAAATAAAATAAAATTAATTATTAAACCCAGTTCACGAATGTTAATTTCTTAGGGGGCTTCAAATCCCATATGTAGAGATATATGAATTAATTACCATGCTTTGACATCCATAGCAATGGCACGCTATCTCCAGTGTGGTTAGTTGACTTTTGGTTTAGCAAAATTAATCCACTTGCTAATGTGGAAATTTCCTATTTATAGTGCTAATATGGACAAAAGTTTTTCTCAATTCAATCATTTAATTGCTTTTAACACAATTTTAGTTAGATAATAGGGCCAACCCACTTAATATTGCCTCATATGGTGGACTCCACATCACCCAAATTGATACTGTTTCTGTCAATCACATATAAATCATGGCATGTCTATATAGAGGCTTTATAATTCTCCTTCGTTCCCCCAAAAAACAAACGTTCATAACTCAATTTTCTCTTGATCTGTAGCTGGGTAAGTAAAATATTCTACATGCATAAATATTTTAATTTTGTGATCTAAATTAACATTCCGTATACATTTGCTAGCATGCGTGCCTTAAACTTGATTTTTTTTTTTTTTTGAAATTTATACATACTACAGCGAGGGAGGACGGATCAAATGCGTGCAAAAATGAGGCTTCTAGGGCTTGCTCTGGTTCTCATGATACTGAGCTCTTGCTTGGCAGCCAATGGAAGGGCTTTAAATGCAGAAACGTACGACAGCCGGGTACTTTCGGAGGGCGACCCGATTGTGAAATCTGGGTATCCTCCAAGCAACCTGAATAACCATCACTATATCCCCAGGCAGGACTTTAATCAATATGGTGGAGACGCTGGAGGTAGCAGTGGCTAAACACTTTATCAGTTTGATTATAATGATAATTTCGTAACGTAATAATGTTTGTGTGAGCATTAGTTATCGCTATATATGGTCAATATCATCATATTGCATTATGCTTTTGAGTATTTCTTGATGTCGATTACGGTAATATGTATGTTGAAAGTATAACTTTGTTTGTAAATTGTTTAATTACACAAGTGTTATTGTACTGTAAAATAATTAATGTTAGCGTTGTTGTATAAAATAAATGTAATTTAATGCTTTATGAATGGCATTGATGCACAGCTAGCTGCGTGAGATAAAATTAGTGGACCATTTGCATTTACATATCATGATCCAACAACTCATCCATCTCATGTTACAATAGTGTTATGTAAACTACTAAAATTTTTGCACTAACAACTCACCCTTATCACAGGACCCTTAGTCGATCCTTAGTTCAACCAACACATACATTAATAATCCTGTAGACTTCTGTTATTTCTCTTTTTATAGATTAATTTGGAAACTAATTCCATAATTCAGTCGTTAATACATTTGTGGTACCCTATTTGAATTCCAATATTCTAGTTGTAGTAAGAGTAAAAAACAGTGATAATATATATAAACGATAAACGAGCAACTTTCTCAGAAAAATGACTTGCGGGCTTGAAATGAAATTATTGAAGAAAAACTTCCCGATGTTTCTTTGAACCTGTCAAATCTTCAGCGTGTTGAAACATTGTAATTTGCGAGTGCATAATGTCGATCAATTTCGTAGAGTTTTATGCCTACAAGACTCCTGACAACTGATTTCACAGGTCAGATTATTCACTTGGCATTGAACTTTCCGTGCCGATACCATTTGTGGGTTTTATTTTAAATGTTTTACAGGGTAACAAATCCTCCCGTTCACCATGCTACAAAATGGATTTCATTCACCACGTCAGGTTGCCTACTAGGCTGCTGCTGCTTGTACTCCTACAAATTTTTCTTGCAAGCGAGTATATAATACATAGTGGCACACAGGAGCCAATAGCCTGATTTATCTTTCAGCTTCTAGCAGCTAATTGAGTTTTCACATTTCATAGAAAAAGGATACAAACCATCAACCCGCAAAATCATGAATCATTTGACCCCCAAATTGCCTCCTAAGCTGATCCTCCTGTTGTTGCTGTGGTGAACTTTCCACCCCATGCCTTAGCCCTAACGTAAGTGACACGGCACTTAGTCCCCCGACCTCAATCACGTTTCTCTGGTACGGTATAAAACCCATCAACGACCTGTCCATGCTTGCTGTGAGCTGATGATTACTATCTACTCTTGATCGCTTCTCCTGATTCCAGTGTTCAGCATGAAGCCCTTCTTCATTGTTGCTTCGTGAGGATCCAATGCCTGAGTAATCTACATGTTCATCAGACATTGCACTAATAGCTAGCTTGTTGTTCAGCGATTGGTCACCATTAAAACTGCTGCCTGCAGTGCCATCACTAGGAGACTGTCCATCACTTTTAGTTTTGAAGTTTTGGTTGGTTGCTGCTGATCCTTGGGTTTCAAGCATGTGTATTTCTTCCACCATTGGCTTCCAAACACGAACCCGGGCATTTATAAACCAATTCGAAACCTATATTAAGTAATTAATCAAATTTCATCAGTGCACTCAAACAGTAACTCCAAAACAGACAATCACAAGTACTTGACTTGGAGACAGGAAACCTAATGCTACAGAGAGAGTAAATTCAATAATCTACATAAAGACCTTAAAAAGTAGAAGGCTAAATGAATGGATCAAGACATGGGAGGTAGAAAATTAAACATCATAGAATTGACCAACGGGCCACAAACCATGCGCAATTATGCAATATGCTAATTCAATCAAAATCTTTGTTCAAGAGAATTAGACATAATAATTAACATACAGGGAGCTGACCCTACCTGGTTTCTAGAGAGACCAGTTTGAGTGGCTAACATGTGCTTATCTGTGTCCGTAGGGTACCTAAAAAATGTTGAAAGGCAAAATCAATTAACTGAACAACAAAGTTTAGACAAAGAAAGCAAGAAAGATGCAAGGAAACTCACGGATGGAGAAAATGCTCAAACAACCATGCTCTAAGAATTGCCACTGCTCGTTCTGGTAGACCTCTCTGGGGCCGCCAGACGTGTTGTTGGGGTTCAAGGAAGCCCATATTAGCTCCACCAGATTTATGCTTTTGCAAAATTTGGTCCAAGCAATTTAGCTTAGCCGACGTGTTAGTAATATTAACTTTACTACTACTTGTACCAGTGGCTGAGGACCGCATCTCCTCCCCCAAGGCTTTTGCTACATGCTTAAGCTGACTCATGATGGCACTCTTTAGGAACCGGAAGTTCTTTGAAATTGCTTTGAAAGCTAAAGAAACATATGGGGTAGCACCACTGAGACCCGCGACCGATTCAAAGGATGAAACTACCATTTGCAGCTGCTGGTGATATAGCTTGTACCTTTTGGAGACCTTAAATAACAGAGGGAAGCATTCAGCAAAAGGATTTTGAACAATGAATCTCCATGAAAACAAAGCATCATGGCAAAGTAGTGGTATGGAGATATTCTACAGTCTATAATGATGCAATACAAGGACATCACTTTACGGAGAATATTGATGGGACATAAAGCAACTACTTCACTGTAGTGTTCATTTTTTTATGAAGCACCAAACATGGACCAAGTTGGGAAAACTAATAGAGACCTAGAAAGCAAAATAAGTACCATGTCAGTAACTACATAGACTATTCTTTTCAAATTTAATAGGACTTCAATCACCATAAGTTGACAAATGATTAGGTTCCCGAATTCAACAGAGGGGCCTTGAAAGAAGTGGTGTGCACTGTTGAGCCAAATTTATTGCCATACATCATACAGACAGAGGGAGCATTTCTCATGCATAAAGTTGCTTACAGCTTGGACATAAGAGAAAACACGATTCAACTCTCACAAGAAATCCAGATGATGTAGGGATAGCTGAATCTTTATTGCCCCTTAAATCCACATATGAACATTAAGTATAATCAAAGATTGATTTTACCATGGTAATCAATTAATCGATCTTACCATGGTAATCAATTAATCGATCAAGTTTAGTTAGCATAAAAATCAAGTAATCTTCTTTATCATCAATATGGTTCCTTGAAAGAAAAAATAAAATTTGCTAAATTGAATTCTCATAAAATGTAAAGACGCACATGACAAGATGGAAAATAATTCTCTATTAAAGAATTGGACTTGAGAGAATTTCCTATAAAACACAAAATAATAATGTAATGGATATATGTAATAACATTAGTAGCAATTGGAAAATCATTAACTTCATCTCAACTGAAGTAGTACAGTATGGATAGTCAATGAAGTTCATAGAAGGAAAATTTTCAGTTTTGACTGTTAAACCGTTCTAAATTGACATAATATCAAACCAACATAGTAACAAGTAAAGGGGGAAAAAAGATTGATGATTTGACTATGTCTATTAAAAATAGAAAAAGGCCAAACTCATAACATAAACTTTCAAAACTAAAGGAAGAAGAAGAATAGCCCCAATTAAATCAAGTTAAAGCTAACCAAATGTCCATATTGAGCAAATAGAGAATGCTTAAAGGAAAATAGGAAAAGCAAACAACATGAGAACCTTGAAATTATGAACAGGAATGTTAAGCAAAAATATCTGACATATTTTCCTAAACTAACATCCAAGCAATTGTACAAACTAAATCTAGAATTAAAGAAAAATGTAAGGGTAATTCATAATGTCATGTACATGACAACACATATTTGAAAGATGAATAATTTTTTTAAAAAAAATTGTTAGATCATGCATATGTTATGCTATATCCAAAATCAGTTAGGGAAGTTAACGTCCTCTAATCTATCACTAGGCATACATTAGCAAGTTAAGAAAAGCTGCAACAGCATTCAGAATTTTGAAAAAGTAAATAAGAAATACAAGGTTAAGGCAAGTTAACAATAAGCAAAAAAAATCAAAACTTTACATCTGAATGATTTCAGCATAAACTTCTCCGAATGTTGACTAATCATAAGTCTAATTCATAAAAGGAAATAACATAGAAGAAATTTTCAACAAGCCATCTATTGTATTGATTAATCACACAAGCAAATCCAAAATTAATTATATTGTTCTTTCTACAAGGTAATCTCCCAAATTTGGAGTGGTAGGTGGGGGAGTAGAACAAAAATGAAAAAAAAAATTATTTAGGAATAGATGAAATTTCATGACCTATGGGATAGAGGAACTGAAGTAATCCACATCAATAGAAACCATCAAGAATTCCAAAACTCTTTATAAAGGTCCAGATATGACTATGGTCTAAATACATCAAAAATTAATTTGCAGAGGCAAATAAAACCATGTACCATGGGATTGATTAAATTTTCCTTAGAGATTTAATTATTTAGTAAGCACTCTATGCAAAGAGAACAAAAATTGAACTCATAGATTGATGCAATCCCATGGTATTGATTCAAATTCCCTAGTACCAATAAATCAGGCAAAGTATTGGGTAGTCGCAGCTAATCTAATTACCTAACAACAATTAAGGCTAATATTGTTCCCATTCATTAAAGGATTGTCAATTTCATGAAATCAAAGGTGCATAAGGGTAAAATAAGAAATATATAACAAACCTCTTCCTGCAAATACAAGAGTTTTGCCCTCATTTCTTGGTACTCAGGCCTGTGGGATTCACCAGAGCCGCTCCCAACTCCTCCTTCACAACTAATTTGGTTTGAACTGTAAAACGTTGGTGACGAAACACATGAAGTACTATATTTACCCTTGGCTCCAACCTCCCTATCAGCTACATCAGCAGCATCAGCTTCTGCTGAAACAGAAGCACTAGCTCTATCCCCAGAGAATCTCTCAGATACATTGCCTCTCTTACCATATTTCGATTTCTTTACACAACAGAACTCATCCAAGAGTTCTTGAGCTGGCTTCAAGAATCTTGAATTCTTCAGAATAGTTGCATACCCAGTGAAAGGCCCAAGAGGGCCAGTATTCCGATGAATATTGCAACCAGATGTACTCACATCCTGGACAGATTTTCCACTTCCTTTGCGGATAATAGATGGCTTTGGAAATGAAGCCGAAAGAATAGAGTTCCCAGATCTTGAATCGGTCTTGGAATGTAAGTTTTGAGACTCATATCCTTCTCCAAAGTGACCAACATTCATTTCATCAGATGGTGGATTCGATGAAAGCGACAGAGATAGACCTTGTGTAGCTGCATCACTCGCAACATTCCTCAAACCCAATTCAGGACTCCATTGATGAAAACTCTCAGCTCTATTAGTCCAATTACTCGGATCACTATAACGAAATGCACTTGTTTGGTTGCCATAACTTGGAAGAAGCACAAGCTCATTCCCAGAGTGATCAGTCCATGTAACATGGCCAGTTTCTCTAGCATTATGCTGTTGAAAAAGTGAAGCAACCTCTAATCCATGAGTACCAACAGAAGCCAAAGTGACAACATCTTGAACAGTGTTTGAGAAAATTGGAGTAGCATAATGCATATCGCCAAAAAGCTTTTCACTTGATGGATTTGCTGAAGTAGACTGAACATGATCTTGATACTCATTGTAATTATTTGGCCTCAAAAATTTTCTAGATGTAGAATTATTATTATTTGACAGGACTTCCCCATCAAGCATTACATTTTGATTGCTTTCCCTACCAGATGATCCACTTGCATAATTCACCATCCACTCAGAAATTGACTGTGAATGATCAAGGCCTTTCAGGTCACAACAACCTTGAAAATGATCACCAGTGGCTCTAAAGTGATGAGATGAAGCTACAGCTGTGTGAGGCAAAATGGTAAATAAATCACCCCCAGTCATTATAGGCCTACTAGTATTGCTGTGTTGATCATGTTGATGATTAGAAGCACTTAATTCTTGATGCCCCATTGCCTCCCTTTGAGCTGTTAACACACTGGAATTTGCTGAGAAGTTCATAAGCTCAGAGGAGGAAACAAGAGTAGTCGATGAATCGTAAAATGAAATGCCATTTCTAACATTAACTGATGATGATTGCTCCAAGTTACTATGTTCACTTAAGTCTTCCAAGTGCTGTTGAATCCTTAACTTATCGCGACGGCTTTGCTGTGCTACATGTGACGACTGAGGCCTAAAGTTGTTCATATCCATCCGCCGATATATATAAAAATATATATACAACTGATCAGTTACCAGCAAACCTTAGTCAACAAAAAACCCAGCCATTGTCCTACAACCCCATCAAACTTATCATGCGATCTAAACATTTTCCTGCAGCAAAATCATCATCATGTCAAACTATAAAGAAACTAATTCAAAGAGAGCATCCGTCAAAGACAAAAGTACATAAAATGAACAGAAGATACAAGTGGGAAGAAACAGTATATAAACGCAGGAGAGATAGAAAATAAACGTTTTTGTCACCACAGAAAGAAAGTAAATATGGAAGCAAATTAAAACTACTGGCAGAAATAGAGATTCCAAATACTGTCATTCATTTCCTCTTTCAGCATCGCTCCTAGATCTAAAACAAACCAAAACACAAAGAACAAAGGAAGCAAAATAACTATACCTACACTTTCTGTAAATACGTATAATATAAATACATATATATAACTACATACTTCACGTCAACTACTGAAGCCCTAATTTGGCAGACACTGTTGTGCATCATCAATCCCAAGTTACAGAGACTGCCACACGGGAACTAGTTATTGACACTCTAACAACAAGTTTTAAACATTCTTGTGAAGCTGTGCGTTACAGAGGTAAAAAAAAAAAGAAAAAGAAAAGTTGATCACTATGCACATGAGGAGGGAAAAAGAAAAGCCGAAAAAGGATGACACATAAAGTAACGATATCATTTCGTTATTCAAAACAAAGCCATAAAAGGTACACAGTAATGGAAGCAGCAAGGAAAGTGTACCGCTACATGAATTCAGTCCTTAATTCAGTTGATCGTCTTCATATATCCTACAACAAACATAAGGAAAAAACGTGCCAAAAATAATAATAATAAAAAACAAAAAGATTACCAGAAGAAGGCATATGGGTGATTTGATCTCGGTTCTGAGTCTGACCCCTTAGAGAGGGCACTAAGATGAGCGGCCGGAGAAATTCCGGCCAGAAAATGGGGGAGTGACAGTATGCTGAAAAAGAGCTCGGGTTCAAGTCAAAAGTACAATAATTGCAACAGCGATAATCAGCCGTTCGCTTTAACGTCTAAAGCGCGCTTAGCAATTTAAACAGTAATTTTTCCTTGATTTTGTTGCCGTTAGATTTAACGGCGTAAAACTGTCTGCTCTCGTGAATCTTCAAGAAATGAATTTTCAATTTTGTGTCCCCTCGTAGGGTCGTCTGGACAGAAATTTCTTTATAGCTTTATTTCGTTGGTGAAACATGGAAAGGGTACATGTGGGTTCATTTGGAAAAACCCTTTGGTTAACGCATTAATTACCGGTGTACCACTTGCAACAGCTCAAATTTACCTCTCGAGCTTGCTTATTTGTTTTGGATTCATCCCATTCGTCTACTTAATCAATGATATAATAAATACAATTACCATGCTCCGAATTTCTGTTGTTTTTCACCTCAAAAAAAGAAAAAAAGAAAAATCACCAATGTATAGTTTTTAAAATCATGAGAACTTTGACTTAAAAATAATAGGTAATACAATTAGACAGTAATATATAATAATTTTATTTTATTTAATGTTACCAGTAACAACTTTTAATATAATTATACAACTCACAAGAGTTTATTTGGATTATTGCAAGGCTAACATGCTGTCTCCACTGTGTAAATAGTTAGAAAGTAAACAAAATCTGATAATTTAATAGTCTCCAGACTATTAAATAGAGCACACGTTAACCATGAAGCATTAGGGTTAAAGTCTTTATAATTATCATACATTACGTTAAATCAATAAATTTTCGACAACTCTTCACAAAGTCATCACCTAATTTGTACATTTATGGACAAAGAAATTAATCAAGTACTTATATAAAAAGAAAAACCACAGCACAAAACAAAGCATATCTTTACTTTTTACAACTAAAATGGCGGACAAATTTTTTTTTTTTTTTTTGACTTTAAAATGGAGTACAAGTGCAATACAACAACAATAATTTAAGAAATTGCAAGCCTCAAAACCACGACATGGCGAAGTAAGCATTAGTTCAAAACAAGGGGCCCCCTGCTTCTTCTCTTCAAGCTCGAGCGGAGCCATTGTGGTGATTGGACAGGAAGTAACCGGACAGAGTTCACTGTTGGCTAATTGAATATTACGTCACCTGCAAGTACGGGACCCACATCGGGGCTAACTTTGAATGTCCACCGCCAGATATCTTTTGCGTGGGGACAATTATAAATCACCGGTTTCCAATAAAAAGCCAGACCACTGATATGGTACGGAAGCTACACACACACACACACTCTCTCTCTCTCTCTCTCTCTCGCTCTGTTTGTTCTCTCTTAAAACTCTCACTCGTAGTTCTGTCGGGTTAAATTTTATTATTGTTACTGCCGCTAAAGGTGCGCACAGCAGAATATGCAGTCAATATCCACCGTTGGATTTTACCGAGTAGATGAATCCGACGGCTGGGACAAGTGTAATGATGATATCCGATTTGTTGTTTCTGATCAGGGGTTTTTGATAAACAAAAGACAAAAGGAAAATATTACGTGGAATTTTACTTTTTGCTAATTAAAGATAATATTCCTTGGAGAGTGGGAGGGCGAACGGGAGCCGTTGGATTTGATGATTGACATTCATTGAAGTTGGTGATACTGGACGACAGTCCAATCAACGAACCATCGATGGGTGGAGATTGGAGAAAAAACAGGGGGAACGGGATACTATTTTTCGGACTGTCACATATCAGATCGCTGGATCACCCACGTGGGCCTGGAAATTTTTTATTGGAGAGAATTTCATCGGATTATCATATTTTACATGATCTCCACGTGGCATTTCATGATCGGGGCTATAATAATGTATGTGAAGTATCACGTAGTATTAACTTATTAAGATGTTGACCGGTTACTGGCCGGATTGGCATTAACACCGTCAACTTTTTATTATTATAATTTGTGGAGCTTTTATGCACAATGAAATAATGAAGTTTTAGTTTTGGTTAGTATTGACTGGGTTTTTTTTTTTTTAATTAGAAAATTTTACAAGTATTTGACAGGCACTTTAAATTATCAATAATTAGAAAAAAAATTGCTGATTATATCACAAGAGCGAATCGTGGACGCACAAAGGGGCTCGCTAGTATACAAATTGCCTGGGAATATCAGCTGCATCCTTTGCTGCAGCAACATCTTCACACTAAATTACCATATATCAATATCAAATCAAGATGAATAGATAGATTGAACCGATCGGGCATGATTTGATTTACAATAAATAAAATGTCAAATCCACTGATTTCTCTGTCTGATTTTTTGTTCCAATAAGTGGCAGGCATGCAATAAAAACTCCCCCTTTCCCTGCTGCGAAGAAGCAAATGCCGCTGTGAAGATGGTGACATGCACTCAATGACACACAAGAAAAATCCAAGGCAAAATCTCCTCTCACTGAGAATAGCAAATGTTGAAGAGTCTGTCACTTTCAGATCCATAATTCTATTTTATGACCAAATTTTCTGTTCTTTTTCCCCCTTGCGTTAAATTTCATATTTCACAAAACACGCTAAACAATAAATATAACTTAAGGAAAACCCTTTAAACTAGTCTTACATGTTTATTATTACAATTAATTAAAACAAAAAAAAACCCGGACACGTTATTATATTTTCCATAAATGATAGTATTTACAAAAGCACTGCAAAAAGAACGTTGCAGCCTGACGAAAGCCCTCGAAATTTGATGCAATCTCTAAACGTCACTACAGAGGCCCTACAAGCTAAGCGTTAGCTAGGGTTTTTGGAGCTAGGCCTAGGCTTTCGTTCGTGCCCGGATGGGTTCGTTGATGGATGTCAATTCTTCTGATTTGCCTGCACTTGCTTTTCCCACCAAATTACGTATCTACCACTCACTGGTCGCTGCCCCTCTCTCTTTTGAAACAAATTTACCTAAATGCCCTCGACGTGATCCCGCTGCCGTCCCTTTTCATGAACAATCTCGAGTTGGAGGCCGCCATTAGACTGCAGCTTTTTTTTTCTCTCTCTCTCTCTTTTTTTTTTTTTTTTGTTCGGGGTTATATCGATTGGTTACTGTTTATTTTCATGATGTGAAAAAGTGAAAACACTACAAGAAAAACAGGTTAAAAAAAAAATTTCTGACGCTATTTCGCCCGTAATTATTGCCTCTCTTAAATTCTGTCACTTTTCTTATTCAATTCAATTATAATACTTGCATGTGCAGTTAGGTTAGGGCATAACTTCGAGTCTCTCACCATGAAACTCAACAAAAATCATTCACTCCTCAACAAAGTTTATACACACACACACACACACACACTTGGGGTAGATTTCATATTTAGCGGATGCTTATTTACGTGTTGTGATCGTTAAGTCTCTGCGCCAAGGTAGAACTGTCATTCATATTTCTAATATGTTTCATATGGAAGCAAATTAGTAACAAAATTATATCTTTTAGAGTCCACCGTTCATGTACGCTCACTCTATAGTCTCACAGAAGAATTTTGCTAGGTCAAAGTACCTCAAAATGGTAGGAAAATATTTTTCCAATTACAAGTTTTTCATATATATTTCTCAAGATATGCTTTTTAAATTTTGTTTTTTCTAAATAAACCATGGCAGAGTGGGGATATATTTTCTGAAAAATAAAAAAAAAAAAGTGCTGTTTACACTTTTCAAATTATATTTTATAGATTATAAGTTGAGGAAAAAAATTTGTAAATGTAACGAAAAATTTGCGATTAATTAATATAAAAAATTTGTAATCAACTTCACGTTGTCATTTTTTAAGGCTCCCCTAGGGGTCACCATCTATCGATCTGTATATGCGGGACTTTGAATGCAGACGAGGATTGGAAATTTACAGATTCAATCAAGCTGTTGCTACTTGTTTTGTTGATATTCAAGTTCATTGACCATTCATATGCATGGTGATTGGTGAATATTGATATGAAAGCCTTGAAATAAAGCCTGGGTCCCCTATGTCTCTGATTAAATTATCAATATCTACATGTTTATTTTTTTTCTGATATAAAGCCAAACCACACAATTAATTTTAGAATGGTTGTTACCACAGAGGATCAAATCAACACAATCCTTTATCGAAATTGCAATGCAATGAAATTATGAAACATGCCCACGTTTGGAAAATGTCAAGGTGGGCAACCTGCCCTATGGAGTAATTTAATTATTTGTGCACGCCTTCGAGTTAATGGACGTGTGACTCTGGTACCCCACTTGAGTCCCTTTCATGGAAATGTCAAAATTATTAGGGTTTCGAGTTGTGGGTCAGTACGACCATTTCAGAATAAAATGCCAGAGTTAAGTTGGTTGCCAATGTGCCATGTGCATGACTTAAGTAAGGCCAGGAAGACTGATCTTTATAGGATCTGTAGTTAGCAGTACTTATTATATATGATTATAGCGTTGATTTTATTTCATTAATGGATGGTGATGACTGATGAGTGGCAAAATGAAGAGATAGTAAGAATGATTATAGCCAAAAATATGGGCATCAATTATCAAATGGGAGCTGTTCTTTTTTAGATTGGCAGATGTGACAGTGTTTGAACAAGCTAGCTATTGATTTTTTCATAGATGATAAAGGTAATTAAATAATTGTAGGAATGATTCTAGTGCCATTAACCTTTTTTTTTTCGAATGTGTGTCATTAGTGTTGGTTTATAAACTTTTTAAAATTTACATTAATTTATTTACAGTCATAACAAATCTAGTATACCAAATATTTGAAAAATTATCTTGTAACAATAATATACATAATACATAAAGAGATTTCAACCTTTTTTTTATCAGTCACCACATATAACCTTTAAGGATGACTTATTTACACTCTAAAAATTACTCTGAACACTCTAATTTTAATAAAAATATTTATTACAAGAACACCTATCATATTATCTTTTGAAGATAATTTATTAAGTTTATATTACATAATTACTTTGAACATAGTACACTCATTACTTAATGTATAATTCTCATATTTTAAACCATAAAACTTTTATTTTCAATATCTTAATCAACATTTAGATAACAATGAGTAAATAAGTATTTCTTAAACAAATTTTATATACAATGTGTGATTTTTTTTTTCAAGTATAAAATAAAACAAAAGTACTGTAAAAGATTTTTTTTTTTTTTTTTTGTTTTGCTTTGGCCCTTGGTTTTCATCTTCGTCTCTTCTCCTCCTCCTAGAGGTGGCAAAATGAATAATCGAATCGTATTCGAATCGAATCATAAACAAATTAGGTTAAAATTTTGTTGATTTGTATTTGATTCGTTTATTAAACGAATTGAAATCTCAGTATTCAGATTCGATTTGTTTATTAAACAAATATTTGATTTGATTTATTTAATTCGTTTAGTTAAATTAATAAACGAATCAATTTTAATATGAATTCGTTTACAAAAATATAATTAATAAATAAAAATTAACTATAAAAGACCACAAATTAGCATCCTGCAAAATACAAATTTATTATCGTTTATAATTATTATATTAACCTTCAAGCTTTAAAATTTTTTCATACATATTTATGGATAAAAAAGTAATATAATTAAACAAATAATAAACGAATGAATTATATTCAATTTGTTTATGACATATTGATTAAACGAAGTCTAAATGAACAAACGAATCAATGCCCTCAAACCCGGATTCGAATCGTTTAATAAGCGAATCGAATCAAATTCACTAATTTATTAAACGAATCAATTTTTTTAAACTTAAACCATTTAATTCGCGTCGAGTCAAATGAATGAATCTTGACCCAAATTGCCACCCCCACCTCCTCCTCCTCCTCCTTTTTCTTTTCCTTTTTTTTTTGTGTAGTATTTAAGAAAAATTTTTTATTGTTATGTTTTTATTGCAAGTTATTTTTGGTGCAAAATCAATATTAAAATATAAATAAATAAAAATTAATAATTAAAATTATGTTAAAATTTGTTTACAACTTAATTTAATCATATTATTATAAGCATGTGTTAAACACCTTGAAATTAGTGTACTGGACAGTTTTACTTATGTTTTAAGTAATTTAAATAATTTAATTATAAAAACAGTACCAAAACAGAGTCTTATATAGGCCCAAGGGCGAAACTGGGCCGAAAAGAATGGGCTGTCGCTTTGTTACAACTCATACATGGTCCGTGCCATTACTCTTCTTGGACAACACTTCCTCGTTTCTGCACGAATACATCACGTGATGCTTAGAATCTCTTAAGAAAGTTAACTAAAAAGATGGACAAATCTCAATCTTCATAATTGTTGACCCATCAAATTTTCGTTGGTTGTTAGAAGAATTAATGCAAAGATGAGACACTTAAATTTCCACATAAAGGTTTTGTGCTTATGAATTAATAAAATTAAAATTTATCTTCTCTATATTATTCTTAAATTGTATCAAATTATCGTCCTCTATAAATTTTTTAGGCCCATCCTACTTAAGTTTTACCATGTACAACAAAACTCAATTGTCGAACGGAAAATCAACTTCTCCTCCACCGAGTCCTTAAATTAATTAAGGTTTGTTTGCCTTTTGATTTCATCAGAAGCAGAACATGATGAAGACGGCCGTGCATCGTGGCACCTTTAAGAAATTTGAAAACAAAAAACTTTTGAAAAACAAAAACTTAATACGTAAATGTTATTTTCTGAATTACAAGGGAAGTAATTAGTGTTCCTAATAACAGACGGTTTAACTGGCCGACTTGCATCTCAGAAAGTTAAACAGAAGAGTTGAAACTCAGAAATCTCATTCATTGATCTATACAGCACGCGAAGTTAATAACAGACGGTTTCGTTTTTATTTATGATAGCGAATAAAATCAAAATTAAGAATAAACAAACAAATTACTCATTGCCATGCATCCACGGCAATTGTAAATTAATTAATAAAGGCTATCAAAGTCTTAAGTGGTGGAATTGCCTTGCTACATAAGCATCCACTTTAAAATTGGCCAATTGCAATTAAAGTTAAAATAGGAGAGTAGGATAGAGAAAAAAATTTAACATATTAGATAACGTTTTCATGAAAAGACATGTTAAAGCCACCTTGGTATTAGCATTTTTCTCAATTGCACGACTCAAGACGTTCTTTTCATGCATGTAACCACTAGTCTATAAATTCGTGTGCACGTATCTTTTCTCATTTTGTATCAAACGTCTGTACTCAATTTGTTAATCAACATTATGGCTAAATCATTAGTTTCCTCTATAATAATTTTCTCCATGATGTTCCTTCCATTGCTATCAAATGCAATATCCCAGTGTAACGGGCCATGTAGAACCCTTGATGATTGTGATGGTGAGCTCATTTGCATCAACGGCAAATGCAACGATGACCCAGCAGTTGGGTCGCACACATGCGCAGGAGGAGGAGGTGGAGGTGGAGGTGGTGGAGGCGGAGGTGGTGGCGGCAGTTGTGACCCATCCGGCACACTAAGATGCCATGGAAAGTCATATCCGCAGTACCCGTGCTCTCCTCCGGTTACATCATCCACTTATGCAAAACTAACAAACAATGATTTCAGCGAAGGCGGCGACGGAGGAGGTCCATCGGAGTGTGATGGGAAGTACCACGACAACTCGGTGCCCATCGTGGCACTGTCAACAGGGTGGTACAACGGAGGGTCAAGATGTGGGCACATGATAAAGATCACGGCTCGTAATGGGAGGAGTGTGATGGCTAAGGTGGTTGATGAATGTGACTCCATGCATGGTTGTGATTCAGAGCATTCAGATCAGCCACCTTGTGACAATAATATTGTTGATGGCTCAGACGCTGTGTGGAGTGCTTTGGGGCTCGATAAGGACATTGGTGTTGTTGGTGTTACTTGGTCCATGGCTTAAATTTTAGACTAATTAATAGTACTGAGGTTTGAATGAATAAAAGACTAGTTGATCGATGATGCCTTTCAAGCTTGTTCGTAGGACTATATGATGACTGGTATCGAAGCTCAAGGTGATGGCTCTTACATCACCTTTTTAATAACACTGTAATTGGTGTTTGTAAATTAATTAAGAAAGCTTTTCAAATAGTTATGTTGTAAGTGCTTGATAAGAATCCGTAATAAAGATTCTCGCTTTGTGTTTATGTCGTTTACATGGTTTGATTGAAGCAGATTAAATTATTTAATGGTAAAATAGTATTAAAAGTGTTTCGTGAAAATAAAACCTTGATACATACTTAATAATAATAAACAAGAAAAGGTTCCAAATATTTTTCGTAAAAGCTCTGTGCAAAAGTTTCCTCTGTCTCCTTCATGTCACAACTTGACACATCATACATAGATTGTCTTCTTTCGTTACCGTTGATTATAGTCCCATATATACTTGATTTGTTATTTAACTCGATCAATATTGGATAAGCTTGTTGTCCTGTTCAATTTTTCTAATAATCGAGTCTTGATGAGAATGAGAGGAAATGAGGGAGAAGAAACGAGAAACGGGGTTTTAGCTGAAATGTAAAGGCTGTGGAAGTTGGGGTGATGCGTTTTACTAGGTTAGATGGACTCAGCAAGTTAAGCAATAATCCTATTGAGTTAAAATTAACCTATAAATTAAGTAGATACTAACAATAAAGTTGCTTCAATCACATTTTCTATTTGACATCTAAACTTGCTTGGCTTGCACATGTATAAGCTACGTGTTTATTTAACATCCGAACTTGCTTGGCTTGGCTTGCACATGTATAATCTACGTGTTTATTTTATAGCCTTGAAATCTTTTGGACTCAAATCCAACAACACTCTTACTATATGACAAAACTGGGGTAGATGATCCCGCGGTAACTTGGTCTTGGCCTTTAAAAATATACATAACGTAGTAGAAAAAGTTGTTATGGAGAAAAGGGAAAAATAAATCAATCTTATTCGTTTATCTTCTTCTTATTCTTCCATTTTGAGATTCTGCTAACAGTAATATCCTGAAATTTTAAAATTTTCCTATCAAACAAAAGCAACACACAGGAAATCCAAAATGATACAGAGGATTTGATTCATTGTGCACGGCGACACTGGGATGCACAAGGTATTCTGCATTATACCTTAGCAGCATTACGCTCAAGGTTCTTGCACTTATATTATTGTGGTAAATATCATCATGATCACAATGATCATCGTTTTATTGGTCTATTACAATCTTTTATTGGAAAATTTCTGTCTTTCTGTGGGAGCTAGTGATGGAAGTTGTTGAAACTCATGCTTTGGGATGACAATGGAGGTGGGAAACCACTACTGGGGCTGAATAAGATTATGAGCCCCGGAGGTTTTTTTATTTAGTCTGCGACACCAGTTTATCATCACGATGATAGACATCGTAGTGTTTGCAATGGTTTGTTATTATCTCTCATTCATGAACCCTACGCACGTACAAATTAAACTCACTTCTTATATAATTTTCCCTGATGAACGAAAGTAAAGGGAAATTAAAGAACATAAGTTCTTGAACATTCAAATTAGGTTGGCATATGTACTATCCGTCTCTTTGATAAGGAAACTTGATATCTTTTTCCTTTATTAGAAATTAACATTGTGCGTGACATTCTTGTTAAGAAATATTTTCATGTTTATTAATTTCAATAAAGTTGTAGTTCTATTCTACAAGGGTTAGTGGACCTAGTCTTAGTAGTTTTTGTTTGTAGTGGTGTGGTGGCTTAGTCCATGTAAGTAACTAGATAAGAATTAAGTGCTATTTTCTTGTCTTGTTTCATTTGATGTATTGCCTATATGATAGGTTTTGGCTTGTTTCAATAAAATATATAAAGCATTTATATTTCTTCAGTTTTATATTTATTCTTTAATCCTTTGTCATTTTGCTTTATTAAGGTTCACTTTATTGAAGCTTTCAAATTGCAACAGTGGTATTAGAGGCACGGTTACAGGAGAGAGAATATAATATGGCCTCTAGCAGCTTTGCGCAGTCAGCAATTCCTGGCTTCGATGGTCACTACGACCATTAGAGCATGTTATAGAGAACATCTTACGCTCGAAGGAGTATTTACAGGTGATTAGAGTTGGAGTACCAGAACCAGCAGCTGGTGTTGTCTTAACAGATGCACCAAAGTCAGAAATAGAACGATTGAAGTTAAAGGATTTGAAGGCAAAGAACTATTTATTTCAGGCAATTGATCGCTCTATCATGGAGACAATTCTTTGCAAAGAAACCACCAAACAAATCTAGATGCAATGAAGAAGAAATATGAAGGCTCGTCGAAAGTTAAGCGTGCACAACTTCAAGCTCTAAGAAGGGATTTTGAGACTTTACAGATGGAAGATAATGAATTGGTCACTAATTATTGTGATAGAGCTATGGGAACAGCGAATAAAATGCAGTTTCATGGTGAAGTGGTGGAGGATACCACCATTGTTTTAAAGATTTTATGTTCTACGGCTCCAAAATATAATTATGTTGCCCGTTCAATTGAAGAATCTAAAGACATAGATTCTCTTTTACTTGAAGGACTTCAATTCTCGTTAGTAATTCATGAGTAGAAAGTGAATTGTGGCACTGTCACAGATGAATAAGCTTTGAAGGCATCCACCTTTGCTGATTCTTCAAATTACAAAGGCAGAGGAAAAGGAGGTCGCGACAATAGAGATGGTCGAAGACAAAATTTCAAGGACAATAATCAGTCAGATGTTCAAGGTAGAGGGAGAGGTTGTGATCACTAATTTGACAAATCCAAAGTAGAGTTTTTCAAGTGTCACAAGTTTGGTCATTATCGTTCTGAATGCTATACCAAATTGCCCAAAGATAAAGAAAAATCAGAGAAGTCAAATTTTACAGAAAAGCAAGAAGAAGAAACTTTGTTGATGGCTTGTTATGTTAAAGAGAAGATTAATTCAAATGTCTAGTATGTCTAGTATGTGTGGTAGTAAGTCTTCCTTTTCTCAGTTAAATGAAAGTTTTCATATTGTTATTTGTTTTGGTGATTGCTCTACTGTGAATATTATGGGAAAATGAGATATTTAGATAAAAACCAGAGATAGTTATACAAAAAAAAAAAAAAAAATCTAATGTTCTTTATGTTCTTGATTTGAAAAGCAATCTGTTGAGTGCAGGTCAATTACAAGAAAAGGGTTATGTGATAAAAATTTGGAAGGGGTACTTGCGAGATGTATGATCCTTCGAAGAGAGCAATTGTCATTATCTAGATGAGACCAAACAGGCTGTTTCCACTACAAAATTAGAGTGTACAAACTTATAAAATGGCTAATGTGGACGATCCATCATGGCTCTGGCATTTGCGCTATGGCCATTTAAACTTTGCTGGACTAAAAACCTTGCAACAGAAGAACATGATGACTGGTCTTCCTCAAGTGACAGGTCCTGCTCAAGTATGTGAAAACTGTGTTGTTAGCAAATAACATCGTAACGCATTTCCATAAGGAAAATCATGGAGAGCGGAGAAGGTCTTGAAGTTGATTCAGTCTGATATTTCCAGCCCCATAAAACCTGTAATGGAGGTTAAAAAAATATTTAAATTACCTTCATTGATGATTATAGCAGAAAACTTGGGTTTATTTTTTGCAGGAAAAGGCAGAAGCTTTTAGTATAAACTTGGATTTATACCTTCACTGAAGATTATAGCTTTAAAGCACATGTTGAAAATGAAGTAGGCAGAACCATTAAAAATCTTCCAACAGATCGTGGTGGAGAGTATTGTTCAAAAGAATTTGAAGCTTTCTGTGATGAGCAAGGCATTCAAAAGCAACTCTCAACTTTTTATGCACCTTAGCGAAACGGTACATCAGAGAGGAAAAATAGAACAATCCTATACATGGTGTGAAGCTTGCCAGTACAAGGGAATGTTCGAAAGAGTTTATGGCTTGAAGCTAGAAATTAGAGTGTTCACCTATTGAATAGAAGTGACAGTTGAGGAAGCTTGGAGTGAACAAAAACCAGTCATTGATCATTTCAGAATTTTTGGGTACATTGCATACGCGCACGTTCTAGTTGAGAAGAGGAAGAAGCTTCATGATAAAGGGCAAAAATTTGTTTTTCTTGGCATAAGTGAAGCTTCCACAGCCTTTAAATTATTCAATCCACCTACCAAAAAGATTGTGATCAACAGAGATGTTAGATTTTATGAGAAAAATACATGGAATTGGAATAAAGCAATTTAAGATAGCAGCAACAGCCTATTCCAGTTGATTTTTAATGACCCTAAAGAAAGAACAAATGAACTAAGGCAACCATCTGATGCAATTGAGCAACCACAGCCAGTAACTGAACCAATTGATGAGCAACCATGTTCAAGAAAATGACTTATTTGGATGGTGGATTATGTAAGTGGAGATGACTTGTCTGACAATGATTCAATTGCTCACTTTGCTTTGTTTACAGATTGTGATCCCATCAATTTTGAAGAATCTATCAAGGATGAAAAATGGCAAAAAGCCATGAATGATGAAATTCAATCAATTGAGAAAAATGATACTCGGTAGCTGTCATATCTTCCAGAGGGCTCAAAATTCATTGGTGTGAAATGGGTTTACAAAACAAAATTGAATAAGGACGGTGGGATTGACAAGCATAAAGCTCAGCTGGTTGCGAAAGGCTACAAGAAAAAAATCGGCATTGATTACAAGGAAGTGTTTTCTCCAGTGGCAAGATTAGACATCATTCAATTAGTACTCTCCCTAGCTGCTCAAAATTCATGGCCTATTTATCAGCTAGATATAAAGTCAGCACTTTCACATGGTGAGCTGCAAAAAAAAGTGTATGTGGAGTAATCTGCTGGTTTTATGAAGCCAGGTCATGAAAATAAGGTATATAAATTGGAAAAGGTATTATACGGGCTGAAACAAGCTCCACGAGCTTGGTACAGTCGATTGATGATTATTTCAATAAAGAAGGCTCTCTTAAATGTCCTTATGAGCACACGCTTTTTACAAGGTTTGGAGATAATGGAAAAATGCTTGTTGTATGTTTATATGTGGATGATCTGATATATACCGGTAATGATGTTTCCATGTTTGATACTTTTAATAAAAGTATGATGATTGAATTTGATATGTCAGATTTAGGACTGATGCATTATTTCCTTGGTATTGAAGTTTTACAATCATATGTTGCTACTTTATTTCCCAGCAAAAATCTGTCCTTGAGATTTTGGACAGGTTCAAAATGAAGAATTGCAACTCAGTATGCACTCCAACAGAATATGGCTTGAGATTGGTTAAGGATAACTGTGAGAAGAAAGTGGATGCTACACTTTACAAATTGTTGGAAGTCTGATGTATCTAACTTCAACAAGGCAAGATATCATGCATGCTGTTAGCTTAATCAATAGATATATGGAAAGGCCAACAAAAAGTCATCTTTTAGTTGTAAAAAGGATCCTCTGTTACTTGCAAGTTATAACTGACTTTGGAATAATATACAAAATGGGGATAAAAGACAATTTATACTGTTTTTCTGATAGGGACTGTGCTGGAGATGTGAATGATAGAAAAAGTACTTCTGGATTTGTTTTTATGATAAGTTCTGACGCTGCAGTATCATGGTCTTCAAAAAAGCAACAGATGGTGAGCTTATCAACTACAGAAAGTTGAATTTGTTGTAGCAGCAACATGTTCATGTCAAGTAGTATGATTAAGGAGGCTGCTTAAAACACTACAGAATTAGCAGAATGGTGCAACAACAGTATCTTATGATAATGTCTCAGCAATCAAGATTTTAAAAAAATCCAGTTCTGCATGGTAGGAGCAAACATATTGATATTAGATACCATTTTTTGCGTGATATTTGCAATGATGGTACAAGTAATTTGGTGTTCTGTAGAAGTGAAGATCAAGTTGCAGATATCCTGACCAAGTCTCTCAAACAGCCTGGATTTGTGAAGCTGAGAAGAATGCTTGGGATGTGCACTGTCAGTGAGATAGCTCGTTGGAGACTTGAAATGTTTTGTTTTTAATCTGATTTCTGCAAATATCAGATTAAGGGAAAGTGTTAAGAAATAATTTTATGTTTATCTCAATAAAATTGTAGGCCTATTCTACATGGGTTAGTGGACCTAGTCTGTGGGAGTTTTTGTTTGTAGTTGTGCAGTGGCTTAGTCCCCATTACTAACTAGATAAGAATTAACTGCTATTTTCTTGTCTCATTTCAATTGACGTATTGTCTATATAATAGGCATAAGCTTTGGCTTGTTTCAGTAAAATGTATAGAGCATTTATATTTATTTAGTTTTATATTTATTCTTTACTTCTTTGTCAATTTGCTTTATTAAAGTTCACTTTATTGAAGCTTTCAAATTGCAACAATTAGATCAAAATCCAATTACAATCAGCATAAAATATAAGCCAAACCCTAGCCAATATAGAAACCGCCACTGTTGCTGTAACACCCTAGGCAAATTGTTGAGTCCCTAAGAGAGGTATATGTAACACTCTAATTAAATCCTACATCTACAAAGCGAAAAAGAGATACTGAGTTTGTGAGAGGTGATTCGCATCTTAATTTGTAATACGTGTTTTGGGTTGTGAAACCCAATAAAAAACCATAATGGGTTGTGTGCTCAAAACGAACAATATCTACTTGGTTGTTGGGCCTGAGCTGTGTGCCCAACCCAGATCTGGTAAAATATTATCCGTTTTAAGGCCCACACAATTTTATTTTTGGAGCGCCTATACACCTCAAAACATCAGGTGTGGATCACTGCTTTTAAAGCCAGCATCTCTTTCGTGTTTACATACACCCTCCAACCCATATTTGGCAAGATATTGTCAGCTTTAAGGACCACACAATTTTGTTTTTGGAGCGTCTATACACCTCAAAACATCAGGTGTGGATCATTGCTTATAAAGCCAGCATCTCTTTCGTGCTTTGTCAATAAGAGATTTATTTTGCCTAAAGTGTTAGGTACACCCTCATCTAGGGTATTAAATATACTCCCTTAGGAATTCAGCATTTTCATGCTTTGTCAATAAGGGATTTACTTTGCCTAAAGTGTTACATACACCCCCATCTAGGGTGTTAAATATACTCATTTAGGAACTCAGCATTCTCATTGAGATTTGCCTCCACTATCGTTTAAGAGAACACGCGGAGTCGCTCGAATATCGTGTAAAGTTTTATTTCTAAAATTTTACAACTCAAAACGTGTCTTACCAATTAAGATATGAATCACCGTTTATAAACCCAATATCTCTCTCATACTTTATTGATATGGGATTTGTCTATGATATTACAGCCAACCCCAACAAGCCATATCTTTCATCCACCGAGAGCACTATCGGTGTTAGAAGTCTTTGACAGTCAATCCCATGTGCACAGCATCGCTGTTGCCGTGACCAATGCTGGGAATGATACTGTGAGATCCAAATCTACGTGCAGTTATGCCATTGATTTGCCATCTTTTGCCGAGAATTTAAAATCCATCCCTTTTCTTTGAACTTGAATTTCAACTTTGGCTAATGATTGCAATCTTTTGACATATAAAATGGTTGAAACTATACTTTACATGTATTTGATTCTGAATTTTTAATATGCATACAATTTTCGAACTCTTGAATTGGTGGAGATAAAGATTTGGATGGACAAAGATACCCTTCTTCTTCTTCTTCTTCTTTCTTTCTTTCCTTTTCTTTTTTTTCTTTGTTCTCCGTATTCAATGAATTGTTAATATTGGGTTTTATATTTATTTTGCACTTTATTTACAGTCAAGCTAGTTTTTTAAACTACAAATAGAGGTAAGGAGAGGCAAAAAAAAAAAAAAGGGAAAAAATTAAGAGATAATTCTAATTCAATTTATATGGCTCAAAGCCTTGAATTTAATTAAGAATTTTAAAAAAAAAATAAGTTTTGCGATAGTTTCGTCCAGTAAGATTTTTTTTTTCTTCTTTTCTTAAATTTTTTATTTCATTTACAATTATAATATTTCTTTAATGATAGAAAGATAAAGGTACCTTTCTGGGAGTTAAAATAAAAGGGTACAATAGCAAAATGAAAAGGGTAAAATCAAGTCAAAGGTAATAGTAGTAATACTATCAATAAAGTTAACACCGTCATAATTATAGGATGATTTGTATTTATTTTAAAATATTAAAAATTTTTACTTAATTGCACAAAATATCAAGGGTTATACTCATTTTCCCGTGAAGAATATTTACTAAATGATAGCGTGACTATAAGTGAGGGAAAACATTCTATACAAATTAATATAATCTAATTAATTTGGTTAATTTGACATTAAAAAAAAAAAAAAAATCCTACAGGGAAGCCAGCTTAAATATACCGGTTTGGCTACCTTTCAGTGATCGGTCAATCAACAACAGCTACTTCATTGGACGGACGCTGGATCACCATGTGAATGCATTGATATTCTCCTATAAAAGCACTCCACTAATTTCCAGGAGTGACTGTGTTTTCGCACAGCGTCGAAAATACGTCGCGTGACATGATGACCCTTGGAAGCTCATTAATTAGTCGTCAAGGTGATCAGATGTGCATTATTTATTATATTTTTTAAAAAGTATAGCAGGACTGCTATAGCATGTTTCTCCTCCACCAATTCTTGTAGTTAATTAATTTGTTAATGCATTACTTGGTTTAATTTATGGTTAAGGTTACCCAGCATCCGCGGCAAATGTGAATTTCTAAGAAACTGCCATGGCGAGACTGTATATCGATCTATGAGAGACTCTTGACCCGACTTATATATGGAGAAACTTTTGGCGGTAAGACTACGTACTGCAGCGGCCAGCGTGTGTTAGGGAAAATATAGACTGATGACGGTGAGAGTCTCAATTACTTGGTAGAACTGTGCGTCATCTCAGCCAATCACTGCTCAGCCTTCCGGCGAACCAATTATCTAACATGATTCTATAAATTCATGTGTATCTTCTCACAATTTTGTATCAGACCTCTCAGCTTAATTAACTTGTTAATCAGCATGGCAAAATCGTTAGTTTCCTTGGCTTCTCTCTCCCTCATAATCTTCTTCTGCACGATGTCCATTCCTTTGTACTCGAATGCAATCTCCCAATGCAACGGCCCTTGCGGAACCCTCGACGACTGCGACGGTCAGCTCATTTGCATCAACGGCAAATGCAACGATGACCCGGACGCTGGCACACAAATATGCAAAGGAGGAGGAGGCGGTGGAAATTGCCAGCCCTCGGGCACGCTAACTTGCCAAGGAAACTCATACCCCACATACAAATGCTCTCCTCCGGTTACGTCATCTACTCAAGCAAGACTAACGCACAATGATTTTGGCGAAGGCGGTGACGGGGGAGGTCCATCAGCGTGTGATGGGCAGTACCACAACAACTCGAAACCAATAGTGGCGCTGTCGACTGGGTGGTACAGTGGAGGGTCAAGATGTGGGAACATGATCAGGATTACGGCTAACAACGGGAGGAGCGTGTTGGCAGAGGTGGTGGATGAATGTGACTCCATGCGGGGTTGCGATGAGGAGCATGCAGGTCAGCCTCCTTGCGGCAATAATATTGTTGATGGATCTGATGCCGTGTGGAGTGCTTTGGGTCTCGACAAGGATATTGGGATTGTTGACGTTACTTGGTCCATGCCCTAATCAATAATTTATAACTATAAAAGGGTTTCTTTGCATGCATAAATAAAGATCAATTCCATCCATGGCTCTTTCTATGAATGCTCAGCGGGTTCGTCTTTAACTTTAAGACTGTACATGCACTCTAATATGCGTTTTGTCGTTTATGGCATAAAAAGGGTTTTCTCAAATAGCTCTCCCTCTTTTTCTTTTCTTTCTTTTTATTTTTTATTTTTTTATTATTATAAATAATGATACTTGAACTCCAACAAAACATTACCATAAAATAATCAATGACAATACTGTAATATAAAGTACTATCGTTTTGTGTGTTACAGTGATTCTATAGTATGAACAGTATTCCTTTTTTTTTTTCAGTATTTATATATTAGTGCTCTATTATTATTAATTAATTTTAATTTTTCTGTTTAATATGTACTGGTAAATAAAAGACAGTTGGGTTCATCTATAAGTAATTAAGTTGGTCCCTCTATTCAATCATTGACATCCTAAGTAGGGTGGAATTGCGAATGCGTTGGGGAAAAAGAAAATTACAAATGTATTTTCATAAAATTACATAAAATGCCACTCGGTATATATAACATTTGCTTCGTAAAATTACAAAAATGGCACTCAATATATTATATTTGTTCCGATTTTTTAATTAATCACTGTCCTGTTTTCCTTATTGTTTACGGGGCAGAGTGCTCCCCATTTTTGAACTTCAATAGTGCTTTTGTATTTGAGTGTATAAAGTAGTTGAGCCCGAAAATCTTCCAGTCAGGTATAGGGTCGCGAAAAATGGTCGCTCGGACTACACTTACATGGTATATAATATTCGGTCCGGGAATGAGTTCGAATCAAGTTTGGACTTCACTTGATAAGACGAGATCTGTTCCGAAACTTGAATTTTATAGAAAAAAAATTAAAATTATATATTTTTTAAATAATTATATTTAAAATTATATTTATTTTGAACATTGAAAGTCCATGTCCAAGCCCAATTTTTTAAAATAAAATTTAAAATTATAATATAGATTATATATAAATCTAAAATTATAAAATATAAAATTATAAAATATAAAATTAAAATTTTTTAGACCCGAATTAAAAAAAAAAAAATCTGACCCACATATTTAAAAAATATGCTCCAACCGAATGCAGGCATTACCATGCCTTGGACCGGACGGGTTTTTGCCGCTCCGACTGCGAGGCACATGTTGTAGTTGGCAATTGCTAACCATCATGGACAAATGGCCGACCACTTTCATAGAGTCTGAAGCAATCACTAACGGACTAAAACCAGCAAGCGTACTCCAAATCTTTCCATTGCTTCTTCGAATTCAAGTCTCGTTATTGTGGAGTTTTCGTATACGCTATCGGCCACCTGACACCGGGTGATTTGGTGCAAGTTGTATTGTCGAAATTTCAGCAGCAGCGTGTCTGATGAAACTCAGTTTTGGGCCAGGGTAAAACATTGGGCTTGTTATAAGTGTTATGGATACTGGGGCTTATATTTTTTAGCCCATGCAGTTGTGTGGGCGGTAGAAGAGAGACGCATATGATCACATTTCATAAATTATGTTAAAATTTAATGTGTGTAATGTCTCCATCTATGCATTGAGAGAGAGAGAGAGAGAGAGAGAGAGACAGAAAAAAAACAAAAAGCCTCTATTTATGAATTTTGATTTCGGTGCTGATGTTTGCCTCGGGTCAAACCCCGAAACAGCCTGAAACGGCACCGTTTCATATATTAATTTTTTTGTTTTTATTCGGTCTAAAACGACGTTGTTTCGCTTAGGAGTATTTGATTGAAAAAAACCCAGCTGCTTCATCCTCTTCGTTCTCTTCATTTCACCACACAACCATAAACTGTTGTCTAATCCAAATAGGCGATAGGATTTTGCATAGATCAAGCCATGAAAATCTTCCCAACCACTGTAAATGCTGAAATTTGTCTTTGAAGGACAATGCCGAAACTCGTTTAAGTTAAAACTCCTGCTTTTGCTTGATCTAAGCCACATCGTATTGCAGTTTGGGTTGTGGATGTGAAATGAAGACGTTTACAGTAGCTGGGTTGCAAATTACTAAGCCAAACGCTGTTTCATAAATGCAGAAATTTATCTTTGAAGAGAACGAAGAGGAAGAAGTCGTTTACAGCAGCTGGGTTGCAAATTACTAAGCCAAACGGCGAAGCAGCTGGATTGCAAAGCCGCGTTTCATAAACCTAGAAATTTATCTTTAAAGAGAACGAAGAAGAAGTTATTTACAGCAGCTGGGTTGCGAATTACTAAGCCAAACCGCGAAGCAGCTAGATTGCAAAGCCAAACGACATCGTCTACAACAAATAAAAACAAAAAAAAAAGAAAATTGAGTACCGAAACAACGTCGTCAAGCCGTTTCGAGATTTGACCCGGGGCTTGACCCCGGGGCAAACATCATTTCCCTTTTGATTCGGTTTTGCCTGCATGCACTTCCCTATATCATTTTCTTCAATATTGGTTTCTTCAGTTATGTCATGAATGAAGTCACAAACTTTTTGAATTGAACAATGTGTACACGACTTTTTCTGGATAAGGATGCCACCAAAAGACCAAACGCAGTATCAAGTCGGCACATCGGCCCATGACGCTGATTAATTCTTGTCTTTATTAATTATATTATATTTCTTCACTTTATTTATAAAATCATGCATTCATGCTATGTAAGAATATTATTGGTGATAGAACAAAACTGAGTTCTGTCTACATCTTCACTTTTTTAATCTTTGTTTGAATTATTACATAAAATATACAAAATACCCCCACTCACATCACTATCAATATTAACCTGGACTACAAAAAATTATTAACATAATCAGCGGTTAATTATAATAATTAATTTCGATCCTAATTAGACTCATGGTCTGGGGCCCAAAGAAAGCGAAATCTCCGTTGGCATTTTGATGCTGTCCGACCATTTCCGTGACGCCAAGTACAACTTAGAAATCTTCCGCGACACGCGTCCCATGTCGGGCCGCTTATCAGGATCCACATCAACGCACTCCAACGCGACGCGTGTCACACTCTCCGCCACGTCCACTGGAAACGAATCCCTCAACCTCCTGTCCATCCACTTCCTCAATCTCCCCTCTCTTCCCCCGTCATAATCATCATCACCACCGTCCATCGCCAATCTAGCGGTGTCAATAACCGACGTCCTCACAAACTCGCCGCGTGTCCTATCGTACTTGTATTTCAACGGCTCTTCTCCGCACAACAGCTCCAGTATCACCACACCTACAGCGTACACGTCAGATTTCTGCGTCGGGATCCCCGTCGCTCGAAACTCCGGCGACATGTAGCCTCGCACTCCTTCAAATTGCTTCCTTCCACTACTCGATCTCGTCAACGGCGACGGCGTCGTTTCAACCGTCTCTTCGGAGATTTCGCTTTCTTCTTTAAAATCCTTAATTTTCTTTCTTTCATAGTCATCATCAGTCTCTCCGCACAACTGAGCCGTACCGAAGTGGCAAATCTTAGCGTTAAACGACGGCTCGGTAACTATAATACTGTTACTCTTAATATGATTATGCACTAGGTTCAAATTCAGTCCAGTGTTGTTATGAATGTAATCAAGGCCGTGAGCCAGATCCGTAGCGATCTGCATTCTGGACATCCACGAGGACAAAACGGTAAATTCCGGATTTCTCAAATTTCTCAAGCAATCGGTTAAATTGGCACCGTTGATGTATTCATACACGAGGTATATGTAGTCATCAGAGATCGAAGCGCCGAGTAGCTTGATTATGCTGTTGTGATGGCTCCGGCAGATCACCGACAACCTTTCTCCTATGTTTTGAGTCTGGAGTTTGCGGCGGAACTTTCGCTGGAAGATAATGACGTCTCTGCCACGCAAGACGCAACGCCAGCAGTTGGTGGAAGAAGAGCTCGAGTGCTTTTTTAAGAGGAAGTTGTTGGTGGCGGAGCGGATCTCGGAGAATCTGTAGATGTGGGGCTTCTCGGAGATGGAGTCGCGGAGGCTGGTTAGCGAGGTTCGGCTTGAAGTGGATGTGGTGGTTGTATCTGCAAACGAGGAAGATGGTTTAGCTTGTGACGACGAGGAGCTTGCTGCCGCTGCCGCGTAGTCGGCGCTGGTAGAGGGTGTGGGATAGGAAGGGGTGCGAGGGGAGTGAGCTGGCGTGGAGCGACCTCGGCGGGGGCGAGGGGAGTGAGTTTGGGTCGGCCGAGTTGGGGTGGGATCGGAGGCGTTTGTAGCCATTTTGGTCTTGCACATATATGGGGTTTGGGTTTTGGATTTTGGGAGATTAAATGGGAGTTTGGATTAGGGTTAGGGAATGGAAAATGGAATGGTCCAATTGGAGATGAGTTTTATGGAGATATTGGAGACCGCTGGGAAAAGGCAACGAGTGAAGGCCGAAAAGTGAACCAAGTCAAGTCAAAGTCTGTTCTGCGACGAAACAAATCGTGCTATTGTGCGCACGTGCCGTGATTACAATATGGAGCAGTGAGTTAATGATACCTCCTTCTTCTTCTTTGGGTTTTCCAATTACATTTATTTATTTTTTTTTATTAGCAAAGCAAATTTCTTCTGATGAATAATAATAATATGTTCAGCATGTGCACGAACTGCATCTGGGTTTAGGTACTAAGTTTACCAATGGTGTTATGGGGGACAAGCGGGAGGAATAATAGTTGAGTTCTTGATTTGTTTGTGGTCCTCTCCTGCGCGGACAAATTTGTGTCATCAAAAAGGGTGTGCTTAATAATTTAATTATTGGAAAATAAGCCTGCGGGCTAGCAAAAGATTCTATTCAAATGGCCTTTTTAGGCGTGGCCAACTGGCACTGGTTGTGGCAGAGTGGCTCCGTAATAATCCATTTCGATCCTGACCTGCTGTCCGGATACTAGTTTTGTTTGACTTTTTTTTTTTAAAAAAAAAGATCTTACCATGTGGTGGTTGATGTTATCATTAATCATAATGTAGGTCGATGTGATTATTTTTTCTTTTTATAATCTCATTCTGTAGTATATTTTCATCAACGTTTGGATTCTTTTTGACAAAACAAATCCTCTGGTTTTGCAAACAATATTCGTATCATGGTATGTATGTCGGTACGTGTGTATTTAGATTCAGTATTACGCTGATAGATGATAGTCCAAATTCTGCTCTCAATAAAGGTGAAATTTTCTTCAACTTTTTACTTGAGGTGGAAAAAACAAAAAATTGCGCACAACTTTTCACTTTAATGGTTGAATGAGGCTGAACACAAGTGCTCCACTAAGAGGTGAAATGCCAGCCTATGTATACGTACAAGTTTATTAGCAGGTAGGGGACAGGTAGAATTGAAATTGATTTCTAAGTTTACTTCCTTTCAAAATTTAATTCCCGTTTAAAAATCACTCGATTAAATCTAAATATTATCATTTGGCTTGTAAATCAAGTTGTGGTGGTGTGCTATTTAAAGGTTAAATCAATCTTCACTTTGTTACATGAAACTGCCAAGTACGAACCCATAAGCCAAGTGTGAGCTTGTCAACTTCAACTAAACAAGTTGTCGCTCGTCGGATAAGTGGATTTGTCGACCCGTTTTTCTCAGTGTAAATGTCAAAAAGCGAGAGACAGTCGGTGCTAACTTTTTTTCAAGTTGATTCGGAGTACTAAATCAGCGGGTGCCTAACGCCAGTACCAGAATTCAAAATCAAATTGTCAAACAATTTGAGGACAAAATAATTTGCCAAAGCCGACCACACACTCCATCCCCGAGTGGGTTTGATTCTAGCAAGGCAATGAACTCGTGCACATGGATATAAATCAATGCCAACGGGGAGAAAGGCCGATCGATGGTGGGCAGGATTAAACAAGTCAACATCTATCAAATATATTCAAGCCCAAGTTGACAAAAGTGCTGTTCTAAGTTGTCAAAATTCTCAACTTGTTACACATGAGCATTGTCCACTTGTCGTGGGAGCAGGAAAAGAAGCTTGCTTTTGTTAGTGCTCGTTAGCTCATGTTTAACTAATATTCGGCAGTAAGGTTGCTTCAATGGTTCAATTAGTCGTGTTTTCATATCATTTAATCAGGAGTAATGATATAGCCACAAATTCTTATACAAATTAAATTTGTACAAACTGATGTAGCATGATTTAATTGGTTAAATTAAATATCACTTGGTCTACATGATTTGTTTTCATTATTTTATATTTTCTTTTAACCAATGAATTAATGCCACATCAATTTGTACAAATTTAATTTGTACAAGAATTTGTGCCTATATCATTACTCTTTAATCAGACGTAAATCAACTTTTGACATTAATGAACTATTTCCCTTTATTTTTAAGAACTTTAAATGCAAGGTCTCAATTTCTCACTGCTATCATTATTTGTTCCTGTAACGATGCTTCATGCTTGATACCTACAACTTTGTCTTTTAAAGAAAATTTCTCAGTTAATACCCATTTTAGGGCGGTAGTAAACCAATTCTTTTCCTTGTGGGAATTTGATTTAGACTGAGATATTCAGTGTACTACAACAAAATTATATATATATACACACAAGCTACACGTGTTGAGTCTATATTGCAATAAAATAATATTTCAAAAGGATAATGATAAAATAACGTGACAGTTTCTTTTCATTTTCGTCCACTTAAGAGACCAAATAGCTAATACTAGAATATATATATATATATTGTTTCAAGTCTATATTGCCAACAGATACTGAAACTCAAAATCATATGGAATCTTCTCAATAGTGATGGAAATTTTGCCATTGTTATGTCCCTGGTGCCTGAAGCAATCCACCATTGATTTTCTCAGTGACCCAGATGTGGGCAGCTGATGACAAACCCACTCCACTAGTGTGTCAATGTCCATGGCAAAATCAAGCAAGTTTCGAAACAGAAGCTCTGGGAACGCTATCTTTCTTGTGTTTGTCACGACCACTGAAGCTTGCAAGTACTCTAGCTTTGATTTCTCCAACTCAGCTATTACACCATCAGCTGTGTATATTCTCACCTGCATAAATATTAATTATTTTAGTGTCATTAATGACCACGCGTGCATAAATAAATAGGCGACATACCTCTTAATCAGTCGTATAAAATTAAATATACGCACGACAAGAATTCAATAGGCGAAGAAACATACACGAGGAGCATTCAGAATTTTTTCTTTTTTACGTTTGAACCGTTATTATAATGTCACGTCAGTTAAATACGAACTATGTAAATATAGTAGTATTAAAGCTGAGAAATGAATTTTATTATTACTGCCGGCGAAGATCGTGTTCCATAACACAGAGCAAACGTGACATTAGGATCAGTGGATTCGAGCCCATAAAGTTTACGAACAATGGCTTCTTTGTCGTCCTTTTCGCCCTTTTGATCAACCTGTGTATGTAAAATCATAAACCAATCTTGCAGATTTAACAAGTTTCCTGTATCAAAAAATGAAACCGAATCAGTCGTGGTTACCTCTTTTAAACTGCAAGACTCTTGGCCCCTTAAAATGTAGTGCTCTATTGCCTGAGCATTTATTGTGCTGCCTCCTATGCTGAGGGTTGCCTGAATTCAAACAAATTTGTTTCAGAAAACAACAAAAGCATTTCCAAATGTAATTAAAAGTAATTAAATTGAGTGCTTAATTACTAAAACTGTTATCCAACTTGAAATGTACCTTGTTCATCAATGCGATCAATTTCTCTGGTGAATTAGGCACTCCATATTGGAGAAATCCCTGAAAATACGAGGCCTGCAGCATGTTAGTTTAAAGGTGGATTTAATTTCAATAATTACTGTGAATTCCATCTTAATTATATACAAATCAGATTACGGCATCTGGAAATGCCATTTGACACACAAGTTTAAACTAACAAGGGTCCAGCAATAATATTAAAGACAAATGTTAATAGAATCAAGAAATAAGAGTCTGGGGGAAAATAAACTTGAGACCTTGACTTGATCCTATGTCAAAGAAACCATCCAGCCTAAAAGTTTAAGCTTACGCCTAAAAGTCCAACAATAATATGACGGGCAAGTCTTAATAAGAGATAATTAATGATATATATGTAAGGAAGAAATGGTTCATCACAACATACGTGCATAATACAAGCGTTGAACATGTTGATCCAGAATGCTAATTTCTGCTGGTATGTCAAGGCTTTCAAGTCTACCGTCTGAAGATTGTTCATTAAGATCCTGCGGGTTACAAAGATAGAAGATGAAACAACTATTAGCCAAGTCTTCTGTGCACCTTCCTTATAGATTTTCAAGTTTCTGCAACTACCTTAACTTTCTTATTAGAGGAACAGAACTTGAACTTGAAATGCATTTCGGGTCCATGGAGCTTGATGAGAAGATAACAAGATTCTTGTAAGGGCCGATGTCCCTGGGAATAGACTCTTCCATATAAAAAATGCCATAAGGGTCTTGCTGCCTTGAATCTTTCTGTAACACAATGCTTGACTTGGAATTCAAGCTGGTGTCAGCTCTAAAGCTTCTAGAGCTCATAGAAGAGTGCATTGATCTTGAAATGGGGCCTGTTTTTTCTAGTTCAATTGCTCTTGATGTCCTAAGTAGCCTGACATATATGAAGTTCAAACATTTCATAATGCTCTCAGATAGCTTGTTGGGTTGCCAATTTTGGATGCTCTCTTCTAATAGAATAGAATTGGATAAAGATTTCGGAGGGAGGTCAAAAGAGATCTCTGCTGCGTTACGTTCCCTAGGCTGAAGCAAAGTAATTCAGAATTCATAATCATTAGTAATTTATCAAACTTAACTCAATGATATAAAATCAATGCCATCATCAGGGCACTCAATATATTTGGCCTACATCACACTCGCGCAACAAACTAATTAGATCATCTATTATAATATGATCTTTCACTTTTGGTGACTTGTGAGAAACGAAAAGAAAGAGAATAAAACATAATGACACAATTTTAATATAATAATAAATCAAAATGACACAGTTTTAATATTAGTCACATATATTGTAATCCAATATCTCTGCTTAAACCTTGGTTCAATATACGATTTTTAATTCATTTGAAAGTAAAAAAGGGTCAGGGCTTACCTTTGGGGTTGGATGTCTAGGATCTCGCAGGGGTGAAGCTGGCTTTATCATCCCACTTTTTTTGGGAACCCTATCTTGAAATTTAACCTCCTGTTGCTGTTGGAATTGATTTTCTTTCTGATCAACAAATACTACTTTTGAGTTTCCCATTTTCTGCTCATTTACACTGAAGTCACTGAGATTATAATCGCCTTTTATTGCTTTACTTATGAAATGCAATGCCTTGGTCTCAAATGCCACCTTCTCATTACCAACTTTGTTTATCAAAGGGCTTGAAATATTGGCCATATATGTTGAATGTCCTTGAAAGTTGCTTCGACTTCCCAGTTGCCATTGTTTTGAATTTGTTTCCTTCGTGACTTCCTGTTCGTGTTTCAATCCAAGCTGAAGTTGGCTAATTTGTCCTTCTAGTCGTTTTATCTCGCCTTCGACCATAGCTAGCTCTGCTAATAACTCCTTGACCTGCACAATTCATGGAAAGAGTTGTACGATTTAGTAGTAGAAGAATTAGCGAGAAAAATTATATCATTCCATTTAGCAATATGAAAAAAAATCTACTACATGATATTACTCATAACTAAATGAAAAAATTTAATCTATTTAATCTATTTAAGGAAGATTGAGTATTAGTTACTTGAATACTTGTATTAAATTAATAATCATAAAACCCTAAGAATCTAATTAAATCCAATCTGATGATATTTGCATTTTGATTAAGCCAAGATGTTGTCCTCATTAATCTATAAATTTAGTTTTGGCTAGTGATCCTAATTATAACTTATTGTCTTGTAGGTGCTTCCAAGAAATTAGTATTTGATTCTTACAAGATATATATAATACAGTAGTTTTACAATTAGGGATCCATGACTTTAATAAAGTTATGGATAAACTAAAAGATAAAAAAAAAAAAAAAACACAGATTCCAATGCACTGTGTTTTTATCTTTTAACTTACTCTTGATTTTAATAAAGTCAGAAATCTCTGATTGGAAACCACCCATAATATATATATATATATATATATATAAAGCAAAAAGGAGGCAGGAGGTTAAATAAATACATACCTTTGGAGGAAGAAAATTGGGAATAGAAATGGCAGAACCATCCTGACCATTATGTATGCGCTCCAAAATTTCATGCATTGTTTCTTCTTGTTCGAGCATTTTTTGGAGCATGGAGACCTGAAACATTGAGTATTTTAAATCAATACAATCTTCACTGGCATCTTTTTGTATACAAACAAAAGGTTAACTGAAATAAATATAAATGTCTTTCAATGATGGCTAAAGATGCTTTAAAAGTTGATGTACTACACCATACTAATCATGGTCCATACCCTTTCATTTGACTTTTTTAATCGCGACATTTAATCGATATGATATATGCACCAGCTATTGCAAGGAACAACTGATTGATTTATGAGATAGGAAGTAGGGTTTCTCTTGTTGCTTCCCCTTTACGTTTACGTCCTAGGCCTCATACTACATATTTGCAAGGAAAATTACTTTGTAAGTTGTACCCTCCCTTTTTAACATAAAATTAAGCTTGACATTTCTGGAACTTGCAGCTGCCTCTTAAAAAGGCAGAAACCACATCAAAGAAGCTTTTCTGCAACTGAAACCTAAAGATGCAATAAGATGCCAACATCACCATGACTTCTGTTGTTTTAAATCAAGAAATAAAAAGTAATTAACTAATGGTAAAGCACCATCGTTTTTCTTTAAGTCATATATAGATGTGGAGTAACGATCTAATGCACAATGTTATTGAAGTACGTAGTGATGTGTTTACTTAATTGTCGATTAATCTGCTGCTTTGTAGCACTAATATATTCACAACGCGTTACAGAAATGTGCTATGTGAACAGTTGTTATTCACCATATGGTCCGCGACAATTGACGTTTACTCGTACATACATTACCTCTCTTTCAAGTTCCTCTTTCTTTTGCTGCCGACTAATCTTCTTTCTTCTCTGGATTACAAGTCAGCCCAGGATGTACATCAGAGCCGAAGGGACTAGAAACTAACAAGAAAACAAAAGAAACAAAGTGTTTTCAACTGAAAAATTGAAATTGTTACGAGACTTACCGCTATGTCAAGGGGCATGTTAAAAGGCAGTCGTGTTTGCTGAGATGCCATGAACGAACCTGGACCGTGCAACTCAAACCAAGCGCTCCACCGCTTGCTGGAAGTGGAGAAAACATTTAATCGAATGCAAGAAGTACAGAAAATGTTTTGATGGTGAAACGACGAGTATTGGCGTTGGTTAGAGTAATAGGACTCAGACTTAGAGGCAAAGGAAGAGCAACGGCTGGTTGTTGAACTGGCTGTTGCCGATGTTTGACTTGCATTTGCATTTGCTTTTGCATAGGAAGATAAAAAGGAGCTTTCATGATGATCAGGCTCTAGAGGTTGGTTCATGGCTAACCGTCTCAGCTGTTGTGGGTGGGACATTGTGTGTAGTAATGCCTTTTGCTTGGAGTAGCTTGCAAGATCTTGTTTAATCGATCTTGTTTATTAAATGTGAAGTTTACTTTCAGGTCATAAAAGTTGTTGTGTGCGTGTGTGTGTATGTATATATATAATCTGCAACATTCCTTAAAAGTTTCTTTAATAAAGATTATCCGTCCTAAGCTTCTGCCACGTGTCAGGTTGAAGTGTGACTCCTCCATTTTATCAAGGTATTGATGGAAATTTTCCATAACGCAAAACGCCGATATCTATCTTTTCATTTCATCCGCAGCCCATACCTTCGGACAGTTCTATAGACTTTACCTGCTCTCTCCAGCCGAATCATCACTAAGAAGGCAAAGTTGAGAGAGAAAGTCCAAAGAGTGAGTCCTAAATCCTAATAGGGTAAAATCTCATGTTAAATTAATCGACTATTTGTTTTGTGATTCAATGACTTAATTGATTTATTTTCAATCAGTTAAGTCACTAAGGGGTTATTTATTTTTTGACTTAATGAAAATTTTTAGTTATTAAGTTAAATTTTTTTAATTTTTACTTAATCTAACAAGTACGAATGACATATTAAAAAATAATTTTAAAAATACTCATATCTAATTAATTAATTTTCATTCTTACCACAATAAAACTTACTAATTAGCATTGTTATCAATCGCTAAAACTTATGATAATATAGTAACATATTATAATTGTTTTTATCTATATATTTTCTTCAAATTTGTTGTATTTGTCTTTACAATTTTTTTATGAATACTTTTCATATAAAACTCTCAAACTGCAATAAAAATTTAATAACATGTAATAATTTAGAAAACTAATGGGGTTGCATTCACCATAACATAATTTTATGTTATGATAAAATACTACCTTATTGATATTCTTTTGAAATGTTTATTATTTATTTAACATTAAAATTTTATAAAGGCAAAAATATAAAGTACCATCTTTCAAATTTTTTAACTCGAAAGACAACTTAATACTTATTTTTAGAAATACAAACAAAATAATAAATATGTTATTCAGATTCAAATATTCAATTCTATTTAGAAGTCATACTAATTGAAATATATTCAAATTTTAGACAAAAAAAACAAAAAACAAAAGCTGCATAATTCCCTCTCATATATATAAAGCGCAAAACACCCCTTCTATTACGAGTTAAAATATTATATATTAAGTTCACATTTGTCCAAAATCATAATAAAACATGATCATACATATATACCAAAGGAAACTTTACAAATTGCTATCTATATTTGACATTGCCACTACAATTCCATATTATTTAAATATATATATATATATATATATATATATATATATATATATATATATATATATATATATATATATAAGTTTCATGTGGTTTGTCATCGGCGGAGCCGCCTTGGTGCTTCATTTCCCTCGTCCTCTGAGAATTTTTTCAGTTAATAAAACCTGCTCTCACAATTTTCAAAATTTTTAGGGTGTAACTTACAATAATTTAAGAATTACATAATTATCAAATATTTTTAAATTATTAAATATAATTCAGATAAAATTCTGAAGTTACAACTAACGTCACATTTGTTTCCCCATTTTTTTTTTTATTCTAAAACCCTCGTGCACTTTCTAAAACCCTAAACAAATCCTCTGCTTAATGCTTTCTCTTCGCATTTTCTCACCGCCGACTTCTCACATTCCGGGAAAATATTAACAGCAAACAATAACCAACCAAAAAGAAAACAATCAGACGGGTTCTCGCCGTTTAACCTCATTTTCACTTGCATCTAATAACAGAGTCTCTTCAAGAAAGGCCTCCATGGCCATGTTGGCTCTGTTTTCTAAATCCCAAAGCTACACTTCCCTATTTAGAATCACCAGAAGCTTCAATTTTGTTTCTGCTCCGCTGTATAGAATTCCATTGAAATCCCCATTCCAAGGCAATTCTTTTCACCTTTTTTTCTTTCTCATTTAATTGGTTATTCATTAGATGGCTTTTGGTTGAGTCCTTTTTTTTTTCTTCCCTCAGTTAGATTGATAGGATACTCATCTAAATAGCTTTATGCATTTGTTTATTTAGTTTCTTTCAATTTGTTTTGTCATGTAGACATATGATTAGAAAAGGTAGCTTTAGGATGAATAAAGAACTGGTTTTGGAAAAAAATAAAATAAAATATGTTCTTGTTTTGAAAAGGATTGAATGAGTAAAGGGAGAAACAGGTTATATAAAACTGTGGCATTGAAGATTTTAGAAGAATGATATAAGATTGTCCTTGTTTCTGGATAAGTAATATTGATAGTGAGTTCAAGTTCAGAGGATTAGCAAAATAGATTCAACCGTGTTTATATGTGTTTAATGTTAGCAAATCCCAATATCAAATTGAGCAACTATTTAATTTCTGCCATAAACCCATGAGTTTAGAAGTTATCCCGCTTATCTCTGAATGAGATACTTGGGGACATTTTTCAAAGATCATGTAGCTTGGATTTTGGAAAGCATTGCAAATATGATGGCTGTAAGTTGTGTTCATTGCTTAATAAAATTTGGATAAAACACTGTGTAATCGCATTTGGATGCTAATAATCTACCAGTGAGATCGATCGCAACACCTACAGAAACTGTAGCTGGGTTTGATGAGATGGTCACTGGGACCCAACGTAAGCATTACATGTTAGGTGGGAAAGGCGGTGTTGGGAAAACAAGCTGTGCTGCTTCCCTGGCTGTAAAATTTGCTAACCATGGGCACCCTACCATTGTTGTCTCAACTGACCCTGCCCACTCTTTAAGTGATTCCTTTGCCCAGGTATCAAATCAAATTACCATGTTTTTCTCTGAACTGAGGTTGCTTTATTGGTCTTTAGTGTTTGTTTACTTGCCTCATATTATTTGTGGAAGCTGTTCATTGCGGATGTATTTTGTTTGAACCTCTGCAGGACTTAAGCGGAGGGACCCTTGTTCCTGTTCAAGGAGTTGATTCTCCTTTATTTGCTCTTGAGGTATTTGGTTGATGAACACCAAAATGATGCCATTTCATAGTAGCTCTGTGTCATCTCCACATTGATGCAGATATTTAGTTTTAGCATTATGACAGATAAACCCTGAGAAAGCAAGGGAAGAATTCCGTACTGCGAGTCAAGGTGGCAGTGGCATGAAGGATCTGATGGACAGCATGGGCCTAGGGATGCTTGCTGACCAGGTAAATAATTACCCACGGCTACGTCAATCTTATTTGATGTTCCTTTCCCGTCACTTGCTTATCGTTCAGTATTGAGTTGAGTCCTACATTCGCTAGTTAAAGGGTGTCCATTGGGCTTATAAGTAGGATAGGTCCTCCCACCCAATAGGCTAGTCTTTTGGGTGGGGTACATGAATATCCTAGGCTCAGGCCCCTAACATTCAGCTAGCATTGGAAAACAAAAGCTTTACATAGAATTTCAGTTATGCAGTGGTGGCTTAACTTATGAACTTTTTTTGAACTTGGGACATAAGTTGTCAATATCTTCTTGTGCACTAGGTAGCTTTTGCTTATACTCTTTTATTCTCTAACTTTTACCTGCGGTTTTTTGCATTTGCTGCAGCTAAGAGAACTAAAACTAGAGGAGTTGGTGGATACTCCCCCGCCTGGACTGGATGAAGCTCTTGCAATTTCAAAGGCATGCACAATTAATCTCTTTTATATTTAATTAAATTGTAAATAGTGTTTTCTTTGCCTCTCGCTCCCCTTTTTTTTCCTCTTTCTGCAAAATTTCTTCTCTTGCCATTTGCTAACCTCGCAGCTGGTTGACAGGTTATGCTATTTGTTGAGTCACAAGAATATACTATGTTTACTCGGATAGTGTTTGATACTGCACCTACGGTCGGTTAATATTTATGCTCTCTAGAAGATGCTTTGATCTATGGTCATCAATTTTATTTTTGTTCTTTAGAAGGTGCTTTAATCTATGGTCATCCACTTGTTTTCAAATTGCTTTGTAGGGTCATACACTTCGGCTTTTGTCTCTGCCTGATTTCTTGGATGCATCCATAGGGAAAATGATGAAGGTATATTTGCGGAACCTGGATTTGAATTGAAATGTGTTCTTATTTACCTTGATGGGGAAATGGTTGAGTTATAATTGTATTTTATATGGTGCATCTCAAAATTAAAAGAAATTTAAAAGTGTTAAGAAAATTTCATTATTGATTGTGTCGCTGAAGGTTTAACATTCCAAGTGTTCCATGGGGCTATAGACTTCCATAGATTCTCTCATCTTGGATTTGCGTGTAATATGTTGAATGCTGCTGCAGAAAAGCTGATAGTTGAGCTGTTTTACTTTCTGTTTTGGTTTATAAACCATTTTCTGATCTATTAAGGTTGTAATTATTGAAATTTGTTTCTCAAATGCTTTATGTATTCCAGCTGAAGAAGAAGTTGGCTTCTGCAACATCAGCTTTCAATTCTGTATTTGGAAAAGAAGAAAAACAGCAGGATGTTGCTGTAAGCATGCAATTTCCTTTTTAGATGTCTTCTGCTTTGTTTAAATACTAAGCTTTCTTTGTTTATACTTGTAGTCTGACAAGCTGGAGCAACTAAGAGAGAGGATGGCAAAAGTGAGGGACCTTTTCCGTGACTCAGATTCCACTGAATTTGTTATAGTGACAATTCCAACGGTAAAACCCCAAATTCTTATCTTTTAAACAGACTTCATATTTTGTTTGATAAAATGAAGGTAAAGCTCACTTTCGCCTAACTCAATAGTTATTAAGCTACATATAGCTATATCTTTTAGTGTGTTCCTGGCAGAAAACTCCAGTTTCTCTTCTCTCCTTGTTTTTCTCAGCATAAGCTTATTTTAGCAGCATGTTTAGCAGCAGCGTTTTTGGACTACAGAGGCTTTACAACTACAAAAAATTATGTTTTTTTTTTCCCAAAAAAAAAAAAAAGATATTGGGGATTGGGTGCTTATGTTGGAGAGAACATAATTTATTTCCCTTTCGTCTCTCGCATAATTTTCAATAATTCTTTGTTTCCACTGTGTTCGAATTATATATAGACCACACATAAAACATGTGGGTGTCACTATTTTTGACTGAGTGAACCTCAGTTACTTTATGACTAATAATTTATTTTTACGTGTTTCTTCTCAAAAAAATTTCTTTAAAGAAAAATTATAAATACTTGTTTCATTGGTTACTTTTGACTTTAATATAACCAATTTCAGGTTATGGCCATTAGTGAGTCGTCAAGGTTGCATGCATCCTTGATGAAGGAATGCATTCCTGTTCAGAGACTTATTGTTAATCAGGTTCTACCTCCATCGGCATCAGACTGCAAGTTTTGTGCAATGAAAAGGAAGGTACATAACTTCTCTGTATGTAGTAATAATCAAAAGTTTTATTATGTTGGAATGTTATCCATGACTCGCTTACCACCATGGTTTTTTGAAAAAATAAAAATAAAATGAAATGCTTTAGACATTGCTTATTGTCGCTGTTCATATGTTATCAACAACATTGCAGGATCAGGTGCGTGCCCTTGAGACAATAAGGTCCGATCCACAACTTGCTAATTTGAGATTAATCCAGGCACCGTTAGTTGATGTTGAGATAAGGGGTGTTCCAGCTCTTAAATTTATGGGGGATATGGTTTGGAGATGAATTTCTACTTAAGGATAACTTCATGAATAGGTGAGCTAGCTAGAACCGTTTCTACAATTCTTCAAACTTGTCTCAAAGTTGCCAAGTGAATTTATGGGCAATTAATGTTTAGACAGGTTCATACCTACTTGAGCATCTACTTTAACAGAGAGGTTCATGCCTGCTTGAGCATCTATTTTGAAGTGTATGAAAATGTGAATGCATGGGATAACTTTGGTTTCTAACTTGACGCGTTACTGACTCGAGTCTCGAGCTGGTTTCCTGGAAAATTAGTTGTGTAACTTTGGGTTTCCAGAAGCTTCCTCTCATTCATTGGGCTTTCGATTGAGTGGCAATCAATAAAATTATTCTCTATTCCGGTTCTTACATCTTTTGTTGAAACTTTTTATTTGCTGTTTTGGGACAATTAATAAGGTTCCCTTCGATTCTACAGTAGATTTTCTTATTTTTGCTGATGGTGTCGAATGAGATAAGCATAAACTAAACAGGAGTCTATTCGTAATCTAAAATTACTTTGAACACTCTAAATTTAATAAAAAAATTTCTTACGAAAATATCTATGATGTAATTTACTATTAAAAATGATTGTAAATTACCTTCTTCACCTATCTATTACACTACTTCAAATCAAAATTCTCCTGCCATGAATTTATTTCCATCATCTTAACAATAATAAGTTGAACAAATATTTACAAAGGACCAAATCAATATTTTAGGAGGTTTTAACCACAATTTTTTTTTTCAGTATAAAAAGAAGGAAATGTTCGGTGAAATCTTTTTAGCAATGTTTCTAAAAAATAATTAAACTTGTCACTGTCCCACATTGACTGCGATAATGAATTAAAATTTTGATTTTTTTTCAAGAAAATGAATCAAAATGTTATATGAATTTGATGAATATGAATGACAAATAAGTACTTGAATAATTTTTGCAGAAAAAGAAAAAATTGAAAACTTTTTATTCTTATTTTTTTATTTTTTCCTTTTTAGTTTTGTTGAGTTGTGTATTTTTATAATTTATAGGTATGTGGAGTCAATAATAATATAATTAATTTAAATACTTATTTTTGGTGAGTTGTTGATTTTACTAAGTATATATGAGTGAGGACTGTTTTGACATTTGAAAGAATGGACAGAGTAAAATTTAATTTTTAAATTTAATGGTTAGATGCTCAGAGAATAATAAAGTATCCAAAATAATTTTTAAATTGTAAATAGTCTCGTACAAAACATAATCATGAAATTGGAGCTGGTGTGATAAATATGATCTGAAGTTTCACTTCATGGTAATTTCATTTTCATCTTATAGTGCCTTCGCGTTCTATGCTGGAAGAAGGTTTGTGTACGTACTCAAACAAAGATATAATAATAACAGCGTTACAGTAGTTATAGGATGATCTCATTACTCAAATTCATCGGTCATAAGGAGTTTTATTAATCTAATTTTGAAGACCTAATCTTCAACTAGAATAACAGAAAATGTCCGGAACTAATTGAAGTTTGTTTCAACTTTTATATATATATATATATATATATATATATATATATATATATGGATATTATCCCCTAATCATTTCAAGAATTTCAAGAATCTCAAAAGTGTAAGTAGTCACTATAAATTTTTAATAGTATCTTAAAATCACCTCAAATTTTAATTTTGTACCAACCAGCCACTTTTTCATTAACTCTGTTAACCACCGTTAAATATTTAAAATAAAAGAATATTTAAGACCTGTTTGGGATTGAGGTTGAAACTCAATAAGCTGCTTATTTAATAATTTTTGACAAAAATTATATTTAGTAAATTTTATAAAAACTGCTTATTTCATAATTTTCTTCATTTTAAAAGCTGACAGGAGATTATTTTTTATAAGTAGCTTATTAAATAAATCACCACACCTGTTTGAAGTTCCTATTTTAACTTTATTCTTTTAATAAAAAGACAATTATATCTTACTTATCTAGAAGCCTAATGTATAAAATATTAGATATTATTTACTCCCACAATCGAATTACCTTTACAACTACTATATATTCTCTCCAGTATTAATTTAATGTGAATACAATACATATTACTTTCATTTTATTTGGATTATGTATAAGTATAAATTTTTATTATATTTTATATAACAGATTACAAAGTTCATTAGATTTTATTTAATTTAATTTTTTCGTTGTGTATCATTTTATGTATTAAAAAAAATGAATGTCTAAACAATTTATTAAATATACTTAAAAAATAATAGGTAATTATTATATAATAAAAAAGAACTTTCATAATAAAATTTACTAAACGCATATACTCTACTTTTCAAATTCACAACAATTGCAATAACACAGTTTATCAAACACTTAGTTACTTTTTTAATCAGTAGCTTATTTTATCCGCACAATAGAATTAATTTATTTAGTCAGCCACGGCAATTTCAAATTGACCCTTAATCTTGAGACCTCCCACAATATTATTTTACCTTTTTAAGTGAATCCAAGAATAGAATAGTCTTTTACCTTAGATTCCTTAATGATGGTTAATAAAGTTAGTGGAAAAATAACTGGTTGATAGAAACTAAATCTTGAGATAGCTCTGAAATATTATTAAAAAAAAAAACTCATAGTGAATACTTATCAAAATTATTATATTTACTGTTCCATAGCTATTAGAAGGGATTCAGCACTACGAATATGAAACGCACGGATGTCCCAAAAACTAGAGATCATAATTGCAGCATGGTTCTTTACTTTATTTATGAGTGCAGCTGCCCCAGTTGCGAACTTCAAACTTGTCTACATATGTTCGTTATTAATTATACGTTCAAAAGTTCCCTGCTGCGATAACATATTCCATAAACATTCTGATGGTATTAATTTACACTAAAATACATGCTGCAGATATTTTTCTCGCTAACTTATTGTCAAATACTATGCTTTCCTACCTTTGACTACTTACCAAAATCATCTACTAATCTATGTTTTTGTACAGAAACGGGGAGAAATACTGGAGGGAAAAAAAGGAAAAAGAAAAACTCAATCTAATTCTTTTGGAAGGTAATCATACAAAAGAAAGCAATGGTACGGCTAAGAATACCAGCAAGTATAAGGAGCATTAAACCTGGGAAAAAATCCTTGAGATCGTACCCTTTTGAGTAAAGTGCACCGCATCTTGTTATCAGCCAAACACCACGATATCTGAAGAAATCAACATAAATTAGAATGGTATGTTCATTAAACTGATGCATAGAGAGAAGAAGAGCAGTCATTTCAAACCTTTTAGCATTGGATACAACAAATGCTTCCAATGCCCACTTGGTGTAGGACAAGTCAGATATGTGTTCTACAAATCTGTTATTGTCGTTATTAGTAGCTATCAGAGTTAAAACAACTGGAAGAAGCACCGACCACTGCGTAAAGCAATGAAGATTGTTAAGAAAAAGGTTACAAAATGTGTAGTGTTGATAAGTACAAACTAGGAAGCTGGAAACTAATTTCCTTGTAAAATGAGTAAATGCTCACCAATTGAGCTGGACCTGGTTCAAAACATATGGCCATAATGTATGCTATACCGGTGACACAATACACCAGACACACTAGAACAAGATAATTATCGGTGACAGATGATCTTGGATTGTTGAAGAAGTAGAACATAGAAAGATACACTAGGGGCTTGATCAATGTGTTGAAATGATCAACCGTATCCTTTGAAAGAAAGAAAGCCAGGCTGCTCATACCAGAAGCACTCTCTCTCCAGTAATGAAGCTTATCCAGAGAAAAAGATCTCAAAGCCGCAATCTTGCATAGGAGAGCTGTATGTGCATTAGAGTTTGCTTAGGTGAAAACACATCATGATACGGATAACCACTATCAAGTAAATCCAAAAAAGCTTTAATCTAACTAGAAATTCATTTTAATTTTGAAGTACAAGATTGAAATCTTGATTTCTTTTTCCCGGGAATATTGAACTTTGTAGGGAAGAAAACTTGGAATCTGTAGCAAGATTTTTAAAATGAGTAATCTGAATTTTGAATGCAATGAGTCCACATATTTGGAGTAAGTTTTCAGCGACTTTTGTACAGCTAAGAAGTTAGAAGATTTAAACTTACAAACTGCAATGACAGTGTGTGTATAACCCGTTGCGCCAAAATTTTCATCACTCATTTTAGCTAGTGTTCCTATGCAGATTCCAGCAAGTAATAAAATTAGATAATCTACAACTTGAATCTTAGCTTCTCGTAGTCGCTGCTTACTAACCCTGCAAAGAAGCCAGATAACAGAACATATTTGGTTACAGTCACTATACTGAATAGAAATTACATCATGAAGAATAAGGTGTTGGCATGTGGCTAACATCGAAACCAAGATTCAGTATGTACCTGCCAAGGAAGTATCTATACTGTATAAAGATTCCGGGGGTTCTCCTTTTAGATAAGTCCCCAAAATTTAAGAAATTACGTTGTATACTGTCCTTCCTAAGAGCAGCGTTACATTTTACATCCTGCCAAAAGTATCCTGCAAAAGATTGAACTTCAGGTGAATCATCATTAATTTCTTGTGACAAATTTTCAGCCACTGATGCCGACATTCCTTCAATACTCTGTAGCATATCCATGGGAACTGAATATCCATTATGAAGCATCCATCTCACAGGAAGTTCTTTATAGTCAACCCCTGAACTTGAACTTGGTTTTGCTATGCCTTCTAAAATATCAATGAAATAATCTGGGGGATTGATACGGTCAGGAACCGTAATTCCAAGGCTTGCAAAGTACTCTTCAACTTTCTTTACTGGTCCATGATATACTGTAAGACCTCCTTTCGCTAGCAGTATCAAATCATCAAACATCCGGAACAGGGTGTAGCTGTAGCACCAAAAAAAAAAAAGGGGAAAATCTTTTATCTCGAAAAACATTTAGTTGGATAAACAAAATATAAAGGCAAGACAAACTAAGTTCACGTCATACAGCCAAATGCAGGGGAAAGTAAAAGATAAAACATCAAAATGTGAAGGGGAAAACATGAAGAAACTAATTCCATAATATATGCCTTCTAAATATCAACTGTAAATTTACCTTGGTTGGTGAACAACCGTGCAAATGTTAACTCCTTCAAGAGCTTCACGTCGAAGAGCTCTAAGCAGCAACTGGGAAGAAGAGCTATCCAGACCAGAAGTTGGTTCATCTAATATCAGAAGTGATGGTTCCATGACCATCTCTAGCCCAACATTTACTCGCTTCCTTTGACCTCCAGAGATTCCTCGCTTCTCCACTGTCCCAACCAGAGAATCCCTGATATGCTGCAGCCCCAAGGACTCGATGACTCTTTCCACAACGAGCACCTTCTCTGCTTTTGGCAGGTCAGCAGAAAGCCTACAGTAAAAAGAAATCTTGTAAATTAGAAAGAAAGAGGTACTATTGCCTGCACTAGTCATTGGTGGAGGGTTGGATAATGTGAAGATACAAGTGGAACAAGAAATAGAATACAAAGCCTCTGTGGCATATAACAATGCAACTTATGAACTTAAGAAGTAAATGTGTCTTCACAGTCTGATACTAAAAATATAAATGCCTGATACATCAATTTCTGCAATATTAAAGTACTTAAAATTGCCTTTCCCAAAAAAAAAAAGGTACTTCAAAAGTTACTGAAGCTTTGCAATATCATTATCAAATTTTTAAATGCAAAGGCTGAATGAATCAATTATGGCACCAGGCTTGGATGAAATTTTAGTAGGCTACAAAACAACATACACAGTCTTTGACATTAAAACTAAATTATTTACTAAATCAAAGTCTTAACAATTCCGAAAGTTCTCAGACTTACTCATGTCTATACCCTACAACCTGACCGGTTGAATTGGAATCTCTATTAGACAGAAGCAAATAAATGATTCTCTTATCTTATTGATTAAGTGAAAAATCACATTCAGGCAATGAGGTTTTACAAGTCCCTAAAAACAACACAGTTTCCACCCTTCAAGAATTTGTGAATTTTAGGATTGGTTGCACAAGCAAGACAATGTTCTGACAGAATACAACAAATTCATTGGTAGACATGAGAAAATTAGCTTAGTCACAATTGTGACTTCTACAAATATGAAGTGAGACAATGAACAAAGAGAAACCAATAGTGCCTGTGCATGATGAAAACATGATTGGTTGTGAGTTATCACAAGGATAATATTTCACATGATAAAAAGACATGCATGCTCTCAAAATAATGAGATTGAAATGATAAAACTAAAATCTCATATACCTGCATCGTGCACTGAACCAGAGATTTTCCTCCACGGTTAAGTTTCCATGAACAATATCATCTTGCGGCACAAAACCAATGATTCTTTTGTATGATTGAATTGACACAACCTTTCCATTTACAAGAATCGTACCACTCATTATGCACCCAGGTACTCTTCCTTTTAAAGCAGAGAGAAATGTCGTTTTCCCTGCCCCAGATGGCCCCATTACAGCCAAAACTCTTCCAGGGAATAATTTCCCTGTCACAGACCTCATCAAATGTTTGTTTTTCCCTTTCAAAGTAATTGTTAAATCTTTGAATGCGACCTCAATGGTAGGCCTCTTCCTGATTTCAATTTCATTAGCCATTGAGATTACCCCAGAGAAGGTCATATTTTTGGTCTGCTCCTGCAGAGCTTTTTCTTTCTCGATTTGACCATACGCATACCTGAACATTTGGCTTTGTGTATGTAACTGCTTGCCCTTAGGTGTTTGCCTCCTGATATTTTTATCTCCAATCTCCACATTGAATCCATCTGGATTCTCAGGATTATTCTCAATTTCATGTATCATCTTCGTGAGATTGCTTTCCTCCTGTTTATTTCGTTTTGATGGTGGTTGAGATGGACTACCCAGAGGCAAAGGTGGTAAGCCATCCATTCCAGGTTTAGCTTGAGTCGAACTTCTCAGAGTCTCAGGTAGCCTTGAAGATTTTCTTCGAGAAAATGTACGAGATAGCTGTGTTTGTAGACCAATTGCACCCTTCCTAGCAAGATCTTTAGTTGATTTCCATTTTTCATGAGCTACTGCATTTTCCCTTACACTTTGAACTGCCATTTCCCTGGATTTTGCTTTCCTTTTTTCTCGGATTACGAGCACTTGGTCAGAGCAGCTATATATGATAACAATCAAGACTGATAATCCAACCTAAATCAACAATTGGAATTAGAAATTGACATGATGGGTTTTTCAGCAAGATGGTTTCAAAATGTGATTGAGAAGCCTATTAAATTTTTTATGATCCAAAAAATATGCATTATCAACAAATTCTCACAAATGAAAGAGTGCCCAAAATTTTCAATGGTGAACAACAAGACACTATTTGCTCAGGGTGCCAAAACCAAGGCAGCTAGCATAATGGAGAACTTATCTAGTTTTTAGGTGCATGGTTTTACTCCTTTTATTAAAGATTCTAGCATGCCTGTGGTGTTTCTGCACACAAATTAATCCATAATGAGGCATTGAAATTGGTTGAAACAAGTAATCTAAACAATTGGAATCATGAATAATTGCAATTCACTCGGAAAGGACAACTTCTTCCAGAGATTTCAAGAACCTGAAGATCAACATCATCATAACTTCAATGCTCAAATGGTAAGGTGGTAACTCACAAATAACAAGATGCCATATGCTCTGATATTCTGATTTGCTGATCTGGGCTCACAAGTTGCCAACCACCAACACTCTGCAAGTTCAGTAGAAAAGGTTATATGCTAAAGAAAAAAGAAAGTAAATTGAACTTATACACAAGGGATAGAGTTTCTTCATTGATAGAGATATCTGTGCCAGTTAAATGTTGCATTATGACATCCCAGAGTACATGAGAAATGGCATGAATGCATCTTAAAATTTTTTCCTGTGGTTAGGTTTCTGCTTTTTTAGCCGGCAGATTGCATCTAAAATTTCTGTATCATATTATTTGATATTCAAAATTTTGCTAAAATCAACCCTAGCTAGATTCTCACATAAAAAGGAATACATATAAGACTATCATTATACCAGATTGCCAACTGAACAGACTATTGTTCCAGAAGGGGAAAAATTAAAAATGCTGGAAGGATTACTTGTTTATCGTGGTAAAAAAAGAAGAATTCTACCACTGCGCTTTATCCTGCCAACCACACCATGCCCATAAAACATTATTGAGGGGAAACGAATAGAAAATTCATATTTTTATACACAAAACCATCATATAACTGTCAAGTTTCTAAATATCCACCTCATTAACATCTTTTACTCTCCCATTCTGCACCACTATAAAAAACTATATAATTAAAAGTGCAAGGCAAATTCTTGTACAAATTTATTTTGTACAAATTGATGTGGCATAATTCAATTGGTTTTAAATAGCTCTTGGCCTACATGATTTATTTTGTTATTTTGTATTTTCATCCAACCAATAAATTTAGGTCGTACAAATTTACACAAAATAAGTTTGTACGAGAGTTTGTAACTCTATCATCTCTCTTTTTCAAAGCTCATAAACCGCCAGTTCAAAAAACATGCCAATTGCTCTCCAGGCTCCAGAAGAGCGTGTCTGTTTTCAACATTTTGCTGGCACACACACACATGCATTACAGTTTCCAATTTTAAGCCCTTACTCCACTTAGAATAAAATATATTCCAATAGTTTTCAGAAAGGTTTTACCCAAATTTTTTAAATTAATTCCAACTTTTTAGCAGGAATGTTTAGTAAGTCATTGACATGAACTCATTTTCTTTCAGAAATGTTAGGTTTTATGATGTAGAATCATATTTGTTTTTCCTTCAGCTGTATGTGGTACTTAATATACTATTACTAATGGCCTCTTGGGTACCTGACATATTCGTGTTTGACAATATTCAAGGGACTAGCAGCCATGGCTATCCTTCTTAAGGTGTCAGACACATGTACTGGTTTCTATTTTTGGAAATTAGGCCCACAGCATTTCTATTATGCCAAAACTTGTCAAGCAGTGAGACCAGATAGGATTCTCAATTTGCAACCTACTACCAGTAAATAAAAAGCTTACCCTTTTGAGAAGTTGAACCTAATCTGCAGTAATGTCTGAAATAAATATCAGAAGTAAAGAGCGTTAGTAACACAGAGAACAATAGATGGCTGCTTTGAATCACAGAAAAGTAAATGCACCAAATATTGGCAGAAAAATTCAAAGCCATGCAGCAACAAGAAATAAAATTGGCAACTTGTGATTCTAAGGATAAGTGCAAAAAGTTCTGGGATAATTCTCTATACCCACTACTGCAAGGAATTTTTCGGATAGTAGACGGACAGTATGATCCTGCTGTACAGAATACCTCACTACTACTCTGGATATCAGCCCAAGCATCTGCTCCTCCGCAGGTATGATTTAGTTTCCCAGGAGGTATTTGGTAAGAATATCTGCAAATTGTTACTGCTAATAAATATTAATATATCCTTATGCAGGATGCTTGCAAGATAAGAGAATAAAGTAAAGGAGAACAGACTTACGGGTCACATAAACCAGTTTTGTTGTTGAGTGTTGCAAGTGGGCAATAAGAACCCAACGGACAAGCTTTAGAGACGAAAGAGAATCAACATTAGAAATTCTCATAAACATCAAAACTGTATGAATAAAAATTCTGCAGTCTACAAAATGCAGAACATAATTCAAAATCTGAAGCAAGTGATGCAAAACTCCTGGTATATGATGATAAAATATTATTAAAACCTACAGAAGGGTGTGCTAGATGAAAGGCTTTTCACCGAATGAGATTTCTAGAAATCCACAGAATAGCTATATGATGAATACACTTTCTAACTTTTAACTTAAAAATGATTAGCTATACATGACAACTGTGAAAGATCAAATATTGCGAAAATAATAATTGTTGTGGAATAAACTAAAAGAAATTTGAAAGGAAAATTAATGAGCAACAGTCGAAACTTTTTAATTGACCAAGCAAACAAACAAGAATACTATAATATGCTATATTCATAACACAATCAATTGATAGTATTCGAAATACTTACGTATCATGCAAGTTAAACCCTTGGGGCAGAAGAAACCCTCACAACAAGATGCACAATTTGCAGTTCTAGCAGGAATTTCCTTTGAATTTTTAATGTTAACTATCGCATCATTAATGCTACAAGCCCATCCTGCCTCGCACCCAGGAACCCATGAAGTCAAATTACAGTTTGTGTTAGGTTTCACATGCTGACTTTTCCTTTTTGAGCCTTGGCCATGGGCTCCGGACAGTGCATCAGTGAAAGTATGCATGTAGAACTTTATTTCTGCTGCCGTGCACAGACGCTGCGTCATATCCCCTATTGATCCACCGAAGCATTATAAGAGCTATATCTACTTTAAGCTTACTAGTAAAGATCGTTAAATATTTTTATACCCAAGTAGTGGAAATTTTCATTTCCCTCTCTTGAGATTTGTCTAAAAAACTAGAACATCTTTTTGAAAATCAATACAAATTACCCCTAAAATTCGCTAAATATTTTCACCTGACAAAATTCTATTGCACAAAACGAGCATGCTTGTCATCAATAACGCCGAAATCTAAGCGGAGTCAAAGCATATAATTATACCTTCGGTCAACCTGGCGCATTCGTACAAGAAATCTGTATTTTTGGAAAAATCAAACGATTGCTTCCAGTCGTCTTCCCTGAAATTTTAAACACAATTCAAAATAAATCCCTAATCAAACTTCAAACATTTAATTTTATAAGAATTTATGGCAACTGACGTGTCAATTATGCAGAAGCCTAATTGTTCTTTGATCTCTCCCTTCAAGGCGGCGGTGATGGTCGCCAAGCTTTTTTGTACGACATCTTGGTACTTAGCTGCAGTTCGATCAGCTGCCGCTTCATCGAATTCAGGATTTTGGAAATCTATTTCGTTTTGGCAATCCAGCGGACGCGAGAAGCAAAGCACAGTGACGAACATTATCGACGCAGAGAGAACGCGAGCCCGATGACGAACCGGCTCTCTGCTCATTATAATTTAATGACTTAATTAGTTTAATTAATTAACAGAGATTATAAAAAAAACGAGCTCATCCGTCTGGAGGAGACGGTGAATTTTTAATAAGTTTCGAGTTCTTTCGGAGGAAGAAATGGCGGGGAGATGAATTTGGCGAAAATAAAGGAGAGAGATAGAGAGAGTGAAAGAACGCGCGTTGTTTAAATGGTGACGTGGAGTGGAGGTTCCGAGTTCCGACCGTTGGTTTAAATCCCGCATTGTTCGAATTTGAAAGCCATCTTGCTTTGTTTTTCTTTTCCTTTATTTTTAAACCGTATTATTCAGTAAGGGCCAAAAAAAGTTATTATAATGGTCCGTTAATTCGAATCAAATATGTGTGCCTAAAAATGTACTTAGGGCGTTATTACAGTTATTAGAAAAAAAAAGTTTAATTTATTTTTTATGATATCAAAAATACTTCTGAAAACCTTTTTCGCTAGCTTTAAATGGCAACAAGGTACTGTGGCACATGAATCCTTAAAAGGAAAATGAAAGGAAAAAGGCAAAAAGTTCCCGCCATCTTTGCTGGATCGGTTCACCTTTGGGCTTTGACGACGCAAAGCTCCAAGTCCAAACTTCGTGTGATGATGGGTTTGTTTTCGTCGATGGCTCCAAATACAGCTGCTTCCAAAACCCTATGGCTAAATGGCGTTGATTGTTGTTTGCGTCATGGACAGTGCTGAAAGGTAGGGTGGTGATTCAGTTCCGTTCGGCGGTAAAAATCAAGTAGTTTATAAAATTTTATGTTAGTTAGTACATTTGATTATCAGTGTGATAGTATTCATTTTATTTTAATTTGTTTAATTGTGGGAACTTGTCTCACTTCGAGAGATAATATATGTATTGTAGATGTGCATGTGGATTTATGTTGGTAGCTTGGTATAGAGTTTTAATATATATTGTTAGAATACACAGTGAAGAATCAAGAAGTTGTGAATGTCGATAGAAAATTGACAATGAACCTTTTTATATGTAACTTTTGTTGTTGCTTTCTTGTTTTATTTACTGTTGCGGATTTGTAAATTGCAGTAGATTTCTAAACTATATAAGTTTGTTTCTTGTTGGACTTTGTTATATTGATTTACTCGACTTTATTATATTGTTTATTATTTGTAAATTTATAAACTCAAGATTTTTGTTGTAATAATAATATATTGCTATTACATTTTTTTAATTGAATTACATGATAAAATTACTCAAACCATAGAACTGAATCAAATTGAATCATTTTGGTTTGGTTCGGTACGGTTTAGTTATAGTGTTTAGTTCGTATTTAGTTCACTAAATCATGAACCATTAGTTTTGGCTTAGTTTGGTTCTAGGCCAAAGTCGATCTGAACCAAATCAAATCAGACAATGCGTGGCCCTACTGTTGACACTTTGTTTGTTATATTTGATGCATTTTTAACAAATAAGTCCTCACTAGTCACCACCATGTAGGTTAAGAAATTTATGACAAGTTTAATTTGAAGAAATAAAAGGGAAAGAGAGGAAAGGAAAGGAAAGGAGGAAAAGGGAAAGATATAATGAGAGAATAAATAAATTACATGTTAAACCAAATAGTGAAATTGAGATTAATATATTTTTTCTCTCATTTCTCTCCCCATTTTTCATTTTTATTTCCCTCTTCTCCTCTCATAGTCTCATTTCTTCTAACCAAACATGACTTTACAACTCGATATTAGTTATTGTTACCAAATAAGTTATGAACTGTGTGTCTCAAGTTTGTTGATTTTTTCCTATTTTGATCCTCGTTGAAGTAATTATGGATAAAACATAAAAAATGTGACAATGAAGTGTCACCTAAAAAGAACTAATAAAACTATAATATATTGATACGGGCGTTGTAAATTTAAATGAGAAGTATTCCAATAATTTAAATTAAATAGCCCAAATAAGTAAAACTAAAATGACTTAAAATAAAATAAGCCAATTTGAGGCAAAGCTTGTAAAAGCTCTCAATTATATGCTCCGGTATTCAATTGATGTTGTCATGATGCGAATAAGATGTAAATTATATATGGGAGGCCATGCATTTATACTAAACTTATGCCTTCCAGTTACTGGTAAGTGGCAACATATTATTTGTTATTACAATCTAACTGGAGAGTTGTGTGTGCGTAAATTTGATTATGAAACATATACACAATCTATTCCACGATAAGTGGTGGATAGACATTACACAACAATGGGCTATTAACTTAGGCTATGTTTAGGAGTTAGAATTAAGTATATGATTAGACTAATTTTGGGATAAAATATTAATTTTATATTCGGCTTGGTCACTTGAATTGGACTAATGGATTAAACTCAAATTTTAGTCATAAATTCATGGGATTAGTAATTTCAATTTTCACGTGAGTTTAATTATGATTAGAAAATGAGAAGAAAAATATTTGAATATTTATGATATCTTCTGTAATTTATTACACTTTTTTTTATTTATAACTTAAATATAATTTATTTATTTATTGTTATTAATTAAGTAATTTATTTTTTGTTATTCACAATTTACTTAAAAATTATTAATTAAGTTGCTATTTGAATATTTTATTTGTTTTATTTAATGAAATGATATATCTCAAGAAATAACCTATAATTTAAATATTTTATATTTCTTTATTATAATTAGGACTACCCAACAACTAATTGTACACACATACCAATTGAGTATACATCCATACATACATATACAAACAAATGTACACACACACACTTACACACACACACACACACACATGTTCAAATCAGTAATTTTAAAATGCAGAAAAGTTCGGGAAAGTGCATAAATCGTGCGGTTTAAGCGCTTTAAGTTTTAATCCTCTAATAGTGCATTTACTAATTAGTAATCAGAATGAGCTGGAATCAGAATGGGTTGGAACTTGAATGAGGAATGAGAATCAGAATAAATTATTTATTTTAGTTGTGGGAATCGAAATTGAAATGAACTGTAATGCCATTGATGTGTTTACTTTATCTTGTAATCGGAATGGATTGCTAAAAATTACTGAACTAACCTTAGTTGATTATTGTCATTATTATTATATTGTTATATTCTCTCTTCTTCTTCTTCTTCTTCTTCTTCATTGTTGTTGTTGTTGTTGTTGTTGTTGTTGTTGTTGTGGTGTGTTGTTGTTTGTTGTTGTTGTTATTGTTATTATTTTATGATTTGTTTATTATTATTATATTATTAGTATTATTATTATTATGATTATATTATTATTATTAGTATTATTATTATTATTATTATTATTATTATTATATTTATTATATTATTATTATTATTATTATATTATTGTCAATAATTTATTATTGATGATGATGATGAAAAAAAATAGTTCATAATAATATAATAATAATAATAAGAATAATAATAAATAATAAGAATAAATAATATAATAATAATAATAATAAAAGAATATAATAATAATATAATAAGATAACAACAACAGAATAATAATAAAAATAACAATAACAATAACAATAACAATAACAATAACAATAACAATAACAATAACAATAACAATAACAATAACAATAACAATAACAAAACAAGAACAATAACAATAACAATAACAAGAACATAAAATAACAATAACAATAAAAAAACAATAACAAAACAATAACAATAACAATAACAATAACAATAACAATAACAATAACAATAACAAAACAAAACAATAACAATAACAATAAAATAACAATAATAATAACAATAATAATAATAATAATAATACTAACAATAATAATAACAATAATAATAACAATAATAATAATAATAATAATAATAATATAATAATAATAATAATAATAATAATAATACTAATAATAATAATAAATATAATATAAATAATATAATATAATATAATATAATGAATGATAAAATAGAAATTTCATAATTTAGGTGGGGATAATATAGTCACTTTAGGGAATGGAATTCCCATTCCCACCCTCCCATGGGAATGAAAACTTTAGTAATCATTCCCAAATTTGGGTAGAGCCTACCACTTTGATTCATATTCTAACTCTCACTTAAGCAAGTAAACACATTATTCATTTTCATTCATTAATTCACATTTCTATTTTTATTTAGTAAACACACCATAAAACTCGACGGTTTTAAAATTTTTTTATATTTTTCCTATACTTTAAGATTCTGGACTAGAAAATTACTATGTGTGTGTGTGTAATAATTCGATAGTAAGGGCATCCTTATTTTAACAAAGTGAGGATGCCAATAACAAACAAAAAAATATAAATTTTAATATACTAGTAGATAAAAAAAATATAATTTTTAATTAATTGTGGGGATAAAGTAAGGTAATCGTATTCTTATTACATCGAAAGAGAGGCATCATTCAACCATTAAAACCTCGTACTCAAAAAGTATTTAATGGGCCAAGAATCGCACCACTAACTCTTTGTCTATTCCACCCAATCAAAACATCACACTCTCTGAACCGCCCAAATCACCCACCTAATAAAAGCCAAAACCAACTAGTCTTGGTCAATGATGTCCACGTGAACAGGGTGGTAAATTATGACGTAGACCGGGTTTTTCTAAGCTCAAGTCTAAATTAATATTTTTGATAATAAGCACAAGTCGTTTAAAAGTTTGTGTAAATCGGGCTTCGGTTGAGTCTGAATTTTTTTATTAATTATGAAATAATTTTTTAATAAAGTAAAAAAATTTAAATTAAATAATTATTTAATACATAATAGAATAATAATCTAATACACAAAATATTAGTAACACAATATATTAAATCATAAATATTAATATAAAAAATATTTTAATTTAATATTTTGAGCTTTTATTTTTATTTAAATTTAACTTATTTTTATTTAAATTTAATTTATTTTTTTATTTATAAATTAAGAAGTCCGAGCTTTTTTTCTTAAGCCCTTAATAAAGCCCAATTTATGCGAGCTTTATATTTTCGGCCCATGTTTAGACCTAACTCATATGAGCCGAACGTCAGGCTTGTAAGCCTAGCCAGGGATTAAAATTACCATAAAAATTGTGAAAATCGGCATCCCACTCAATGAGTTTCACATGGCATGTCATTAATATTGATTAATTTTTTTAAAAAATTATAATTTATTATAGTTGAAATCCCTAAAATTATTCTATTTAATATAGGGCTGATCTTTTTGAAATTAAATTTTAGGATAATGGGATTAAATATTTTTTTAGAGTTAATCATACTTTACAAAATGAAATTATATAAGAAAGAAACGTAATTACATATTTTATCACATTATTTTATTGAGTTTTTATGGCTTTGTTTGGTACAATTTATTGAATAAAGCTTATGAGTAGAACTTATACCAGTAAAGCTTTTGACAAAAAGTTATTGTGTGTTTAGTTGTTAATTGAAAAAACTCTTTTGAACCATTAGACTATTTGGTTCTATTAAACTAAAAGTGCTTTTGTGTAATTAAATTACTAAAAATAATATGTACAACAGTTTGATTCATAATCATATAACTTGTAACTAAATGTATTCAAGTTATGAATTAATAAGAAAAAATTAGTTCAACCATTTCTTCAATGTTTAAAATTAAGAACACATCAATAATATATTCTTTTAAAAAAATAATACGATCCAAATTAAAATATTAATCAATAATATAATTGAAATGTCAATGGTGCATGAGAAGAGGATGGTGGCAATAATTTACGATGTGTAGGGTTTTGTGTATGTTAAGTAAAGTGGCAGCAATCTCATTGAAAAAAACAAATAAAGTGAAGTGGTGGCAATTATTTTTCTATTAAATGGCGGCCAGTAATTTTTATTGTGTAGGTTTTGTACATAAATAAAGGGTTTATATATAAATAAGGGTATTATGTAATTAATGAGGCGTTCTTAGGGTTTTGATATTACATATATTTTGAAAAAACTCCCTAACCTCTACTTTTAAAAGATTAAATTTAAATTTTTATTAATAGAGACAAATTAATTTACTTAAATTTTAAAAATTTCTATTAAAAAAAACCAAATACTAATAAATATTTTTTTAAATATTATGTGATTAAATAAGCACTTATACCTATTAATCATACAAGCATATTTTAATTTATGACATATTGAGTTAAAAAAAACCTGCCTTCATAACGTGTAAAAAATGATTTAACGATACTTGGGGCTGTCCTAAATATCGTTTTATTACTTAACCTTTTGTTTGAGATACTTTTGTAACTCTTATTTTTTCACTTTTAATATATTTTTAAATTTATAATAAAATAAACATAATTACATATTTATTATTTTATCGGGGGGCTCACTTGCGACAGAACCACTTAACGGAAGATGCTTTCGCCGTCAAGTAACGTCTTTTACTGTCACCCTCACTTTCCCGATCAAATCCTACTTTCTGTCGGAATCAAACACTTCACTCAGTAGCGTCGCGACTTCCGTCACTCTCTATTTAAATTAAGTATTATTATTATTTGTTTTTTATTCTTGTTTTGGCTCTTAGCAATTGCAAGTATTCACATTTTCTCATTCTGTGTGGCGTCTCGATGGCGCTTTCTCCTCAGCATTCACACTAGTCGTCACTCACCCATACACCTAGACATAAATTGTAAATACCACTAAATTTATTCATCATATGCACTAAGTTCTCAGGTACGTTACTCTATCTGAATCCTCCATTAATAGAAGTTCTATCATTTAATTCTTTTTTTTCTCTTGTTGATTTTCTCATTTTCTGTGTTCTGGATCGAATGATCTAATTCGACGGTTCGAGTTCCGCAATTAGTTTTTGTTTTAATTTTCAGATTACTTTTTCTTGAATATCGATTGATGTTTAATGCTCGTATAGCATCTGAGTTCAGTGCTTATTCAATTTATTGATCCAATGTGAAAGTTAGATTGTGGTTACTTTGAGCAGCCTTTTTTTTTTAATTAATTCGTTGTTAAGCAAATTTACGTTTTACAAGAATAATTTGCATAATGTTAGTTGATTTTTTATTGGCCCACGGCCTCGGGCCTCCAGGTTTATCACATTAACAATGTTTGACCAAACAGTTCAAATTTCCATGATATAAAATAGGGAAGCCGTTTTTTAATGTTTTTAATTTTTAAATTAGTTTTAAAATTATATTCGAAATTTGTTTGTAGAAAGTCTTACCCAAGTTGTATATTTATTTTTATCCTTGCTTTTGAGAATGAGGTGTTTACAGCATCATAACACGAATTTCTATTTTATAATAATGTTGAATTATAATTGCCACATTTCATCTAAGGACTTGGAATTTCTTGACCAAAATTTAAAAAAAAAATTGATTATACAGTTCTGTTTAAAGTGACATTCTTGATCTTGTAGGATAAATATTCTATGGTTTCCAATGTTAGATTGGGATGGAAAAGTGGCAATTGTACAACTTGTAGCGGACTCGGTGTTGTCTTCAATTAATTAAAAGCATTTTTCTCTATAGTGAACACCAGTATTGCTGTTGTGGTTAGACATTGTTATACTGCAAACGGGCTCATATTTGGTCAAAGTTTCAAACACTGCAAATGATTACATTCGAGCAAGATTCTGATGTTCTTCAGTGGGGTCTCCAACTGTTTGAAAGTGATCCATATTTAAATTGTGGGTATATCAATACTGTTACACCAGATGATGAGAGTTACTATTATGGACAGCATTTCAAGGAAGATCATTATGATACTGAATCTTGTGATGTAGAAAGTGATGAGCTCATTGCTCATGCTCTTCAAGAGGAACTATCACAACTTGCAGTTTCACAAGCATCTGAGTCTCCTCATGAGACCGAAGAGAATTTGCAAGGACCTATTTTTCAACAAGGTTGGGTTAATCACTCTGTGGGAGGCTATTATTCTGGTAAATGCTATATATAATATTGACAAATTGATCATATTCATAACTAGCAGGTTTGTAGCTTTTGAATACCATGCTTACGTTGTTCATAACTTGTAGGGCAGGCGACTGGTCAGGAAGAGGCAGATGATACACAACCTTCTAGTTTATGTTCGAGCCACGAGGAAGAGTCATACTGTGGGGAGGAATGGTCATACCCGCTAGAACTGACAGATGAGTATGCTCTTGATGGTGAAGTAGGGAAAAGGTTAAATCAGATGGTTCCTGTCCCTGTAAGTTTTGCACCTATATCACATTACTCTGTGTAATTCGTTATCAGATTTATTCTTTATTCTTGTTCAGAGTCGACATGACATTCTTTTTTCGAGCCCAGAACTTCAGATTCGCATATGGAGATTTTCCATATTTTGTACCAAGTTTAGTGACTTACTTGTGTAGAACTTTAGATACTTATCTCCATTTTTGGAAACTCAAAGTACTGTTTTCACTGTGGATAAAGATAACAAGCCTTTCTAAACCTCACAAATGAAATGCATGATAAATGGTTCCTGCATTGAGTGCATGCCGATTAGGTTTGGCTTTGCTTGCCTAACTTATTTTCTTCTCTATTGCATCCTCAAGCTGGGGTATGTTGTATACTTTGTAATTTCTTATTTTTTTTTTGCAGCATATTCCTAGGATTAATAGAGAAATACCATCAATTGACGAAGCAACTTTAGACCATCAAAGGTTACTAGAAAGGTATTGCTATTTCAAGAAATGAAACTATGTGCAAATGATTTCCTTTTCCTTTTTATTTCTATGTTCTTTCTGATTGCTAGATCTTTCTTACATCTAGCCATCATGGTGTTGCATAATAATGAATCTACTTTTATTACTGTCTAAAATGTGTGACGAAGCAATTTTTTTTTTTTCCCCCTATAGATTGCAGGTGTATGATTTGGTTGAGCATAAAGTTCAAGGAGATGGTAACTGCCAGGTTAAATTTCTCAGCTTGGACTGTATGCCTTGGTGTGCTTGAGATAAATTTTAATTTAACCCATTGGAGCTGACAGTTCGTTGGCATATCTGGACTGTGGTTAAGAGTCCATTACAGCTCACTAGATATTCAATATGGTGCTTAAGATCATTTATACACGTCTTACTAACTCCATAATGTTACCAGTTTCGCGCTTTATCAGATCAAATTTATCGAACTGCTGAGCACCATGAATTTGTGAGACAGCAAATTGTAGATCAGGTTGGCTGTTGATTACTACATTAAAGTTTGCTCATTTTGTTTTTTTTTAAAGCTTAATTTGGAATATTTGGGTTTAATCATTTGACTTACCTGAGTTGTGATGTTTCTTGTGTTACCATATCTTGAATTGTCAGTTGAAGTCTAATCCAGAGATATATGAAGGATATGTTCCCATGGCTTATGGTGACTATTTGGAGAAGATGTCCAAGTATTTCCCTAATCCATGTTTATTGGCTTTATCCTTCTCTCTTTTGCAAAACATTGACCATTTGCCATTATGTGGATGAATATAGGAGTGGTGAATGGGGTGATCACGTCACTTTGCAGGCTGCTGCAGATTTGGTATGCTTAATAATTTGGCATTTTTTCTTCTTGGGGTTATGCCGGATTATAGTGGTTCCTCATGTTTCTTTTCTGTTAATCCCTTTTTCATGTATCTTCTGTGAATCATTGAATTTAATTTATCCTCTGAATTTGTATGTTGAAATGGACCCCATGTTTCCGTGACAAAAAGATGGTCATTAGTGGGTGTTGCTTCCATCAAAATTGTTTCACAGACAAATTTCCACTTCTACCAATATGCTTTTATCGACTTCCCTAGTTGATAAAATTGAGCCGTAGACATTAATGCCTCATAAAGTCTTGGGACAATGAATCTTAAGTGCAGACTCTCACTTAGCTCATAATATGATCCAAAATGAAAAAAATATGGAATCTCATAGAAACTTTTCAGATTCCTTATCTATAATGTGAATATTTGATATTTTTGCTTAATTCTTTACTGGCACAAATAAGTTACAACTCAAACCATAACGCCAGCTGTCTAACCTCACTCCAGAGGTATGACTATTTTGACCATACTTTAAGGGATATGTATAACGAACCTTTTAACACATATTTACTTGCATACCAGCCTCTCTTGTCTTTTCGAAAATGTACATATTTGCCTTCCTGTGAGAGAGTGCATGTGTTATTATTATTCTTTTTTCCCTTGGGTGGGGGGTGGTTTAACGGGGTTTAACTTATGGAACTTTTATGTTTTTCTGGTATTGAACGGTTATTAGGGATGGTGCTTTGGCATTTGGATGAGTACATTGTGCTTGCACAAATCTACATTATTGTTGAAGCTCTATTTTTCAGTGGGGTTATTAATGATTTCTGAATGCTATGGAAAAAGTTGCTTTTATGGGGATGTTATCTCCTACCCAGCAGCCCACGTAGGCACAATCTGATAAAAATTATGTCATATATGGATAACAGTTTAGCATTCAAGTGATGGTATATATCACATTCTAATTCCAGCTTATATACACTATCCTCATTCCACTGAATTTTAACTGCTTATTATGAGTTTGATGGACCGTACTGTAAATATTTGCTTTTCTAACTTTATAAATTCTTTAATGCATTATGTACCAATGATGAGGGGGCTTTGAGTCGATGTTGATATATTAGTATCCTGAATTTGTAAGCTTAATTTCTTGTATTTGTTTGTAAAATGCAGATTGTGATGTCTAATGTATGTTAATGATTTGTTGCAGTATGGTGTGAAAATATTTGTCATTACTTCTTTCAAGGACACTTGCTATATTGAGATTCTACCAAATGTTGAAAGGTCAATTCAAGGTATATTTTATGGAGTTATTGCTTTGAGTGTTGATTAATTTGGTGGAGTTCATGTCACTGGATTGTTTTAGTTATGTTTTTTTTTTTTTTTGGGTCACTACTATTATCTCAATTGCTAATTTATTTCTGGTTTTAGCCATCTTATGGCAAAACACCCCAATAGATTTGGCAAACCTCCTAAACTTATGGTATTAATGTGGAAATACAAAAAGTTTTTAAAAACATCTGTCATCTGATAGGGCAGAACACTCATAATTGGAGATTAAATCAGGTTATCTAAAGCGCATCTTGTCTTGGTTTTCAGAATATTCATTTTGGTTTTCCAGGTTCTCTGGTGTTGTTCATTGATACTTTAAACTTAGGCCTTGTGTGTGTGTGTGTGTGTGGCATGTGTGTTATTTCCTTTGAGTTGGTGATTTCTAGCAAACACTCTAGTATGGTTCTGACAACCACAAACCACCCTCCCTCTTTTATTTTTCTTTTTCTTTTTTTTTTTTGGGGGGGGGGTTGGTTCTGTCTTAAGATTATGTTATTTGTAGAAAAGAAAAGCGGGTGAGATCCCCAGAAAAATGGTAATACTCTCTGTTTACACAATAGATTTGCTAGTTTGTGGCAAGGGCAGAGTCAAGTGGGCAAGGTTAACGCTGGTCTCTTTTTAGTGTGCTGCGTCTGCTTCAAACCGGCCTGTTAAGGAGCTGTTCTTCTCCATATAAGATTCATATGGTGATTAATAGATCTTCCTTTATGAAATATGGGCTAATCATATCATGTGTTGAATAAATGCGAGGGGAATGTTTGTCATCCAAAGTAAATGTAGGATAATCATGCTTTTGTTAAATACACTTCTCTATCCAGTAAGAAGTTTAGTTCAGATGGAATGGCATAGTAGGGTTGACTTGCAATGCAGAAACCCACTGGTGCAACTTTTCGCTCAATACTAGAATCGACAATTGCCGCATCTGAGGCTGCTGGGGATACATGACAGAAGTAATTGTGTTAATCCAGTAGATTACTTGCATGGAGCGGCAGTTCCTCTGCAGTCAGCTTTTCTTGGCAAATATCTTTTTCTTTTTCCTTTCCTTAGCTTTACTTAGGTTGCCCTTAAGTAGGCTGATAGAAGGATACTGTCTTGTAGGTGAATATGCTTTTACAAGGACTGAAAGGAAATTTTTTTTTTTTTTTTATCTCAGATTTTACAATTCTTTATAATGTTCAATAGGGAAGTGGTGTGACTTTTGCTTGTGTTGTTTTGGGCAGTAATTTATTTGAGTTTCTGGGCAGAGGTACACTACAACTCTATATACCCAGCAGGAGGTAAATATCCAATCTTGTATTTATGGATCGTTTATGCTCATTTTTTTTTCGGGTGCGGGTAGTTTGTTGTACTACGGGAAAGCTCATATTGAGTACAAAAATAGGCTTTGTCAAACAAGTTACTGAATAACACTTCCAGAAATGGCCTAAGGACAATGAGGAAAGTAGGCTTATCTGGCCAACCGGGTTTTTATGAATGTGAGAGATTGGTAGGCTTCATTCTACGGGTTCAATATTATGTGCTTGTGAGTAAGTTTAGTTGGCCCCTTTAAAACTGTGCTAATCAGCTCAGGATTAACCATTTGTCATACAACTTGCACAGTTCCAAAGATGAATAATGCTTCATATGTACCATTACTTCTTCAGATGTACCTACATTTGAGACCAAGAAGAAGAAGAGGTGGTGGTTGTTTCGAAACAAGCAATTGGAGTCACCAGATGAGTGCTAATGACAATGACAATGATAGATCTTCAGTTCGTTGAGTTTAACTAGAAGCTGCTGCTCCTTAAAGCCTTTCTAAACCAGGCTTCTTTCTGTGAGGATTTTAAGGACATACCTAAGACACAAATTTGATCATGCCGCCTTTGTGGTGGTGTCATCTGTATATGTCATTTCTTTAATGCAACCCCAGCCAACATTTTATGCTCGATGAAATATTTCGTTTAAGAAGACTAGTGGCTCATTTACCCTTTGGTTGCCCGTCTCATAATGTTCCGCGTTCATGCTCAATTGGTTTGAAATTTGCATGCAAGTTTTGTGGTCGCATGCAAATTTGACAGCATTTTGGCAATTATTTGATGAGGCAAAAGCCAATTTCATTGGAAAATAGAAACACATTTGTACTCAATTGTGCGCGAAAGTAATTATGTGGTAAAGGTTTGAATTTATTGAGATATTTCTTTCTTTTTCTGTAGAGTTCGCTAACCACTTGAGTTAGAAAGTTATGGTTTGAATGTTCTGCAATCGAAGAACCCTTCTTTTGCTCGAACAGAATCAGGTTTTACGAAGTAGCACAGACCATAAGTATTTTAAAAATGAAAAACCGAGACGCGGTCGGCCTTTTTGCCTTTGTTTTTTTTTTTTTTTTTCAAAAAATAAATAAAAATAAAAATTCATAGTTGGAGTGATTTTTATGCAGATTTGAGTTCGAATTCTGAAAAAGATAGAATGTTAAAAATTGATTTGAGCATTATCCATTTTGCTTTTTGTCTTTTTTTTTAATTAAAAAAATTATAATTATAATATTAAATGTAATAGGAATAATGTCGACGAATGGTGCTACATATTCTCGCCAAACTTTATCGTATTTAGTGTGTTGTTATTAGTGTATTATTGAAAAAATAATGTTATATTTATAAAGTTAAAATATAAAAATTTTGGGTCAATAAATGTGGAATAAACGTGGCTCTCATAAAATTTACCGCGTCAATGCGTGGCAGTTTACAGTGATGTTACGTCATAAATCAAACATATTATTGAATACGACGTTAGCTAGTATCCAAGTTTATGAGCACTTTTCAATCAATCAAAAAAAAAGTTTATGAGCACTTTTATTAGTAATTATAAATAAAATCACTAAATAGTTTAAAACCATGGCCGCACCTTGGTACAAACCACAGCTGTCCAAATCTACCACAAGGATATGTCTGAAAGGGGACGAGGGCCATATGCAATAGAGAAATGTATTCACACAGAGAAATTAAAATGAATACGTAATTTATCAATTAATGACACTCTATCTTTGTGCACCTAATTAAATAGTATTTCACTTTATCATTAATGGACCATATCTAGACCTTCAATTTGAAGAAGAGAACCCAATACACGGTTTTGTGTTTTCAAATTTGTACAGTATATAAATACTACAAACTTGACAACCAAAGATTTTTCAATTTTTCAGTAATCACACACTCTTGTGGTGGAAGTGGAACTCTGTACTGCGACTAAATTGAAATTTTACCTATTTTAAGTACATTTAACATTTGGCTTCCTCTTTTTTGTTTTAACTTTTGGAAGTCATAAACAATATCTTTGTCTAGAGTAGTTAACTTTTGTTATAGTCTGTTATATTGTATGTCATCAAATAACTTGTCACTTTCAATACAATTACTAACTGATACTATTTTTGTAAATTTCTACACGTATTTGCGTATGAAAATTTTTATAATTTATTTTTTTCTTTTTTAATCAAATTTGTCGTGTTTGGAATAATTGTTCGTTCCAAATTTATAGAGAATTTCAGTTTTATCAATTTCTGCACGTGTCTGAAAATACTTTGTTTAACTTTTTTGAAGTTATTATTCCAACAATATCTTTGTTTAGAGTTCGTTAATTTTCATTAAAATCGGTTCTTTTTTTATGTCATCAAATTTGTTTTGTTCAATATAGTTACTTATCGACACCATTTTTGTCAATTTGTACATGTATTTGCTTAAGTTAGTCTTTGATTTAATGATTTTTTTTTCTCAGGATTCATGTTTGTTCCAAACTTCCAATGAATATGTTCCATTAAAATTCATTATTTGATTTTTTTCTTTTTTTTTTTTTTTGGGTTCTTCTCAAAAGATCCAAATTAAACTTACCTAAAATCTTCATATGTTAGGCTATCTCATTATTGTGTCCCATCCCAACTGCAAAACAATGAAACACATTTCTTACCAAGCTTCATAAATCTTGAAATTGGTTGATGAAAACAGAAGCTTCATTGTATGTTTAATTGTAATGGAAAAGCAATATTAATGGTAGAATCAAATGATTAACTAGTCATTTACGTAGAACGAAGGTACACATTCTTGATTACAAATAAAACCATTCAACACATAATAATACCTTTTCAGTGTACTTGCATCAAAATTCGTATCAATTAATTAATTAAGATGCCTAATCACTTATTAAAGAGGATAAAATTTCTGACAACAATTAACAAAACCCTAGTAATGTAGTGATAATAAGAGACTGGACAATCAGGTACCAGGTAAGCCGAAGGCAGTTCGTGCTGCCGGTCCGTGCAAATCGAGGCTTTTGTGACTTGGCTAAATAATTGCTAGCAGCAGCAACGTGTAGCTAAATAATCAAATTGGAGTTGGACAACGCGAAATTGAAACTTTATCACCAGAAATTGAAAAGGGAAGAACAATATATACAAAAATCACCACTTATGAATTAATCATTTATAATAATAAGAAACAATATTAGCAGCAAATTGATTTATTAATTTCCATATATAATACTCTATATTATGCATGTTGTTAATTTCACTGCTTCACTGTTCATGGATGATTAATTTTCAAGCGTATGAAAAATTATTATTGACTCAACCTGCCAAAGAAAAGCAAAAGCAAAAATAGAAAAATGGAATGAAAACAATCAAATATACACAGATTTTATTTATACGAACAGGACTCAAATTAAAGCATACAACTCAAGCTAAGCTGCGGAACAGACTTTGATTAGAAGGGAAAAAAGGGGAAAAGGAAAAAAAAAGAAAAGAAAAAGCTACACTAAAACACTAATTAAACTACAAATAACGAAAGATAAAATTAACCAGACACACATTGATAGTTAAAGCACATGCAGCTTTATCACTTGTCTCCATCTTCACCTTCACCACCAACCTCGCTGTTACCATTATCATTCATTGGCGCCGGCGACGTTTGAAAGAGAGCCATCATCTCATTGACAGTAATACCCATGTCAAAGTTTGAAGTCCTATCAAAGTCTAAAGATGGAGTATCAGGTTCAGCCCTTGAACTTGAAGAAGCAGCAGCAGCAGTCTCCTCGGAATAATTGTTAGTATTATCATTATTGATATTATTATTATTATCATTATCATTATCATTATTATCATCATGATCATAAATCTGAGTAAGGAGAGTGGCCTCGCAAAAACTCATGAGAGGAGGTGAAAATTCCAACAGCAGTGGGCCATCGTCAGGTGCAGGATTTTGATGAGCGAGAAAATTAGCACCACTGCCAGTAGCGGCTATGATAGCTGGCTCGGCTTGCTTCAACAGCCAAGAAATGGTTTCTCCGTCAGTCTTGAAACCCAGTTCCCTAGTCAGCTGAAAAACCCGGGCCGCACACAAAGCGGGCAACCGGATACGCCGGTCACGCCCCTCCACCTTTGAATGACGGTCACCTTTGTGAGCCGTGCTTGGAGTTGGAGGTGGTGCCAGCTGCTTGGTCTTTGAGCTACCGGTGGCTGTGTCGTTTGGCGGGCTGCGGTTTGGCTTTTTGGCCATATTCTTTGGTGATGATGGTGACTCTGAGTCCATCTTCTTACTTGGTTAGTTTCTCGGCTTGGCAAAACTAGGGTTAGTATTAGGGTTTTATATAGTGAGGGAAAAGAGAGAGAGAGAGAGAGAGAGCGAAGAGGGTGGCTTTTGAAAATTGTTTTCTAGCGAAGAATTCAACTGATGAAATTTGATTTTGGGGCAACATGTGTGAAAATTTTCAGGAGAATTTTGTACAAATGTGCAATGGATACCTTCATTGTAACGCCAATGGTGAAGTAATAAAGACGAGTACTACGATATCATTTTGCTGACACAACTGTTGGATTTGAAGTTCAGTAGTATCCAACGGCTCATAATTAATTGAAGGATCTGCATGCTATAGCATCTTCTCCAGAAGGGGTCTGTAAGATAATTGGTTTCGTTGGTAAAATGAATATATGTGTACAACAAGATATATGAGAACAAGGCAAGAGTTGTACTGAGAAGGCCATTTTTGGCTACAATTAATTTCTTTTACAGGAAACATTTAAGAGTTTACTTTATTTTAACTGCAACATAAATTTAGCTTAGTTGTCTTTTAATACAAAGTCTGCAACCACCATATTTGTATGCGAATTGCTATTATGTGAATGAATTTCCATATCTCCGAGCTAGCTGATGATAATCGTCAAAAGAGAGTCCTTAATTAGACAAAATTAAGTGTATTATAGATAGGACTTTTGGCCAACTGGGCGTGCTCTCATCGTGTTAGTCGGCGCTTCCTATGTTCACAGGACCTTCCTGCAGGCTTATCGGGTATTCTCCATATGGATGCACAGGGCATTCCTCATATTCGCCGCTAGCTTGGATGTCTTTTCATTTGTATTTTTATGCTTTCGCTCATTCTATGTCTTGGCTTTTTCTCTTGGAAGTTTTAATTTATGTTCCTCTCCATATGTATTCTTTATGATTTTTGATTTATCTTACAGGTAGGGGTCCCGCCTAACTCCCCACCACAACATGGTGGTTTAAACAAAAAAAAAAGTGTATTATAGATAGGGCTATTGTATATGCATCATTTTATTTTGCGATGAAAGAACAGTACTGGCTTAATATATATAATGAGAGTTTATATACTGTTTATACAAGTCAAAAGACTAACTAATGTCGGAATGTTGTTTTATCAGCCGTTCTTGCTTTCGCAATTTGGCTGAAGTTAACTATTTATCAGGATTTAGATGATATATATCAGATCATGAAACCATCCATCGATATTTGATGTTAATTAAGGTCTTGTTAGATATTGTGGTTGGGCTATAGTTTTTTGATTGAGTTGATTTGATATCACATTTATATGATGAAAAACTTATAATATCTTCATTATTCTTATTAAAATTATTATTTAGAAATCATTTCATCACATATATTTTAATATCAACTTTTATTTTATAACTATAATTTTTTTTTAGAACAATCCAGAGGACTTGCGATAACTTTAAAGGTGGGTTGTTTTTTTTTTTTTGTCCCTAACTGATGATATATTAAGTTACTATGTAAAGTCCGCTAGGAATTTAAATAGACTACACTTTTTTCTTTAATTTTTTTTTTTGTGTTGTGCTTGTGTAAAAATAATTAATAAATGAATAGTGTCTTTCATTTTCTAACATGTGTGGCTAATTTATTTTCAATCTGTTTTAATTATTGTTTGATTTTGGTTACAATTTTTAATTTTTACAGTAATTTAATTGTTGGCTTTTGGATGTTAAGATTTAAATGGTTTAGTTTAAAATGGGTCAAGGGCAGATTATTAAATTAAAAAGAAGAAAAATTGAAGGTGGGAAAGGAAATCAGCTTTAATAGGTATGATGAGTTATTGGGTTTTAATTAAAATTTATATGGCTTATTTTTAAATTTTTATGGAATAATAAACTTGTAAAGTGACAAATTTGCAAACATAACAATGATCGTAAATTGAGTATTAAAGGAATTTTTATAAATAAAACTAAAAATTTTTCAGCGAACATATAGCGTCCTCTCTCTCCATAATAATCATTTTTAGGCCGTAACACCTTAATAGCGCAAGAAGGCCTAAATTGCACCAGGATTTCTAAAAGCATTGACTAATAAATTTTGGGAAGTTAAATATTGAAAGAATAAAATTATAACAAATTTCTCATTACGATGTCGTTTCGAGGTTTGTTTCGTAAATTTCGTGCATGACGCAGCGACGTCGGATTGGCGTCACAACAATGGACAACGGAAACAGAAAACACAAGCAGCAGCAGCAAAAACGCCGCTTTTTGAAAAGCAGAAACAAACACAAAACAGAAGAAGAAACACACTCCAAATTCGAAAACAAAAACCTCCCCTTGCTTCATTTCCATCCCCTAGCTTTCCTTCGCAATTCTAAAAACAGCGACCGGGTAGGTATCTTTTTCTCTCGCGTACAAATTAATTTTTCTAATTGCTTTGGTCGAGTGGAAACGAGCTGTCGTTTTGAGGATGCCGTATTGCTCTGGATTTTCATTTTTGCTTTTAGGGTGTTTTATGATTAGTAGAAACTACCAGTCCCTGCATGTGATTATATTATTAAATAAATGTCACATAAAGAGTAAAGTAAAAGAATGTAGAATGGATTTTGTTTAGAACGGTTCTGGGTTGAAGATTTTCTGCAATGAAGTGGTTTCAGGGTATCTAATTTCAATAATTTCTGTTCATTTGAGAATTATACTTCTGAATTAATTCAATCAAAATGGGTCGTTTTGTTAAATTTGATTTGGTAGTAAAGAAATGATAGAAAGTGTTTTGTGTTTGGGTGCATTGGAAAAGCACTTTGAATTGCTTTTTTATAGATGCACTAGATATACGTTTTTCTGTAAACTGGTGCTTTTGGAGAAAATGCTTGTACTTGAAAGAGTTTCAACAATGATTGCATCATTGACTTAGGGTAAGTTCATAATTGTTGTTCTTCAGCTGAATATTTTGAAGCACGGCGGCTAAAGTGTTTGGTATGGTGGTGCTGGAAATAAGAGGAATTATTGAATCTAAAGTTCTCTCGTTGTAGATACGGTGTAAAGAGAGAACAGTGATACATGCAGAGGTAACTTTTTGGGTTGTGAACTGCAGCTTAGATATAACTAAGGCAAAGTGACATAGTGTAGGTACAAGGGATTCTGCTCTCTTTTCAGTGTATTCGGTCCCTACCTTCAGAACCAAGTGCAAACTTCTCTTGACAGATATGGAATATCCTTCGCTGTTAGCTCATTTTACATTGTTAAGGGTTTGTAATCACATTGACAATAGGGCTTGGAAGTTTCTCCATATACTTAATATAACCCGTTAGTCACATTGCCTTTCGCTTTCAAAAATCCAGTTAACAATTTTTTCTCTCCATTTTCTTTTTTGTGTCTACATACTTACATAGTATATTATATCGATGAAGATCGGCCTCTTGTCTGCTTTATCATCATGAGCTGAAGGCGCAAAAGGAAATAAGTAACCGGCCCTTGATAACTATATGCTGTATCATCATCAGCTCAAGTCTGATAGAGCTGCTAACTAAGCCCGCAGATTGTTCGAATTTGATATTACTATCATGTGCGTCTCCTAATATATAGTAGGAACCTTTAATTGATAGGAAGATAGTCTGGCTTCTTTAAATGTTGTGGAGATATAAATTACTCTTCTTATGATTTTATCCCGCCTCGTTGTTATGAAGAGAAGTGTAGTAGGCATAAGGCTTTTATTCGGATGAGTCACAACCCCTGCTGCTGTCTTTTACTTACATATCTAAGCAAGGCACTTTGATGTGCTTTCCTTTCTGAATTTAATTTCCCTAATGGCCATGCTGATAATTGATGTGTTATGTTTTTTGCTAGATGGCGTCAGAAGCACAGCACTGTGATGTGCTTTCCTTTATGAATTTAGTTTCCCTATTAGCCATGCTGATAATTGAGGCTGACCCTGCTACTTGGACAGCCTTGGAGGAGAAAATTTTCATCCCGCCAATGGTAAAGGAAGTTCATAAAGAAATAGATCTGCAACAACATTTACAAGGAACAGTTGGAAAAGCATAGAGCAAGAGTTCCGTGTGAGAACTAACAAGAGGTACAACAACTGTTGATTCAGAAACAAGTTTAACCAATTGAGGACCCAGTTTCATCATTTCAGAGAACTATTGCAAGTACCTGGTGTTGATTGGGACCCTATGTGCGATACAGTCAATGCCCTGGAGAACGTATGGGAATTGTACTTGAAGGAAACTCTTAGTTCCAAAAATTTGAAATTGAATGTATGTTGATTTTATGTGACATTAGATGCACAAGGAGGCTAAGAGGTTCCAGAAAAAGGGATGTCCAATGTTTTAATGAATTGGGAGTTATTTTTAATAACCAGATGGTGAACTTCAACGATGTATATCCCTCAGCTGAGTGTCACTTGGTTGAGGAAGATAACTTGGATTTAGAAGATTCATCATCAAATGCTACCACATCTGCTTTCCTTGGTGAAAGTTATCACAAAGAAGATCACACTTCATTGAATACTCGACAACGTCAAGGGTCTCCGACTCCCATAATTACCTTGAGGGAGAAAGAGAAGCAAGAGCACTAGATATTGTGGAGGGTTCAAGAGAATGGATTGAAATCACAGACTCAGCAGTTCGAAGCTTGACCAGACCTGAAGCATCTCCCCGATCTGAGGCATTCTCAATTACCAACTGTGTCAAATGTCTAGAATCCATTGAAGGTGTGGATGGTAGCACCTACATAAAGGCAGTTAAGATGTTTAAAGATGTCGACTAGAGAGAGATGTTTATGGCAATGTCTGCACAGAGAAAATCTGTTTGGTTAGCCAAATTAGAGTGAATGCTTTTAATTCCACATATAGAATTTGTTTAGTTTTGCCTTTTTTTCGAAGAAAGAGTTTTTGTTCGGGTACTTTCAGGCAGAAGCTTTGCTCATTCTTGACAGAAAACAGTGCTTGCAAATATATATTGTTCATATCATCTAACTCACTGCACTGCTTTATTTAAGACTTATTTTCTTGGTTCATTACTATATTCGACACTGCAATTAAAGTTAACAAAATACAGGGATAATAGTAATTAAAGACGCTGAAACATTGCAGAAATGTTATATTTGCATATTGTAACCAGCACTTTCACAACATATTGTGTTTGTAGATTCTGTATCCACAGTTTTGGTTTGAATATCATTATTGATCTACAATTTGTCGAACTAAGTAACAATAAACCAATAAATGAAGTCTTTGTGCAATAACCAATCTTAGACAAAATCCTATAAGCTATCTATTACAAATTCAGAAATTAAACCCCAGAAGAGTATATCTACGAAACCTGTCTTTGGATTATACCCCAGAAGAGACTATCTACGAAACCTGTTTTTGGATTAACCATAACTAATTAATAATCAAAGAAAAACAAGTTCCTTCGGTTCTTCTCTTCCATGATTTCCCCTTTGGATCAGCAGCGACATCAACGACATATTTCTTGTATCATTTAACATCTCATACTCTAAACCCTCTTCCGGCATTGTCTCAGTTTCCACAGTGCTTGTTATCGGCAATGCGGCATGCAAGGAAGAATCAGCAGTTACTAAAGACACCGAAGAAGACACACTGTTATTATTGGTATTAGGGTTAGGGTTAGGGTTAGGGTTCGTGGTGTTGCTGTTGACAATGGGTTCTGGAAAGTGAGAAGGAGGCACGTGGTTAAGGAGCCATTGAATGGTCTGCCCATTATTCTTATGACCAAGTTCTCTTTGTAGTTGTATGAACCGGGCAAGAGTTAGCTCTGGCACTCGCACTCGGCAGTCCCGGCCGTCCACTTTTGCATGCCGGTCTTTATTGCACCGCTGCTTATTGTTAGGGTTTTTGAAAAGTTGGCGGGTTTTGGGCTTCTTTTGAGTTGAGCTTTTGGCGAGTTGGAGATCGATGGGTGCCATTGTTAGTGGTTTTGCTTTTTCTTCAAGCTGAGACAAAAAGGATTAGGATTTGAATTCGATGATTGAGAGGTATTTTGATACAAGCTGGCGATAAAAGCGGGGGGCAGATTTCAATTGCTAGTGTTAGAGTTATATTAACAGTAATCTTTTGTAGTTCTTCTTTTCGTTAACGGTTATTGACCACATGATAATGTTCAAATTTCAAATCATTAATCTTTATCAATAACCAAATCCTTTTTCAATAGAACCATGATTCATAATTTAATTGACAATCAACAAAGCTTTTGTAGGGACTAGGGAAGATACCGAAGCCCAAAGGTATTTGGGATTGGGAAGAAAAACTTCTAGGTTTATTTTGTCCCATTACTTTCGTGTTGATTTGAAAAAATTTACATTAATCAATTTAACAATTATTGTGACTTTTTTTTTTATCCACAATTATTATGAATTAAAATCACGATCGGTCAAATACAAGTAAAAAAATAATTAATAAAACTTAAAAGTGACAATCGTATTATCAATTTCTTTAATTACATTACAACTGACTTCAAATTAAACAACTATCTCTTTATAAATAAACCCTTAATCTTTTACTTTCACTACAACAACAACTGACTTCAAATTAAACAACTATCTCTTTATAAATAAATCCTTAATCTTTTACTTTCACTACAACAGTCCAAACCACCTAAGATATTCTTTGGAGGAAGGGTAGAGCTAGTACTGACAACCTATGACAAAATTTATAGATAGAGGTGAATATTTAAAAGTAAGGATTTGTTCTCTCTTTACATGAGATCTGTCTTTCCCAATCTTTATAGACTTCATCATATTTCTTCTCTCTGACGATGTGAACGGCTGCTCCGACTATTATCAGCACACATTCTAGGGCTAAAAGTATAACACAAGTTACTAGCTTTTGTTGCTTTTTGGCTGGAGGTGGTGGAAGGGAAGCAAGAAATTTGGAAGGTGGAAGTGAAGGTAGCTTTGAAATATTAAGGCTTCCTGCCTATCAACTTTTGTTGAAGCTCCATCCCGAATTATAATGGTCAGTTGCTAGTGAGCCAGTCGCTGCAGAGAAACCAACGTACATTGTGTCTAAGAGGAGTTGAGAAAGATCGACAGGCGTTGACAATGAGAGGCCCGCCGAGTTCAGGGACACTGATTGGAGCTAGTGTTACGTTAAGTAACTATCCATATCCGCATTGGATCTTCGCTTATGAGCCTCAAACTTTTGTTTGTTCCTTTTTCATCCGAAAAATAAGTTGCCGGAGCAGATTCAACGGGGGTCAGACTGTTCACATCGATGACCACATGGTTATTACCAGTGTCATTGAACTGGATGCTTTCAACAATATCAATTAAGCTCGATCGCCAAGATGCGGTTTTCTGACCGGCCGATGATTGAGAAACAGAAGAGTCCCAAATAAGCACCTGGAAGAGTTTCTGATTGGCTGAAGTGCTCTATCGTCGGCGCGACGACAAAGGCAATGCCGTCGGTACCCAGACTAGGATGTTGGGCTCGAACAATAGCAAATACAAAATTTGTGGAAAATGAAAGAGATTGACTTTGAATGATTTAAATATATATTTTATTATTTTTATATATTTTTATCAATCATTAATTAATGGAAGATTCCCTTATATACTTAAAATATTTTTATCTAATTATTATTTAAAAATTATATTTACTATTAGTAACCTAATCAGGATTTCAACCGAACTAGATCATATTAAGTATCGAATATGATCAGGTGTGTAACTGCGCATGTGGCAAGCTCTCATTTAGGGAGATGTGTTGTGTGGCCCACAACCCTAAATAGGAATATGTCACATGTACAAATATGCTCCATATGGTGCATGAATGTGCAATATCAATACAAATGTGTAAGATAGTTTCGTTATCAGTACAAATGATGTTAAAAGACTAAATAATTGAAAGAAAGAGTTTTTGATTGTGATGGGCGTAAATTATTAATATATTTCTTGTCTAATTGTATATTTGGTAGTCTTTGTTATTTATAATTTTAATTAATTAATCTATTTTTATTAAACAGGATAATAAGTTAAAGCACATTTAGAAAGATTAAAAAATTGGAGGGAAGTGAAGATTATCTAGTTTGTTGCTAATAAGACGATTTTCGATTGCGAAGAAATTATAATGGGCTCATGTGATTGAATTAAGGAATTATGGGCCAGCCACTAAACCTTGCATACGAAACAAAATTAAACTGGTTATTAATGTCGGTGCCTTTAGCACGCAACAATTCATAAAAATTTCAAATCCGTGAAAGGATTTTAATTGCTTTGGAGCGTCGGTTTGAAATCGGATATAAAAGCAAGGTTTAGGAATTCGGCCTTTGCGCGGACGCAGACACAGAAACAGAGAGAATAATTGAAGCAAAGCAGTCTCTGTAGGACCTGGTTATTCTTAGTGGTATATATTTTTATGGACTCGTGCGCTTACAATTACATTAAAATTTACATAATAATTTATGGGAGTTGAGATAAAATCGGATACTCATCGCGCGCACACTAGTCTAATCAGATACTTGGAAGTGTTTTTGATACAAAGCACGGAAAGAGATGAGAAAAAAAAAAGATAAAGTGAATCTCTTTTGTTTTTAATTGTTTTTTTAATTTTATTTGAGTATTTATTTATTTTTTTTAATTTAAGTTTCATAATATTTGAGTTGTTAATCAAATTATTTAAATAAAAAATGATATTTAAATACCAAGAAAATACCACTAATACCACTAAGACAGAAAGGACAACACTGTAATATGAGCAGTATTATCAATTTGTGCACTATAAAAAATATTATAATATAAACAATAACCTTATTTCTGTCTTGGCAGTGTCTTCTTAGTGTCAAATATCAGCGTTCACTTGCAAATAGGTCGTCTTTCCCCTTTATATGAAATAATGAATTGCAAGAAAGCATTGCATTCTTTTAATAAGTTGCTAACTTGCTACTTGGTTTATAGTTTTATGTTTTCCTCGAGTGCCTTTTTTCACTTCCAAAGCTTAAAAGTAGTAAGTTAGCAACAACTACAACACTGACAGTTATAATATATGTGAATATATTTCCAACTATGCAAAAAAATTGTAGTTGCAACAGAGTTCGGTGTTAAGCGGGTATGAATCAAGCCGAACCATGCAATTTCACATGGGTCCGGTCAGGCGATTAGATAGCAAGCAGCATCAATCAACTGCAGGTTTGCTATTGTAGGCTTCTCTTGCCTCCAGTACGTCTGGAGAGTATCTTGTTGAAAGAATCTCGACTTGTTCAGGAAATGACTTGTTTCCATCGGTACCTAAGTGTTTAACCATTTGGCTCCAGCGCTGTCGACATAAGGTTCCAGACCTATGCTCAAGAAGATTATCCCAGTCTACATCATCCATGCAGCAAGCATCCAAGCTAGACAGTGCATTCACCAAGTGGAAGTCATCGGTATCAGCCCATTTCCCTTCAGCAACCATAGGTGAAGTTAGCTGATCATACCATTTCATGCAGCAAATAGCATTTGATCTGGTGGCCAATTTGTCACTAATTGCCTCCCAACCGATATTATCTCGCAACATGCCATGCTTAGTTTTCTTTTCTTCCAAAGCCCTCATTCGCAAATCCATATTCACCAAGTCAAATAATTTCTGATACTCTTCTTGGGACCATTGTCCTTTCTTCTGATTGGGCAATCGTACTCTGCGCCATGCATCCTTGACATGAAATCTATGCTTGCCAAGCGCATCGGCCAGCATTTTCCAATTAGATCCATGTTTTTCATGGAACTTCCGGACAAGTTCCAACTCTTCTGGGGTCCATCTACGGTTTTCATCTCTTTGAAATATAATATGAGCTCGATAATATATACTGTCATAGGGCCTCCAGGGTAAGGCTGATCCTATTTCCTTCCAACAGTTTTTGACTTCTGGGTGAGATCTACAATGCAAAACCATATTTAGACCTTTGTCGCCTAATCTATGAGTCTCTATGTAGTTGATAACAGCTCTTTTAATCATCTCATCTTCCTCTTTAGAGAACCGCTTACCACGTACGAAGCCATCATCTTTGCCTGTTTTCGCATCAGATGAAGGGAAAACCTGCACGTCATAAGAAAAGCTTACTTTCTTAGATCTCTCTTTTCGTGCAGAACCTTCAGAAAGATCATGGGGTTCAAGACCGTTTTTGGTTCGTGAAGCTTTTTTATCACCACCTGAATGTTTTTCCACTGACTTCGCCTTCTTCTTTTTCTCTTTTTTGCCATCTTCTTCAAGGACAGCATGCCTTTCCATATCTTCAACTCCACTGGTCACATTACAAAGTTTCTCAGCCTGTGTGCCATCATTGTGGTCCTTCTTCCTTTTCTTCTTCTCCTTCCCCCAATTCTCAACCTTTTCCACCGTATCTCCATCTGATTGCTCCCTTTCTCTTATGCCTTCTCTGGTCTCCTTGTTATTACTCTCAGCATTGTCACTCAATGAGGAAACAATACCACTACCGTCATTGTTCATCCCTTCCTTCAATAATTTTTTCCTCTTTTTCCTTACTTCCAACTCAGAATCATTTCCCGAATCTTCTTGACCATTCTTTTGCAGGCTAGCATTCTCATCCATTCCCAGGTGCTTTTGCTTTGGATCCTCATTAACTTCGCCGGCTTTACCATCATTGTTAATTCTCATGCCCTTTAGAATTTCATTCTCATCCTCATTAATTTCTAATTTTCTCTTCTTCTTCTTCTTCTTCTTCTTCTGCCTCTCCTTTTCCTTTCCAGTATTGCTTGTATCCACATCACCCTCTACAGAAACCCCATTTCGACTATCACCAAATTCAAAATCATTACCACCAAACTCATTTATCTTCTTCTCATTCTCATCAACGTCATCCTTCATTTCAACCTCATTTTCACTGGCCGCCCTTAAATCAACATCCCTCTTCTTTTCCTCCTTTTTAAAATCAACTTCGCCGTCGGTCACAACACCATTCTCCCTCCCGTGCCCTTTCTTCCCAGATGTTTTCTTACCCATAACACAAGGCCTTTCTTCAAACACTTCAACTACTTAACACAAAGTACTAATGCGAATCTGAAAACAACACAAATACACATACATAGAGGGTCAAATTGCAAACATTTTAAATATTTCATGCGCGAATTAATATTCTTAAGCCATCTCTCACACGAGGTAACATCACAAACTCGAAAAATGGCTTTCACGTGTTGTACAAACTAACCTTTGCTTTCGACGGACTGACGGCGTTGGATTGACGGACGGACGGACGAACGACTGCTAATAAACGGCCGGTGCAGGGATGCCGTCCGAGTGAGAGAAAGCATAATGTTAACAGAGTTGCGGCTTCTCGGAGAAGCAATAGGGTTTTTCTTTTTTTTTTTTTTTTTTAAGCTATTCCTGCTATACGGACATGACTATTCAGTTATCACGAAACCTAGCTGAGATGAACGCCACGTGTACGTTAAAGTGTAATTTAGGATTTTATCATTTATACCCCTGAATTTCACGTTTTACTTTTGATATTTTATCATCCGAATCCCCATTGTTTTGCGATTTTTCATTTAACAGCATAGTTTGAAATGTTATAATGAAGTGAGGCTCTATGACTGATTAGTAAATCCAATTCCATTAGTAAAATTTAATTTATCATGAAAAGAGCGCAATCCAAAAACACCCGTAGTTAAATAATTTTATTAGTGAAATTTAATTTATCATGAATTAAGATGTTCCATTAATATGCCTGCCTACCCCCCGCTTCACAAATGTTATTGGTGCATCGGCTCTGCTCTTCTGAACATGCAACGCAAATAACCGGTGCAAGTGATATGGACGACAGTAGCGTTATACTATAAATAAGTAGGGCACTCATAATACATGTATGCACAATCGTAAACTCATTCATAAAAAACAAAAGCATAATGCTTGCTTGCTCTCCCATTTCTTTTCCAAAAGCTTTGGCTATCATTTCTTTTATCATAATTCTTCTTCCTTTATCAATTTTTATTCCCACATTTTTATTGTTTAACAAATACTTAATCAAAACTAGAATACTTCCCATATGGATTCATAATGGATTAATAGTTTCATCATCACATATATGATTTTTAAGTTTTTTGATCTTCTCATTTTTTGCATCAAAATTCAAAAGTACATAAAATAGAACCAACAGTCACCGAACTCAAATTGAATGGATCGATCTGATTGGATCCTTTGGTTTTTTGGTCCATTGATTCGTAGATTACTTGCGAAAATTTATCATCCACACCATTGATAGAATCGAAGATTTAATTATTTCTTCTATCAATAACATTCATCGTTATTATAAAAAAAAAAAAAACTCAAAACGCTGTTGTTTGTTTGAGTGGGTGGGCCGGGGCTCCAACGGTTCTCTCCAAATTGAAAGAATCTTCTGGAACATCGCGGCCCTTCTAATATAGCTAAACCCTAAGCTCCCCCAGTCCTCGCAGCTTCTACTTGTTGTTGGTACCTTATCCGAAACAATTTCCCTCGGCAAACCCTTTACTCCGTTTGGTTGAATTGTTGGAAATGGCTTCTGCTAACGCTCTTTCTTCGGCCTCCATTCTTTGCTCTCCCAAACAGGTTCACTGATATTTTTCATTGCTTCGGCTAGAAATTTGTTGTTTTTCACATTTTTAATTGTTATTTATTTATTTTTCTATCCGCAGGGGAGCTTGAGGAGGAGGGGAAATCAGAATCAGAGTCAGAGAGTAAATTACAGGAGAGTCGCTGTTAGGGCTTCTGCCAAAGATATTGCTTTTGACCAGAGCTCCAGGGCCGCAATGCAGAACGGTATCGATAAGCTTACCGATGCTGTTGGCCTTACTCTTGGTCCAAGAGGTATTAGCCTCTTAATCCCTTTGAACGCTTGAATCGTTGAAACTTGAATAATTTCCCCATCAAGTATGGTACTCTGGTTGCTATTAGTATGTGATAATTAGAACGCGATCAAAATGCTGAGTTGATATCAGTAGTTAATCATTGTCTGTATTTGACTAAACACTGAGAGACTTCCCTGCGATTGCCAATCTGGGTGATTTTGAAATTTGTCCGGAACCAAGCAGGGGAGGTGGTGGCCCTGTAATTATGCCAATGAACTGAGTAGTTGACGCTTATGTGTATTTTTAATTAATGTGTATTAACTTGTTTATGCTCTGTGTATTAGTAATGTGGATTAAGGAACTGCAATACAATGGATTAATTGATATTTATGTTTGGCATCTTGAAGGGAGAAATGTTGTTCTGGATGAATTTGGGAGTCCAAAAGTGGTTAATGATGGAGTAACAATAGCCCGAGCTATTGAGCTAGCTGATCCCATGGAAAATGCCGGTGCTGCTCTTATTAGGGAGGTTAGCCCAACTCTGATGAATTTTTAATTATTTTCCCATATTAATAGTTCATACAATGAAGCTTTTATGTTTGTAACACATGGTTGATGGTATGTATTGACCGTGGGATGCAGGTGGCAAGCAAAACCAATGACTCTGCTGGTGATGGAACAACAACTGCCTCAGTTCTTGCACGAGAAATAATTAAACTAGGACTCCTGAGTGTCACCTCTGGTGCAAATCCTGTCTCCTTGAAGAGAGGGATTGACAAAACTGTACAGGGGTTGGTAGAAGAGTTGGAGAAGAGGGCTAGGCCTGTCGAAGGTCGCGATGATATCAAAGGTATGTGTCTGTCTTGTGTTGTAATCATTATATCTCTGCAATTATGGTCCTTTCTTCTTGTATTTACCTGTTTCCTTTGCTCTTTTGTCTAGCTGTTGCTACCATCTCTGCTGGGAACGACGACCTCATTGGGGCAATGATCGCTGATGCAATTGACAAGGTTGGTCCTGATGGCGTCTTGTCAATCGAGTCATCATCCTCGTTTGAGACTACTGTTGAAGTTGAGGAAGGAACGGAGGTATGCATCTTTCTTCCCGGGGGGATCCTGTTATTTTGTGTTTGGTCTTGATTCTTAAGTAATGATCCTCTCTTGTTCTTTGCAATCTTCTTAATTTCCAGATTGACAGAGGTTACATTTCTCCTCAGTTTGTGACAAACCCTGAGAAATTAATTGTTGAATTTGAGAATGCTAGAGTGCTGGTCACAGATCAAAAAATTTCAGCAATAAAGGATATAATTCCCTTGTTAGAGAAGACCACACAATTGAGAGCACCATTGCTTATAATTGCCGAGGATGTCACAGGAGAGGCTTTGGCTACATTAGTTGTCAACAAGCTCCGGGGCATCCTTAATGTTGCTGCCATTAAAGCTCCTGGTTTTGGCGAAAGAAGGAAAGCTCTCCTTCAAGATATTGCCATTTTGACTGGTATGCAGCTACCTACCATTAAAGTGAAATTTAGTTCTTTTATCTTTTCCTTATTTTGATTGTTTGATGACTGGTTAAGCTGGCTTTCTAATTTAGCAACGATAAGCTGAAAGACGAATTATTGTTTAGATGTATGATACACTTTGAGAATTGGGGTGAGGAAGAGGTTTTGCAAAAATTATGTGTAGTTGGACTTTCTCAATGACTGCAGCTGTTTGGTGGTTCTAGTCCAAATTCTAAGTCTTGACTTATTCATGGTTGTAGTGCATTTTACATTAGGAATTCCTTGATGATATAATGTTTGATGTTTGGGGGTGCCCACTAGAGCTACATCCTGGTTTTAAACTGTTGGAGGGCTGGCGCATTTTTTCCTCTATGAATTTCGTTTGTTTTTGCTTTACATTTGTATTGCTTAGTTGGACTAATCTTCTGTGTTTTTTTTCTCTTTTGTTTAGGAGCTGAATATCAAGCTAGTGACCTGGGCTTGCTTATTGAAAACACTTCAATTGAGCAGCTAGGTACAGCTAGAAAGGTGACCATCAGAAAGGATTCCACTACCATTATTGCTGATGCTGCATCAAAGGATGAATTACAAGCTAGAATTGCACAGCTGAAGAAGGAGTTGGCTGAGACGGACTCTGTTTATGACTCACAGAAACTTGCTGAGAGAATTGCTAAATTGTCTGGTGGGGTTGCTGTTATTAAAGTTGGAGCTGCTACAGAAACTGAGCTTGAGGACCGTAAACTCCGTATTGAAGATGCCAAGAATGCAACTTTTGCAGCCATAGAGGAAGGTATTGTTCCTGGTGGTGGTGCTGCTCTGGTCCATCTGTCTGGTCATGTTACCGCTATCAAGGACAAGCTTGAAGATGCAGACGAGCGATTAGGTGCTGACATTGTGCAGAAGGTAACATCTTTAATGAATAAGCATTTCTGTTTGATTTTGATTTTCCATCTTTGATGATCCTTTTTATTATACTGACTCAATATGTTTGAACGTAGGCACTGGTGGCACCGGCATCACTGATAGCTTACAATGCTGGGGTTGAAGGTGAGGTTGTGGTGGAGAAGGTGAAAGATAGTGAATGGACGATTGGCTACAATGCAATGACAGATGAGTATGAGAACATGCTTCAGGCTGGAGTTATCGATCCGGCAAAGGTGACAAGATGTGCATTGCAGAATGCGGCTTCAGTTGCAGGAATGGTCCTGACCACCCAGGCTATTGTCGTGGAGAAGCCAAAGCCCAAAACTCCAGTAGCTGCTCCTCCACAAGGTCTTATGGTGTAATCTTTAGGCCTTTCCAGATTTAATTAGGAGTTTTCTAGATGAAAGAGTGGTTTTATTGCGGTGAACTGAAAGACAAGAAAGACAAGTTTTACTTTGTTGATACGAAATCATGACTTTTTTTTTTTTTGGTACGAAATTATGGGATTATTGCTATAAAATGTAATCTGCTCTTCATCGTCTTGGGATGTAGCAGTGAAAATTTATTTTTGCATATGGGCACATGATCCCAATTCTGGTAAGTGGTTATTAATTATTGAGCGGTCCAACAAACGGTGACATAAATGTTAAGAAAATAATAATTCTACTAAGTTTAAACCAAATGTGTATCTTCCTGATTGTTGACGTTCATTATCATAACTGTCGTGTCGTGTGCCAAAAATTTTGACAAACAGAAAATGACCATTGGATCCGGCAGCGACAGTAACAGTAATAAAATAACAGTTGAGCAGCAAATACTGCAGAGTGCCACACGAAAACTCTTAGCAGTTTCAACAACTTATGCAATAAAATTCATTCTTGTAAAAATCTACTATAGTTGCTTTCCCGTTGTATTCTTGTTTCTCAACCACCTTCAACCTCTCTCTTCAATATTTCAAGCCTTCGTGCTGGGGGTGGCAGCCGTGAATTAACCAAGAAACGTATTAATGGCATTGAAATCAAAAGTTATGCCAACTCACCCAGACAGTTTCATCTACGGACGTTACAATATAACAAACAGCACATGATATAAAATTCAGATATGTTTTTTGGAAGATGCAGTTGTAGGAGACACCGCATGGCAAACTAACAACAGTTCGTTCAGATACCTCCCTTACCTGACTGTCAAAATAGCTATAATGATTTTGGTTTCACGTATCATAATGTTCATCCTCAAACCTCTTCGCCAGCCTCGTTTTGTATCCGAGGTGGTGGAATGTATTGTAACCAAGTACAATAACTTCGATCTTTACATTGTTGGACGTGGGGAAGGGACGAAGTCGCCGTTAACGATGGCATTATCGGAGTGGAGTAGTGACAGTCTGGAGCTGGGGTCGATCAGAGAAACGTTGGTGTCGTCTCAGTTCACGGCACAGGCAGTTTTGGTGGTACAGCAAGCTCCTGTTGCTGGGTTGAGGAAAGGGTCCAGCCGTCATAAGGGGAAATTCAGACAAAAGAATTGGGCATCACCCATTCTAAATCCTGATTATGAAGCCTTTGTACATAGAAATTAACACTAAGCTTAATGCCCACTACCTAGAATAAGTGAAGATTAAATAATTAACCATGTTATGATTTGTGATGACAAATTGTCAAGTTGGAATTTTGCATTATAGAATTAATTGGTTGTAATCAGCCAACTCATTATTTTACTTGTTTCCACGTTAGCATTTTTTTTTTTTAGTTTTTATTTTATTGTCTCTAATCTTGTAGATGGATGAACATGTATGAGGAAAAGAGATGACTTCTACATTCCTTTTTTTTTTCAAGGGTTTATGATATTATTTATTTTCATTCAATTTCGTCTCTTTGAATTTGGGTATAATTTAGTAATTTGATCTTTGAGAAAAAAATCAAAAAAAAAAAAGTTACGCCCCACTTATAATAATAGTTGAGGTTTAATCACATATATTTTTATCAAATAACTACTAATCACAAACATTGTAAATGGGTATCGACAACAAAGATCAAATCAACACTGAATTTTAAGTCATAGTTATTTTGAAATCACTGTGCAGAATGTTGTTTCTAGATTTTCAAATTCACAAGTGCAACGAAATTTGAAGTTAATGCTTTACTTTTACTGTAAAAGCTAGATAGTGAGATAAGTACCCGAAAATAATGCCTTAACATTTCTCTGAATCGATTTTAACTAGATGTAAAATGAAATGGGCATTCCTTAATCCTCATCTCTTGTGTGATGCAGCAACACCAGTTGCACTTTAGTTTCTCATTGATAATAACCCACAAAAACTGAAACAAGTCTAATACTGATAAGTTTGCTGTAATGCGCACTACATACAGCCTCAAATAGATCTGCAGACAAATTGAAATGAACGCTTCTACAAAGTTAATTATGGCTTGGATTTTCGGGCCTGTCCTCTGTTGTGCTTTGAAGATCGCCTCCTTTTTGCTATTTTGCTTTTCTTCCAAATCCTGAAGAGTTGTATCAAGTCGCTTCAATTCAAAGCACAAATGTATTTAAATCTCTAGCAAACCTCTCTGCCAATCTTGCCTCGCAAGAGCAGGACCGATCAATTTGTACACATTTGCTTCTCCAATATTTAACAAGACTACGTGTCATCGTCTTAAATTAAGTTTAAAATACAGCCTTTCTCCATGTCATCATCTTAAATTAAACATATATTTTTAGTTCTGTGTATTTAAGGTGAAATTACCTAACTCTAATTACATGACATCTCATACAACTTCTTTAGCTCAAAATTATTTATAGAAACCATATCAAACAAACACGATTCGGTATTATATCGTCTCAACTTTGAAAAAATCTAGAATACATTAAAGGTACCATAACAGCCATACAATAATCAAATAATGCTATAACATGTGTGCATTCATTTTAAAAAGCCATAATGTAAGTGGTAGTTATATTAAATTCAATTACACATGTCATGCATACATGAATTGATTGTAATACATCAAATGTATTTTAGAATTTCTCCTCAACTTTGTAAACCACTCAAACGAATATAAATAAAAAAAGCATTAATTAAAAGCCAATAAAAATACATATAGCAATGACAGCAGCCGCAACAACAAGAAGAAGAGCGAACAGCTATAGAAATGAACCCTTTGGCCACGCCCAGCATCAAAGCCCTTGCACGTTGCTCTCGTGGGCTCAACAGTTACACCTCCATTGTTCACTAGCTGTTCATGATAAGTCGCCACTGACTGTGGGATTATCAGAGTGGAGCGACAGTCCTGAGCTGGGACCCGTTGGAGAGACATTGATTGAATTTATAGTGCATGCATCGGTTTTAGTGCTGCAACAATATGCTTATGGTGACAAGGGAAAAGTTAATAGGCAGAAGAAATGGGCGTCCCGGGTTTTGAATCCTGATTATGAATCCTTTGTAAATGGTAAGAATAAGAGCTATAGGGATTGATTGATTGATTGATGACCATCAGGATAGTTAGAATTCGTGTTGATAACATGATCTGTTTATGTTAGCTGCTAGTGATTCATGGTGTAATCTTTAGGCCTTTCTAAATTTAATTAGGAGTTTTCTAGATGAAAGAGTGGTTTTATTGCGTTGAACTGAAAGACAAGAAAGACAAGTTTTACTTTGTTGTTACGAAATCATGTTTTTTTTTTGTATGAAATTATGGGATTATTGCTATAAAATGTAATATGCTCTTCACCGTCTTGGGATGTAGCAGTGAAAATTTATTTTTGCATATGGGCACTTGATCCCAATTCTGGTAAGTGGTTATTAATTATGGAGCGGTCCAACAAACGGTGACATAAACGTTAAGAAAACAACGATTCTGCTAAGTTTAAACCAAATGTGTATCTTCCTAATTGTTGACTTTCGTTATCATAACTGTCGTGCCGTGTGCCAAAAATTTTAACAAACAGAAAATGACCATTGGATCCGGCAGCGGCAGTAACAATAATAAAATAATAGCTGAGCAGCAAATACTGCGGAGTGCCACACGAAAACTCTTAGCAGTTTCAACAACTTATGCAATAAAATTCATTCTTGTAAAAACCTACTATAGTTGCTTTCCCATTGTATTCTTGTTTCTCAATCACCTTCAACCCCTCTCTTCAATATTTTAAGCCTTCGTGCTGGGGGTGGCGGCCGTGAATTAACCAAGCAATGTATTAATGGCATTGAAATCAAAAGTTATGCCAACTCACCCAGACAGTTTCATCTACGGACGTTACAATATAACAAACAGCACAGGATATGAAATTCAGATATGTTTTTTGGAAGATGCAGTTGCAGGAGACACCGCATGGCAAACTAACAACAGTTCGTTCAGATACCTCCCTTACCTCACTGCCCAAATAGCTATAATGATTTTGGTTTCACGTATCCTAATGTTCATCCTCAAACCTCTTCGCCAGCCTCGTTTTGTATCCGAGGTTCTTGTAAGTGTTAAATGTCTTAAAAAATTTTATTTCAAATGATGTGCAGTAATTATTCATCAAAGTTTTCTTTTCAGGCTGGCATTTTTCTTGGGCCAACGGTGCTTGGGAAACACTACACTGCAAATCGTATTTTCCCTTTTGAGACTACCTTCATGCTGGAGACATTTGCCAGCCTGGGGCTCACTTACTACATGTTCTTGGTGGGTTTAGAGATGGATGTATCTGCCTTAAGGAACATAGGAAAACGAACACTGACCATTGCCATTGCAGGAATTTGCATCCCACTCGCAACAGGGGCAGGCTTATACTTTGTTCCCGTACGTCAAATCAAAAACTTGCAGCGAGAATCACTTCCCATTGGCTCCGCATTCTGGGCTGTGACGTTGTCCATCACAAGCTTCCCAGACTTGGCAAGAATCCTCTCAGATGTCAAGCTGATACACACTGATCTTGGCAGAACGGCCTTGACTGCTGGCCTTGTAAGCGATATCACCGGTTGGGTTCTCTATGTTGCCACCATCACGTTTTATAATCTCAAAAAGTTTTACATGGCGGTAGTGCCTACGATGGTCTTTCTGTTGATATGCTGGTTCGTGTTGCGTCCGTGGATTGCTTGGGTGATAAAACGAACCAAAATGAAAGAAGGTGACAAGCTTGGTGACACTCGTATGGCTTTCATTCTTGCTGGGGTGGCTATATGCGGATGTATTACGGATGCCTGTGGCACGCATTCGATGCTTGGTGGTTTCATGTTCGGACTTATTATCCCAAATGGAGAATTTGCCATTAAGATTATGGAAAGTATTGGAGAGTTTGTGCATGGAATCATGTTGCCAGGTTTCCTTTTGCTTACTGGTTTTAGAACCAACTTGCGAGACATAAGAAGTAAGACTAACTGGACAAAATTAGCATTTGTTACTGTTTCGGCTACCTCCACCAAAATTGTTAGCACCGTTATCGCTGGTATGTATTTTGGCATGTCACTAACGGATGGGTTGGCTCTTGGAGGTCTTTTGAACACCAAAGGTGTGTTGGCTCTTATTATTCTCAACGAGGGCCGCAGCCTAAAGGTACGAATCAATATATCCTTTAGAAGAAATTAAACGCAAAACAAAAATTGCGGAGCGCTGCTTATTATCCTTTCACTTTATCATATGTTGTATATCTTCAACCAAATATAAAAATATTCATGCACACATAAAGTGAATGAAAAGTTAGACAGCAATGCTCCTGGAGCACCCAGGACTCCAATTGCTTATGGAAGTATGCTCAATGCTTAGAGGACAAGTGGCTTTCTTATTGCAGGCTATGGACAACATATTGATGCTTGTAATGGTGCTTATAACATTGTTTATGACAGCATTGGTAGGGCCAATTTTCTTTTTTGCAAGCAAATCCGCAAGGCTATCGAGGCACTACAATCGAAGGGCAATACAAAGAAGCAATCCAGAAACGGAGCTTCGACTTCTCACTTGCATTCACTCAACAAGAAACCTCTCAGGAATCATCAACCTCCTCAAAGTCTCCAACGCCACAAGGAAATCCCCACTCTGCGTCTTCACCGTCCACCTCGTCGAGCTCGCCGGACGCCCCTCCGCTATGATGATCGTGGACGACTCGCGAAAGACTGCTTCTTCTGGCACCACCGGCAACCTGACCCGCGAGAAAGCAGAGTCAGAACAAATCATTAGCGCCTTCGAGAACTTCGAATCCCAAAATGACGCCGTCGCTGTGCATCCGCTCACAGTCGTTTCACCTTACGCCACCATGCACGAAGACATCTTCAACCTGGCTGTAGAAAAGCGGGTGGCCATGATCTTGTTACCACATCACAAGCAGCTGGCTGCCGACGGCGGGTTACAAGGCGAAAATCACTCACTGAAAGAAGTAAACAAGAACATACTGGTTAACTCGCCCTGCTCCGTTGGGATACTAGTTGATCGAGGGCTAAGATCATCAATTCGGTCGGATTCGGTAAACAGGCCAGAGCTCCGTTTCGCAATGCTATTCATAGGCGGGTCTGACGATCAAGAGGCGTTAAGCTATGCATGGAAAATGGCGGGAACACATGGGGTCACCTTGAGTGTTATACGGTTTCTGGCTAGCAAAGAAGCTGAGCGGAGTGTAATACCGGATGTTGAAAAGGACGAGGAGGGGATTTTGACGGTTGTAACTGAAATTGAGAGGGCGCGAGAGTGTGATGATGAGTTTATAAACGAGTTCAGGTTCAAAACGATGTGCGATGAGTCGATAATTTACCATGAGAAGCTAGTGAATGGAAGTGACGAGGTGGTGGAATGTATTGTAACCAAGTACAATAACTACGATCTTTACATTGTTGGACGTGGGGAAGGGACGAAGTCGCCGTTAACGATGGCATTATCGGAGTGGAGTAGTGACAATCCGGAGCTAGGGTCGATCGGAGAAACGCTGGTGTCGTCTCAGTTCACAGCACAGGCTTCAGTTTTGGTGGTGCAGCAAGCTCCTGTTTCTGGGTTGAGGAAAGGGTCCAGCCGTCATAAGGGGAAATTCAGACAAAAGAATTGGGCATCACCCATTCTAAATCCTGATTATGAAGCCTTTGTACATAGAAATTAACACTAAGCTTAATGCCCACTACCTAGAATAAGTGAAGATTAAATAATTAACCATGTTATGATTTGTGATGACAAATTGTCAAGTTGGAATTTTGCATTATAGAATTAATTGGTTGTAATCAGCCAACTCATTATTTTACTTGTTTCCACGTTAGCATTTTTTTTTTCAGTTTTTATTTTATTGTCTCTAATCTTGTAGATGGATGAACATGTATGAGGAAAAGAGATGACTTCTACATTCCTTTTTTTTTCAAGGGTTTATGATATTATTTATTTTCATTCAATTTCGTCTCTTTAAATTTGAGTATAATTTAGTAATTTGATCTTTGAGAAAAAAATCAAAAAAAAAAAAAAAGTTACGCCCCACTTATAATAATAGTTGAGGTTTAATCACATATATTTTTATCAAATAACTGCTAATCACAAACATTGTAAATAGGTATCGACAACAAATATCAAATCAACACTGAATTTTAAGTCATAGTTATTTTGAAATCACTGTGCAGAATGTTGTTTCTAGATTTTCAAATTCACAAGTGCAACGAAATTTGAAGTTAATGCTTTACTTTTACTGTAAAAGCTAGATAGTGAGATAAGTACCCGAAAATAATGCCTTAACATTTCTCTGAAATAATCTTCCTAATCGATTTTAACTAGATGTAAAATGAAATGGGCATTCCTTAATCCTCATCTCTTAATCCTCATCTCTTGTGTGATGCAGCAACACCAGTTGCACTTTAGTTTCTCATTGATAATAACCCACAAAAACTGAAACAAGTCTAATACTGATAAGTTTGCTGTAAAGCGCACTACATACAGCCTCAAATAGATCTGCAAACAAATTGAACTGAACGCTTCTACAAAGTTAATTATGCTTGGATTTTCGGGCCTGTCCTCTGTTGTGCTTTGAAGATCGCCTCCTTTTTGCGATTTTGCTTTTCTTCCAAATCCTGAAGAGTTGTATCAAGTCGCTTCAATTCAAAGCACAAATGTATTTAAATCTCTAGCAAACATGCCCATGAACCTCTCTGCCAATCTTGCCTCGCAAGAGCAGGACCGATCAATTTGTACAAATTTGCTTCTCCAATATTTAACAAGACTATTTGTCATCGTCTTAAATTAAGTTTAAAATACAGCCTTTCTCCATGTCATCATCTTAAATTAAACATATATTTTTAGTTCTGTGTATTTAAGGTGAAATTACCTAACTCTAATTACATGACATCTCATACAACTTCTCTAGCTCACAATTATTTACAGAAACCATATCAAACAAACACGATTCGGTATTATATCGTCTCAACTTTGAAAAAATCTAGAATACATTAAAGGTACCATAACAGCCATACAATAATCAAATAATGCTATAACATGTGTGCATTCATTTTAAAAAGCCATAATGTAAGTGGTAGTTATATTAAATTCAATTACACATGTCATGCATACATCAATTGATTGTAATACATCAAAGGTATTTTAGAATTTCTTCTCAACTTTGTAAATCACTCAAACGGATATAAATCAAAAGAGCATTAATTAAAAGCGAATAAAAATACATATAGCAGTGACAGCAGCCGCAACAACAAGAAGAAGAGCGAATAGCTATAGAAATGAACCCTTTGGCCACGCCCAGCATCAAAGCCCTTGCACGTTGCTCTCGTGGGCTCAACAGTTACACCTCTATTGTTCACTAGCTGTTCATGATAAGTCGCCACTGACTGTGGGATTATCAGAGTGAAGCGACAGTCCTAAGCTGGGACCCGTTGAAGAGACATTGATTGAATTTACAGTGCATGCATCGGTTTTAGTGCTGCAACAATGTGCTTATGGTGACAAGGGAAAAGTTAATAGGCAGAAGAAATGGGCGTCTCGGGTTTTGAATCCTGATTATGAATCCTTTGTAAATGGTAAGAACAAGAGCTATAGGGATTGATTGATTGATGACCATAAGGATAGTTAGAATTCGTGTTGATAACATGATCTGTTTATGTTAGCTGCTAGTGATTCATGAAGAATACTCTAGTGTAGTCTTAAGCAAATTCTCTACAATCCATTCAATTATTGTGATGTAAAGATTCGGTAGCTTTCATTTTTCTAGGAATGTAGTTGTAATGATTCAGCACCACACCCGCTACCACATTATCTGTTGTGGACAAAGTTTATATGAATTTTTTTAGACAATTATATGCTTATTTAAATAGTCATTTGATTTGACCTTCCTTTATTGCTCGTATTTTATTATGAACTTTTTCTTGACAGTTATGCTCATTTAAATAGCCGCAATGGCCAACTTGCCAGAGTAAAAGTGTTCTAATGGAGTTGAGGCCTCGGTTGACGGGCTGAAGGCTCAAAACTGAAGCACATGCTAATTTTGCCAAGTCAACGCAGGTATGCTAGAGAAGAGATGGGAAAATTTTTGTAGGGTATATTTTCGTTAGTCTCTATATATTGAGTTAAGTGTTTTCTTAATTTTTATATTTTAATAAATATCTCAAGAAATTCTTACTAGTAAATATATTACACTCATATTCTTATTTTTTTTCTTATTTTTATATTAATACCCTTACAACAATATTATTGGAGATATTAATGTAAAAAAAAAAAAGTGAATTTATCAAATTGGCCTTAAAAATAAAATAAAGTATACCCTAAATATTTTGTTATTATTTCATTTTAGGATTAATTTGATAAATTTTTACAAGAAAAATTTTTACTGAGATTATTACAAGAGTATTCAATATTGCTTTAAATCGACTGGTATTAATTTATTTACAAATGGTTATTAGCAAGATTATTACAATGACACAAAAATTACTACTTGTTTCAGCTGATAGTTAGTTCTTAATTTGCCAAAAAGTAATTATTTGTTAATTTTCTAATTATTTTTTATATAAAAAAATTAATGCTAAGAATATTATTGTAAAGTTATTATTGCAAAATATAAGAAAAAATAAAAGTGAGATTGTAACATAATTAACAATAAGGGTATCTTGAGGCATTTTTAAAATATATGGACTAAAAAGATACTTAAGTTAAAATATATGGACTAAACAAACATTTATTCTAATTTTTAACATACATTTATAAAATATAAAAAATTTATTATCTAGCTAACGTCTATTAATAAATTGGAAACTAATTTAAGGAAGTATTTTTGCCACCTTTTGTATCAAAAATATTCTTTTAAAGAAACAATTTAATTGAAACCCAAATTCTCTTCCATTTATGTGTAATGCGAAGATATTATGGAACATCATATTCCACGAATGCATAATCTCTGTCTAATGGTCTATAAAGTGGGAAAATGACTGAAGATGTGTTTGTGGCCTTCGGGGCCCCCGAAAATTGACAGAAAACTTGAATTGCCTGTATACATCGATGAATGTTCACAATTGACAAGTGAAGGTGAGACATGTGCGGTAACTTTTCTCTTGTAACATCATTTTCATTAAAAAATAAATAAATAAATAAATCAACAGTCCAACATTTTCTTTTTTAAGTGAGGTATTATCAAAATAGTTCTCGTGGTTTACAAGGGTAATATTTAAGTGAATGTATAAATTTTTCACTTGCCACCAAATGAGCAACTGAGCAACCAAAGCCAAAGCCTAAAAGTGTGTTGCTGTTGCATTACTCTTTGAAATATTCTTTCATTAAGCAAAGGGTATAAAGGTCTGGCCACGCGTATTCGTTAACGATCGTGATTTGGAGATGGATGGTGACGTTGAGTCACCGGGGATGGGATTAATTTGATTCAAAGTAATCAAAACTCGTAGACCCAAATGATTCTTTCATTAGACAAATCGCTCATCATCGAACTCATTAACAACAGACACTACACAAATAAAACACGAACGTGTGCGGGAACAAGCTTTCATATTTATATCACCTTCCAATCTATATCTTTGTTTCATTGTCTCATATATTTGAGCCAATATGGGAATCCATATTTTGTGGGGTATAAGGGTTTGGTTTTGTATCCCTAAAACCGTCCGATACCCATCTTGAACTTGAATTAATTAAAATCTAGAACGTCAAAATTTTGTTTACTTGTTTTTGTCCTCAAATTTTCCAAGTCAATGTCACACATAGAAAACAAAGCTAGAACTTCACATCTTTGAAGGTCACTTGCTTTTCTGGAAGCTCTGCATGCATCCCGTTCGCTGTTTCTGATTTATTCAGCCAGCATTATCATTTTTATACGCGCAATTGGTTATTAGTCTCTCTCGTTGAATTCAAGACTTGGAAAAACGATGATAGAGACCCATTATCCTTGAATTCAAGACTTAGTTCATGATATATTTTCACCATTGATAAATTGTTTAGTCTCTTTTCATTCATTTTTGTTTTATAAACAAAAAGTATGTGTGTGCTAGGTAACTTAACTGGTAAAATCTCTTGAAGTAGTTATTAATTGAATTAATTGAATTACAATTCAGGTATTTATTGAAAAAAAAAAAAAGGGCTTTACAAGTTGTAATTAAGGATGACAATCCTCTTCCAAATCTGAACTTATTCTTTTCAAATCTGATGAATTGAAGCAATAAATTAGGCTAATTTTTTTTTAAAAAAAAAAAAGAAAAGAAAAAGAACGGCTATTTGCATATTTGTTTTATGCAATTAATATTATTAGAAGATGCAAAAGTATTATTGTTGAACCAATTACATATAGAGAGCATTACATTCTTCTTTAATTTGATACTAAAGAGAAAAAGAGAGACAAACTTGAATTGGTCTCGCTTTGTTATCCATCTATATATGTCCATCTACTTCATTATATAAACATGCATCAAACCCTAAGATGCCTCTCAAAATAAAGACGCATTCATATTTACTTAAGATACAAGAATAATTTAGTGTGAACTTTCGGATCTTTAAACCCCCCCCCCAAAAAAAAAGGACAAACTCTCTGTACAAAACATTGAAATATTTTCCTTTTAGCGACTTGTTACATGTATCCGCATACATCCACTAAGTTAGACACTCTATATCTTTGTAATAGTTGAGATAATTTCATTAGATAGAAAGAGGCTTTAATTTTACATTTGGGTAAACTTCAATTCATCAATAAATATAATGACAAGCTTTAATTTACTCTTCAAGAGTATGAAAACCTTAATTTAATTTGAGAAAATGGGGGTATTTTGATGATGATGATGATTATTATTATTATTCATCGTCTTAATAATAAATGAGAGTAATTGATGTTTTTACACTTTAAATGTAAATTAAGATTATCGTTTTAAGTAAGGAATAAATTAAAGTTTATTCCACTAAATTATTCTTATACAGTCAAAGTACGTTCAAAAGTATTTTCTTAAAAAAAAAAGTTCTTCAAATAATCACACCATCATTACTATAATTTTAGTTTTATTTTTGTTCTTGTTCCTGCAAAAAGCTTTCACTATAAAAGCTTTCCCATTCCCGATTAAAAAATAATTTAATCATGAAAAAATTATCTATAAAAATTTAGAAGCCGCAAATGCAATGATTCGTGATAAATATATATATAATATATCCACACACGCACACATGCGCGCGCGCACAAACACTACTGCCTTCAAAACCAAATGCCAATATAAGAAAAAGAAAAATGTTAAATGTGGACCAAGCACCATATTCTTTCATTTTCTTCTTTTTTTTCCCCTTCTTCTTTCTTTCTTTCTTTCTAGTGATGCTTTCATAAATAATGGAGGTCATGTGAACAGATTCTAAACAATCCGTCTTTCTTTCTTTATTTCAGTACATGTGCCCATCTCCAAATCAAGCATAGACGTGGCCACTCCATATATGACCTCTTTGAAATTCAAATTGCCTTTACTTATTTTTTATTTTTTCCTCTTAGCAGTGGAATTTGACAATTACCTAGAATTTGCAAATAAATCATACGTGTGGTTGGTTATTTTTACGATTTTATTTTAAGTGACGATACAGCCACAAATTATTATACAAATTAAATTTATACAAACTGATTTGACATTAATTCATTAGTTGACACGGACATATAAGGGGTCGCATGTATGCAATATCATTTGTAGTTGTATTTTAGCTTATGTATGGCAATTTTGTATGGTACGACCACAAACGTTTGGGATGTCTTCTTTCTCTATACGGTGAAAACATTTTTGAGTACTCACTCCTACGTACACAAATGTTTCTCTATCTAAAGAGTTAAATGTGACAATAATACCGACTGCAAACATGACAAATTTATAATGTAGATTGTATAACATGTTATACAACTTACAACTAAAAATATTATTTGATCCAAGCAACAACGTAAGGGTGATAGAAATAGACGCAACATGATATTGTTTTTAATGATCAATGCTTACACTTTTATTTTGGTAACAATTCTTCTCATGTACTTGAGAATTTCAACGGCGTATTAGAAGTCAATTAATTAACTTGAGGCCTTAGTAGGTAGAAAGGAGGTAGAAGGTTAATCTTGATGAAATCTTCAAATCTACCGCCTTGGCGACATGAACATATATCGGTGTTAGTAATAGTTCCATCACGTCAATTATTGTAATGCAAAAATTATTGTGCTCGTTTTTTTTTCCCCTCTATATTTATTGGCAGTTTTACCATGTCAGTATAATTAAAAATTGGAATATCAATATAATGAGACCGTAACACAATCTATTAAAGTGTTTCCCGTTGGTTAAAAATTATTTAAAAAAAAGAATTAAAATCTAGTATTGAGCTGAGTTTTTAATCAACATTTAATTAATGATTATGATTTATTTTTTACTTTTTATATTATTAAATAATTATTAATTTAATGCTCGGTAAAAACGCAGTTGACCGTGGAATATTTACCCTTGAAAAATAGAGTTACGAGAAGCAACAAAAGGGGGGCACCGCCCAACCGCTCTCCCTTTAAAATAATATTTAGCCCAACTGACACTCAACGAACCGTGTGCTTGAATTGTGTGTGGCCCACGAAACAAAGCTTTTTTGGCTCATGGGATGAGCCATCATCATAAGTCAATTTAATCCACTGGCCCACGCCAAGTTGCAGTGGGCCCTACCCATTCCCTAAATATAATATTCAAGTGGATCTTTCATTTCATAATTTATTGTTCTGATGGTGGGCACGTGCATCGACGCGTTAGCTTAAAAAATCCGTGGATTTGACTTTGAAATCCTTGGAGATGGAACCGAGTATATGAACTTTGAAGGTTTCAATTTCTCTGTGTTTTGGACACATTCAATTCGTAAACAATCTGATGAATTTAAACTTGTTTCATTAAGAAAAAAGAATTCATTACATATATGTATATATATTTACTTACATATTATGGGGCTAAGATTAAGGAAAGGTTGGTAGAAAAGTCAAGTGGGTCCACGTTCCGAGCATAACTCATTTCACACGAAACGAACTACCTAAGGGATCATTCTCAAAAAAATTTAAAAAATAAATAAATAACTTACATTCCATTTAATATAATTTTTTAAATAAAATTTACTTAAATTGAGTTATTTTTTAAAAAAATTATTATTTTTATTTAAACTCAAAAAGCTGTGTCCAGAATAAAACCAAATAAAAAAATTAAAAATAATTTTTAAAATTAAATAAATACTTATAATAATTAGATAAATTATAATAAACATGCGTTAAGGATTGTCAAATAACTTTTGCATATGGTCACATTACTTGTAAATTACAACGATGATTCAGCACGGGCGTGTGTTAGTTTAATTAATTCCTTTATTAATTGTAAAAAGAAATCTTGTTATTATTTTTTTTTTCAAAAACACTTTTTAGGAAGTTACCATCAGCCCCTCATATTTTGTGCATAGTTTTTGAAGTTACAAAACAAAAGGCCTTCTTGTGGAGCAAAGAAAATGTAAATTGGGGCCTTTGTTTATTATCTTGTTTTGAAAGTCTCATTTATGATAGCGGCTCCATCTTTTAATGCATACGTTGTCGTTTCATTGTCCATCCCTCCTTTTCGCCCCTTTGTTTTTTTGGGCCCTTTGCCACGAGAGTTGAACAATTGCAATTAAATTATTTGACGCAACCATTCGGTGGCGAAAATTAATGCAAAATAATTGAAGAAAGTACAATGTTTAAAACGTGGTCGTATTACACGGGAAAGGTGGCGGTTGGCACGGTAAACATCAAACGATGGGACCCTAGCTGAAATGGATATTTCCGCGTTACAAGTTCAGGGAAATTTTTGGGTATCTTTGTAAATCCAAAATTGCCAAATGCTTTGCATTAATTTTAAAAACCTAAACCGATGTATTTTTCTATGATCATTGTCCGGTAAGTCACTAAAGATGAGTTTTGCTTTCTTTTTCATATTTCAGAACTTGAGCTAACAAAAATTAGTACATCATTGTCTAGCACTTACAATAAATTTTAATTTCACATATCAAATTTACGATAAGTCTATAATTTTATGTTATATGCGTATTTGTAAAAGTTTGTAGACCTTACTCATATTTAAAATTAATTTTATAAGTTGAGAGTTGTCTAAAAATTGTATTCTTAATTAGTCTAATAATTATTCTCCATGGATATATAATATTTTTCCAGTCGCCACTAGGTATTGACTATAGTATCTTAACAAAATTAAAGAATAGTTAAAAGAAAATGGTTTTTTCGCTCTTAATACTTTCCTATGGCTCAAAGTCCAGCTGATACATGAAACTCAATTATATAAAAGAAAAATAATCAAATGACAAATAACAAATTTATCTTCTAAAATTATATGAACATAATAGTCTTGATCCTTATTATTTGTGCGAGTCATGACGATTTTTATTATAGTCATATATGCATCACATAATTTTTGTGGCTTTTACCACATCCTCATCAAATTTTGGTATTAATTTATACTATTTTCATGTGATTACTATCACATTTGAGTAATATATATATATATATATATATTATTGTAAAGTAAATAGAAGATTCTGACGTTAATATATGTAAGTTTTGAATGTTTGGTAATATAGAATTAAATAAAATAAATATGGTTGGTGTCTTTCCTCAAAAGTGTCACAAAGCCTCACAAGGCACCAAGTCTTGACCTGTCACGCTAACATAGAACCGGCCACACATTTTAACCCCATGCACTCCAAATAATTACCTTTCTTACCATGCCTCGATATCGGTAACATGGACCCCACTACAATCCTCTACCAATCCAAAGGCCAAATCCGTCATTTCGTCAGAACCTAAAAATAAAAAATGAAAAAAAAAAGAAAAAACCAAAGCGGTTACTCTGCTTACTTTCTGTAGAGCGAGAAGCTGTATAAGAACGAGACTCGTGGAAACAGGTTTGTTGTGTTGTTGCGATGAGCGCATGACAGGTGACAGCAATGGCGAGATCTTGTCAGTTCTCCACTACGACGACGTCGTTTAGATGCCGATCCCTCGGCCTCAGCTCCATTTGTTTACATCACTTAATTAAACTCTTCAAAAAACTCTTCACTTGATCTACTGCTTCTCGTGTTTGTTTTCTTTTTACGCCCTTAGCAGGTTGCGATCCTCTCTCTACTGCATTGTTACCCTCGGCTGCATTGTTATCAAATTCGTATCCAAAATTAAAATTAAAATTAAAATTAAAATTTATTTTTCTTTTTTTAAAAAATTTTGTATTTAGGTTGCGTGTTGGGAAAGATGGCTGAGGGAGGAGGGAAGGTGTTGTACATAGCGGTGATGGATGAGGAGGGAAAAGCAGAGCAAGCCAATAACTCGGCCGCGGCGGCATCATCGTTTCGGTACACGCGTTCCGTTTTGCAAAGTACTTTACAACTAATGGGCTGCAAAGCACGACATGCGTTTAAGGTAACCACAAATATCTACCTATCTATCTATCTCTATATATATATATTTTTATTTTTTTTTCTTAAAATTTATCTGAGATATTTTTGGCAAATTCTTCTGTATTTTTAAATTTTTTAGTCGATTAGCTGACACTGGAGTTTGGAATGGCGTTTTCTGGTTTCAGATTTGATTATATAGTTTTGATAAAAATTGCTGATCTGAGTTGCATGCAATGTGTTCTGCAAAATTTCTCTTAGCTATTTGATTTATTGAGTAAAGAGAAATTTCTGTATGGTTTTTGTTAAATGTGTGGATCAAATAAGTGGCATTTTCATGTCTGGGTGGATGTGATGTGATTGTGGTTTTATGTATTGTGTAATATGAGTTTAAAGTGTGATTTATCTTTCATCAGGGTCAAATTTTTGTGAAAGTTGAAAGTAATTTATGAAATCACATTTATGTTATTATAGAAGCATTTGGAAGGCGGATGAGATCCTAAAAGTTGCCTCATTATGCCATTTTTGGTGCATTGTTTACTGGTTAATGTTATTCCTATTCTTTCCATATAGCCAGCTCTTCCTGATGTTCATTAAGCAGTTGCAGGAACCTTATTTTTCCTGGAAGTACAACACAGTATAAAAATCCATTGTCTCCATCTGCTTCTTTCTTGTTCCCTTTTTTTTTTTTTCTTTTGGTACTCATAATTTTGATTGGTTAAGTTGGGTTTGTGACGCTATGATCAAACTTGTCAATTTTGACAATTGTAGCCTAAAGATTATTTGATAGTTTTGTGTTATTAAGCAAGTGGAAAGTTCTCTCTGATCATTTTAATTTTGTTTTCATCAGATTAGTCAAAGGGTTTTCAAAATGATAAGAACTGAAAGTCCTACCAGTGCTCAGCACCAAGAAGGAGCGGAGATATTTGGATCAGATCTTCTGAAAGGAAATCTTGAAAAGGATGATAGTTGTAATCCTGGCGGTAGGTTTTGTAAAGAAGAGGTTTCAGAGACTGCTGATAGAAGTAAAAGAATACCATTCGAGTTGTACAAAAGACGCACTACTGTAGTTGTTAGTAGAGAAACTTTCGTAGATGTTGTTTGTGATGCTCTGACTGAGTACAAGTATGTGGGTCATAATCAGAGGGCAGACTTGGTTTTGGCATGCAGGTGTGGTTAACACATCGTTCCTTTCTGCAAAATATTTTTATTTACAGTGGATAGTTGAGTTCTAGATTTTAGAGTTTACATATGCCGATGTTTTTGTGCTTCTGGTATTGTTGATCAAACCATGATTTGCTTTTTTTCATGGTACTTCCAGTTAGCTAGATATTTCATTTCAATCTGGATGGAGCAACCTACACACTTCCTGTCACAATATGGGTACAATTGTTAGACTATTGACTGAAAGTAGTTTGGGTAGTTTTGGATAAGCATATTTTTGAAATTTTTTGGAACCTTAGGAAACTTTATGGCCTGATATCTTATTCAGGGGATGCAGCTTTGTGTCCACAGAGATGCCTAGTTGGGATTGCAGTATCCAATTTTTAGCTGTCATTTCTGCGCACTGAAATTGTATAAATGTTTCTGCATTACATCAAAATCAAATTGCTAATGTTTTTATTGCTAGTGGTGTTCTGAGAGATATTTTTGAAAATGTCTATCCTTTTTCCTTTATTTCTTTCCTTGTTGCATTGTCTGGTTTGCATAGGTGAAATGTTATTTTTCGTTGCAGAATCCGAGAAAGGAAGGAATCTGTAACTGTGCTGTTGTGTGGCACTAGTGGCTGTGGCAAATCCACTTTGTCAGCGTTGCTGGTATTTCTTTGCTGTTTAAACTTTTGTTGTGCTTTTGGGGTCGAAATGACAAATTTCATTTTATTTTTTGTACCCTTTTACTAGTCTTTTTTTTTTTTTTGTTGGGGGGGGGGGGGGAATGGTTCTAGTTTTGTATGTAGTAATTGGGGTACTGGGAAGTTTAGGATTTAATTGCTTATCAATCATTATGTACTTCCACCACATGTGTTCTCAGATTTTTCCACTTGTCATGCAGGGAAGCAGGTTGGGAATCACTACAGTAATATCAACTGATTCTATTCGGCACATGATGAGGAGTTTTGTTGATGAGAAGCAAAACCCTCTACTCTGGGCTTCAACCTACCATGCAGGGGAGTTCTTGGACCCTGATGCAGTCGCAGAAGCAAAGGCTAAAAAGCACGCCCGAAAATTGGCGGGTGCTGCGCTTGCAGTTCCAAAGGATGAAGCATCCAATAGTTCTGCAACTGGGAAATCTGATATCCGTCCAGAGGTTGGTTCCAGTGCAGCTGAATTGATCGGTCCAAAGCAGATGGCTATTGAAGGATTTAAGGCTCAAAGTGAGATGGTCATTGACAGCCTAGATCGGCTGATTACTGCATGGGAAGAAAGGAAAGAATCAGTTGTTGTTGAGGGCGTTCATTTAAGCCTGAATTTTGTGGTGCGTAATGTCTTGATTTTATGTTGTAAGATTAGCTCTTATTATTCTTTTCTCAATTTTAATATGATCTGCAGATGGGGCTTATGAAGAAACACCCTTCAATCATACCTTTCATGATATACATCACAAATGAAGACAAACACATGGAACGATTTGCAGTCCGTGCAAAGTACATGACGCTAGACCCAGCCAAAAATAAATATGTGAAGTATATTCGAAACATTAGAACTATACAGGATTATCTCTGTCAGCGGGCTGATAAGCATCTGGTCCCCAAAATAAACAATACTAATGTTGACAAGAGTGTAGCGGCCATCCATGCAACGGTCTTCAGCTGCCTTCGCAGGCGTGAAGGAGGGGAGCAGCTTTACGATCCAGCCACTAATACAGTTACTGTGATTGCTGAGGAGTATAGGAACCAGTGTGCAGCACATTCCTTGAGCTCCAAGGGGATGTTTCAGCTGATCCAGAGGAAAGGTTCTTCTAGGCATCTGATGGCTCTACTTAATACTGATGGATCTGTTGCCAAGGCTTGGCCTGTTATTTCAGTTGATGGTAATGGGAAGCCTATATTGGTCTCTGGGACTGAGGACGGAATGGGGAATCCGATGTATGGGCCTTTAAAGATCGGAAAGGCGGAGCCGGTTAATCTTCAGTTTGGCCACTTTGGGATCAGTGCTTGGATCAGTGACGGTTGCACAAGTCATGCTGGAAGTGTGGATGAATCTAGGGCCGAAAGTGATAGTGGTAGTAGAAACCACTCTTCTTGCTGTAGCTCACCAAGGATGTCTGATGGACATTCCAAAGAGGTATACCTAGGACAAATGTTAGTTTTATCTGAAAACCTGTTGTAGGGGTTGTCAGCAACTCTTCGGAAGGTTGTTGAGTGAGCTGTTGTAATCATTCTTAGAGGTCATCTGTTATCAGCTTGGACTTATATGATTCTTTTCTTGTCCCTACAGCTCAAGGAGGAACAGTCGGTCCACGGCAGTGATGAAGAGGTTGATGATTCACTTGAGGGTGACAGTGATGAGGATCTTAGTGATGATACTGACGAGCAAGTCCTTGAAGAGGTATCAATTATCTTAACTTCGGCATTTCTGATCTGTAACCGGCATCCTGCTTGTCGTGTAAATTGATATGATATATCATAGGATATAGTCTGTGATTTTAGGTGCAAAAGGTTACATATTTTAATAGATAGAACTTTGTGGCATCTGAATGAGTTTTTGACATTTTGATCTGTTCTTATTATGCAGATAGGATCTGTTGATGAAGAGTCTAAATCAGATGAAGAGTATGATGATCTGGCAATGCAAGATACTCAGGGGAGTGGCTACTTGTCTGATGCAGAGGAGGAGTTCAAGGACAAGATGGTTCCCGTTACTGAGGTCCAGTCACCAAACATGAGAGGAGAAAAGTATAGCCAGAATCTTGACCGCTTCCTCAGAACAAGAAGCGAGCAGTTGCCTGAGACATTTTGCCAATATTCTCCTACACGTATGGAGAAGAATGAGAGGAAATTGATTCCTTCTAGCAATCAGAGAGTGAGAAGACGCTCTCTCAGCATTTCATCCTTGGGGAAGCATGGGGCAATAACCAGTGATCCTATTCTTTCTGGTGGTCCTCAGAGGTAGCGGACCAGTTTTGTCAGAGTTTCTTAAGTAGTGTTTTTACTTTTGCTTCCCCGTTACATCTTTATTCTTGTCTCTGGGCCAAAAAAAAAAAACTTTTCTTCTAGGTAAATGGTAATTTAAGTTTGTTTTAAATTGGTTTTCCTCCCTTCTAGTGTACAGAGCAATGCTTAGTAGTCTTTGCCCAAATTGAAATGGCTCTTTCTTTATGCTCTTAAAATTCCCTGTTTGAGCATTAAGGCGAATATTTTCGTAGCATAAGTTGTGGGTTGGGAATGTTCAGGCTAAGATACCATAATATAATCTCCAATGATATTTCATTTTAAGTTCTGTAAGACCGGTTCAGAGTTATTTCTTGTTCTCCGTTTCTGGGGCCACTCAGTTTTGTATCCAATCAAAAAGAGTTTTCTGTCAGGGATGTTTATTTTTGAGGGAAAAATAAAAAATCAACCAAAGTGTGCGGAGAAGTTGGGGAAAAAGAAAAAAAGGATTTCCTTCTTAAGTTACAACTGTGGTATAAACAGTTACCATGTGTGTGTGGGTCACTGTTCATGTTACAATTACAGTTATTGTAATTTACAATAGCTGTAACTTCGACTTTGTTGAAAAAAATACTCTCAGGGGGCAAAAGCTATGCTCCCCAAGGGAGGGAATCGGCAGCCATATCCATGAGTGCGAAGGAGTCATACTCCACAAGCTTAGAAAAGGGAGCCACATCCCCAAGAGTGAGGAGTAAGAGCCATGCTCCACAACAATGGAGAGCAAGAAGCGAGGAGTAGGAACCATGCTCCCCTGGGAAAGCTTAGAAAAGGGAGCCACATCCCCAAGAGTGAGGAGTAAGAGCCATGCTCCACAACAATGGAGAGCAAGAAGCGAGGAGTAGGAACCATGCTCCCCCGGGAGAAGCGAGGAGCAGGAACCCTGCCCCCAAGAGTGGGGAGCATGACTGCTCCCCTGCCCCCAAAAATGGGGAGCAAGAGTCATGCTCCCCGCGGAGCAAAAACCGTACTCCCCAAGAGTGGGGAGCAGAAATCATGGTCACCAATAGTAAGGTATAGCAAAGTAAGTTATTGACCCAGTTTTAGATACTAGTAAGGTATAGCAAAGTAAGTCATTGACCCAGTTTTAGATTATGGACTGCACAGAAAAGGCCAAGTCTAAATAAAAGGGTTATAGTTGAATCAAGCTCAGATAAATAAAAGTCAACAATGGAATAATATTGTTTCCATAAGCAAGTTCGAAGAAGTTTGACACAGATAGGATCAATGAAAAGATAAGAGATATCTTGCAATTTCAAATCATTAAGAATAATTTATAAAGAATAAAGGAGAATTAAGGTGAATTTAAGTAGGAAATGGATTTTAACTGTAATGACTATAAAAGTAAATGTCTCATTTAATATAGAAAAGAACACTAAAAAAGTAGCGAGGAGAGAGAGAGTTGAATTATAAATTGTGATTTTAATAAAAGATTTATTTTCTATGTCCGTGAATGTATGTTAAAAGTCAAACCACGTTAATTCTCTGTATCTTTTTATTATATCGTTCCCACCTAAATTAATTCTATGATTAACTGGATTTCTACGTCAACGGGAAGGTAACTTTTATTTCCTATGAGAGCCTGCTGCAATCGATCCATATTTAGAAACTGTGCTGCAATGGATCCATATTTAGAAATTGATCAAGCACTTTAAAGGGTTCAGTCAAAGAAATTTTATTAATTAAATTGGAAGGTACAAGCGAGGTATACATAATAAACAGGAATAAATAGTTAAATTGGAATAGAAATTTGTTAAATTTGCCAATTCTTCCAGAATTATTAGAACTTTAATAAAATAGAAATTTTATGACGATTCGAAGGACTGGAATGATATATTTTATTTAACCAAGACTTGAATTAGGAAAATCCTCCATTGATTTAGGGGTTGGTGAGGGTATGAGTAAAAATAATTCTCATATTCTTCTTAATTTTTAACGGGTAGAGATTTCGTACTCCCAATCCGGTACAAATTTCCATTACTTAATAATTTTATTTTTATATATTTAATTTCTATACTATTAAAATTATGTATTAACAGTATGGTACCCACTATAAAGAGAAAAATAAATAAGTTAATATGTAGGCTATTAAATTTATTGGGGAAGGCTCGTCAAAAATAAAAATAAAAATAAAAAATAAAAAGGAAAATTATTGGGGAAGAGGTGTATGAAATAGGGGTTATAATTATAGTAGGGCAAAGTCTAAGTTACAGTTATGAACAGTGACCCACACATAATTACTGTTTATATTACAGTTACAGTTATTATAAGTTACAGCAGCTGTAACTTAGAAAGATCCTTATAGTAGATTAAGTTTTTCTCCAATTGACAACACTGTTAGAGATCATATGAGTGTAACACTTAAGAAAATTTCTATATTTTGTCAGTCAAATAGTTATTTACACGTGGAAACGCATATTATAGTTAGGGAGCTGTTAAATTACAGTCAGCGTAACTTACAACCGTAAAAATTTTGAATGAAAATTCCAAAGCACTTGGTTTGGTGTAAGTAATAACATAAAAAGAATGTTGTATTATCAGCAGTTGGCTTCTTATGATATATGATGATAACAAAAGAAAAAAGTTTATTCATCCCAAAAGCCATTCATATTCAGGGTCTATCTAGAATTGAGGTTGGGCAGTTATAACTTTTGAGTTACAGTACTAAAATGTTTGATAAACACTATATATTGTAACTTGAAAGATAAGTTAAGTTGAATTTACTCTTCTATTTGTATGATGAAAAAAATAATTATATCTTTACTAATTTTGACAAAATTATTATTAAATTTTTTTTTTATTATATATCATTAATTTTTATTTTATAATTACAGTTTTTTTTTATAACAACTGCAGCTTAAAAGTTACAGCATTTCAATAGCAAAGAATAAGTTGAATTGAACCGATCACAAAATAATTTATTTAACAAACAAGAAACGTTAAACCCAAACTGAAAAATAGAATTGTGATAATTGCTGGAAGCCTAACTAATTAACACAAATCTGGAAGGAATCGTTTTTTTTTTTTTTTTCCATCATTTGACGTGGTTGGCATTACCGAACAAAATTTTGGGCTATTATTGTCATTATTATTTTTAACAAATCAGTTAAATAACTTTTTTTTTTGGGTGTATTTAGTATGTAAATCAGTATATTAGTTATAAATAATATAGTTTATAACAGTAGATTCAACCTCTTCTTGGCTTTTATTTGTTGTACAATCTGCTGCGTAGCTAGCTAGCATATAAGATTGTGAAAGAAAATCAATCAACTTCCTCTGATCATAACAAAATCAATGAATTGGAGAGCGAAACCATTGCGTTTCTCTTATCGGTTTCCTTTTCAAAAGTAGATTCGCTTCTTTATAAAATAAAACTTTTAACTTCTATTAGTTTCCTCCCAAGGCCTAAATTACTGACAAATTCGATTCGATTTCATATTTTCCGCATATTCCATCTACAAATGTTTCTACTGTCTTTTCTTGGGATGCAGTGGGGCAGATATAAATTGGATCTAATTTGCTTCAGGTCTAGATGCATAATAAAAATCGAGATCCATATCTACTCTAAATCTATTATAAATTCATATTTTTTGCTCCATGTCCAGATCCGAAAAAGAAATAAATATCTATATCTACTCCGAATTCCAAAAAAAAAAAATTCAAATTTACTCTAGATCCGTCATGAATTAAGTCAATAATTAAAGAGTAATAATTTTTTATAATGAAAATTAAACACTAAAATGTATTGATGACAATTAAATTGTATAATTTGTCTCAAAAATATTATAAATATTGTAGCTTATGCTTTTACTCCAAAATAAGCAAATAAGAAAGATAATAAAATATCATTCAAAAGTAATTGTAAGAGTAAAATCAATCTAATATTTTACTGTATCTTTCATCATTTTGATATCTACAGAACACCCATCATTATTCCTATAACATTAGATAATGACATATAAATTATATCTAATTTATATTCAGCGTTTGTTATTTTTATTATGACCATATTTAACTAAATATATGAATAACTATATTTCTTAAAAATTATTTGGTCAATATAATAAAATAAATTGCCATGCATTGTTACTTGGCTTGCAATTTGAATGTTGTATGTGCATGCTTTAGGGCTGGTTGGCCTTAATTATTTTTGTCTTCTTATCATTTAAATTTACAAAACTAACCTTTAAGTTTTAATATTTTTAAATATATGGTAAATACCACTAATATGCTATTAATGAAATTTATTATCATTTATAATCACACAATTGTTAAGAAATTAAAAAAAATAAAATTAAAAGATAGTTGTATATGAATATAGATCTAGATATTAAGATAGATCCAGACCTGCTCTAGATCCATCTTAGATCCATACATCGACATCCAAATTCGATCCAAATCCATTTTAAACCGGTCCAAATCTAATTCGATTGGATTTGAATCACATGGATCTTAGGTCAGATCCGATTCATTGCAATCCCTAGTCTTTTCGTCGCCAGGAGTAGAGATATACAAGAGAATGTAATTACAAATATACCATGCCAGAGCACGAATATTATGTTTCTGAACCACCGGAGCAAAAATTTCAAGTATTTTATGGAAGCAATAATATATATATATATATATATATATAAATTATTAATTTGACCCGAGGTCATACATATCAAGCAGAATTGAACATGGGATCATCATCTTAAATGATTATTTCTAGAGTTAGCTTTTAGATGATGAACGTGGGATCATGATCATACATATCAAACATGTAATTTGGTCTAAGGTCATACATATCATTGTTTCTAGACTTTGGTCTAATCCAAATGTCATTTCCACTGAATACAATTAAATGGGATCATCATCTCAATTCTCACAAGCACAAATTGAAGAATAGCTAGAATGGTCAGAATATATTGCTAAAACCCTAAAGAGTTGACAGAAGAATATTGGAGATTATTTTGATTCTTCTATTCATCATTTCACGTGGTTGGCATTTCCTACCTTATATATTATATATATATATATATATATATATATATATATATTTGGGGGCTAATTTTATAGTAGCAGCAGTAAATCGTTGAAGCTGTAACGTTAATTCAGATAGTTTGCTTGTATAATAGCAGACGCTAGCAAATGTGAGAGCCCGCAACAGAATTTAGGTCACAGATTGAGAGGAAGAAGAAATGAGGGGAGAGGAATGGAAAGGAGAGAGAAGGAAGAGAATATGAGGAAAGAAGAGTTTAATGAGAAATTCATCACTTTAAGGAAGAGAATATGAGGAAAGAAGAGTTTAATGAGAAATTCATCACTTTTCTTTTATTTCATTCTTTTCTCTCTTTTCATTTCATTTCGTCAAACTAAACATGCCATTAGAATTTTATCCAAAAATTAATTTTTGAATTAAATAAAAATAAATTATATCCAATCCCGTTGCTGAACATTTATATATGATTTTGCTGTTAAAATGGATTACTTAAAGCAATTACATTTCCCATTTCCAGTAGGGTAATGACATTGAAGGATAGGAGATCCAAACATTGCAAGAGTAGAAAATCCGAACGTTGAGGAGAGTAGAAACTGTTGCAATTTTCTGTTAAAGAAAGAAAGTATTTCAATTGGTTTCCTTCAAGAGCCTAAAATGTCACCAAAATGATATAATATATATATATATATATATAGTTATATAGTGGTTTTCCAGTCAGAGATCCCTAATTTTATTAAAATTAAGAATCTATTAAAAGACCAAAAAACAGTACATTGGAGTTTATATATTTTTTTGTCTTTTAACTAATCCATAACTGAAAAACTACTCAATATATATATATATATATGGCATACACAATTTCAACCCAATCATGCATATACGTAATACGTCTTTTCATCAATAAAATATACAGCTTGCAATTCTCAAAAGCAAATATGTAAGCATGTATCATTCTGGAACATGAATTTAGCATTTCGTAGCAGCTCTAAGCCAAAAATCAAAGTGTTTTGTGGAAGTCGCATGAAAATGAACGTTGTAGCTAGTTTCAACATATGTATCTTTCTAATGATATGTCAAGATACGAAAAACATTTAGCCGTAAGATCATTATTCACTGATATTAAGCAGAATTGAACTGGATTATCATATTAGAACTAGGCCTAATTCAAATATCATTACTGGATCATCATCTCATGAAAAAAATCCTTAAAAAGAGAAAAATAAACCAAAAAATGAAGAACAGAATTGTAAGAAAGGATAGAAGGCAAAGAGTGTAGTACACAATTTAAATTATTAACAGTAAATATGTAAATCTGTAAGCATTATAATATTTTCAATCTATGTAGTTTGTATTCGAAATCTGTAGATTAATCAAAATAATCACTAATAATATCATGTTGTTGAGAAAAACTTTCAGAGGATGGACACATCACGTCATTCGTGCGTCTGTGCAATAATATTCTTGACGCATGTGCACTCACTTTAAAATTAACTAACATGCATTTACAGTCTCAATGCTCCCTGAAATCATTAAATATATGACTTAATCGATATGCCAGATGCCAGAGAACTGAAAAAGTGGCCAAAATATTTCTAATGATGGTTAGCTTACAAACTACTTGTGGAATCACGATTTTGATTTGCCAAGGTTATTACACAGAAGCAACTAAGTTTTAAGGAAAATCTCAAACATGCCTCAAGTCTTGTAATTGGTTAAAGTTCAAAAGGTTCTGGACTCAACTTAATTGGGTTAAGTAACATTTCATAGCAACTTGAGCTCGTATCACCATATAAATAATACCAAACAGAGCCCAAGTATAGGCTGGTATTAACCGAAGTTTGAGTCTCACACATATACCCTAAGTCTTGTAATTAGTTGAAGTTCAAAAGCTGTTGGACTCTACTTAATTTTGTTAAGCATCCTTCGCCGATCACCACACAGCTTGAGATACTTTGAATTAACACAGCATTCTGAAAATCAAAGGCTTAACGGTTACGAGCTATGGGCGCATATATATATACATACATGAGAATCATGTCTTAGATAGTGATAGGGGTACATACATACATACATACATACATATATATATATATAGAGAGAGAGATGAGAATCATGGCTTAGATAGTGATAGGGGCACACAGATCTCCATAAACTTGAAATGTCTGTATCATGACTGCCATGAATATACACGAGTGTGTGTGCGAGCGCGCTGAAAAAGCGAAACTGAAGTTATTTTAAGAAATATTTGTGTTACTATTATTGAAGAGGTGAAAAATGTGTGCACGAAACATGGCTAAAAGGAGTAGAAACAACAAGATGGTGATCGGGTGGTTGGTCCACCAATAAGAGTGATGGGTAATCAATGCTAATGGCTACAAAATAAAGCCAAGAGATATGGCAGTGACATTGTGATAATGGGACACATGTTCCCATCATATTATGCATATTTTCGCATAGCACTAAAGTTTTCAGAGCAGCCTCAACTTTCAAGGATCTACTATATCCACGGACACAAAACCACTTGTAATAATATCCATAAAATAATTAAGTTAGTTTTCGAATCATTTATAGTGAAGACAAATTTAGCATGGCGGGCAGCTGTGGAACCCAATTTCAGAAATTATTAAATAAATAATAAATGAAAAAAAATCATCTAACTCACTTGTTGCTCTAAGATTTTGTTCAGGTGTTTTCTGTTACTCTAATCTGAGTTGCTTGAGCTTTCATCAAAGGGATTCAAGTTCTTTTTCCTTCAACACCAAGCTTTGAAAACCCACAGTATAATCAAAATCAAAGATCTGTTGAGTTCATAGATAGATCTAATATATATATATATATAGATAACGTACAAAACAATCAATATATGCTTGCTACGAAAGAAGAGCTGCATCAGAAAGATTCTTACTGTCTAGTGAATAAAGCCCATACTGTATCGTGTTCAGAAGAGTAATTATAGATCTGCAGAGTCAACAAGATCCTGTTCTCCCCTGCAAAGAGCAGAAGTATAGGTGTATAAAAAATAATAGTGATGCCCTAATAGATTAGATAACAGGATTAGGAAAAGTATCTCTGTACCCACCTAATCACCTGACCGCAACAGAAACCGAAAGCAGAAGCATTCCAGCTACTTGTTGTTGAATAGTAAAAACTCAAGTGTAAATTAAGTCGCACTGGTGACGCCTCAGTAATATTCTTCAGTAGTGTTTTTTAAGCCGTTTATTTGCTGATGCAGCATCATCAAGATTCTCAGTGCTCTGCAAGAGATTATCACATCACTGCCGTGTATTTGCATGTGAATCTTGATGATGCTACACCCGCAAACAACGACTGTCAAATATTCATCTCGCCATGCAACTAAGCTTTACTCTAACTGAATACAGAGGTTTACATAAAATCTTTTATAAAAGAAAAAAAAAGGTGGCCTAAAATCATTTGTTGACGGAAATTAATGAATAAATAAAAATAAATTGGGGACTGGAAAATTTGCAACTTTTGAACAGTTTAGTACAGGAACCCCATAACAAGCTGACGTGTCGAGTTACCATTGGTTAAAGTATAAATGATTATGTAAAGGGCACCAGTCTACTCTTACAAGTTGAACTCAGAACCAAACAAACAAAACCCTATTTTTTCTCTCCCAAAAAAAAAAAGGTAAAATCATTAAAATAAAAATAAAAACTTTCAGATAGAATCGGAAAGGCTATCTGCGACTCTGGGTTCGATTTATCCGATCAGATTTAGCAGGAAAAAGAAAAGCTTTTGAGCAGTACCCAAGTCAGATTCCGGCCAAAATTACCATCAAAAGGAGATTTTAAAACGATTTTACCAGTGCCGTCAAAAAAAGTAATTTTACCGGTAATAAGAAATTTTATAGCTACAGAGACTCATCAATAAAACCGATCAACAAAAATATTAAAAAAAAAAAACCTAGAAATTAATTACGAAGAGTCGGTATTTCTGAGATCTAGAGAGAGAGAGAGAGAGAGGTGTGTGTGTGTGTGTGTGTTAGGAGGCTCACAAGAGTAGAGAGGCTGCAAGAGAGGGTATATATATACAAAAATGGCTGGCGAAAGTCATTGGTCCTTAATTTATTTGTTAATTTCTTATTGGTGCTCTTCGTAGTTGTGAGTTTTGATTGGCTGATGCTTAGCTGTATATTCTAGAAAACTTTTAGTAGAACGTTAGTAAACGTTAAGGATAATATGGGACAGAATATCATAACAAGTATTAATTATTCAGCATTACTAATTTTTTCTTGAAGCCCCAATTAATAATTAACCTCATTGACCATTATGCACTAACTCGTTAGTGTCACACGAAATTCACAAATTTCACGACCGTAAAAGATTGGAATGAAAGAAATTGTTGATACACTCACATACATGTAATATAGTCATAAGTATTTATTTATTTTGTAAAATTAAATATTCGAAGTCAAGAAGTAGTATATAGGGGCCTTTTAGGCATCTAGTTGCTCTGCCCCCTTTACTTTAAGAAAATCCTCCTAAAATAAAGGGGGCAGAAGTGCTCCAAACAGATCCTTAATGTTGCCTACTCACCCATGTTCTCTATCATTATTATTTACAAATAAGCTACTAAATGGGTTATAAAATGATTTATTAGAATAAATGATACCTTAAAATTCTTGTTATATATATATATATATTTAAACCCCTTGTAAATAAGAAAAGTGTAAAGTGGTTAGGTGGTTGTACAAGCAAGGTGGTCGATTATAGAAAAAACAGATAGAGGTGATTGTACAAGTAAGGTGGTCGATTATAGAAAAAACAGATAGAGGAGGATTTATTCAATTACATGGTATGGGCTCTGCTTTTTTTCTTTGGACACATTTGGCATGGTGCTAGAACATTGTTCAGAAATATTTTTGTTGGTATTGACCCGGATTTAAATGCTCAAGTGGAATTTTGAGTAATTCAAAAATTTGGAAATCCAACTATAAGAAGACAAGTAGTCTAATGCTGCATTGCTATGCTATTTTGGGTTCCTCACTTATGCTTCTATATATATATATTAAAGATTGTGAGGAGTTTGCAATGTTGTAAATAAACTTTTATAATATTGTAAACTGTTTTACAACATTATAATATTATGAAAAAGGCAGTTTACAACATTGTAAATCCCTTCCAAATTTTAATTTTGCATTTGAGCCGGCTTTATATGTAGAGTGATTATTCAGTAAGGTTCCAGTCGAGTCATTACTCTGTAAGGGTCCCATTACGTAGGGCTTAAAAGAGTAGTCGACGATGAGGACGCAGTTGTGCGATGTAATTTCTTGAACCCCCCACACCGCTGCCATTCACTTCTCTGCTTTCTTTCTAACTTTATTTTGCTTTAATTAATTATTGCAGGTCATAATGGTTGTTTTTCTTTTGATTCTTCTTTATTGCTACATGGGGAATTTGGCCGATAGTTTCTCCCACGAGATAGGGTTCGGGGTTCGACATTTCATGGCCACATTTTAACATTTTGTTAAGTGAGAGGAAATTTTACCGTAATTTCAAATCCAAAATTAAGCCACGTGCGTCTTTGTTAGTCTCCTGCTATTGATGTTATAATTAGAAAAAAGTGGATACGAGACTAATTTTACCTAAAATTTGATACCAATTGAGCATTTATCGTTGACTATGAGCCATATATATCTTCTATACATTCAACATCTAAATCAAGCTTAAATATATTTTGAGACATATTAGCTGTTATTTTCACCAAATTAACCCTGATGTTAATTGATTATAAACCAGAATGGCTGTGTTAATTTCATATCTTTAAATTTTATGTCAGAAAAATAATGTAAAAGGTTTTTAAAATATTGAGCACGTTTTTTGCCTCACAACGACACGCGAACGCGACAGACGACCTAAATAACCGTTTCAATCTGAATTTTTTTTTTTTTAAATAAAAAAATCAATAAAAAGAATAAAATAAATGAAATATTGAGTCGATAGATTCCTCTGCCTATTAAAAAAAAGAAAAAGAAAAGCGAGGGCCCATGTCCGTACAATATGACGTGGCTGGTTCGGATTTTTCTCTATTTGCTGGCCACTTTAAATTGGCTTCGGCTTCTTCTTTTCAGGTTTCACTTTTCAATCATAGTCACTTTGAAACTGAAGTCCATATGATAAGAATGCAAATATAATGAATGCCTCCGGATTTCATTTCCAGTTGTCGATCGATTCTCTGTTTTCAAATATATAAATAAATAAATATATATATATATATATATATAAAATAAAACAAAGTCCACATTCACATATTGAATTATTCTTCTCTATATTTTGACAAATGGGAGAGGTAAAATGATTTGTATTTTTGGTATAATATTAGGTAAAATGAATCTGTTTGACGAAACATATGAATCAATTGAAATCAAAATCATATTCATATCTTAAAATATTCAGCTTAAATAATATAAGGTTAATTCAATGGATAATGAAATTGGGTCTTCTTTTTTATTCAGCTCTATTTACTTTTTCAATTCTCAATTTTATTTTTTATTTTTGGCCCGTCCATATGCCTCGGTGAGTGGCTTATCTATTTTGTTTTGTTTTTTTTTAAATATATAGAATCAATCACATGGGGATTGTATTTTTGAGTGGGTGATTTAAGGGTTCAGTTCTGATTCCACTATCAAAATCTCCTTTTCATTGGCTTTCCAACTCGTTCAAGGCAATGCCGCCCCGCTAAATGAATGAAAAATGTGAGATCCTATATTGCACACGTTGCATGCAACAAAGTCATGAAAACTGAAGACAACAAGTGGCCAACGAGTTTTGATTGCACGCCTAATATTCACACACGAGTATTGCCTCTCGTGGGGTTTGGTAGATGTTCTCTCAACTGGGCTACTGTCTCAAATTATTGATTTTCTTTGAAAGCGATCGAAATGATGCCCCATTTCATTGGTTCATTTTCGCTGCTACTTTTTTATGATAGACTAGTATATGGCAGCCGCTTTGCCATTAGAACTTTGCAACATCAAAGAATGCCCTAGTTTACTCGCTAGTGTACAAGAGAATTAATGGCCCCTGAATTGCACGAAAGAACATCTCTTCGATCGGAACATGGCTCAGATGTTTTGAATTTTGGATAGCAACAAATGCATAGAACAGTTATAAATGAGCAGTATTAGGATCCTGTCGAATGTTGAGAGTTGTTTTAATATAGTAATTAATTTTCAAGAAGAAAAGAAAAATGTATTGTTCGTGTTCAATTCTGCCTAAACACAAGCTTTATCTTAATTTAATATCTCTAATATAATATCGTATAGGCTTCGTGTTCAATCTCTGTGTGTATATTCCCTCTTTAATTTCTATTTCATTTTCTTTATAGTTTATACCTTTTACGGTTTTACCCTCTTGTCTTTCAACGCGTATGCTTCTGTTTATTATGAACTCACTAGACTCTTATTTGTTTTTGTTTTTTTTTTTTAAAAAAAAAACAATACTAGTAGTGTTTGAAATACGTAAATATAGCCAAAATAAAACTGGTGAATTATGCTACTTTTTTACCCGTGGATAAGATTTATTATAACCATCGTGGACAGACCCAGCTAAGGTCGAGGAGGGGCTTCAGTCCCTTTTAGGCTATTATTTTTCTTTTTTCTTTTTTCAAATGAACTCTAACCTCTTTCTAAAAAAGTTAAGTTAAATAAAAAGAATTTAGGTATATATTTTATATGATAAAATTCTTGTAATTTAGTGATAAAAGTGCTATTTATTGATTTTGAAGATTTGGTTCTAATCCTAATAACCATGTAATTTTATTTTGTTAGATATTTATTGGAGATTAGTTAGAAAGATGATATCTTCACAAATGTGGTTGCCCTAAATTGAATTAAAATTTTTTCAACTAAGTTCGCCTAATTTAAGCGTCTGGATTCGCCTCTAGTAACCAGACCCTTAAAATCGAATTACAGGAAACATATATTTATCGTTACAATTAATTGAACACTTGCATAATAACTTATATTTTTAGATGTAACAGTTTTTCTATCAAATAAGATTAGGGATTCTTGTAAGCTAACAGAGTAATGTCATGCCAGTTCATGCATGCCAATGGTAGTGATGATGCCGGTGATGTCAAATTGGAAACACAGTCTTCTTCTTTTCGGCTTTTCCAGCCACAATTAGTGGAGTTTGCAATGAACACGCGATTCCCTTTGATTGGTGACAGCACTTCTTGGGCTCGAGTCCACGTGGCCAGATTAATTAAGAACAAGATACGGAAACAAGAAGGAGACGAATTCGTTCAATTCAATCGTTCAATGGGTTAAAATCAGGAAAGTTAATAAGTGTGTACAGTGAAGGCTTCGCAAGAAAGGGTGATGAGTAAGAGAGGACATGGAAGGGGGGACGGGGTCACGTGGGCAGCACGGTGGTTTGGTTGGTCAGAAGTGAGAAAAGAGGAAGAAAATTGTACGGACGGGGCCACAGTACCACGTGACGGAGCATAGGCCGCGACAGTCTTGTCCACGTCTCTCTCTCTCTGAATCAGTCTTGATAGCGAATCGTGGTTACTTCAACATCTACATTGTGTTCGGTGCGTTTTGATTGTTGAAGATAAAAACAACAACGGAGTTGTGTGATGCAAAAGATGCGAGCGTGTTTTATAGTCAAGGGGAGAATTAGAATTGGTTGATATTGGGAAAAGAGCGAGAAATAAATGGGACCTTCAATTGATTTTATTTGGATACAGAAGTTGATGTTCGCTTAGTAACTAACTAGCTAGCTAGGGTTTGTGGTTGTGGAAATGGGTTGAGTATTGTCACGTGAATTTGACACATGCCAACTTTTAAAATCAACATTCATGCCCCCACAAATATAGGCATTCCTAAATATATGCCAGATATTTTTAAGTTATATTTAATGTAACTTACAACCACCAAATACAAAGTAAAATTATAGCATTGGTTCCACATGGTCCACTTGCATATTACTCATTTTTGCATTATTTTTATTGGTTGTAAGTCATAATAAATTCAACTTAGAATTTGGCATATATGCGATATATAAAGTAAATGTCACCCGATCATTTATGATTAACGTACGTTTACTAAACAGAAATCGAGATAGGTTGAAATCGAAATGAGGAATTGAAATTAAAATAAGTTATTTACTTGAGTTATAAAAATTAGAATCAGAATGAATTATATTCCCAATACCTCTTTACTTTATCTTAAAATTAAAATAAACTGTTATGAATTATTAAAATAACATTCGTTACTACTTACATATTTTTATAATAAGGGATGTAAGTTACAGCAGTAGCTATAACTCAATAAGATCCTAAACCAAAAAGAGCGTCTCAAAAAATAAGACAAAAACTAAAAAAAAGATCTTCGTGCTGGTCTAAATCCCTTTAGCGCTGGACTGCTAAAGTTTTGTTGACGTAAGCAAACGGAAGGTTGGTCACGTCAGCATGAAAAGCCTTGTATACCCTAATGAAAACTGTATAAAATGAATTTACTGTTAGCATATTCTATGTTCTTGTTATTTTCTTATCATTTTCTTATTTAAGTTAGCATGGCCACCAAAGCATCATTGAGGAGAAATGAGGAGCAGCTAGCTAAGCTAGGGTTGTTGAATCTTGAATCTTGCTTCTTTCGTGAGATATGGTGATAATATAAACACGCATGATTAATTAATTAATTATACATGGCATCAGCTTTTCACTCCAAATCATTTTTTTCCCCTTCTTTTAACCATTCAATTACCTCTGCCTGACCATGCAATTATCGAGACAATACCAACAGAGAGTATGGATCACGGCATAAATACATGAATTTTTTTTTAATTTCTTTTATTGAGGGAAAATCAGCTGTATTGACGGCGAATTATTCAATATATATTATATGTGGAGTCTTTATTTGAAAGCAAAATACGACCAATGAAGCAAAAACACTCTTTAAAAAAAAAAAAAAGATATATTATAATTCTACTCAGATTTTTATAAGTAAAAGATATATTAAAAGTTTACATCCTCAGATATCAATTTTATAATATTGCAATCTGGATATGAATTTCGAAACTCAAAATTTTGCCTGTATATGCATCAAGGAAATTGGTCTACCATCTGATCGTTGGATTTTGGTTTCCCAACCAACAAGTAGTTAAACATTCAAAATTAAATAGGATTTTTTTTCCCAATTGTTAGGAGGACAATAAATAATTAAAAGGGACCTAAAGCCTGCCCGGGCCTGGGCCTGGGCCTTCTTTAACCCTTGCCTCGAATCATTAAGCTTTGCTATACGTATAGATTTAATACAGCTCAGGGTGTAAGTGACTCCCCTATGTTTAGATTGGTCCATATTCATCAGCTATGTTCAATAAATTGGTATATTTATATCGCTGCAGCTTCACATGGCCAACGAATGCCTTGTGCTTGAACTTGTTGACATCAAATGGCCAGTCACAATCTTGTACCACATGGCCTTCCATGTTCATATTTTCCAAATCAAAAACTTAATATATATGATGATGTCGGTATCTTAAGATTATGCTTTTTTTTCTTCTTCTAATATTCAATGGAAACCATCAATTAGGTTGCCAAAATTCTTAGTTAAGTTGCAATTATATGCATAATATTTTGATTTTTTTTCACTAAATTTAGGAAATTAATCCAAATTAAATAATTACTTAATAAATGAATATTTCAAGGAAAAAAAAGGCTTGAGATTGGTGATTGAGGAGTACAAATTTGAGTGGAATAGTCCTCCAAGCTAAGCCTAGATGATAAGAATATAAGTCCGGACATGTTAATTTTTGTTTTTAATCCTCAAAGAAAAGAAAAAAATTCGACATTCATTTCCCTTAGCATGTTCATGGCAAGCCCTTGCAGATTTTTTTTCTAATATTATTTGTAGTAATAAAATTTTGAATTAATTTTGATATTTTTTGACTTGAAGTATAAGAGTGTGTGTGCGTATATATTTAGGCTATATTTGATATTAAAATATCGTAAAAAAAATTATAATTATAAAATAAAAATTAATAATATATAATAAATATAATTTTAAATAATAATTTTGATAAAAATTAATAAAAATATAATAAATTTTTTATATATTCATTCGAAGCCTTATAACTATCGAAGGATATTGTGTTGAGTTACAATTTTGACCTTGAACGTACTAAAGATTTTCTTTTAAATATTTGATGATAGTTTATGTTTCGTAAGTAACGGTAATTTCGAGTGTAATTTTTTTAAAAAAAAGATAATATGTATAATTTTAATATTAAATTAAAAAAAAAAAAAAAAGGATGGGAACGTAACATTAACAAAGGAGACAAATGTCAATAAGAGAATAGCATGGGGGAAATTGATGTCACGTTGCAAGTTTGTTGAAGACATGATCAATCACAAAGGTATCGCCAGATGACGACAAGGCCGGAGTTTGCATGTTCGTGTCTTGCCTCCTCCTTTTTCAGGCTCCTCTCCTCTCCTCACTCTCGCTTGCAATTTGCTCTGCTACTCTGCTCTGGTCGCAATATATTATATTTTTCTTCGAAATTCCTTTTTTATTTCGCATCAATTTTGTTCTTTTCGATTTTTATTTTAAATTTTCATTCATAAGAATTTTTCAATTTTCAAAGATCTTTATATGGTATGTAGCCAATTTTATTTTTCTTATTTCAGGTGAGGGTTTCAAGAGCAAGAAAACCCAAAAAAAGAAAAATTCGGATGCTATATTATTAATCTTTTTTTGCTTTATTACTACTTTAGTATAAGCTTCATGTCAGATTCTGCTGGCGGATTCTCCTAGAGAAGGGGGGAAAAAAACTCTTTCCTTTTTTTTTTTTTTTGGGTTCTACTTACCTGTACTTTATCTTTTTCATCTTTTGAAACATTAATCCCTTTTTTCAGGTAAGATTTTGTTTTTTTCCTCTTCAAAAATCCCAGTTTCGGTTTGCGTGTGTTTTTTTCTTTTTTAAATTTCAAACAAAAACAAAGAATTTGAGTATTATTATTATTATTATTACTACTAAAATTTTGATGAGTTCACAGAGGGATGATTTTCATTTGGTGAATTCTGTGATGGGTTGCAGTTGATTTCATTTGGGATTTGCTTTATTTTTTGCAGATAAGCTCTGGGTCTGTGAATATTAATTACTTTTACTTACTTTTTTTTTTTTTTTCCATTGATGGGAATGTTGATTTCGACAATAAGGTGGCGGTGAAAGGTTGCGTCTTGGTCATTGAAGAATTTTAGTCTTAGCTCAGTCAGGTAAGTCTTTTAGCTTTTTGTAAATTTTGTTGTTTTTTTTAAATTTTTTGATAGATATTAGTCTCTCTGAGACTGTGTGTATGAATTGGCTAGGGTTTAAAACTTGCAGATTTATACTATCAAAACAAGTGTTTGCTTGTTCATTTTGAAGGAACTTATGTTTTTCCATAGACTTTTGCAAATTCTGGAGAGATTGACAACCATATGTGGGATTGGGAGACCTTTTGTGGAAGTGATGGTCACACAGTAGTGTATTTTGAGCTTCTTGCCTGTTACTTTAGGTTGATGATCTGCTGAAGTAACTCTGGGGCACCGTTTAAGATTGAGGTTGAAGCCCTATAAGCTGTCTATTTCATAAGTTTAGACCCAAAAAAAAAGAAATGTGTTTCGTAAATTTTTTAAGAGCTATTTATTTTGTAAGTTTTGAGAGCAGCTTCTAAGAGCAAGGGTTTGTTGTTTTTTATATGTCGCTTATTAAATAAGTCATCAGACCTTTTTAAAATTCTTATTATAATCATAATATTTTAAGAAAAAGACAATTATGTTTTATTTTTTTCATAAACCCTGATACGTAAATAAAAGTCAATTAGAACTTATGTCAATTTTTATCATTAAATTATAAAACAGCAATTTCATAACAAAAATTACTAAACACATGCTTTTCAAATTCACATAAACTTTTTGATCGATAGTTTATTTTTTTTACACAGTAGAAGTAGCTTATCTCATCAGCCACTGCAATCCCAAACTGGCCTTAGGTTTGTTTGTGTAGTACATCTTGAAACTAGCTTTGTAGGAAGTCTGAGTAAACTATAAATTTCGTATAGAACAAAACCTAAGTTCTCTCTATAGAAAAGAGGATATCATTTTTTTAATGCTTGAGCGAGACACCATGAAAAAGATTTGCATGCTTATATCCTGAAGGTCCATTTCAAATTCTGGTATGGTTTTTGAGTCGAGTGAAATCCTGATTACTGAATGAAAAATTGTAGGAATGTGAGACAACTTATTATTGTTGGCATTTCAATTCCTGGTTATAAAACCGATTCCAATTTAGGCCACTGGTACCACGCGAACGAAGTGGCTTCCTTCATTGTGGAGTTATATGCTACATAATGAGGTCCATCCTGTTTTAAGTGTTTGGCAATCAGGGTTTGAACGATTTTAAGTTATTCTCAACTTAGAGTGCTGGTAGAAGTTTTGATGTGGATAATTATGTTTCTGTGCTCCATGTTTGTAGAAGGATCTACAGTCCTCGTGGAGCGTATTGTTAAAGATCCAGTTAGTTGAGATGACATGCTTATCTGAATAGCTATTACTTTAAAAAAATAACCAGGGATATGCCTACTAGAGATGAAGTCATTTTAGTCAATAAATGCACCTTGAATTTCTATGTGAATCAAAAATTCTCTTTCTGTGCAGTCAGACCATAATGGTTTGCAAGCTTACGAAGTTAGTGATTATGCTTCTCCATGTTTGAGCAATATGTTGCACATAGATGCCTCAAACATATTGAAACAGCTTTGGTCAAGCTTTGTTTCCATTGCATTCACCTAGGTCTTCGAGACTTATCTTTGAAAAGTCCTTTATTTGAGTCTAGTTTTACCATTGTCGTTAAAAGGAGACTAAAGGATGCCTCTACCCCTGTCATTTATCATGTAAGCTGCCTCGTTTATAATTTTTATATAATAGTGTAGGCCAAGTCTATTATTTACGAAACATTGAAGTCTCCCTGAAATTTGATGTTCATTTAGATATTTAGGGCTTTGATGAAGATATGTACATATGTTCTTGATGCTCCTGTTAATATTGTTGCCGGCCAGAGAAGTATTAGATTATGCTCCTCTGACTCCTATATTTTGGTTATTTTAATTATCACGTCTCGTTTTCTGTGGCTGTGTACTGATTGATATTGATATAGTTTTGTTGATTAACTTTATGCCGATTGGATAGTGGGTAGTATTGTGTACTGTGAATCAAGATTTTGTCTCCGATTTTAGGTTGGTTACACCTTTTGTTTTCAGTGCTTGTACTATAAGTGACGCGTTTTCTATTAGTAAGCGTAGTGTTTATTCTTCTCATAAATCCAAAAAAAAAGACTATCTATCATTTTTCAATGGTGCTGGTGTGGGCTGTGGGTTAACAAAGATAAGCAGTAAATTATCAGGTCAATAGAAGGAAATTCTTCCATTTTGCCTTGCCTTTTTGTATCATTGAAGTTTACTATTGTTACCCATCTACTAGAGCACAAGGAACTTATCACCTCACTGCTTCATTTAGTTTCCATCAGTGACAGGAAATATCGGAAGAGGAAACTTGAGTTTTTTTTTTTTTTTCCAACCTGAATTTCGTATGATTAGTGCACTGGCTTGCAGGTAGAAAACAAACAAGAAATTAAAAATCCACTCGCAACCCTTATTTCTGTTATTCGTAACAATTCAAATAACCGTTCCAACCTCTATGGATATGCTTTTTACACTGGCAACTTGTATAAGCAATAAGCATGTGACCTGAATTTGAAGTAGAACTCCTGATTGTTAACTTACAGTTTGATTTAAAAACATGTACAAGACGATGAAATGAATATGCTTTTGTGCTTATGTATGGGTACAAGAACTAGGCATTCATTTTGATCACTTTAAGCATTAGAAATTTTTCCTTATGTTTTCCCCTTATTCTTTCATATTATTTGAATTTTAATTTACTTTAGAAATGGTTCCCCATTACTCATTCGACGCCTCATTCTGCTTAGGTTAGCAGGGACCTAACATTCGTTTGATTTGCTAATGGGCATGTCATGGCTTAAACATTTTGTAAGAATGTCTTCTACAAAAGCCTCAACATTGAACATAAAGCGACTTCGTGAAGTACTACTGAACTCTTGCATTATTTGGAATGATTTGAGATAATTGTAAAGTAATCAATTCTCATATCGGTGTTAATGTGAGTCCATAAATTTTTCAATTTTCATATCGGTGTTAATGTGAGTCCATAAATTTTTCAATTTTCATATCGGTGTTAATGTGAGTCCATAAATTTTCTGTCTCGTGTAAGAGTAAATGAAATTAACTTAGATTGAGAAAATATATATCCAATTGTTTTCCTCTTTGGAATTTGCTTTACATTATATATTGGTATGAATAAGCGGATAAGGTACAAAAGTATACACAATCAATTTTATAAAATACACTGAGTTGATAATTATATAAGAAAATCAGTACTTAGTAAACTAAGTCATCATGTCTTTTTTGATTAGTTGCAATTCAATATCCGTTAACTATATTTGTCACACTTATTCTTCTATTTGAACTGTATTGTTCTCCTTCTGCATCAATTACCCCTGCTTCGATTATTAGAGCTCAAAAAGTACGTTATTTTAATTTGAAACAATAGGAGGCAAGAATTTTGGTTTGATATGATGCATATAGCGTCAACAGGAATCACAGGTGTTAACGCGATCATCGTAGATATTATTGTTTGAATTAGTATTGGCATGGAGTGGGCTGATGCTTGAGAGCTCAAGAACAAATAAAATGTGAAACTATGAGCTATGGAATTCTGAAATGTATATTTGAAAAATTTTGATGCATTGCCTGTTGATTAAGCACCGAATATGTATGGCACTAACAAACGTGGCCTTAATTGACCGGTTCTCCATTTTTGCTTGTTGCACTACACATTTTATAGTTTTATGTACATATATATAAATATATATGAGCAATGATCTGGTGAGCAACCGCATGCATGCCTAGAGTGATCTGTGGACCACACAGCATGGTCTTCTCTCCCAGATTTTGACATGCCCGCAGTCGCACACCTGAACAAAAGCCTCTGTGTGTGTGTGTGTGTAATTAGGTCACGCACATTAGTAATGCTCACACTCAGGATCTAGGAAGGCCGCTTCATACTACTAGAACCTTGGCCTCACTACACATGTATAGTTGTTTGATAGCTTAGCTGAATGTACTGGAATCCTGTTTCTACATGGGCTGTGGATAGCCTGATCTTTTGCAGAGTTTGAAGCCCAAAGTTCTGTTGGTTATAGTGCTGGTATAAGAATTACGATGAACCATTATGAGTATGAATGCTGAACCAAGGCCACTGGCAGATGCCAACTAGTAGGTTCAACACTGTATTGATTCAATATAATAGACATTTTGCCTTTTCAATGTACCACAGACTGTCATATTTATGTCACATGTTGCTGACACTACATTTTGATAACACTGTTGGATTGATTTCTGTGTCGTGTATCACCACCATTAGATGTTGAAAGTTTTGCTGACAAACTCTTGCCGTCTTTCTACAGGGTCACTTGTGTTGCCTTCTTTCTCTTTTGATGATTTTGTGCCATTAGGATTTCTCATCCAACATGAACCAATATAATGATGAAAATCATGTAAGCACTGGAAATTTGGTGAGTTTTCGAATTACTTACATAAAATGAAATCTTAAACATACAATCCTTGTGCAGGATGAGGCAACAGTAGTTGGATTCGAAGTCCCCCAGTCACCGGATTCAAGTTACAACAATGTGTATCCTGGGAACGAGGATGAGGCACGTGACCCACCTGTTGTACCTGCTCATTTGCAACACACGTTGCTAAGCTATCCAGCAAGCAGGGATGCTTCTGGAATTCTTCCTACACCCCAGAATGTGATTCTAAACCACCTTTACATTGAGAACCGAGATGCGCCACGATCTGTAGTGGCACTTGGTTTTACTCATCGATTCCATTCCAAATATGTTACAGTTGTTCTATACAAACCGGTTCAAAGAAGGGGAAGTACCAGCACCTAAAGGGTCAGAATAGAAAAAAAATCTTTGGTAGGTCGGATTGGTTTGCCCTTCTATGATGAGACTGGTTACGATTGATCAACCAAAATATGAAATTAGTAGTGAAGTGCGTTTATTGTTTCAAAGCACATGATGATCTTAGAGTTATTACATTGAACATAAAACAAGTTCCCTGAACTTGAAACACCCTTTGTCATTAGTGGATTTGCTATAGATGTAATTTCTCCGGCCAGTGTTTTTATTTGGGTATTATGTGGGTTCTAAAAGTTTGCAATCATGAGGTGAATGGAGATTATCTTCATATGCATTCATTTGGTAGCGTGGCATGCTGTTTTGACCCGATCTTTCATCCAGCAAATGCAAAGGTTTATGATTGATGGTTAATACTAAGGGATTTAAGTCGAGATCATGGGAGCTCGGTGTATTGCTTTGTTGTATTTACACTAGCCGGTGAACTAACGTGTCATGAAACATTTGACGAGTGGGAATGACAAAGTTGTTATCTATAGCTAAAATATGTTAATGAATGTGACATGCATATGGATTCTGATACAACGTGACCATTGGTTACATAAGCACGGTAGTTGTGTGCACATCTTTAGATTAATGAATGGATGGTTTGTGTCTGCAGCCCTTTGTTCCGTCAAACAGCCATTTAAGCACCATGCAACCACAGTATAATCAATCATTCAAAAAGCAGTCAGCTTTCATGAAATTATACAATTAGAAAATTCTGTGAACCGTAAGCTTAATCACTCATTTAACTATATATTTACATATATATATAGAAAATTTTGTACCCACCTACAAATGATAATTATTTCCTTGGTTAAGATGCTTGATGAAATGGTTGGTGATATTCTGTTACACATGTACGGATGATGATCACTTCCGCTTTATGAACTCAGAATATTTCTATTAATTGAATCGTGTTGTACGGTTGGTACTTATCCTCCTGAAGAGGAAAGTGATTAAGGTTTAGTCAACCCATTATGGGGACAAGATAATGCTGATATCTCTCTATTATTGGGTGGGTTAAGTTATATTAAATTCAATCAATTAAATTATGTCATGTCAGTTTATACGAATTTAATTTGTACAAGAGTTTGTGGCTGTGTCATTACTCTTTCGTATGAGTAACGATACAGCTACAAACTCTTGTACAAACTAAAATTGTACAAACTAATGTGACATTAATTCATTGGTTGAAAGAAAATATAAAATAATAAAAATAAATCATGTAGACCAAGTGATATTTAATTTAACCAATTAAATCATAATCACGTCAATTTGTACGAATTTAATTTGTACAAAAATTTATGGCTGTATCATTACTCTTTTCGTATTGCCTTCTTTTGTTGTTGTTATTATTATTATTATTATTATTATTATTTTCACCATAGAGGCATGCACCAAGGAAGGATCCATTTCATTCCAATTGTGATTCTTATTAAAACAGGGATATTCCAATAGCAATATCATAAATACATTTACTGTACTTATTATCGGGTTATAGTCATATCTATAATACGATTAATTGAATAATTGACCAATCAATACAAAAATTCTTACCAATTTATTTATTTTCATACTGAATCTCTAAAGAGGTATGCTCACTAAGAACTCATTTAATTTGATCGGTTAATAAAATTCTTTAATCCTTATAATTTGTGTTAATTATCCGATTAGTCCATATATTTTTAAAAGTAATGTGGTGGGATACCAAATTGAGTCCCAACTATTTTTTCAAATTTAGATTATATAAGAAAGAAACAATAATTTCTCCTTTTGAAATTAACTTACATGCAACAACTGTGAAAACAACAACATAGGCATTTTGGTTAATCTTTTTAAATACACGTACCCTTGGTTCAAATCTCACCTTGTATGTTGTGGGAGCAAAGTTTCTCCATATTTAAAACTAGACCTCTAGCTCTTTGTTCAAAGCAGATTTTTGGGATGAGCTTCATCAACCAGGTCCCAATAGTCTTCCAATGTTACAATATCAATTCAGTAGAAACCGCTTATCACTAAATAACTTTAAAAATATTTCTAGTTACTGGTTATTAATTGTATAATTTTAATCCATGCAAGCTATTGACTAATACTTTATCTCATTTCGTCGATTACGGTGTTTATCAAAACTTCAATTGTAGAAAGATCAAGATATGTAAAGAAAATAAGATAAGTATCCCCTCTTAGACTCATCAGCTGAAGCAGAAATGCCGGATCTTGGCACAATAAAGAAACCTGAATATAATTTTCATTTTGTCAGAAGTAAACTAGTAGTCGAATACTTATCCAAATACACAGGCAGCAAACTTATCTGAAAACATGTATCCTCATCATTCTGTATAAGCATGAGGTCTTATAATGGAGCTCTAATTTTTAATGCCTCCCATCATTCTTCACTTTCCTTATCATACGGGCAATTAGACAAACTTGATTGGCACAGGCTCTTATAAAGGTATTCTTCTTCTCTTGTTTTTTTGTTTTTTTTCCCCTTTCAGTGATGGATTCCTTATTCAATCCAAAAATTAAAATACATAAATTCCTATAACATGTGAACAGAAAACCACTAGTCATTTCAAGAAGTCAATTTTTTTTTTTTTATCCCTTTGGGAACAATATATATAATTTCAGTTATCCAAGAAGTCGTCTTACTAATTTTAATTTTAATTAAGTATATGTTAGGGTAATAATAACTCTAGAGGCAACGCTTAATATAGTAACTAGTTTTTTAATAGGAGTTATCCATGTAGGCTTCTATAGGAAAGAAAATTAAAATTAAATATTTTTATTTCACAGGAAAAATGGCCCACAATCTCTGCTACTAGGTCAAATGATACATACTGGCGTAAACAATCAAGTTTCCACTTGTCTTCATATGGTTGCCTCGCCACAGTGATAGAGACTCAATATATTTTATATATCCCCACCTTAGCCTTTCAAGAACTCTTAGAGCTTTTTGGTGAATTATTTTCAAGGCTGTCGACAAAATGACCTGGTTTGTGTCTATTTCTGGAAATAAAGTAACTTAGAGTTTTTATTTTAATTGTTTATTATCATCTTATGTGGGATTATTTCCCTAACAACTCCACGTACAAATTGATCTTTGTTTTGGGCTCTACTTGTGTATTTGGCTTACGTTGAAAAGTTATTAAGAAATTTTTTTAAAGAAATGAAGTGCAAAAGGATGACAGAAATGCACATTACTTATCCAAATTATTGGCCTCTGGTTGACTTAGATTTTTTTTTTTTTTTTTTGGGGGGGTGGGGGGGTTGGGGGTGGAATTTCTTACATATCCGTAAAGGTTGGCCTTGAAGACATATGCGATGAACTTGGTTGCACATTTTGTATAAAACAATATTTTTCTTGTTGATGAGAATGCACATAAATAAGCCCCTTTACAAAAAGATTCAAGTCGTATGTCCTCATGAGATGATAAGAATTAAGAAGATGAAACATACATACGTTGGGTGAAGTAAGCACACACTGATGAAGCTCTTCTGTGAAACAGCTAAGGCTTTGTTACAGCTCAATTGGAGTCTGGAGATCTCCAATATGGCCGAATGCAACTTGTCAGCTTACCTGTTAGAAATTGGAACCGCTACACGCAAATTGGAAAAGTATATAGGTTGTTTTACCTACTATATATGCTTTGAATTTGAGAATATAATTTCACTATCTTGTGTAATCATTTATCCTGAAAACATCAGCATCTCATGTTGAGTGGTATGAACAACATATAAACTTTTAGTGGGATGAACTTGCACCTTGACACTTTATTCTATTGAAAAATGGTGCATTCGTTAAGTAGGATATTGGTATTTTTACTTCTTTTTTTAATAATAATGCGGGGCACTCCTCCGCATGCATTTTGTTAAAATTCAGATCAATAACGTTTTTAACTCTCGGTATGAAGAGTTTGTAACATCAGTGCATTGGAGTTGACGATTTGTTGTTCTTAGAAATTTTGTACAATCAATTCAAGAATTACGAATAACACTACAGTGCTTATGGAGAGCTATTTTATGAGTCTTACCGTCCTTAGAAGGGAAATTATCAATTTTCTATTAAAATTTAATGAAGTGGAAAGCTCCCTCTTTTGAAAGAAATTACTACTTGATTTTTGTTCTCTCAAATTCATGAAGCTTAACAGATATTAATGAGTAATTATGCTTTCCTTTTAAAATTGACCCTTCAAACTGAACCGAATTCTCTCGTCATCTAAGTTTCTCGAGAACCAAAAATTAAACCTGTAAACAGGGTGCATTTCCTTGATTCTACTGGACACTCAAGTTTTCAGATAATCTTAAAATCGATATTAGAAATTTCCCTCAAGCCCACAAAATATTAACTCTTGAAATAAATCATACTTGATAAAAGAGAATTCTAACTCCTCAAAATTGCATACAAACATTTTCTCTACACGTTTCTTATGTTTATGTTATGATCAATCACTGTTGCAAAAGAAGAAATCTAAATTTAAAATTATTTCTTTCATATTGTTCCTACTGAGCCTGAAGAGTAAAGTGAAAGAGGCGCAATTAATTTACCGATACGCTAATATAAATATGATCAAACATGCCAAATGTCAATAACATGAAGTTTTTAATGAGTTAATTGCTTGGCTAGTGGGCCCATTTAAGGGGTTAATGATCCTTTGGGATATACGACGAGGCTTTCCAGTTCATAGGTCGTAGACGCGGCGGAATGGAATCCATTAATATATCATTTAAGTTCATAACCGTTTGCAATCTCAATAGGTTCTTACAAGGCACCTAAATGTCAACGGTTATCGAAATATAAATACCACACGCTCATGCTTCCCTTCACCACCTCAACTACATCATACACTTGTTTCTTTAGCAATTTCTTGCGGAGAAATTAAGCAAGAGAGAAAAAATGGCTGACATTGAGGGATCACCAGGGAGCTCCATGCATGGAGTCACAGGCAGGGAACCGGCCTTTGCCTTCTCAGTAGCTTCACCAGCGGTACCAACTGATACAACAGCTAAATTTGCTTTGCCCGTAGATTCCGAGCACAAGGCAAAAGTGTTCAAGCTTTTCTCTTTGGCCAACCCCCACATGAGGACCTTTCACTTGTCTTGGATCTCCTTCTTCACTTGTTTCGTCTCCACTTTTGCAGCAGCTCCTCTTGTCCCCATCATCCGCGACAACCTCAATTTAACCAAAGCAGACATCGGAAATGCGGGGGTTGCTTCAGTTTCAGGGAGTATATTCTCAAGGCTTGCAATGGGTGCAGTGTGCGACTTACTGGGCCCAAGATACGGATGTGCCTTCTTGATCATGCTTTCTGCACCCACGGTGTTTTGCATGTCATTTATAGGAGGTCCGTCGGGGTACATAGCCGTCCGATTCATGATCGGATTCTCACTTGCAACATTTGTGTCGTGCCAATTCTGGATGAGCACAATGTTTAACAGCAAGATTATTGGCCTTGCCAACGGCACCGCAGCTGGTTGGGGTAACATGGGAGGAGGCGCCACCCAACTGTTGATGCCTCTTGTTTACGACATCATTAGACGATGTGGCGCAACTCCTTTCACTGCCTGGAGGATCGCCTTTTTCATCCCTGGATGGATGCATGTTGTCATGGGGATTTTGGTCCTAACACTAGGCCAAGACTTGCCTGATGGCAACCTCGGGACCTTACAAAAGAAGGGTGATGTTGCTAAAGATAAGTTCTCCAAGGTGTTGTGGTACGCCATCACAAACTACAGGACTTGGATCTTTGTCCTGCTTTATGGCTACTCAATGGGTGTTGAATTGTCCACCGATAACGTCATCGCGGAATATTTCTACGACAGATTTGATCTAAAGCTTCAGACTGCTGGAATTATTGCAGCCACCTTTGGAATGGCCAATCTTGTTGCTCGGCCCTTTGGTGGACATGCCTCTGACAGGGCAGGTCGCTATTTCGGCATGAGAGGCAGGCTCTGGGTACTTTGGATCCTCCAGACTATGGGAGGAGCCTTCTGCATATGGCTCGGCCGCGCCAATTCACTTCCCATTGCTGTTTTGGCCATGATCCTCTTCTCCATTGGCGCTCAAGCCGCTTGCGGAGCTACTTTTGGCATCATCCCATTCATTTCTCGACGGTCTTTGGGCATCATATCGGGTCTCACTGGCGCTGGTGGCAACTTTGGTTCCGGATTGACGCAGTTAATATTCTTCTCCACGACAAGATTCTCCACAGCGCAGGGCCTCACTTGGATGGGAGTCATGATTGTGGCATGTACGCTTCCCGTCACACTAGTCCACTTCCCGCAATGGGGTAGCATGTTCTTGCCGCCCTCTAAAGATGTCGTCAAATCTAGTGAAGAATATTATTATGCTTCCGAGTGGAATGAGGAGGAGAAGCAAAAGGGATTGCATCAAGGAAGTCTCCGATTCGCCGAGAACAGCCGGTCCGAGCGCGGCCGCCGTGTTGCCTCTGCACCGACGCCCCCAAATACTACACCGGCCCATGTTTAGCTAGGGCTCAAGGCATGATCATGTGTGGTGCGATGGCTAAGATTATATGTTGAGAAATTAAGATTATGAATATTGTTTTGTTTTAGTCATTCTGTTTGACCTCATACATGAGTTTGAATCTTATGCATCCATAAAATGGATTATGGCTGTTGTTGTTCAAGAATCTTTCGTACATTCAACAGGAATCTCTCTCTTTCAAAATATTAAAAAAAAAAGCTAGAGTTTTGTCATGTAATATACATATATATATTTTTTGCTACATTATTTCTTCTATTTGTTGACTCAGGATTGTTAACTGATTTTGAATATTCTGGTAACCTTTCAGCTTAGCCAAGAATTATCCAGAAATGGCATTTGATCGTCGGATTGACTTGACATAATAATTTCATATGGTAGAGATTCTAAATTATTTCTGAGATTCAGGAAAATATTCTTTAATTAGTGGTGCACTTGCGGGGAAGCTGATGATGTGCAGAGATGATATACTATTTATAATCCAAAATTAGTGCAAAAGCATTACATCAACCAATAATTTTTCGCCACAGCAAGTCAAACCGATGATCCGGCATTAACTTTTCACTATTTCCTTATCACGTGTTATTTTTATAATCTAATAATTGACAGATATAAGTTATTAATTATTCCAATGTTACAGGGTCCGATTCCTAGATAAGATATTCATGTACCTTCAAGATACTTTACTATTTAAACTAAATAATATCTACTATTAGCCACACCATGAGTCCTTGTATCTTTTTGTTCTAGTTTGAAGAACTTGCACACAGAATTTAGTGGAACTTTAACTATATGTTGTCATGAGAAAATTAGAATCACTGTTAATTTGGTGAGGATAGGATTATTTGAATCCATAAATTTCTATTTTACATCTATAAACTGTTGTTCAAATTATAAAATGGGTGGCTTACGTGTCAGAGAGTTTGGTTAGTTGAAAGCTTCACAGGAACCACATAATTATTTTATAAAATTCTTTCATTTTTTAATACCCATATATCCCTTCATCCCTTCATCCCATGTAAGTCGCTTCCTCAAATTAATTGCACAAGAAAAGTTGTACAATATCCTGTAGATGTATGATTATTGATAATCATTATAATCAGATTGGGAAAGAACAAAAGATAGAACTACAGTATACTTTATATAAATAAATGTGTATAAATTGAGTATCATTAACTAATGTGGAACCACTAATAAATAATATTTTGACATATGTCAACAATTTCTAAATTTAAAATTAGTTGAGGTCAAATACTTTTAAAACTTAAAAATTAATTAATAAGCCAAGCACAGAATGAATGGAACAGAATTTGAAGATTGATCAATTCCTTCTCTTTCTTTGCTTCATTTTTCTTGTTAACGCAAATGTTAATTCTATTTCCATCCTCCTCGTAAAATATGCTTCAACTTTGCAAGACATTGTCAAGATTCATCACTGCATTTCACCAGTTCCCATCAATCTTGTTCTTGATCTCGGCGGTCCATTAGCCTGGTCGATTGTGCTTTCTCTGCAATGTCATCATCATCCCGTCGGTGGATTCAAAGTCAGTCAATCCAGTGCTCAAGAACTGGAAAATCCCCTGTTCCTGGGAATGGTAGCAGCACTGCCACTAATATCACAAGAAGTGCTTTCATGGGTTTAGCAACGAAACGGAATTTGAAGCTTCGTGGATGACATAATTGAAAAAAAACTAAAGAGGGGCTGGAGAGAGAATAATGGAGGAGTTTGCACATTTGGGTATTTTAGCTAAATGATGTGAGACTCACTACGTTCACTAGAGGTATTTTAGCTAAAGTGCGTATTCATTTCACACTAGCTAGACTTAATCGACTAGACCATAAGCGTCTAACTTGAGCTTGGCATATTTGGCCCTGGTCTCATTAATACTAGAGTTGGGACCATGTGAACAATTGTGGTATCCTACAAATTGCAGCAAGGAGAATAAAAAAGATTTCTATTTTTGGACCCTTTCCAAACTCTCCCTCTCTCCGCGTCGGCCACAAGCAGGCAAATCCCCTAATCAGATCCCATGTATAGAGTTAAAAAAAAAGGTGGAAATAAAATAAAATCTACAGCCCCTTTTTCGGTGAATGTAATTGATTTTGTAATGGGACTTGTTTGTGGGGAATCGTATGTGTAAGCCCTAAGAAAACAGAGAAGTACTTTTGGGCAAAGTACTGGAGCATGAATCATAAATTCAGTAATTCATGTTGAGCTTTCAAATCTTAACAATATTTCCTCCTAATACGCCACCCTTGTAGTTCCGAATTCTAGCAGTGACCCCTTATTAGAGTCTCTCACAAACCAGAGGTTTGAAAAATGCCATTTTTCTAAGGTTTCGTAATCAAATTAGACAAGTCAACTTTGTTGACATAATTTAATATCTATGTGTCTAATAATTGAGGATCCAAACTCCTTACTAAATGGTATTGGTGTTCTCAATTATATCAAATAATGTCAAAATGAAAAGTATATAAGTAAATTTGATTCAGTTAGACCTGTTTCTTGATCAGTGAGATCTGCATTGTTAATTCTCTTTATGGATACCACCAATAGACAGCTCACATATGAATATTCTTTTCTTCATTAATAAACATAATCCAGAATCCTCTATTAAAATGTACAGTAACAGTTTGTAAGTTTTTTCTTTTAGAGATAAACATGAGTTGCATCTGAACAACTAATTTAATTTTGAAGGGCGTTAGATCATGAGAAAGAAAAAAAAAAACTTAAATTACTGTGTTACAGCCCTTCATTTTCGTTATTAATTTCAACGGCTCGCAAGATACTTTAATTAACCATGCCACTAAACATGGGCCGGTGTAGTATTTGGGGGCGTCGGTGCAGAGGCAACACGGCGGCCGCGCTCGGACCGGCTGTTCTCGGCGAATCGGAGACTTCCTTGATGCAATCCCTTTTGCTTCTCCTCCTCATTCCACTCGGAAGCATAATAATATTCTTCACTAGATTTGACGACATCTTTAGAGGGCGGCAAGAACATGCTACCCCATTGCGGGAAGTGGACTAGTGTGACGGGAAGCGTACATGCCACAATCATGACTCCCATCCAAGTGAGGCCCTGCGCTGTGGAGAATCTTGTCGTGGAGAAGAATATTAACTGCGTCAATCCGGAACCAAAGTTGCCACCAGCGCCAGTGAGACCCGATATGATGCCCAAAGACCGTCGAGAAATGAATGGGATGATGCCAAAAGTAGCTCCGCAAGCGGCTTGAGCGCCAATGGAGAAGAGGATCATGGCCAAAACAGCAATGGGAAGTGAATTGGCGCGGCCGAGCCATATGCAGAAGGCTCCTCCCATAGTCTGGAGGATCCAAAGTACCCAGAGCCTGCCTCTCATGCCGAAATAGCGACCTGCCCTGTCAGAGGCATGTCCACCAAAGGGCCGAGCAACAAGATTGGCCATTCCAAAGGTGGCTGCAATAATTCCAGCAGTCTGAAGCTTTAGATCAAATCTGTCGTAGAAATATTCCGCGATGACGTTATCGGTGGACAATTCAACACCCATTGAGTAGCCATAAAGCAGGACAAAGATCCAAGTCCTGTAGTTTGTGATGGCGTACCACAACACCTTGGAGAACTTATCTTTAGCAACATCACCCTTCTTTTGTAAGGTCCCGAGGTTGCCATCAGGCAAGTCTTGGCCTAGTGTTAGGACCAAAATCCCCATGACAACATGCATCCATCCAGGGATGAAAAAGGCGATCCTCCAGGCAGTGAAAGGAGTTGCGCCACATCGTCTAATGATGTCGTAAACAAGAGGCATCAACAGTTGGGTGGCGCCTCCTCCCATGTTACCCCAACCAGCTGCGGTGCCGTTGGCAAGGCCAATAATCTTGCTGTTAAACATTGTGCTCATCCAGAATTGGCACGACACAAATGTTGCAAGTGAGAATCCGATCATGAATCGGACGGCTATGTACCCCGACGGACCTCCTATAAATGACATGCAAAACACCGTGGGTGCAGAAAGCATGATCAAGAAGGCACATCCGTATCTTGGGCCCAGTAAGTCGCACACTGCACCCATTGCAAGCCTTGAGAATATACTCCCTGAAACTGAAGCAACCCCCGCATTTCCGATGTCTGCTTTGGTTAAATTGAGGTTGTCGCGGATGATGGGGACAAGAGGAGCTGCTGCAAAAGTGGAGACGAAACAAGTGAAGAAGGAGATCCAAGACAAGTGAAAGGTCCTCATGTGGGGGTTGGCCAAAGAGAAAAGCTTGAACACTTTTGCCTTGTGCTCGGAATCTACGGGCAAAGCAAATTTAGCTGTTGTATCAGTTGGTACCGCTGGTGAAGCTACTGAGAAGGCAAAGGCCGGCTCCCTGCCTGTGACTCCATGCATGGAGCTCCCTGGTGATCCCTCAATGTCAGCCATATTTTTGCTTTCAATAAAAGTTTAATTAGCTAGAATTGCGCAAGGCAGTATTGTTTGTTGCGTGAGGAGTCAGATTTTGTGTAGAATTTATACTACATTCAGCTGTCGACATTAGAAATGCTTACGAGGAGCCTGGGGTTAATTTATCTGCAACTTATCTGATATTTTTGGGACATAGCAAATTAAAAAATTATGAAAAAGAACATCGCCGCATCTTGTTGTGAACCTGGAGAGACTCGTCGTATATCCCAAGGGATGATTTTGGCCCTTCAGCAGCGTCCATTAGTGAATAAATTAATTATTCAAATTAAACTTCATTATTCATAATTTGTTTTATAATCAACTCCCACAGCTAGGGTTCTATTACACAAGTTGATGCAAGTAGTTGTAAGTTGTAATAACATTGACCTCCACTCTGCACCTTAATAAAGCCATAAGTCTGTTTCAGTATTGTATCACAAAGTTGACAAATTTGTTCGCTTGATCGCCAATTTAAGTGACACTTTGATGATTATATATAATGCTATTACTACCGTTTGATTTGAACGAAAAGTCCATTGATTATTGATTTCGGGCACGCGTAGGCCACCGCTGCTTGTTGCTGTGCGAATGTCGAGTACGACATTTATATTAATATTCGGAGATAACAGCTAAGATTCAACTTGAAATCCCAAGTATATGTGATTGATTATTTTATTCTTTTAAGGCTCATACGTCTTCTACAAGTAAGATTCAACTGTAATTTCTGTCATCTAAAATCATTTTTCTTTTTTAGCTTAAATACATCTTCTTCTTTTTTTCCGAATTCTCGTCAACATAATAAAGATGTATAGAAAATAACCTACTAATCTTAGAACCTAACTCGAGGTAATCAACAGAATAGGCATGAGATACCAGAATGAAAAATGTAAGCACAAAGGTCCTGTATGTTTCTTGTTTTCAATTTATAGCCTTAATTATATGCCATGTTTACCCTGGCTCATCCTGAAATAAGGTTCAATTGGGTTTGTTTGTCGTGCATAGCTTGACACTCTACTCTGTGGATTAGGATTCTCTTTTTTTTTTAAAAAAAATTTCTCATTTTTTCTTTATTTAATGGGTGGTTAAGATTGAATTTTTATATTTATTTTTTTTCTTTATTCATATCACTAGATTACGAAGGCAAGAGTATTCCTCTTGAAAGGCTTGTTTAGAAATTAGAATGATTGAGTCCTTGTTTTAATGCTCGTATCTTTTTAAATGTAAATTTGAAATTTCATATTATTATGAAATTATTTTAAAAAATGGGGATATTTACGCCTAAAAATGATTATTACAATGATATCTAAATTTAAATGGGCTGACTCCTTGAATCGGTCCTTGCACCATACAATAGGTAATTTTATCAATTGACATCTAATTCGAGGAAGAATTTGCAATATATACCATGGAGTTGTGCTTATTGAAAAAAAAAAAAAAAAAAGGATTCATTGTGTTGTGCTGGTAGCGGACAGATTCACGAGACATTATCATATTAAAAAGGCCTGGACCCAAAAAAATTCTGAGTGAAGCCCAGTTATGTTTGCTGTCTGAGAAAATGGCTGTTTAAAGGCCCAATTAGTTGCTTGCTCAAGGGGTAACTTCTTTTCACACCCTACCTCGTATCCCACCCAAATGTGGTACGAGAAGGATCCAAACTAGGAGTGTCAACAAGGTAGTGGAAAAACTTCGTACCGGTATCCACCAAGTCTCTTTTACGTTTGTATGTTAGATATCTTAATTTTTTATGCTTCAACCAAGTAAATATGACATTCAGAATGATTAGATAAGTAATTTTACAAATCATGAAATTCATAAATGAGGGATGCATAATACTTTCAAAGTCATTAATTTTTATTTCGGTAGTCATGCACCTCCTTTCCTTATGGTTTAAAGTGATAGTGGAAGTATTCCTTGTGATTTCTATATTGGATCTTCATTGTGGGATTTTGACATTCCGTAATGGGCTCATAAAGGGATGGTAATGGGCACTGTCCGCAGTGGGTTTGCCATTACTAAATCTAAACCCACACAAAATTTAAATTATCAAACTCACCCGCAACCAGTAATAGATTTTAATTTTTTTAAGAAAACCCACCTGCTGCGGGTTTTGACAATTATCAAACCTGTAATGGTATCCGACGGATTTTTTACGGGTTTATATATTTAAAATCACAAATATTCACTATATAAATTTACAATAATAACATCAAATTCTACATAACATACTCAATTTTTAATTTAACTAATGTAACTGAAAAATTAAAATTCCAACATCAATCCAACACAAATTCTCAACTTTAAATATAAAAAATATAGTACACGTGTAATAATTAAATTTATGACTATTAGGATTACGTATGCCACTTGCATTGTGTATACATAGTACATGTGTTTACACTTTGGTTATTTGGCGCTTTGCATAATTGCATTATTTTCTTTATATATTTTTTAAATTTAAATATTTTTTCATTTTAAATTAAATTAAAAAATATTACGGGTCTGGCGAATATCCATGTGAGTATCTGTCGAATATTGGGTTAATACTAAACTCACCCACATCTAAATACGGGTTTCAATTTATAATACCAAATCCGCCCGCAACCCGTAAAATTATCCGTAGCAAACAGGTTTTGGCAGGCAGGTTTGAGCGAGTTTACGGGTACAATTATTATCCCTAGGCTCATTTGTTATACGTAACATGAAGGGAGAAAAAGAGAGAGATAGGGAGTTGGATTATTGGCACCCTTCAAAAAAACCTATTAAAACATTTTTTTTAAAAAAAATCCCATTCAAGTGTCTAAAATAATATAAATTTGTATGACACCCTTCTTAATGGCAATACTTAACCTTAAAAGTTTGTGGGCACATTGATGGACCCAACTAGTGTTTGGGTTAGGTACTTAGGTTGCAGTTGTACAGCCCAACCACCAGTCCATTAAAAAAAAATTAATTGAATAAATAACACATAGATCCCTGACTTTGTATCTTTTCGAATAAGAATATTATTTGTCCATTTTTATCAAATAGGTTTTCTAACAATACACATATTGAAAGATTTGATATCAAAATTTGAACTGTTATAATCTTCCATATATCAGAAAAAGTAAACATTAATTTTTTTAAAAAAAAATCAGTCTTCCTATTAAAATTGAATGGGAAAAAACTACTCATTAATCTTATCCAGAGACTTTTTTTTTTATTTATATTTCTTTGATTAATTTTTTTTTCATTAAAAGGATTGTATAAGTTTTGTTTACTTTGTATTTGCTATATTATTATATCTTATGGCCATGACAAATAACTTGTCATAGGGTAACATAGGATTCATCGTTAGATTTAGGGTAAGTTTGGTAATGTTGTTACTTTTAAAATAATTGTTATTATTTGTGTTATAAAAATAATTAGCTATTAAGAATCTGTTAAACGTTTGATAAAATTTATTTTTAAAAGTGTTGTGAGTTTTAAAAGTAATAGTATGTTTTTTATAAATGTTCTTGTTAAATTGTAGTAAGAATATAATGACTGAATTGGACATAATATTAAATAAAATTTATTTAATGGAAAAAAAGGTATAAACACATTTATAAACAAGTATATAAGACATTTTTATTTGCATATGCACAATAATTGGTAACTGAAATAAATATTTTTATATTATTAATTTTATTTTTATTTCATTATCTCAATATAATTGGTAATAATAATAATCTCTTTAAAGTTAATGATTTTATTTCCTAATTACGTAGGATTATTTTAAATATATATATATATATATATATATATATATATATATGAAATTGTATTAGGTATAAAACTGATTCTCAAAATCAGATTTTCAAAAGTTAATCCTTCATTACATTTCAGAATCTGCTATAGGATCGTGTGATTTTATCAAAAGTAATTTTTAAAAAGATTTACTAGTGAGCTAGTTTGAGAATGTTGTAGCTTTTAAAATAATTACTATTAGCTGTGTTATAGAAATAATCAACTGTGAAGATAATCAGTTAAGTATTTGGTAAATTTTATTTTCAGAAGTACTGTAAGTTAATTTATTGAAAGGCACACTTACTGAACCTACATTTGCAACCAAAAACTTAAGTAACATAAGCATATAAAGATTGTCTTTTGTTTTTTTTCGGTTAGAGATTTTCTATTTCATTATTTATTAAATGTATATAATATATGATAAAATTTACTTATGCATATAAAAACATGTACATACAATATTTTTAATTATGTATTATAATCATTTTAACTAAAAGTAAAATTTATAATATATTGATTTTATTTTTTATCTTAAAATAATTTATAATATAGTAAAACAATTTTAATAATAATTCGCTCAACAAATTATTGATTTTGTTTCCAATTTGAATAAGGATAATTTTGGGTTTAGGTAATAATTTTAAAGATATTTATGGAATTGTATTAAAAGATAAAATTGATTCTCAAAATCAGAATCTAAAAGCTACTCCTTCTCTGCTTTTCAAAATCAGCGGGGCTAATTTTGATAAAAGTGATTTTGACTTTTTTTAACCAAACACTAAAATTAGATTATAAATTTTTTAAATCACTTTTAAATCTTTCAAAAGCAATCTCAAACAGACCACAAATACTAAAATTAATTTTTAATTTTTTAAAGTTATTTTTAAGTCTCTGATAAATAATTCTAAACAGGCCCTTAGAAGAAGTAAAATCCTACGGTTTGGGTTTAGACGCGCGCGCAACAGCGTCGATCTCGTACTCAAGTTTTGCATGGCTTTCTTTCACTTTTTACTCTATCAAGCAATGAAATTATCGAAGATTAATTGCTGCAAATGATGAAAATGGCAGTCACCTTAGCTAATTAAGCACATATCATGTTTCAATTTCAGTACCATTAACTTAATACGTGTAATTTTATAAATTTAATGAACTCGGTTCAATGTACATGGTCATATGTAGTTAAAACTTTAAAGCTATAAAAATATAATATGCTTTCAAATCTTTTGTTTATTTTTTTAAAGGTCTGGTGTGGATTACAACATGAAGACTTTACAAAAGTCTCGCTTACTATCTCTATGGAATACGGGTTGTTTATTAGAAATTCAACTTTAAGTGTATTCATATTATTTCGTTTAAACGGAATAATGAAAATAATTTTATAAAACTGTGATTAATTCTTACAGTTTTATAAAATTTTAAGTCGGGAGAAATAATTTCGTGGAATAACTTTTCTTACGGTTTTTAGATCATTAACCATCTTTAGTTAGCATTTAGTTGTAAAGGAAATTAAAAATAATTGTATCTAAAATTAATTCTTACATAAAGCTATTATAATAATAAAACAAGCCAACAACTCGGTTAAAAGTATTTACAGGTTTTTTTTTTTGGGAAAATTATTCATTCAAAACTATCCGGGCTAGTTTATTATAAAATAATTAATTTGGTAAAATTTATTTTTAAAGTATTGTGACTTTAAAAGCAGTCATAAAAAAATTAAATTGAGTTTCTCAAAAGAAAAAAATACAAAAATACTTTTTAAAATACGAAATCTAATAGAAATTAAAAGAGATTTAGATTTTTTATCAATAAAAAAAGGCTCTTTTGATCGTTATCGATTTTACAAGTTAATTTTCTTAGCAGATAACAATGGCGCCTTTTTTACTATTAAGTTTCGGCTATAGCCGCCCTATAATGACCGCAGCATTTTTTTCTCAAAGATTAAGATGTCCATATAGTGGAATCAAAATCAAGATCTTTCTATAAATCAGAATCTAATTACAAATTAATTAATTAAAAGCTGATTCACCCCATATGCTCAGTCAATCTTATCTCTAACATCTAATCACAAATTTTTAACTGATAGTGGTTGTAACGTAGAATTTAAAATTGAAAAATATTTTCCTCCTAGTCTCACATTTATGTTAATTATTAGAAATGTTATTTTGCATACAATGTTATTGATTCTTATCTTTTCACGTGACACATGGCCAAGTTGCAATTCTTGATTCTTGCTACGTCCGACTTTGATTCAGCATTTCATTGATCCATATATTGTAGAAATCAAAAGTTAATTAATTCCAATTACAGCGTTCAATGCTTACTTCGTCACCGTTTCATATTTTCTTAATTCTCTGTCCTTTTCAGGTAAGTAAAAATCTCGTAAATGTGACAAAAGGTTGTTGCCTATCTAATTAACTAACCCTAATCCCTTATCATTAGAAAAAAAAAAAAGAAAAAGAAAAAGAAAAATCGACACACTCTAGATTATTGAACGAATGTTACAGGAAAAGCATGCAATAAAACAAGAAATTTAGTTAAATTTCTCCTCAATAAGTGACTTGAGATACATGGGTAGCCCCAAAAAATATGGAGGGTACCTTAACAATTGTGCACGAAATTATGATCTTTTAGAAGCTGCATACGCCTCCTCGTTTGAAAGGAATCGTAGTTTCGTTTTTAATTTCAAAATTCGATCGATCGACGAAGTCAATTCATTTAAATTTTACTTAAAATAATGAGCCGAAAACAAAATGTGCAACTTTGACGTCATTGGCCCGTACTGCTTGCGTGTAAAATAAAATATATATGACTGTGAGGGTCTTGATAAAGTGGTACGGTTGTACTTGACAAAGGTGACGCTGTTTACAAACTTAAATATAAACCGGCGTCGTTATCTTTGAAGAGGCCGTGTACCGGTTTAATTTATTGTTAAGTTTAATTTATTAGTACCTCCCTTTTATTTTTTTTTATAAGGAAGATACAATAAAGATGCAAGCATATGAAATATCGATTAAAAATAAATAAATAAAATGACATGTTAATTAGAGAGTAAATTCTCCATTAGTCTCAAGGTTCTCCATTAATCAAATTTAATTTCAGTCTTTCAGATATATTAAATGCAAAGCATATCCAGAACAATTATTTCCATATAGACCATGTCTTTTTTTTTTCCCCAACTAAATAACACTGATAATCATATCTGAAAAAATTAATTACTTTTTTTTTTTAGCTCATCAGATGCTATTACAATTATTCCCATAAAAACAATTATATACATATCAATTATATACATAAGGATAAATAAGTAAAAACAATTTGTTTTTCCCCTAACACCAACATAAGTCTTGTTTGTGATTGAGGTTTGACAGTTGTAACTTAAAAGTTACAGCGCGAAAGTGTTTGGTAAGCATTAACTGTTATAACTTGAAAATTATGTTGATATAATTTTTATTTGTATGATGAAAAATATATTATATCTTTAATAATTTTGTCAAAATTATATTTACTACAGACTATCAACTTTTGTCTCATAATTATAATTTTTTTTTTCACAACAACTGTACCTTAAAAGAACGCTACACATGTTTTATCAGCCCTCATGAAATAGTAGTTTTTTTCAAACATGTTAATTAGACGTGGTCTTTATTATAGTTTCATATTGATCGTCATATATCATCACACAAACTTTCATCTGAGGAAAGAAAAGAACTTGTAAAACTGAAAACACATTAGTATGTGCGTGCGTGTCGTGGATGCCACTTCAAATGCAGATTTAGGACCATAGTATGATTCCTTGGCCGGTGCTGGAATAATATTTATGTATACATTTTAATTGGCAGCATCAAAATGGACGAACGAGGTTGATCGGTTGGTGAGATCATTAAAACAAAAATGCGAGTAAGTACAGCTGCTGATTAAAAAGCTGAGGTGATCAGAGGCCGTACGGCAAGGACTAAAATGTGATCTTTTGCAAGACATGATGAGCTTCTGGCCCCAAGCTGACGATGATCATCGTTTAGTTTTACACCAATCCGGAATCTCTCTCAGAATAATCCATGCTTTTTCAAATTGTCAATGGCCGATATATATGCTCTTTTTTTTTTTTAAATTTTATTTTATGAAAATATTATTATATGCTGCAATTTGATACGATATGACAGTTGGCCGACAATTGGAAAATAAATTAATTACCTAATGCATGCAATTCTAGGGTTTTGAATAATTAAATGGAGTTGCCTTCTTTCATGGCAAAACGACGGGAGAAAAATAGTTGTGGGTTCATTGACTTTTGGGAGTGCGTTTTCAATCTCCATTTTATATGACTCCCACATGAATCCGTTCTGAAATTTAAGTTCATTTTTATATTATGTGACTCGCACATGAAGTCATTTCCCCATCTACTAATAAGGACACATTTTTATATTTTGTATGATTATTTTATATCTGAACTTTCTCGTTTGACTTTATTTTTCTCATCTCTCTTTATAATTATTTCTAATGACTCTCCCACATGAGCAATTCTCTTTAATTGCATATTTTTTTAATAATTTTCCACGTAACTTCCCCATGGGAACAATGTTTTTTTTTTTAAAAAAAAAAAATTTCCTCTTGTTTATCTCTCTCCCTCTTCATTTGACTTCCCCACGAATTCATAGAATGATTACATTTCCTTTCTGTTTCATGTACTTTCGTCTTCGTTCTTCGCAGTTGATTGTACGAATTATAACATATGGATTTATTACAAATGTGTCAATAAATATATCTGGATTGAAAGAAATAATAGGTTTACGCCTATGTTTTATTGGAAGAAATGAGATGAGATGAGATGAGAGGAGAGGAATAAAAAGGAGAGAAGGGGGAGGAAAATAAAAAACAAAAAAAAAAATGATAAATTCAATTTTATTGTTTAGTTTAACATGAAATTAATTTTTTCTTCTTTTATTTCTTTCTCCTCTCTTCTTTTTCCCTCCTCTGCTTTTCATCATTTCTTTAAATCAAACATACCATAAATAAATATATTTGATCAAAGGGAAAAGTTCAATTTGACAGACATTTATGATACTATCATGGGGTTTTGATAAGAGTCTTATTGTCAAATATCTTCAAATACATTTCATTGCTTGAGCAGCATTTATTTCATATTCACCAATATTTTCTTGTATTTCATTTCTTGTTTCTCTTTGGGTTTTCATCGGCCAACTACCCAACTTAGGGTGGAAGTGAAGGCAAATATTTTATTATGTTACTTTTTCATCTATGTTATTAAAGACCAAAAGAGTGAAATCATCAGTTTGTTACAAATTTGCCATTTCAAAAATCAAATCAATAAATAATTAAAAAAAAGGTAATTACGTCAATCTATTTAATATTTTATTTTCGCTCCTCTTACTATGTAGAAAATTATAAACATCTTTTTCATACATTTTCATTCGCCCAAGGTCGTTGTGATCATTTATTCAAGATTCTCCAACGGAACCAAGTAGTTCCTTTTTTCCTGTCAAGTTAGAGACATAGTCGTTTGATAAAAATTAAAGTTTTGAGCAGCACTTTTGACAAAATTGAAGTAGTATTCAAATATGTATTAAAGACTTGTCTTGTCAAAAAGAGCTAGATTAATGAAGCGGATAATAGTAATAGATCTATAGTTAATGTATTTGATCAACGAAAAGACTTATCATGGTGTTTTGGTAGAGTAGTCTTATTTGAGATATAAAGTATCTTCGCATATTTTGCATTGCTTGAGCAAATCAGTCTATACGCATTTACTCGCAATTTTTTCCCTTGGTTGCGCTCAATTGCATATTAACATCTTTTGCTAGCGTCCGATTGATCAGTTCTTGTTGGCAACAGTCGTAGTTCGGTTAACTACAAGAGATAGAGACTCCAGTTCATCTTTAAATCTCCATGTATCGTTACCTTAATATAAAAATATTCGCCAAAATTAGTATTTTAAATCAAAGTTTTAACAAGTATTTACGTAGTCAATGAAATTGACGCCAAGATTAAATTTACGCTGTTGGATAAGACCAACGAAACCTTTTCTCTATAATCATAATATTAAGACCAAACTATTTCTATTATTATGAGGAGATTATAATTTAACAGAGATGTAGTTGCAAAAATTATTATTTTGATTTAGTTACCTCTAGGGCAAATAATATAAAAGTAAAGTATATGTAAAATACATTAATAATTAATTAATAGAGCACGTCAAATAAAAGAGATAGGCATGGTTTCAAAAAATTCATACATATATTTTTATGTAGTGCTGGAAATATGCAAAGTCAAGTTCAATGTTTGCATTCTCTTTAATGTTTTTCTCTCAATATAAATTTTATAATTACTATGCAATAATTTAGTTACAACTCTAAAAAACAAATCATTGTCCCTAGTAACTTTATAAAATATTTTATTATATCTTAAATATTTAGTGTAACATTTATGTATTTTGTAATATATAGATAATTATGAGTATATGAAAGTTATTTTCTATGTAGAGTATCACGATAAAGATGTTTTACTGAATAACGATAAATGAAGTAGCTAGTGTTCATTAATATGGCCATTATTTTAACGATCCGATATCACGTTTTAACTGTGAAACCAATTTAGCAGCTGGATAAAGGCATGATTTTTCATGGGAGATTACTGCTTCTTCCTTATTGTCTTTTGCCATTTACCCCTCTTCGGTTTCCTCTTGCTACGATCCTTTGAAATCAAAACTTAAAAGAAGTATACTGTTTCTTTTAAATGGCTATTAATTTTACGTATTTTCTGATGGCGGTGACATGAAACCTTCAATCTGAATCTTTACTGACAAACATTAACATGTCACAAAGAGGTCTACTCGGCAGTGAGAGGCTGCAACGAGCCAACGACACGAGCACAAACTTCCACCGAACACACGCCAACATACAGCCACCGCGCCGCTCTAAGCCGCGTTGACGCGTACAGCTCATTATTTACCAAATTAAAACAATACTGCAAGCTCATTGTTCTTAATTTTTGCAGCGGCTTTTCGTTGACCCATAGCCATCTAAATTTCATTTCACAAAATGCTTAGTCTTACAAAGTTGGTCTCTAAATTTGTATCTCGAGTACCTTTCTAATAATTAACTAATGGGTGTGATTATTTACGTACGCCTTAAAAGTTATTCTCAGCACCCAAGTTTTAATTAAATTTTACGTTATTGTACAAATGCCCATAAGTTAATTAGTACTAAAGATATTTTAATTTAATTAAATAATTATTTATTACACCAGACACATATACTAAAAAATTTTACAACAAAGTGACATACAACATGTGTCATGTCAATTGGAGTGCAAACTAGAGATGGGGCCAACTAATACAGACTGTATATCTTAATTATGTAAGTGTATTCAATACTTATTTCGATATGAACTCTATTTTTTTTTTAATATATATATGTTCTTTGCATAATAACTATTAAAAGAAATATGTATTTAAAAAATCTTGATCAGCTGTCAAATATTGAAGAGGATAGAAATAATAAAACTAATATATTGGATAATTAAGTTATGAATAATAATAATATTATTTTTTAATCATAATCTTAAGTTGATGTGTCTTAAGAAAATTTTTTATTAATCTTTTTCAAGATATCCTTTTTGTTTTCTTTTTTTTAAAGTCAGACAATCACATTTCCATCATTTAAAAAATGTTCATTACCATGCTGGTCTCCTAAGACTTTAATATCCTATTCATGAGTCTCTTTCTAGTGTGGACGTCCTCATTTTTTTTTTATTTCGTGCGGAAAAATAAACCCCATGATTTATAATTTATTAAAAAACTAACTTTTTTAAATCACACGGGTTAAGAACATGTCTGTATTAAAAAAAATACAAGTGTTCAGACTTGAGAATAATTATCTCATTCGTTTATGTCGTTACAAAGACAGCTAAATGTTAGTGTAGGCTCTTTTAGGTTTGAGTAATGTTACAGTCACAAACTCTTGTACAAATTAAATTCGTACAAATTGATGTGGCATGATTTAATTGGTTGAATTAAATATCACTTAGTCCACATGATTTATTTTTATTATTTTATTTTCTTTCAACCAATGAATTAATGCCACATCAGTTTGTACAAATTTAGTTTGTACAAGAGTTTGTAACTGTATCATTACTCTTTAGGTTTTTCCTTTAAAGACAAAGGCTGATATTACAGTGACATTTGTGCTTACATTTACTCTTTTAAATTGTTCTATTTCCATTAATGTTATTTTAACGCGAAGGATGTTGAAATGTAATTATTAGAAATTTATTGAGGACCCAAATGATAAAAGAAATTTCTATAGGGGACGAAAATATCACCCTGTCATTTTAAATTTAATCCAATATAGAGTACAAGGATATATTAATCAAGGGGACCCTTAATTAATGCTTATTATATTAATCGATCTATCAAACAATGGTTCGAGAAAGGTGTGCGCAAGTACTGAATATTACCCATAATATTCCAAGTCCCTAGTATTTCTTAACCTATAGCACAGTAGTTAACGATCAATCACTTTATGGATAGAATCAATTACAATAAGTATATTCCATACTTTATAAATTCATAACACATTTTTAATTCATTCAACATCTCGCTCATTTTTCAGGATTCCTCGCTAGCTCTCTATAAATACCCACATCCTCCTGTAAACTTACACAACACAAGCATTAACTGTAAGCTCTATTGCTCTCATCACACTTTCTCTTTAATATCTAGTCTCTCTTCTTATCTATTCCTAGAGAAGACAAAAAAGGAAAAATGGCACAAAATGAAGGGTCTCTAGGAAGCTCCATGCACGAAGTCATAGGAAGAGAACAAACTTTTGCCCTTGAAGTTGTATCACCTAGTGTCCCAACTGATAAAACTGCCAAATTTGATTTGCCAGTTGATTCTGAACACAGAGCCAAAGCTTTCAAAGTTTTTTCGTTTGCTAAGCCTCACATGAGAACCTTTCACTTAGCTTGGGTCTCATTTTTCACTTGCTTTGTCTCCACCTTTGCCGCCGCTCCCTTAGTTCCCATCATCCGGGAAAACCTCAACTTAACCAAAACTGACGTCGGTAACGCCGGCGTTGCTTCCGTTTCCGGTAGTATATTCTCCAGGCTTGTTATGGGTGCAGTTTGTGACCTAATTGGCCCAAGATATGGCACTGCATTTCTTTTAATGTTATCAGCACCCGCTGTATTTTGCATGTCGTTTGTATCCGATGCTCAGGGATACATAGCCGCCCGATTCATGATCGGATTTTGTCTTGCAACGTTTGTGTCGTGCCAATATTGGACTACCATAATGTTCAATGGCAAGATTCTTGGGCTTGTTAATGGATGTGCCGGTGGCTGGGGTGATATGGGTGGTGGTGTCACTCAACTTTTGATGCCACTAGTTTTTCACGTAATCAAACTAGCTGGTGCGACGCCGTTTACTGCCTGGAGAATTGCGTTTTTCATCCCTGGCTGGCTTCATGTTATTATGGGCATCTTGGTCTTAACATTAGGCCAAGACTTACCTGATGGTAATCTTGGTGCGCTACAGAAGAAGGGCAATGTTAACAAAGATAAATTCTCCAAGGTAATTAATTAAATTAAATACATACATACATACGTACATACATACATGCATGCACAAGCACATATATATATGAGCATGTATGTACTGATTAATTAATTTGTTATTTATTACTTTCAGGTTTTTTGGTATGGGATCAAAAATTACAGAACTTGGGTCTTCTTTGTTCTTTATGGCTTCTCCATGGGAATTGAATTGACCACCAACAACATCATTGCTGAGTTTATGTATGACAGGTTGGTTAAATAATTACAATTTTCTCACCTTTTAACTATTGGATTCAACACTGAAGTGTGCTTGTGCTCAGCTTTTTACAGCTCGGATAGTGGATGCAAATTCTTTAATTGTTACCTGCTTCAGCACTGGAACTAACCGGAAATTGTTCTGCATGTAACAGGTTCAATCTCAAGCTAAACACTGCTGGAACTATAGCAGCAACCTTTGGCATGGCCAATATCTTTGCCCGTCCCTTCGGTGGCTACGCTTCCGATGTGGCGGCCAGATTGTTCGGTATGCGGGGCAGGCTGTGGACACTCTGGATATTTCAAACACTAGGAGGAGTGTTCTGCATCTGGCTCGGTCGTGCAGAGTCACTTCCCATCGCCGTCGTGGCAATGGTCCTCTTCTCGATGGGGACACAAGCCGCCTGTGGCGCAACATTTGGGATAGTCCCATTTGTGTCACGTAGATCATTGGGTATAATCTCAGGCCTAACAGGAGCCGGAGGGAACTTCGGTTCGGGATTAACACAGCTAGCCTTTTTCTCAAGCTCAAAATTCAGCACAGGGACAGGAATCTCTCTGATGGGTGCTTTGACTGTGGCTTGCACTCTCCCTGTGGTGCTCATTCATTTTCCTCAGTGGGGAAGCATGCTACTTCCTCCATCAAAAGACCCTCAGATATCAAACGAAGAGTGCTATTATTCATCTGAATGGACCGCAGAGGAGAAGCTTAGAGGCATGCATGAAGGCAGCCTCAAGTTTGCGGAGAACAGCAAGTCCGAACGTGGTAAACGCGTAAACAATAACATCGCTTCAGCAACAACTCCACCAACCTCTACACCAGTCCATACTGTTTAGTCAGTCTCATGATGATCAACAGAGTGCATACATATTGAACCCTATATAGCTAGAATAAGTTAACCGAGCTAGATGTATAGTATGTTCTCTGAATTTTGTGAATTAGTAGTATTACGGTCGACTCTTCTTGATCTTTTTACTCATTTTAAAATCTATATTTCATATAATTTTGTATGTAATATAGATGAATTATTACGTAGTGATACATGTCTTATGTGATCTTGGTAATGATATATGTTTGTAACTTCTGTTGGTAATTAAGGAATAATAGATAACCTATCCTGTCTGTGAAACAAAATTAATTATATTTCTCTTTGCTTTCTAGTCTCTCTTGTTGATATTAATTAGTTATTGAAAATCTCTATAGTTGGAATATGATAATCTTTAATTGTAATCTTGAATTTTGGATCTGGGTTGTGCTCATCTTTAAGCAACTTGTGTCATGCATGCATTTATAATCATCCAATAACAGTGTAAGAGTTATACAAGCAGTCACAACCTTATGTTTTGCTCAGCACGAGATCATATCAGCATAGAATCCAGACACGAAATCTTTTTATGTTTGCAAGTTTTCAGTTGAATTTGAATGTTTAAATTAAGAAGACATTTGTAATAACCAATGTGCTACTAAAATATGTTCCTTGATATATAAATATGTTCCTTAAAATATACGAACAATAAATGTATACACGAGAGAGGTTCCTACACAGCCTGGAATTGTCCAGAAACGGGGTTTAAAAATTCCAGGGAGTTGAAATTTAAGAAGATTCTGGGCTACTTCCCGGTGTTTAAGGAGAAGTTGACTCGGCTCTGATAAGCTATACAAACTCACATGAGAAGTAACCTTAATTTTCGGCCGTACAGATGCAAGTGACTTGTCCTTCATTTTAAAAATCACCAGTCCATTTGACTGCCTGCCCTGATAACGTGGCATGCCTACACCGTACAATGGAAGGTCATATAAACTAAAGTGATAAGATTTTGGATTTTAAAAAATTTTAATAAATTAACACTTGCATTATAAAATCGTTAACTTCCAGCGACAAGGCAAGTTTTTATACATTCGTAAAGTCAAATGAAGAGAACAAGTAAAGCTTAGAGGGAATATATATGCGCGCGCGCGTGTGTGTATAAAGAAATTTTAGATATGAGACAAAAGTTTTCTTAACACGTATAGTAGTGCGAGAATGAAATTTTTTGAATGTGGATATTCAGGCACGATCCATTGTCAGAGTCATCTGAAAATGAAAATGAATTCAAATGCAATTTTGAGGTTGCAAATGGCAGAATTTAGCAAGAATTGGAGGACGGTTCTGTAAAATCTTGTCGTAAAACTTTTGAAATAATTAATTTATGTACTCTAGATTTGATTTCTAGGGAATTGAGTCTAACCTATGCAAACGTGTAAGAATCATGTTAAGAAAGAGAGAGAAGGATGAGAGAATTTAGTTATTTTCTCTCTACTCACTCATTCTCTTTTTATTTATTTCTTCATTATTTTTCTCATCTTTCTCTCAATCTTCTCTTCACCAAATATTTTTCAACGAGTAATGTGAGAGACGTATAAGTTTGATACAAATTATTATAACTAATATAAAAATATTGGTTAAATAAAAATATAAAATTTGGGTAATTAATAAAAATGAATTTATAAGAATCTTTTATTGTTTCATCCAACCAATTTTTTCATATAACAACAATTTGTACACAATAGTACGTCTCTGGTATTACTCTAACCGATCATAGTGTCTTACAGTGACATCTTGTCCTAATTAATTTCTCTCTATTTTATACTTTCGCACGTGTATAGAACCCCTCCTATTAATTAAATTTATTAAAAAAAATTAACACTGAATTTTAATGAGTTGGTCAACTCTGCTGCAGCCAGTATGCATGGCAGCTCACCCCTCCTTAAATTAATCTCTTTCAGATTTGTTATTTGGACGAAAATCACTGTCCAAATCAGGCATTTCAGAAGTCAAATCCTCCCTCAACTGCCATCTTAATCAGTATTTGTGATGTTTCTAGACAGGAAGAAACTACCTTCTAACAATTGCATGTTATAACTGTCACCATTTTTTGGTTACTGATCACAAGTTCTTAACTGCTAGTCACAGGCTTGCATTTAGATACAAGTTGTTATGAGTAACACAAAACTTGAGAATTGGAACAAACAACAAGAGGAGCTAGTAAAACTCCTTTCTTGACCTCTTCAAACCAATGATGCGAAGATGGGAACATAACAAATGAACATAAGGGAAATGGTATCAGCAAAAGCACTCAAAGTTATGATTCTTGTAATATTGCAATGAGAACAGGCCAATGATCACATTATTATATACACATCAATTTGATGAAACTTAACCCTACTCAAAAGAGCACTGCAGTTACAACGAAAACTTACATAAACATAATACATTGCACATAAATTGAAGTACAGTGTGTTATGTAATGCAGTAAGGATGCATATAAGATCACCAATCACAATTACAAGCACAAAATGAGAAAACCTACAAGCTTAACTTCCCACGACCGCCACAAGTAGTACAGGATCGTGAAGAAGAGCACTTTGTACAGTAGCTCCATTTCTTGGGAAGCCTGACATAGTTCAGCTCATTAGGTGAATTATAACATTGATAGACTAGAATCTGAGTGAGAGAGATCAAAGGGAAATGTTTACCCTGCAGTATATCGAGTGGCCATGTTCTTTGCTGTCAGCCTCGCCCGCTCTGCACTTTCTTCAGACAGTTTTTTAAGCACAAATCCTTCACCCTTGCATTCAGGGCATATACCCGAGCCACCACAATTTTCACATGTTTTAAGAGGAATCTGCATTTTGACGAAGAATTTCCATCTTACTGAAAGCTCAGGACATGAAAAAATTGGAAAAAGAAAATAAATAGCTATAAATATAAATGCTATCGAAACAGATTTTCTTCTTCTTCTTTTTTTGTGGGGCCACCGCGCTCCGGGGGAATGGGGGCGTGGTTGTTGTCCTTGAAACAGATGACAGGAGAGAGAAAAGGATTTAACAAAATGAAATGTTGAGAAATCAAGAACTTCTAATTGCTACGTCACAATTAAACTCTATAAAAACATAACAGCACTGAAAACATGCTGTTTATTGATTTTTGTTATCTTGGCTAACAACATTAAACCCTGTCCCTGTCTCTAACTTGGTTTTGCATGTGCTCAAGAGGTCACTCATGGATCTCATTCAAGTCCATCTGGACATTCTTTGGCGGCTTTTCCTATTTATTTATAAATTTACTGTTAGCAGAGGAAAGGAGATTTCAATCCTCATAACTAATAGAACAAAAAGTAGTAATGTTACAAAAAATAACGTACTGTGTCTATCTATGATATCCCATGATCTGGATAGAGTTAACAATCTTGTAACTACAGCTTCTCGTTATTTTACATATTCTACAAAATTATGGTCCGACTAATTGTAAGACAACTACTTCAGTTAGTGGTATTATTTCTATCCTATTTCTGCAAAACAACAAATAGACCATATATTTATCCTTCTTTCCCTATGTGAATGTGAAGAATCGAAGAAACCTTCTCAGACAGTTGTGATACAGCAATTCAGCAAACATCATATCTTCATATACCTTAACCTGTATGATTCTTTGTAAAGATGTAAATTTTAAATTTTACATGTCATCGTAAATAAATATTGCACCTCAGTTTCCTCAGAACCCTTTGTTCTCCTCACAAGCAGGGTAGCTGCTGCACCAACAACTGTGGCAGCAATTGCCACAGAAGCAGCTGTTTCTGGTAAAGCAGAAGATATTGTAGGCAACTTACGTCCTTGTTTCTGTGATTTTATGTTGATTGAAGAAAAAGCTTTACCATGCAACCCAGTATAAACTCTCAGTTTCAAGTCCCTAGTGACTTCACAGCATCAAAGTAAAGATCAGCTAGAGCAATCACCATCCAATAATGGTGTATTTTGAATTTACTATATTATACGATATAAGAATAATAATAAATGCATGGGCATAAAGAGAGGCCCATCCCATAGACACAAACATAAGTCCAGTTATTAGAAAGAAAATAACTTAATCTAATGGACATATTAGAAATTGATTCATCTACAAAGAAACTGGATACTACTCTGGCCCAAAGAAAGCAGTTAAGTGATCCATCAGTCCACTACGATAGAGAAAACATAAAACAGATAGTAAAATAAAATGAATTTTTTGAATGAAAAGATCAATTTTTCAAAATTTTTAAGCATTTGCCATGATTCCAAGTCTTCCTTTCACTAAATCCCAACCATTGAATTAAGTTTTTGTTCAAACCTCGAAGTGAATGCTATGGTTCATCTAGGCTTTGAATTTCTCAAATTTTTAGTCTCAGTAACAAAGTATATAATCAATCTTGATCTCATATTATCACATTCACAACCATGTTTCGTTAAGGATTAAGGAAAATGCGCCTTCCAACACTAGGTAAAACCAGCACTATCTTCCAATTTCAAGGCAAGTCCAGAAACATAAGTCATAATGCAGTGGCTGAACCCACAGACACAGCCAATCAAGCATCAAGGTAAGAGATTAAGAAAAAATTACAAGTGTAAGTTACAAATGGAGGATCTTTATATTCTATTTCCTGAATGATAATAACAAGACGCCTTGCCCAAATGGAAAACTTGAAACCCCATATTAGCAGCAAAACAAAACAATTCACTAATATCAAAGCATATCAAGACAATAGTTTTCTTCCCCGTGAAAGCCTACCAAAATTCACAATTACAACAACCGATCAAAGCATTAACTTGACCCATCCAATTACTAGTAGTTCGACAAAGCTCTCATCTTTAATCAACGTTCATTCTTGTGTCCCCCCTATTTCTACAGATCCCTTCACCACCCACAACCACTCTAATTTGTTTCAAAAGCACAAGGCAAATAGCAATAGTCCTTATCGTAATTAAGACCGCAACTCCACAATAACACAAACCTTTCACTATAAAGACTATAATGAGTTAGTTGTATATGGTAGTTTCACCAAACAAATAAAAACCCATCTCTAAATGACTCTTTAAAATACAAATAAGCACATTAAAACCTCCCATAAAACTCCAACTTGCACTTCCCGTTATTAATGCGAATTTTTTCTCGTAGCTTTGTACATTTGCATCAACTAACTACCTTCAGTTTATGGCATCTGTTACATTCACATAAAAAGATAATAAAAAGAGTGATTATATTTTTATTAACTCACTGTTAAGGAATGAAGCAGAAGACAGAGATTGCAGCGCGAGCTCCATTCGAAATGGGATTTTGTCCCCTGTCTATGTACACAACATAAACTGCGTTGCTAGTTTTTTAAGTACTCTTTGTCGGTCTTATCAAAAGTTGGGGGGAAAAGGTTATCTTATCGTTATTGCCAGGGAAATTCTCACATTCGCCGTTAAAAAGTTAACGGCTTCAAAAGGCAAAATTATCAAAATAGTCCTATACTGTGTGATAATATCAATTATATCTTCATATTCACCACTTGTATTAGATTCATCCACAATATAATTTTAGGCATATGGCCCTGATTTGTGTAAAAATACATAAAAAATTATCACACACCGGTTGTGTTGCGTGATAATTGATATCCCATACTAATTTTAGAAAAGATTGGTGGTGAGTTTATAAGTGTGAGAAAAATCTTCAAGTCTCTCCGTCGACTCCTTCACTATTTAATGATTTTCGAACACATCATAACATCATAACCCTCCCGCAACAAATGATATCCAAACTTGATTTTACAATTCAAGTACAAATGAATAATATCATTCAATTATTTATAGAGTCTTATGCTGGTATAATCGAATTTGATTTCAAGTTACTTTTTGTTCAAGCCTACCGTGAAAGCAAAGGTTATTCACAAAAAGTAACTATATGTAATCTGCGGCCCCACGCGCCGCTCCCCCAACCAATACCAAAAAAAAAAAAATCGTAAGTATTGCTTTCAGTTCAAGCTGAGGTCATAATAATGTTCTATATATGTGGCACTTTCAGGTGGATAATTTAGTTTATGTTCGCCCACCTTCAAGCAAACACACGAAAAAAATAACTACAATAAATAAAAGCAATGGAATGCAGTAAATGCTACTCTCCTAACCTCGACATAGTGTGCATGAAAAAAGTTTCCCTGCTTCAATAGCTTCATGAAATTTTTTTTCTTTTTTCTCATTAATATGGAGCGAAAGAGGGGTAAAAAGACTGATTGATTGAGGTTCACTATTCACTTCTAAATACCCTATATAATAAAGTTAGGGATGGCAATGAGGTGGAGTGGAGGTGGAGAGGTATATTTTATTTTTCATTCTATTAAAAATTTCACCTCTATTCCCTAATAAATTTATGATGCATTTACTAAATTGGAATCAAAATGACAAAAATGGAAATGAACTGGAATGTGAATAAAGAATGGAAATTGAATAAATTATTTAGTTAAATTGTAAGAATCAAAATCGGAATGAGCTTAATTGTCATTAATGTGTTTACTTTCTCTTAGAATCATAATCAAAATGAATTTGATTGTAACAAATTATAAAAATGTACTTAATGAATTATTATCATAATTATTATTTTATATTTTAATTATAATATTATTTATTAAAAAATTATTATTATTAATAATTATTGCTGATAATATATTAGTATATTAATTCATTATAATATATTAATTAATTATAAATAAGGATAAAATAGATTTTGGGGGGGGGGGGGGGGTGGGGAGGGGGGGGCCAAAATGGTTGATCCAAAAAATGGGAGACTCATTCCCAACCCTCCTGTTGGGAATGAGTCTCCCATTCCTCATTTTTAAATTATGGCGAGCCCCGTGATTCCGATTCCCAACTCTATTTTGCGAAATAAACGTTGTTAATGATCTCGATTCTCTGATCCAAGAAGTAAACACATCATTAGTATAGTGGATATGGAGAATCTCCATGTGAGGAATGATGTCTCCATCCCCGCCTTATTCCCCATTTACTTATGTTACAGTAGGTACGGATACATAATTTTATTAAATTAAAAATTAAAGACTTAAATAAAATTATTATCATCATATTTTAAAGTATATAAATGATGTTAAAAAAAAAAAACTACAAAAGTCAAAAATAATATCTTGAAATGATATCAAAACTGAAAAAAGTTTGAAGAGAGTAACACTTAAGAGAGAAAATAAATCATAATAATGTTTTAGAGTTGAATAAGAATTATATTGTAGATTTTTTTTTTAGTTTTAGTTTAAATTATATTAGGTAAAAAAATTTAAAAAATTATTAACCAATATTGTAATTGATAACAAAATTATTAAATAAAAATTAAAAAATATTTATATATAATGGAGGTTGGGGTGGGGTGGGAAATACAAAACGAAACCTCACCTTATTAAAAAATTATAAATTATTTTTTTCTTATTCCCTACCTCATTCTCAAAAAATTATTCAACATTTATCTTATTTAAGATAGGGTACCAAGCCCATTGAAGATTTTACCATCCCTAAATAAGGTTAATTATTAGTTAAATGAAGATAACCTGTTTAATTGTGGATAATAATTTCAAATAACTAGCATCAACTTTTTTCAATGAAAATTTTAAACTTCTTTTCGTCGCTTTTATCTACTCTATATATTTGATTATTGCAACTTATTTTCTTATATTTCAATGAAGTTCGGAATCTGGGACTTATTCTTTTTGTTTTGGGTTTGCGTGTCGCAGATCAAATTTCTCACTACACCACTGTGGAGGGTGTATATTTATATTCTAGGCTTTCTTTCATTTGAGATTGAATGTTAGAAGAACACAACTGACAGTAATATCTTTGATCTTAATTCTTTTATTGAAGGCGAGCGGCAGCCACACACGGCAACCCTTCATTGCTCATGATTCTTATGCAGAGTGCAGTTAATCTCGAAGCCGCAGAAGGCGGCAACAAATTTAATCAAATAAAATTAGACCATTAAAGAATGTAAAGATTTGGGTAATTTTTCAACGTGATTCTGCTAACCAGTTGCTTTCTCATTGATGTGTTCAATCAATTGGTATCATCTATTAGATTGTTGTTATGTATTGGTTTATCTAGATCTCTGCCATTTTAATGGGCATTAAAGAAGTAACGTTGATGCTCATTATAAATTTCCTTGTTGAATTTGAATTTGAAAGCGTGCAAATGTGTGTGCATTTTTGTAGCTAGCATCTTCAATTAAGAGTCCGGACCCAACAGCTACAAAGAGAGGCAAATGGGAGGGCGACTGTGGGAGATAATATTACAAGAAGCTTAAATAATGTTAAACCAACATTTTAAATTTGAGCAATAAATGCATCTGCAGTAATATACACGAACAAATTCCAATGTGAAAATCACAAGCAAAGATATAAATACTTGTTATGTGTTGTAATGCAAAGATTTTGGAGCATCTGCATATATATAAATGAAATTAACAAAACATCACGGGCATCATCACTTTTGGTCACAGTGAAAAGGAGCACCCACCTCACCAAACTCACCACACCACCACACCTCCAAAGATATAATAACGCTAGCAAGAAATGAGCTGTGTTGTCATATTACCATTTCATATCTGCATGCATGCCTTTATTCAGCTACTCACGAGCTTATTTAATTAACCCGCCACTATATAAAGCCCTTCATGCACCCTCAAATTGAGATATCTCAAAACGACCGCATCACATTATAATTATATCATAAATGTCTATCTCAAAAGATTGCAATATGATGAGGATCACCTATATCTTTCTATTAATATTATTACTGTCTTGTTTTGATGTTTCGATGGCCGGACGTAGCATCCCGCCGTCGAGTGTTCCGAGCACGATGAGGCCGTTGTCGGAAGATTACGTGAAAATGAAGCCTCTATGGATGCATAAGCACCGGGTGTTTCATGCCAAACCAGTGGAAAATTGCATGCCAAAAGGGTTTAGGCATGCATCCGCTCCGAGCCGCTTTGTGAACTCTCAGACTCTTGGTGGGTGTTCAAATAAAGCAAAACCATGATGCATGTTTTGTTCACACTCTCAAGACAAAATTAATGATCAAGATTATATATGTATATGTTCTTTTTTATCCAAGTTTATGGCAAGTTTAATCTCTTTTTTATTTTTTTTAAATTAATCATCGGGAGATTTATCTATTAATATGCATGGATGAGGAATTGAGTTTATATATATATATGTATGTATGCATATAGAGTGTAATGTTTTTTCAAATCTATTAATCTCTATACAATCATCAATCATTCGGACATGTAATTTGACAAATTCAAATCAAACACAATCCAACACAAATTGTTCTGTATTTTCCTATTGAATTTCTTAAAATTTAAACCAACTTAACTGCTCGATGTGTAGGATGAAGCGTATTACATAATAAATGAATCGGATCGTATTGTATTCAAATATGTAGAACCCGCTTTACTCCAGTTCTATCAGCATTCATAACTTTTTTGTTTCTCCAACTTCTGCTAGTCATTTACTATTCTTGTAAATTCGAGACTCATAAATGAGCAGCAGGGTTTCCTTGAAAAGCATGTGAACCCAGCAAATTGGTATTAGGCCTCCCTTATTTATTATTGTGCCATCCGAGCGAATCATAAAACTTTGTTATTTTAAACTGTTCTTTCCCATAATTTTTCTTTTTTCAAGTAACATGATCATAACTAAATGTGATTAACCCAAAGGATTTTTTTACCCATTGAATCGACTGGCATTCATAGCTTCTATAACTTAATTATCATAGAGAATTTGTACAAACAGGTTTTCTTTTGAGCTGATGGCTCTACATGTGAAATAAGATCGACGAACCTTTTTCCGATATCCAAAAATTTATAAAGTATCATATAACCATTCACAAACTTTCAAGATACTCGTGATAGTTTTCATGAAGATAACAGATCATGTTACATTTTAAGGTTCTAATTATGCTAACCAACCACGCTTGCTTGGACACATATCGATCACCGAGTTAAAAGCAAATTATAATTTTTTTTTTCCAATGGAAGTATGCCTTTGAATAAGGAACAATAATAGCCAACAATAAACTGCCACACGGGCATAAATACAAGACTATAAGTCCACTATATAAGACTCAAATACAAATAAGAGTTAAACGAACCATAGCGCTCATTTGCCATGGGCTATGGTTGATTGGCTTCCCTGCTGGCCGAAAACTACAGCGCTTTAACACCAACTACTATCATGTCTGGGAAATTAAGGCTCCAAAGATTAATCGTCAAAATAAACAAAAACATCACAATAGTGACAATTGCTAGTCAACTCCGATACTGACTCTGGTAACAAAAGCCTCAGCATCATTTTTGCAACATCACAAAACCATTCCTATACAAGTAACTCGTAACTAAATAAACCCTGAAACTGATGCTAAACCTGAGTAATGCACAACTGTATTTTTATAGACTCCACAACGCAAATCAAAACAAATAATTATTTCCTGTTAGCAACATATAAGGATGCAAATCAAAACAAATAATTATTTCCTGTTAGCAACATATAAGGATACTGCTCGATCAACATAAAATCATGAACGACTTCTAAATTCTCATTGCAAGTTATAAATGATAAATAACAACAATATCTTTAAAACACTTCAAAAAGCAATAACATTGACCCGGGAACCTACCCCCAGTCCAAAGGCAGAACTGAGTTTGATGTGGTAAAAGCTAAAGAGAGAATAGTCACTTAATTTAAGGAAAGGAAAATCTAACTATACAGATCATCGTCATCAGCCCCACCAGCAGAGGTTGAAAATGGATCAGCACCAGTCGTAGCTCCACTTCCTGCCTCTGAAAACCTAAATTCAGATCCAAAACCCCGGGACTGCTGCAGCGTCTGAGCAAATGCCTGATATTTGCGGATATCAGCATCACTGACACTCCTTCGAGCATACTTCATGGACTCCTCGAAATGAGCAGCCTTAATCTCTGCCACTTCATCCTCCGCAGCATCCTCATCCATTGCCTCGGGATTGTCCCCCCTTCTCCTCTCCCTCTCAATATCCTAAAACAGTATCAAATTACATTAATTATTTGGCAAACTTGCCATCAAACCTAATATTATTATTTTGACTACAAAACACGAATTTAATCAATAAGGCTGGTCCATAAGCACATACCTTTTCTATATTTTCCCTAATGGCATACTTGCAAGCTCGTTGACAAATCTCTGTAATGTCAGCCCCACTGAAGCCTTGAGTATACTTGGCCAATGCTCTCAGATCAACATCCTTTGAGACTGGTGACTTTCTCAAACAGGCTTTAAATATCTGGTGGCGTGAATCCTCATCCGGGAGAGGAATATAAATTAACTGGTCAAGTCGACCTGGCCGCAAAAGGGCAGGGTCAATAATGTCAGGTCTGTTTGTCGCCCCTATAATGAAAACAGTTTTTTTAGCTGACATGCCATCCATTTCAGTTAGAAGTTGATTCAAAACCCGATCAGCAGCACCACCTGCATCCCCCACACTGCTTCCTCTCTATAACATTGAGAAAGAAATATTTAATTCAAAATCAAGTTCAAAGATCAATAGGAAAGGGAACATGTCAAAGCAGAAGCACAACAGGGAGTTATTTATTTCAGTATTTCATTGTAAACTAAGAAAGTTTTAGTAGTAATCATGTTTCTTCATATTTTAGTGGTAATCATGTTTCTTCCAGCACAGATCTCCACTTTTAATATACAAAGTAGATGAATATGCAGAAACTAGAAAACCTTCATGTAACAAAGAAATTACCTGAGTTGCAATAGAGTCAAGCTCATCAAAGAAAAGAACACATGGGGCAGATTGTCGAGCCTTGTCGAATATTTCTCGAACATTCGCTTCACTCTCACCAAACCACATTGTGAGCAGCTCAGGGCCTTTGACACTGATGAAGTTTGCCTGGCATTCATTTGCAATTGCCTTGGCCAGTAAAGTTTTCCCACATCCTGGGGGACCATAGAAAAGGACACCTTTCGAAGGTGACATGCCAAATTTCTCAAACTTCTCTGGATGCTCCACCGGATATTGAACAGTCTACAGAGGAGGGTTAAAAAAGAAGGAAAAAAAGTTAGCTAACAGTTCACGGAAGAAATCAGATTTAAGAAAAACCATACCACAAGCACATCACTCCATGTTAAACAGCTAAAAGATTTGTTTAGCTAACTGCTTCAAAATAAACATGTTTCTGAAAAAAGGAACAGAAAATGTAGCCACATAGACCCTAATCCAACAATGATTATTACCTCTTGAAGCTCCCGCTTAACATTCTCAAGGCCTCCAATGTCCTCCCAGCTGACATTGGGAACTTCCACAACCTGCCAGTCAAAGAAAGAGCAAAATGGAGTTAGATGACAATTGCAAATATTTGTCAGTACCACACTAACTAAGATTTTCCTACTTTGAAAAAGAAGCGATTCTAAGCATAATAGATTTCCCCAAAACAAACTTACAGTTTCACGCAGAGCAGAGGGGTTGCTTGTCCCAAGAGCAGTTTGAAAGTGCTCATTTGAAACAGCCATGGAATTAAGAATCTCAGCATCGATAGTTTCATCTTCCAAGTCAATCACATCCATCTTCTCTCTGATGCATTGCAGTGCAGCTTCAGTACAAAGAGCAGCAAGGTCAGCACCGACATAACCATGTGTATCTTTAGCAATCCTTTCTAAATCAACCTGCAGAGCAAAGAACCAAGTTGAGTTGATTACTTTAACAAACGCTAAATAACGACGACTAACCAGAATCACACACAACCAATGAATCATCATAAAACTGATCAATTATCAATAAAATACAAGGTTAAACTAGGTTGAAGAAGCTGGATTCAAGATGATAAAAGAACTCAAATCCACCTAAATGACTTGCAGATGAATCAATTCTGTACTGGAGGGAAGTAAAGAGAAAGTGCAACTTACATCATCAGACAGCTTCATGTTCTTGGTATGGATGCGGAGAACTTCAAGCCGCCCAACTTCATCTGGAACGCCAATATCTATCTCCCTATCAAATCTACCAAACCTTCTCAAAGCAGGGTCAATACTATTCGGTCTGTTAGTAGCCCCAATAACAATGACATGGGCACGGGATTTCAGACCATCCATAAGAGTCAAAAGCTGTGAAACAATTCTTCGTTCAACCTCACCATGTGTCTTCTCACGCTTGGGGGCAATTGAATCAATTTCATCAATAAAGATGATTGATGGAGCATTCTTCTCTGCTTCTTCAAAGGCTTTCCTAAGATTGCTTTCACTCTCTCCAGCCAATTTGGACATGATCTCTGGTCCATTGATACAAAAGAAGAACGCACCAGTTTCATTAGCCACAGCTCTGGCTATCAATGTCTTTCCTGAACCGGGGGGACCATAAAGCAAGATTCCTTTGGGTGGTTTAACACCAATTGATTTAAAGAGTTGTGGATGCCTCAGAGGCAGCTCCACTAACTCACGAATCTGAGCCATCTGTTTCCTGACTCCACCAACATCATCATAACCAACTTCATCCAACCTATCCTCATCCTCCCTCTTTATAGGTTCCCCCTCACAGAAAATTTCTGTGTCAGGAGCAACCACACAATACTCCCCTGGATCAGTCTCAATAACCTTGAACTCCACACTTCTCATTCCTCCTCTAACGAGGAATAAATCTCCTTTCCTCACAGGGCGATAAGCTTCCGTGAAATAAGCTGTAAAAATAACATCCACAACGCAAATGGAGTCAGCATCGTAGCACACCAAAAGAAACTAAGTAGAGACATCAACAAGTGATTGGAAAACTAATATACAGATCAGGTCAGAAACTCACGTCTCAAGTATGCATCAAACAGATTTCCAGTAACACCTTCGATGGTATCATCAATTGGCAGAATGTGAACACGCTTTCCATACTTCACATCTGGGCACTGGTGCACAGATACGACATCACCAAGACGAACCCTAAGATTCGACCGAATAACCTTGTTCATCCTTATCTTAGGCTGCTCACATGTGTCATCAGCAAGAGCAATGCAGATAGTGTCCTTCCTTTTTTTTCCCTATGATCCAAATCACCAAAAAGAAACACACAAAACAGTAAGTAACAAACAAAAACAAAATCAATACAAGTCGAAACACAGCACATGAACACCTATCCACACTTTAAGCAAACCCTGAAAGAGAGTAACAAAGCCACACGAACAAGATTACCGAATAGGATTTCCAATTGTCCAACTCCAGTCTACTTACCAGTCAGCAAATAAATAATCAATTAATGCTAAATAAAACAAATTAATTAATAGCTAATAGCAACCGCTTTAAGAGAAATCATAATCACCGAGCTCAGTCCAAACCCTAGGTCTCTTGACTAGCACGAGGCAATAATAAAAAAAATTAAAAAAATAATTATGATAGTAATAATCCTAAGGCAATAGAAAATAAAACTCAACAAATAAGTTAAAAAAATTTGAAGAAAAATGAGAGAGAGAAGAGAGATCGTACTTTGATGAGAATGGTGTCGCCGCGGAAAATCTGGAGCTTGTCCATGGTGTCAGGGTGCAAGCCGACGACAGAGTTATCATCGTTGATCGCCTCGTCAACGACCAGCCGATTCGGCGATTTTTTCCTCTCCAAAATCGCCGTGGAGTAGTCCTTCTTCCCGGAATTCCTGTATAAAAAAAAAAGAAAAAAGAACCGTCAGATTCAATCGATTTTAGAGCAAGGGAGGGGAGGAGGAAAAGGCGATGAGTTAATTGTTGAGTTGACTCACGGGTTGGACGATTCAGCTGGGTGAGTCATAGTTGTGTTCGAGAGAAGAGATCGGAAGCAAAGATATTTTGAAGGGTGTGGAAATAGTGAAACTGGTAATTTTTCCGCAGCTCGGTGTTGGGCGTTTTTATAGCTGTCTTTTGGTCTTGTCTTGTTTGACAAGAAAAAGGACTTGTTTTTTCACATAACAAGAAATTAGATAAATATCCAAATTTTCTGAATGTGTTAATGAGTACAGTTAAATTTTGCAAAACGTTGTTGTCGCAGGAGAAGTTATATGATTTTTTTTTTCTTTCACATAGAAGTCTTGTTGTAGCATTTGAGTTGAGTTACGGTATAATTTTGGCCAATTTAACCTGAGATTAATACAGTTTGCTCACACTCAAAAACGAAAAAAAGGGTCAAATTAAAAGTTCTTAAATTTTATTCTGTGTCCCCCATCTTATTTACCATAATGTAATTAAATTACAACAATCTTTTTTTTTTCTTTTATCAAAGCTCTTAAAGAATTCATTTTGTCTCCTAACGAGTAAATACTACTTATTTGAACTCGTAGGGCAACTTTTATCCACATAAATCGACATTGGACCAATAAAAATAAATAAAATTTTATAATAATAATAATGAGTTTTTTAATTTTTGATTTTTCAAATCATATCATTATAATGCTTGGTCCGTTTGTGTATAATTATTAATTAGTTTCAGATGTAAGTGCACTACTAATTTTATTTTAAGTTAGATTCCTAAAAATTTCATTTAAAAAAAAAGAATGCGTTTGATACAAATACAAATATTTGTAATAAAAAATAAATTAAAATATAAAAAATAAATGACAAATAGAGTTAATTTGAGGAAATTCAAACTTCTAAATAATTTTTGGTTATTTGAGAAATTAATAAACTCCAAAAACAACTTATAAGTTGTCAAAATAATATTATTCGAGAAACTCTTTGATTGAAAAATATCAAGTTTTAAACGAGGGCTATTAATAAAGAATGATTGTTTTGGTGTTTGGTGTTTGGTGTTTGGTGTTTGGTGTGTGGCATGAACGTTATAAAATTTTATGGATCACTGTAAATTATGAAGATTTTGTATTTAAAGTATGAAAAGAGTCAATGTAGAAGATCAGAGGAGCCCATTTTTCATGCTCTTACTAGCTGCAAATCTTCTCGTAAAATTTGGATATTGACCCCTTTTTAAGAACATGCATGTCAAACTCCTAGAGAGTAGAGATGTGTTTAGTTTTGTACAAAGAGATTAGGAATGATAAATTGTGAGCTTGTTTCGGACTTTTCCAAGCTCAGGAGAATTATAATGGTTGGGCCTACGTTGGGCTTATTGTAGGCCTGGGTCGAACTTGGGCCGGGCCTAAGCTTTCACATATTTTTTAATTATTTTTTGAATATTTATAATCTTGTAATGAGTTAATAATTTATTACTTGTTATAATCAATGATGAATTAAAGAAACTAATTATTTGAAAATAAAATAATAAACAAAGAAAATGAAGCAAATAAAAGCTTATACATTTAATTTTAGTACTTAATTTTTTTTATTAAAGCACTATCTTAATTGATTAATGCTTAAAAAAAAGTTCGGTATTATAATTTTAGATTTTTTGGATCATCATTAATTTGTGAATTGAGGATTTAAGTTTTCATTTTTTTGTCTTTTATTTTTTATATTTTAATTTATAAATTTAATTGTTAAAAAATAAAAGGACGGACTAATCATTTTTATCCTTTTTTAAGTTCTTGTCCTGTCCCTCATGCTAAGGGCCGAGCCAGCCTGGGCTTTTTTGTCAATCGTACAAAAAGTAAGTCAGGTATGAAGCTCATATTTGCTATTTGTTGGACTACTTGGCATACAAAAATTTTTTATCTTCGAAAAATATAGAAAGATTTCCAATTATCAACTGCTAAAGTAGATGCAATAGTGCATTCTTTTAAAAAATAAAACAAAAAAGAGTCGGTCGCTACAGTTGCAATCATCTTTAAGGGAAACATCTACCACCAATACCAATTAGAGACCCCACCAACAAGTTTCTTCAAGGTAAATCTGGATGCATCAGTTATGGTTGAGTAGAAAATAGTTGGTTTTGGTGCTGTGATTAGAGATTCAGGAGGAAAAGTCATAGTAGCAGCTATGCAACAACTGTTCAGAGATACGTAGTTTATACTGAAATAGAAGCTACTTGGGACTGAAATTGTCGAAAGATGGGATGTTGGCCTTTTGGTCATAGAATTGATTCCTAGGAGATTGTAGACTTAGTTTTGAGTGAAAAAAAGTACAAGAACTTAACTTCTTTGGGTCATGTATGATATTCACTCTTGTATAAGGATGACAATGAGTTAGATCAGGCTCAGATTTGGCCAAAATAAAAGGTCCGTGTCTAAAAAAAGTTTGGTTATTTAAATTTTAGGTTGAGTATAGATTAGCGCTGAGTTAGATTTTGTCCTGTCCCGATTATAATTTTTTTAAAAGATTTTAGTCGGGTCTTAATATTTAAGCTCAAGTCTTAATCATAACTTTTAAAATTGGATCAAAACTTGAAAAATTTGAGCCGGATCAATCGGACCAATTTTTAAATTAAATCTTTTTGCCATCTCTAATATTGTGTTGGAAAACACAACAAATCTTAACTCTGTGTACTCTCTTAGTGTAGCTACACTAGCTGCGAATCAATTAGAATCTATATTTTGGGTGTATGACTTTCCAATCCACCTATTATATTTGTTCACCGAGTTGAATATTTGATAACCTACTTTCTTATTAAAAAAAAATAACGTCTATAAAATAAAATTTAATAAATGTTATTAAAATATTAAATTAAATGATAAATTAAAATCCAAGATAATAATTCATCAAATTTTCGGTGAAGTATGTAAATCATATCTGAAAAGTACATATGTATATGTCTATGTATATATACAACTCAAATGGATATGGTTAGGAAAAAAATCCATCAACTAAATTAATTGTTCAGTTGTTCAATAATTCAATATCTACATCAAATTCAATCAATCAAATCACTTAAATGATTATAAAGTGATGAATAATCCGAATTTAATGCATCAGCTAGAATGACGAAGGAGATATCTATTGGAAAATTTCATTTGGAGCCTTACAATCCTCCTAATTTATGAGTTCTTTTTTTTTTTGTAAATATTAGATTAATTTCTGTTTATGTCCATGACCTTTCAAAAAACCCTTTTTTTCACCACATTAAACACACTCTCTCTTTTTTTATTACCTTGTTAGTTTTCTTATCAACTATTTTTCTTTTGCAATGGAGGCATAAGACATAGAGGTTACACCTACAATTTATTAAAATAAATTGCCATGACATATCACTTATTATATATTTTTTATCACATACAATCTACATATAATGAATTTGCAAAGAAATTTTCTTTTTTTCTAAGAGAGAAACGCTTCTTCTTAAATCCTAATACATTTTTAACTACCATATAATTTTATGCAGGTTTTTGTTTGAAGCCATACTTATTACCACATTTGAATCAATGTTTGTTTAATTGAAGAATACGACTAAACTAATTACATAAATCAAGTTTGTCCAGTTGATCATAACTACTATTTCATTTTCCTATTCTTAATTATTAGTGTTTGTAAATAATTGTTATGAGTTTATTTGGAAAATTATGGTTAACATGAGATTTTTTTTTTAAGCTTCCTAAGATTTGATTGAGTAGTTTTAAGTAGTTTTATTTAGTTAGCCACTCGAATTTGAATCATAGAGTAGTAGGAGATTCAAAAAATTAATTTGAACTTTATCCACTCTTCTACCTATAAAAGAAAATATATGAACACACGCACGCATACATATATACATGCATGCATATATATTTATATATAAAGTATTTTACAAGGATATTTTTAGCATTTAGATAGGTGTATAGACTCATAGAGTATAATTTGTTATTCAAATTTTATTAGTGGATATAATTGTAAATTGATATAATGAGTATTTTAGTGTGTTCAAATAATTTTGTTAAAATAGTATTATAAGTATTTGCGTAATTGAAAATCTTATTAAAATATAAACATTTAAAATGGTGCAAGGTACAAGTAGTTTGGCCCAAATTTTAATTTATATTTGTAAATATCAATCATTAGATTTGCCTACTTTAAATCTAACAATTTAGTAAAAAAAAAAAAATCAAGTTAAGGGTTTCTTACAACTGGGGAACTATTAAGTGTACTTGAACTAAAATTTAGGATGAAAGAAGGATATAAAATAACAATATTCTTACCGTAATAAGCTCATCATCTTAAAAATGCCATACGAATTTAACCAAAAATTATCCTAATATTTTAAAAAAATTGTAGATAATTAAATATACAGGCGCCAAATAAAATTTAACGTTAAAACATAGCCTCTTGGCCGTTGGATTTACTTTTGTCAGATGTAATCGATGATCAAATCAATTGAATTGGTTGTTCGTGATGAAATGAAAGTGGCCCCAATTTATTATTAAAATAGCCCGTAAGAGACTCATCATCGTTTTGCTTCTGTCTCAATCATACCGCAATTCAATTTCAACACACAATATGACATGTTTTGCGTATCTAATTACTTGGAGGACAATTGAAGTAACACGAACGATTTCCAATCAATTATGGTTATAATTGCAAATTATTATTATTCGATTGCGTTGCACATACTCATATATTAGGCTATATTATTTGATTGCCTTCGTAATTATGATTTCGTGACATATACATATCACCACTTCAATGAAAATATACAAAATGAAAGAATTTAGCATTTACATATGATTTTTTTAGATTCTAAGATCCCGTTTGAAATTGATGTTGGGCAGTTATAATTCTTAATATTTAGTAAATACTAACTGCTGTAACTTAAAAATTATAAATTACAGCATTTTTATACCAAATAAAATTTAAATTACTTATGGTTGAAGCTACTAAGTATTTTTCAACACACGTTATGAAAACGAATAAAAATTTTCTTTCTGCCATCTCCTCTAACAATTAACACCATTGAATTTCAGTCAAAATTTGTAAAATTTGAGTGTTGAAACTTGAAAATCATTCTCTTAAACTTGATTTTTCTCATTGGGGAAACCAAATCAACTATAATTTAGTCCATTAAAGCATTTTCTTGAATGCTTCAGATATGACCCACACGTTTTTATGGTTCTCTAGTCAAGAATGCAATCACTGTCTGTGATGAAAAGAGGAGGCAGGCTAAAATGCAAGTCGTCGTAATTCCAGCCATGGATCACTAAACTACTCAAAATGCAATAATTTTATATATTTTTCGCATTTTAACTTTCAAAAATAATAAATACTCTGACAATTTTTTAAGATAAGAACAGAAACAATCATCTTGAGATGAAAGTCGTATTTTATTATTTTCGATCGGGAAAAACATGTCAATTATAGATTAAAATCCAATTAATGATTAAAAGTGCAATCATTAATTAAAGCATTCAAGTGGTCTGCTTAAGAAAAGAAAGAAGGAACCTTTGTAAGCCATGTTTTTGGCCCCTTTTGTAACACTGAGTTGGCAAGAAACATCAATTAAATCAGTCTAATAAAGATTTAATTAAGAATTAAAGCAAGTAAATATATTTTAAAGGAAAGGACAAAAAGTAAAAAAAAAAGGAGAAAAAAGAGAAAGTGCGCTTAGAAGAGATGCAAAGCAAAGCTAAGGCAACAAAACAAAAAAAACAAAATCCGGTAAAAGTGCTTATCATTAAAAAAAAAAAAAATCCGGTAAAAGTGGGTCAAATCATCCATTCCATTACATTATTAAATTGAAGTAATAACATCAGAGTCCTTTGTTTTATTTATATTTTATCAAATGGAAGTGTAACTTTTGTACTTGTATCAAATAAGTTCATTTACCCAAATAAAATGACAAAAATACTTTTATAATATTGAGATTTGACTAATACATTATAGCATCGTGTAACTTGATAAATGATAGTAAAAGGTGTTTTAATGATTTAATCATTTAAATAAAATGAGAGCGGTTCGCAATATTTAAGTAGTAATTTAATGGTAATTGATATGATGATAATATTAAAGATATTTAATTTAAGAAACTTAGAACAAAATTTTTTACATTATTGAATAATAGTAAATTGTCTTGTAAATATTAGTAAGGGTAAAGACGTATATATAAGATTATGGTAGATATTTTTGTTTTAGTTGAGAATGAAATTGGGACCTACTTGATAACTGAGGGTAATATGTTTGTTCAACAAGAAAATTTCATAACATTAGGGACCCAAAATTATTACCCGTCATAAAATGTTAATACTTCACTTCACTCGCTTTTCACATTCACTCACTGTCTTCCTCTGCAGAAACAAAACCCAAAACCCAGATCCAGGTTTGTCTTTTATATATTCTCCGAACTTCGTTCTTGAAGTGTGTTCGGTTGAGTTGTAAGCTCTTTTGTTTTCTGTTAGCTTGCTGAGAAAGGAAAGCAAACGAAAAGCAAAGAGATTTCAAAGTGTTGAGCTTGGTATTTGTAGGTTTATCTTGTATGGAAAAAGATTCAGCTTAGCTGAGCTGAAGAGGTATATTCATTTTTGTTTGGGTTAAGAGTGAAAGATTGTTTATTTGGTTGAAATGTTTGATTTTTCTTAATCATTTTATGCATTTAGATTTTGGAGCCTAATAGTTTAATGTTTGTTTTAATTTTTGTTAAGGTGGTAAACGGATGATTTCATGATTTGTTAAAGAATGAGATTAACTGGGCTTAAAAGACAAGCAAAGATGAAAAGAGTTTCAACCTTTACGTTTCCTGTTTCCGTTCTTCTTCCTTAGGAATTGTTAATCTCTAGCAACTAATTGATGTTGTATCCATAACGGTTTCATTTTGGGATTTAGTCATAAAATTTATTGTGAGACAGAATGTTTTATATTTGTTTCTGTTTTCTTGATGATAATGTATACTAGAAATGAGGTGATATCTATTGGTTTTTTTTTTAATACCCAGAGTATTGGATGATTCTTATTTAGTGTGAGATAAATTGTCAGTGAACAGCTTTTATTAGTGTACTTCCAAAATTTTCCCTTTCTTCTTTTCTTTATGGTTTTCATATAGTTTTTGTTTCTGAAATGGTTATTCTTTTTTTGCTTTCTAGTATTCAAATAATAAGTGATTCCACATGTGCACTTAATATGTGCTTTGCTTGTCGTTTACCTCTGATTCTCAGCAATGGAATAGAAAGTTTTTATGTTGAATAAGTTTCTGTATACACTGGTTATGCAGACTTTTTCCTAACTAAATATAATATTAATTTCTTTCCTTCAAAACATTGTTGCAGGCTGGTTGTTTCAGGGATGACAGAGTGTTATAGTGGGGGATTGTAACTAACCATTTGGTATTCAAATAATAAGCTATACTTACGTGGTTAGTAACCGAACTTACTTATCTGCAATTATCGGGTTGATTAGATAATGTAGTATTTAAGTTCAGTAACAAAAAGTATCCTGCTCATATTAGATCTGCAACTTGAGGTTTTGGGAATAAGTATAGCTTAAATGGAAGAAATACAGTCTCAATCAGATAACTATAGGTCTTCATCATCATCTGCGAGTAGTCCTGCAAGTAGAGTTCCTTCAAGTAACTTTTTCTACTTGCGGAAACCGGGTTCTCTAAGGCAACCAATCTCTTTTGAGGATTCACCAGAGTGGGAAGATACAGATATTGAAGTTAGAGTGGATGAAGGAGGCGACTCTATTAATGCTGCGACCACCCCAGCTTCCCCATCTCTGTCGAAGCTTAACAGTGGTTCCTTACCATCCCCGCCATTACCAGAGGGTGCAGTTGTTGCAAGGAAGATCGCCGGAGCTTCAGTTGTGTGGAAAGATTTGACTGTTACTATAAAGGGGAAGAGGAAGTATTCCGATAAAGTTGTGAAGAGTTCAAATGGCTATGCATTGCCAGGGACAATGACTGTGATCATGGGTCCTGCCAAATCAGGGAAATCCACTCTACTAAGGGCTATTGCAGGTATTTTGGCATGATTGATTTCTGAGAATTCAAGTCCTTGTTTATTTATTTTAAAATCTCTGTGTTCTTCTTTTTGTATGTGATGGGCTAAAATGCCTTTTTCTCTTAACTTCAGGAAGATTAGCTCATTCTGCCAGAATGTATGGTGAAGTATTTGTCAATGGGGCTAAATCAGAGATGCCCTATGGGTCATATGTGAGTTCCATGTGACACTACTTGCTGTCGAGTTTTTCTTGTTTTTATTTTATTTAAATGCAAATGGCTGCCTGTGCTATTTTTTAGATATCTCTTCCAACTATTACCCATTTTTTTCTTTTTCTCTTACTGTTTGCATATGAAACCTTCGTATCTGCTTTTGCTTGAGCATATTTACATCCTTTTCCTAACCAAATCTTGTTCAGTTTCACTGTGAATTTTTTTTTTCCCCTTAATGTTTATGTGCTATCGTTCAAAGTTTATTTGTATCATTTTGGGTGCCAGGTTAGTTTAAGCTGAACAGAATGTTGGGTTCCCAACAGTGATGTTTTGTAGATACTGCAGTCTGTTGGGTCTTGACATATTATAATTCCCCCCAAAAATGCAGGGATTCGTTGAGAGGGAAACCACGCTAATTGGATCACTCACTGTTCGAGAGTACCTCTACTACTCAGCACTGCTTCAACTTCCTGGTTTCTTCTGTCAGAGGAAAAATGTGGTAGAGGATGCTATCCATGGCATGTCCTTAAGTGATTATGCAAACAAACTGATAGGTGGCCATTGTTACATGAAGGGCCTTCCTCGTGGTGAGAGAAGGCGTGTTCGCATTGCACGAGAGCTTGTGATGAGACCGCATGTCTTATTTATAGATGAGCCTCTTTATCATCTTGACAGGTTTTTCTGTTTTTTTGCTGTAGTTCTGATTTTGATTTAATTGAGTTTTCTCTTAGGTTTCTTATCAGCATCCTGTATTTTTGTTGGAACATTTAGAGTATGGAACAAACTGAGAATGTAGTTCATAAATATTTTTGAAAAATTTATTTGGCAAGTGCACATGGTTACCAAGATCAAGAATATTTCTTGGCAGAAAATTATGTTAATGTTTGATTTATGTAGTTACCTTAGATATATGTGGTTACCAAAGCCACATTTCACCATTTACTATTTTGATCCAGCTGTATTAGTGATCTGATTGCTGAATCCATGCATGTTTGAGTCAATTCATTACTTTCTGTTAGAAATATGGACGTATTTGTACTTGTTTTGTTCCTTTCGGTTGACAATTGTTTGCTTGATTGCCATGAGCTAATGTTAAAATTTTATTTTATTCAGTGTCTCTGCCCTTCTGATGATGGTTACTCTGAAGAAACTTGCAAGCACAGGATGCACTCTTCTTTTTACCATTAATCAGAGCAGCACTGAAGTGTTTGGCCTATTTGATCGGATATGCCTTCTTTCAAATGGAAACACCTTATTTTTTGGGGAAACATTGGCTTGCTTGCAGGTAGCAAACACTGTGGTTCTGATTCTTTACATTTTCATTTAATGGTTTTGAACTTTCTAAAATTAGTGAATTCATAATTTACGTATTCTTTTTAGATATGAAATGTAATATGAATGCCCGGATTATGTGATCATTTTTGTTTCTATAAGGTGGGGGGCAAAATAGAAGTCTAAAATCCAGTTATATAGATATGAAGTATTAATTTATTTTCTCTTATTTTGTCTTCTGAGCTACAAAAGTTCCCTTTTTATGTTGTTACTGATTACACTCATTTTGTTAATGAAGCATTTCTCAAATGCTGGATTTCCTTGCCCAATTATGCAAAGTCCTTCCGATCACTTTCTACGTGCAATAAATACAGATTTTGACCGGATCATAGCAATGTGCAAAAGTTGGCAGGTAGTTCAAACTAAGTTGCAGTTGTATTGTTCTCATGGACTAAATTGGAGATAAGTATGCAATCAGCAATAGCTCATTTCGGATAACAATGCAACAGATGTCTAAAATTGTCATCTGTTATAATGCTTAATTGAGGTTTTTAATAATGCTCATATTTTCCTTTTTTGGTCATTAACAGTTGATGCTCTTATTTCAGATGCCTGTTACGGATTTAAACTATATGTTGCTATCACCTTTGCTTTGCTACTGCATTTCAGCATTTACAATAAGGTCTCAAAATTTTGTGACAGGATGACCATGGTGATTTTTCGTCAGTGAATATGGATACTGCAGTTGCTATACGCACTCTTGAGGCAACTTATCAATCATCAGCTGATGCTGCTGCTGTTGAAACCATGATACTGAAGCTAACTGAAAAGGTGGGTTTGCTATTATTATTGTCACTAGTATCTGATTGAATGAATGACAATTTCTTGTCCCATGGATGCATGCAAATTCTGTTTCCATGAGCGTTTTTCTCGGCCTAGTAGTTCTGATGAAGTTTGTTATGTTTGAAGTAGGCATAAATGAAGATTGTTATGTTCGAAGTAATGTATAAAACCTATGTGTCAATCTTTTGTTTTTGGGATCTTATCTGTCATTTCATTTCAGTGACTTTATTGTATGCAATATGACTTGTTTGATTTGGTTTCCTTTTGGATTTAATCCAGCCTCTATAAATATCCCTTGATGTAATTTTACGGGGACTGAATTAGATGAAGAAGCTCAGTCTTTCTCTTCTTTCATTTCTCTAATCCTCTTCCCATTGCTCTCTGTTCTCTTCTGGATCTGCATGTTAAGTTTCTATATTCTTGTTTCACTTATCTCTTTTCTACAGGAAGGTCCATTTCTGAAAAGCAAGGGAAAGGCTAGCAGTCCTACACGAGTTGCAGTGCTGACATGGAGGTCACTGTTAATTATGTCAAGGGAATGGAAATACTACTGGCTTCGTCTTATTCTTTGCATGATTCTTACGCTCTGTGTTGGTACCGTGTTTTCTGGCTTAGGGCATTCCCTGTCTTCAGTTGTGGTGAGTTTCTTAAGATGATTTTTGTTAGTATTATTTGGAGAATGATTGTTGAAAGATGGAAGAGCTTTTTGCAAGAATTTTGGTCTTTAAATTTTGCATGGTGGTTGCTTTTCCTGATTGATCCTACTGGTTTTGTTAATTCTTTTGTAAGTGCAATGCATCTATCCTTTTCCATTAAAGGACATGGTAAGGAGTAGGCCCTGCAAGGTCAGTTGGAGATTGTGCCAACTAGAAATTGCTCTCCTTGATATTATTTCCAAATGCACCAATGGTTTTGCTCAGCATGCAAATTATGTTTTATTTCCACTGATTGGGAGGTCTTACCATCATGGTTCACTTTCATATTGAAGTCAATTTTGGCACGTATTTGATTACTAATTGATTTGAAAACCTAGGCTGAAGTTGAAGCTATATTCATGCATACAACTTTGTAATTAACACAACTGGTTTTGTAGTAATTGGCAAGCTTATAGCCATGTGTATTGTAGCATATAGTGAAGCTTTGTGATACATGATTCTCAAACATTTATCTGAAAATGAAGCCATCTGATGCATGGCCTTGGATGTTTCCTGAAAATCTTTTACTTGCATGCCTAGGAGGAAATAGTTTTGTTCTGTTCACTGGCATTTTGCTGTCTGATTCCACATGCAACCTAAATAGCCAACTGGAATTAGACACTCGAGGCACTTTCTTGCATGAAGGTTTCGGGGGTTACTGTGTTCAGCCCATCTCAAGATTGTTGTAACGTGTATTTTTAGGAGCCAGAATTATGTTCTTGCAGTTCTCTTCATGAATTCTATTGTTTGATTTCCCTCCCAAAATGGTGAATTTCCATATAAAATTTAACAGAGATCCCTTTCTTCGTCCCAAATGAATACGTTCTTGAAATTTCTTCATTTTTATGCTTCTGTTATATAATGATGCACAAGTCAGGATCTCATCTCTGCCTTATATTTTGCAGACAAGAGTTGCGGCAATATTTGTATTTGTATCATTTAATTCACTTTTGAATATCGCTGGAGTACCCGCACTTATGAAAGAAATTAAGGTAAGGTGTTATAGGTTGTTTGATGCAGACTCCATGGAGACAAAAGAATTGTTGAATATACAGTTTATACAGTTCATGTGCGATGAGCTCTCACTGGCGTACATCACACTTTACTACACTGTTGTGGTTCTATTTATACATGCAAATTCGTAAGGAATATGAAAGCTGGTTTTGGGCTTAGACTCAAATGTTAGAATGGATTTATTATGTATGAATTACTGCTAATAAATATGCTTTTACTATTCTGTATCTAGTAACTTGAGTTATTAGTGTTTCGTGATTGTGGTTTTAATTGCCATTTAGGTGAGATTTTGAATGTTTCTGTCCTAAATGGCTCCAACATTGCAAGGCTCTAGTTTTGCCAATGTGTAAAACATGCTCAATATTTATTTTTCATGTTTAAAATTGGAGCTGATCTATTAAAGTTTGTTTTTGTGATTCGTGTTATGCTTGAGTATCTCCCCTCTCTTTTTTCCAATCATGTAATATGCATTAAGTGGTATGGTTAAGTGGTACTTATATATTTATTGATTATTTTAGAATGTTTACCTTTTCCTTTTGAATTCTGACATGATCTGTCAACTTTTGTCCTATGATCTAAAATTTTTATCCTGTTTTGCAGATATATGCCAGTGAGGAATCTAACATGCATTCAGGAGCTCTAGTATTCTTACTTGGGCAACTGCTCTCCAGTATCCCATTCCTGTTTCTCATCTCCATATCATCGAGTCTTGTCTTCTATTTCCTTGTCGGACTGCGAGACGAATTCAGCTTGTTGATGTACTTTGTACTGAATTTCTTCATGTGCCTCTTAGTAAATGAAGGATTGATGCTGGTTGTAGCTTCCATTTGGAAAGATGTTTACTGGAGCATCTTGACTCTTATATCAATACATGTGAGTTATACGCCCTATAAAACAGTTTGTTGCCTTATACTTCCTAGAAAAACAATTTGTTGCCGATATCAAGCTGAAATTCATACAAGCATTCCTTATTTAAAAGAGGCAGGTTCCTGAAGGCTGCTTAATCAGTTTGAGACCATTCCAATTATACTGCAAAGCCAATATTTTGATCAGTGTTGTGACAACTAGGACAATAATAGTTACAATCTGTGTTGATTCCAGATATTGATGTCAACAATCTGGATTCTGAAATGTAATCAATGTTTCAGTGTTATCTGCCTGGATTGATGACCTAGCCTTTGTGAATCTAATGGTCAACGTGTATTTTATTTCAGGTAGTAATGATGCTATCTGCTGGCTATTTCAGAATCCGCAATGCACTGCCTGGACCGGTGTGGACTTATCCAGTATCCTACATTGCTTTCCACACTTACTCTATACAGGCATGTATATTAGTATATAGTTTTATCAAACTCCATATATGAAACTATATTTGTTGGCGGGCTTCTTATTTGTATGTTAGAATAACTGTTCCGTGCAATCATGGACCTCTTGGCTCTGGGGCAAAATCAATTTTCAGAAAGTCATATTTACTTTTCTATTTGGCCTTTCGATGAAATCTTTGAAAGCTTTGTCTGAGTTGTATTCCATGATCTTTAAAATTTTCCATCTATTTTGGTGGCACAGGGACACCTGGAGAATGAATACCTTGGGACTTCCTTCCCTGTTGGGCAGGTCAGGACCATTTCCGGATATCAGGCTCTCCAAAGTGCATATGACATCTCGTCTAACAGTAATTCCAAGTGGGGGAATTTACTGGTGCTGTTTCTCATGGCTATTGGATATCGACTTCTGTTGTTTGTGTTGCTATATCTTCGTGTAAAGAAAAATACATTCGTACATAAACTTTTCGAGTGTGATCATGATACAAACAACCCCAGATGAATGAAAGCAGTACTGTCAATCTCTGTAGGCTGTTCAAATTGTACAATTTCTTCAGCATTGGTTCTGATATGCAATTCAATATCAGTACTACATGCCTGCAGTGAGATATAGTAGTTGCATAATTTTTGCTTTTGCCCAGATAAGTGGTCAGTCTCTAACAGCTGTTATAGTAAATGCATATATTTCTTTTCCTCATCTGAACTTGATCAAATATGGTGCAGTTTGGTTTGCAATTGAAATTGAAATAATAAGGAAAGCATAGATATTGAATGTACATTGTAATAACCAGAAAAAATACATTAGGAGAGGACCTAATTTTCTGGGGAAGTTGTACATCACATTTGTGAGATAACTTACAATCAATTTCTAAAAAGAACATCAGAAGGGAAGTTATTACTTGCACATTAGAATTCTAACTTAGTAGAATCTAACAGTAGGAATTTACAAAAATATTTATGTATTACATAAACACTGTACAAGATGTGCGTGTGATATGATTGCCAAAATTATCTTTTACTTGTTAGATTTTGATTGGATCTTGGCCTTAAGGTCTTGGATGAATTGGTCCATATTTTTCTCTGATGATCCACTGGGCTGCAGCGCATATTCCATAGCCTTTTTCACTTGCTTAGCTGCATTTCTGTATTTTTCTCCTGATTTTTCACCCATCAAAAGGTGCACATTTTTTGAAACTTGCTCTTTTGTGATTACCTTCTCATTGCTTAGATTAAGCCCCACATTCCAATCATCAACCGCTAATTTTCTATTAGTAAACTGATCCGTGTACAACGGGTAACACAGTAGCGGAACTTCGCACCATAGACCCTCGAGTACCGAATTCCACCCGCAGTGAGTTAAGAACCCTCCGATCGCCGGATGGGCCAGCACCGAGGTTTGACAACACCAAGTTATGATCATCGAACGGTCGGCAACTTCTTTTTTAAAATCCTCCGGCAAAGGATTAGGATCATCGGAACTGACAATGTCGGGCCTTAGTATCCAAATGAAACTCACTCTGCTTTTAGAGATCCCATTGGCTATCTCAATAAGGTCCCTTTTTGAGACATGGGCATAGCTACCAAAAGACACATACAAGACCGAACCCTTGGGCTGCTTGTCGAGCCACTGGCTACAATCAGACTCGGACCAGAGGCTCGTGGCCACAACCCTATCAGAGAACTTGTTCAAGGATATGGGGCCCATCGTAATGAACGGAATTTTGGCCTTGAGTGCTGTTACGGCTTCAGATTCAAGCTCGTGCACCGTGTTACATAGAACATAATCCGCATTCCTAGTGTCCTGAAACGAATTGAAAATTATTTGGTGACACGCCGATCTTGTATCAGTTTCTTGAAGATACGACGTCGTATCCTTCGGATCAATCGCTCTGACGCCGGGAATGTAATCTATAGTGTCCTCTCGACAGTCTGATGAGAGAATTAAACAAAATGTTAATAATTGTGTCGCATTTTCTTTTAAAAAAAACAATTTTTCATTAACGATTCGTATCCTTTACCCATGCATTTAAAATGACCATTGATAGTGAGAAGGTCCAAATGGTAATATAATGTGAACACCAAAGCAGATTCAGTCCAAAATGAGATATAATACAGCCCATACTTCTTAGCAAGCCTTGATGGCCACACAAAGTAAGTGTCAGCAATCAAGCAGTGAACATTTTCTTCAGACCGTACAATTTGATCGATGACCTCTTCTGCATGGGCCGAGAAGACATGCAACAAAGAGGACATGAACTGTTCGTGGTTGAGTGAGCGGTCGAACCCAAGGGGAAGCCCATCGGACATGGTCATGTAACGAATGTCGAGGCCCGATTTGCGGACCCCGGCGAAGATGTCTGAGCCCATATCGGGAGAGGCCTTGGTCATTTGCTGGTGGATGAAGTGGGTGTTGACGAAGGTGATGGTGAAGCCTTGAGATGCAAGCTTGAGCGCAAGCTGAACGGATGGATTGACGTGGCCTTGGAGAGGATACGAGATGAAAATCGCATGAGGCTTTTGAGTTTTGTTGCCTGCCATGGTGGTTGCCGTAGTAATGTTTGTAGAGAGGACACAAGAGTGTTTTTTTTTTTTTAATTTTTTTTGGGAGATTTTTTTTTCGATGTTTAAGGATCTTATCATGCATTTGCGGAGGAGTCTTAAATAATGTTTGCTCTTTGTAGAATTATCGATTTTCCTTCACTTCCGTACTTGCATGGATGATATTGATCTGCTCTATTCAGCCATCGATTATTTATTTTTTTTTTTGGGATTAATTAATCAAACTAATTATAAATCCAAAATTCATAAAACCAACCATTAGAATATATAATGTGTGTATTTTATATATGCATGTGTTACGCAAAAAAGTCCACAAAATTTATGAAACTGGGAATGTAAAAGCAGAAAACGACATGTCGTGTTAAGCAAACTCAAATGAAACGACTTGGCGTCTGAGGCAGAACCAGCGGTCTTGGGCTTGGCCGGTTCTCATTTTCCACGTCATTACCCACAGATTCTCTTTGACCGTTTTTATAATACCGTGGGACCCACGGAGGTTTCATATTTAACTAACTTCACGCTATCTAACCAACCCTTGTCTTTTCCAATCAATGACTGTATGTAAAGTAATATTGTAATCCTTCCCGCGTCAAAAATGAAAAAATGAAAAGAAAAATCACGCTCCCTCTAGAGATCTAATCAAATCGTTTAAAAGTTCTCTTCAAAAATTTTAAGATTTTGAATTTAAATTTGAAACCATGGCTCTCTCATCGTCGATGCTAAACGGCGAGAGAGGTGTGGTCGTTTTGATCGTGTGTCGCGTCCTCTATTCTCTTCCTTTGTCTCTCCTTTGCCACGGCCTCAATCTCGCTATCCTCTCATTGTTCGCTCTCTTCCTCGACATCCGCGTCGATAATTCCGCTGCTCTCTCTCGTTTTAAGACCAGGTAAGTCCATTGTTGCCCTAATTTTGAAAATTAGGGTTTTTGCTGAGTCAAATTTGCTTGGCTGTTGGTGGCAATTCTCGTAATTATTGGGTCAATGAGAAACTAGATGGAACTGAAATGAGCTCAACTGATTTTTTAGGCCGGGTGCTTCGTCGGGGATACTGCTCGGGGCAGTGACACTGCCAACTGTAATGATCTCCAAGCTGATACAGCTTACGAGAGCGTTTTCACTGCAACAAATTGAACTTCAAGGTGCCACTTTTTGATAATTAATTTGATCCCATGATGTTAGGACTTAGCATTAATGAACAAAACACATAGTTAATACAATATGGCTTCAATTTTATTAGTATGAAAGAGAAATGGAACATTTTTAGTGTGGGATTTTCCAAGTCACCTTCAAATTGTGTTTGTAGATTAACCAAAAAAGACAGTTAATCACTTACACTTGCCTTTCTTTTTTAATTTTTTTTTAAATGCAGATGAAAAACTGTGTGAATTACTGTCTTGCAATGTACGGTCTATTCATAACCAACTTACATTTCTCTGCTATATTTCTGTCACTTTCCTTCCATTGTTTAAGTTAAACTCTCTGTTTTTCCTCATTGCAACTTTTCTGTTTAAAATAAATGCTCTTGATCATGATATTTCTTCTTATGTTTGATTTTTTGTTATTTTGAATGGTGTAGAGCTTGAACATATGACGATGCAATATTGGGCTACATCCGCCAGCTGTTTTGGCGTGCTTATTTTCCTGTGCCTAGTTGTGTTGTCTACACCCAACACAAAACGCTTTCCTAGATCATTTAGTGTTTGGGATACAACTTTGAGCATATTTTGTGTAGCAGCATATGCAGTAACGTGCTGTGTCTCACTTGCCGCGATATCTCATACTGGTAATTTTGTAACTCTGTGTATCTACCTTTTCTTGTAGGTGGTGCTGCATTTCTTCTTGTGTTTGGGAATTCTTTTTGGGTGTTTTGTGGATTTTTTTATCAACATTTTCTTTCATGTAGATGTTATATGCATGGTTGAGATTGTTATTTTGCTCATTATTTTACAGGTTCTAACACTGTGTTAAAGTTAATGTGGGAACTATATCATGGGTTGGTGGCAGTGATGTTAATTCAGCGACTTCTTGATAAATTTCCATCTTGTGCTTCCATTGGTACATCTTGTGCTCCTCCTTCTAAGCACTTATTTGTTATTTATTTATTTTCCTTCGCAGAGTGGAAACAATTAACTTTTCTTATTGGTAAAATGAGAGAGGGACAAAAAAAATAATAATACTTTGATTCCAGATATTTGCACGTTTGATTACTGTTAGATTCCTTTACAGCAGTGCTTAGTATTACTGGCAAGAGTTTTCCTTGACTAAATGCAAGCAAAATTTTGAGAGTTTCTAAGAAATTTTCTTAACTTGTTGTGCTTGACTAATGCAGGTTGTGCTTAAAAACAAGATTGGGTTCATTTCATTTTTATAGGACTTAATGACTTATTTTCATAAATCAAGATATTTCTTTTCCTTGTTATTGATTTTTTTCATTCCAACGACTTTAGGTGAATTGCTCTTGGTGACAGTGGGCCTTGTTCTCTATTTTGGTGACATGTTGGCATGTACCATTGCGAAGGTGGGTCTTTCTTCAACAGATGGTTTATAGTCTTCCCGAACAAGTCAGCAACATTGTAATTGGCAATAGCACTGTTTGAACAGGTTTCTGGAAGCATGATTTCAACAGATTTGGTTTCTATAAAATATGGAATTAGAAGAAGTGAGATTAGTATTATTATACAGGTATGATTACTTAAGTGATGAAGTTAACTGTTAGTGATTTAGCTGGATAATGAATGTTCTTTTCTTTCATGCAGGGAGTGGTGCTTGGCCTACTTCTTTTTCCTATGTTACTTAAGTATGCACTCCATTCATGTGAACATTATTTAAATAGGGGCTATTCTGAAGCAAGGCGAAGCAATGAGATATGGACATCAATACTATTCTTTTCTTCCCTTGGATTTATCTTGGTCGTCATTATCCCATCCTGGATGCAGATTGTTCAGGATTTTCATGTGCATCCATTGTTATGGTATTGCTGTCCCCTAATTTTACTTGATCTTATAAATGCTGTGCATGTTCTGAATCAATTGACCTAATTAGTTAATGATACAAGATAATCAGAAAAAGATGAAATGGAGATTTTTGAAGCTCAGTACGGAGATAGAAGAATTTTGTTCAGTAACTTTAGAATGTTGCAGGTATTGGATACATCATATTAGTTATTTTGGTAGTTACTGCTATACAAGGGTTTTGTGATCTTTGGAGCTTGATTGTTTTGAGGCGTTCTTAGCTGGACTGTCACAAAAATGGAATGACATTGAGGATTCCAGAGGTGGAGAATGGGGCAATGTCACAGAAAAACAGAAGGAAATTCTTGTATTAAGACTAGAAAACATCAATAAGTCTGAAAACATGCATGGACCTGGATTCTAATATGTTCCACAGGAATTTCTTCGTGTTGTCTAACTTGTCTTGCTTCTATTTCTGTTGTTAAAAGGGATTGTACTTTCTTGTATAGCAAATTCCTATTACTGAGAAGAAATTGATCTTTCTGTTTTTTTTGTTAACTTCCCATAGAAGGCAATGACCTTTCTCTCTTATCAGATTTCTGTATAGTGAGAAGAAGCTACTCCATTACCCACAACTTATCATCTTTATTTCTTGCATGGTTATACTTGGTTACGTAAATAAATTCATAATGAAATGAGTTCAAGCATGGCATATTGTAATACTGAATTTTCTCTGTACGCCTTGTTCTTAGCTTATCACATTCTTTGCAATTATTTATGTTACTGGTTGTAAAATTTCTTAAAAGTTATCATTCCACCATTTTGTTAGTTCTGGTAATTTCGTTAATATATCATGTCATGTACTATACACCTCTTTCACTAGAAATTTTGCTCTTCTTTGTAACTGTTTTTTTTCTTTTTGGTTCCTTTCTGTAATTTTTTACAGGGTACTTACATTTGTTTTCTCGGAACCATTGAAAAGACTGTCATTATGCATCTACTGGGTGTCCCTGATATTTGCATCTGTTTTGCGTTTCTACAACATCTCAAAGAACAGTAAGACTGAGAGAATTCTTCTTCGAAAATATTACCATCTGCTGGCCGTTTTAATGTTTGTACCAGCCCTTGTCTTCCAGGTGATTTGTTACTTGATAAGGATTATTTTTCATTTAGGTAGAATATCATGCTAGTACTTTCTGGTTGCAGGTTTCTAAATATCCTACTTTCTGCTTATTTTGTTTTTTCAGCCAAAATTTCTTGACCTAGCATTTGGGGCAGCTTTGGCTGTGTTCTTGGTATTAGAAATTATACGAGTAAGTTCTTAAACTTTCACGTTTTATAGAAATTGACAATTTTGTTATCATATCCTGTGAAAAAAATATCATGACTAAATTTTTTTGATGTCACTTGTCTGTCACTAAACTTCTCAGTTGTTGGTACAAAATGTAAAACTTGTTGAAATCTTGAAAGACATTATGAGGAATTATTTTGGAATAAAATGGTCATAGTCTTGCAAGCTGTGTACAGTTTGGCAGAAACTTGTGATAGAAACTTGTGATATCAAGCCATAATCTGAGAATTGTACTTGCATCTTTTCAAGTATGACAACTGGAAAAACCTGTACCAAGAGCTGGGTCAAATATGCTAGTATCTTACAACTTACAAGCTGAGTTCAGTTCTGTGATGAGCTTGAAAACTGTTAAATTGGTCTCACGGTCCTTTTTACTTTTGTGATTGATCTTTTATAACCATCTATGTTGCCAGGTATGGAGAATTTGGCCCTTGGGACAACTCATACATCAGTTTATGACTGCTTTCACTGACCATCGGGATTCTGATCTTCTAATTGTCAGGTATGACGTGTTCCTTTTCTTGCAGAGCACCATAATGCATATCTGATGCAAACAAGCTTTAATGCTCCTTTCTGATTTTATTTGCTGTTTTAGCCACTTTTCGTTGTTGTTGGGATGTGCACTTCCAATTTGGATGTCATCTGGGTTCAATGATCGACCCCTTGCTCCTTTTGCTGGAATTTTGAGCCTTGGAATTGGAGATACAATGGTGAGTGTGCTTAATATCAACATCCTTGCCTCTTTATGTTTTTATCTGCTCTTTCAATGATGATTGCAACTCAAGATTTGATACTTGGATGTTTTCAAGGCCAAAAATGTAAATGACCTGGTGAGGTCAAAGTAATCAGTTTTCTGTGTGGATATGAAGAATGATCATTTCTTTTCTTTTCTTTTTTTTTGGGGGGGGGGGGCAGCTTGCTATTGAACAATAAATGCTTGTTAATATAAGGTCATTTTTAATTTCATTATATATGTGGTGGACTTGTGAAGAAAATATGCATATTTTTAACTGGTTCCTTCTATGTAACAGCTGGATTTGATTCTCTTTAGTTGTTCATTGATGGTTGTATTTTGTAAGAGTACTAATTTTTTGCTTATGTCCAGGCATCAATAGTTGGCTACAAGTATGGTGTCCTTAGATGGAGCAAAACTGGCAGTAAGTAATCATTCTTTTTTTTTTCCCAAGCAAAAAATCCCTCTTTCTTTGTCTGTGCATCTGCATACGGGGCCTCTCTCTGTTAATTTGCTTGTATGCCACTTGTGTTCCTGCCAGAGAAAACCGTTGAAGGTACTGCTGCTGGCATAACTTCAGTCCTAGCAGCTTGCGCACTGTTGCTTCCTCTTTTAGCATCGACAGGATATATTTTTAGAGAGGTCTGTTTCGCTTTCTCTATTTTTGTACGAAAACAAACATGCATATGATCACTTGCATACATGCATGAAAGCATGCATTCTTCTGAATCGAGTGACACATCATATATCTTCTGTTTATGGTAAATTGATTGACTCATCTGTTTCTTTTCTTTTGTTCTTTTTAGTCATAATGCAATTGCTGATGTCTTTTAATTCAAATTTTGCAGCACTGGTTCTCGCTGATTCTAGCGGTGACCGTGAGTAGTTTGTTGGAGGCTTACACAACACAACTTGATAATGCCTTCATACCACTTATATTCTACAGCCATCTCTGTTTGTAGATGCCGCTCCAGCATACCATCAATTCATACTCAAGAATGATGAAGACTGAGCAATAGCAAAAGTCCCAGATTTCTGTATCCGGATACTCGCTGCTCTCCTGAGCAACTTTTTGTAAATATAACCATTAGAGAATCTAAACAGCCTGCTGACTGCTGTATCTTCAGCTTTAGGATTGTTTTTTTACACACTGTTTAGGAATAATTCATTTCATAACACAAAAGTAGGTGTTTCCAGCCCTCACACAGCGGTTACAAGATCTAGGAGATTCAAAAATTCAGTGATAATGATAATGGGGAGTTGTTGTAATTCTTTTGACGCACGTTATTACAATAACGAAACGTGTGCAGTCATGCAATTTTTTTTTCTTTTTCAGAAAATTGCTAGAATATCAACGTTTCTTCGTGGATTCACAGTCATCAGCAAAGATTCCTCGTGAAATGAGAAGCTGATCGGTGTGAAGTGAAGCACAATTTTCATTACCGAAACACAGTAAAATGCATGATTGAACATCAGAAACATGCAAGAGATGAGGATGCAAGCCTTTTACCTGTTTAAAGGCATGCATGAGAGCAAACTTGCACTGTGACCTGCAGGCAAGGAGTGACATTACCTTTGCATTAAAATCAGTTTTTGTATTTACGACGCATGCCCCTTATGCCCCCCTTCCATTGTCGTTAAGACCTAAAAGTTGTAGTAATTAACCATCTTTCACGTTTCAATGAGTAATGAATTGCATTCAGATATGCATACATCAAAGATTCCAAAACCCTATTCTCAGTTGTGTAATTATATCGAGAGTAATTGCAGTACAATCCACTATCACTTACAGCCACAAACATTTTTTTGTTAGAAAATTACAATTGCATCTTAAAGTTTTATAAACCGAAACTCGAGGGTGTAACTGAAAAATTTAGGGTTTTTAAGTGAAATGTGAGGAGCGTTTCTACCTCCCTCTCGGCTACATTATAGACGAGCCCAATTTTGTCACTCCCTTTTTTACTTTCTATTTTCAGCAGGCGAGTCACCGGAAATAAGTCCCCGCAATCCAATTAAGCTAGGTACAATTTCAGTATATATATCTTATTCATGATGATTGTTAGGATTGATGTGACGATTAAACTTCATTAATATCTTTTTTTTCTATTTTCTTGGGAATAAACAACAGCTCTAAATTTAATTTACCTTTTGTTATTATTATCATTATTTTCTGGATAAGAGACCGCGGCTACCATCCTCCACTCAATCAAATTATGAAAAATTCGAACAAAATCATGAACATGAAGTTCTCTTTGAACATCTTTGCCCCCATAGTGGTCCAATTTTCAATTTAAATTATTGCTTTGGATTGCAACACAAATTCAAACAAGATTGCCCCAAAATATCTGATGCCAGCCAGATATTTGATCCCACATATATGTGAGTTTTGTCGGTTGTTGTGATCTATCATCATGAACTTTTTGTACTTTTTCCTTCCACCTCATCAATTGCATATAAAATAATATTTACTACAAGAAAAAATGATTAAAAAATATAATAAAAAATATTTTATTATTAATTTTTTATTCATATATAAACACACTAAACTTATATTTATGATTTTTATTCTTTAAATCTTTATTTTAATTTATATAAATAAAAATACATTTAAAAATAAGGATAATAGTGCAAAATTATCGTGTAAGAGAATTATTAATTATTAAGAAAATAATATGGAATAAGTAGGATGAAACTGACAATCTCTCAATAAAGATTCCAAATGTTCAAAAAAAACTTTTTGATAGAGTTTTCTCTATATAATGCAATTATTTATACTATTATGAAAAAGCCGATGAATAGACTTCTCAATGCGATTGCTATAGTGTTGCGACTTTTGTGCCCTTTAATTTGGCTTTTCGGATTATTTTTCCCTGTGCCTTGGAGCTAGCATCCAGTTAATGCATGGGTTAATTAATCCAGTCGCGCGCAGTCGATTATAATCACAGATACGTAACTTCAAAAAATTAAGAATTTCCATTATGGAAGAATTAATTGTGTAGAATCTAATCATTCAAAGGCACACAGCAGTTTAAGAACGCTAGAAAAAGTTGACATCACAAGCTGAGCCTGCTTGCTGGGATCATCCTGCAAATGAGATCATGACGTTCTTAATAACAAGTTAACCATCGCAGTTTCCTCTTTAAATTTTCTGGTGTTGTTTCGAATTAATTAAATAGTAATCGAATAAGGTTCATTATGTCCCTCTGACTATGTGCAAATTAGGTGGTTCTAATTGCATCAAGTACTTAATGACCACACCAAACTTACTAGAAAACACAAGCAATGAGAGCGAACTTGCATTATCTTCTGCACGTAGCTTTACTACTTTTCCTCTAATCCAATATGAACTTAACGAGTGACAAATTAAGGCGCCTGAAAAAATTAAAGAAACCTATACATATATATATAAACCAACTGTGTGCCAATAATTTGAAGGCAAACATGACTATATCTAATAGGGACGTTTCATGGTAAGCCGATATCTGGAAAGTTCACAGTCACATGTGCTGGTCTCTTCATCATTTAATCAAAAGTGATCACTCTGACCGTCCGTGCCTCTCTAAATATCGACCGTCCAATCTTATCCCTGTGCCTCCTCTCTAAAATATATATAAACCGAGTTGCTAACTAAACAAAATACTACTCAAGAATTAGAAAAAGCTTTACACAACAATATGGCTAAGCTTGGAACTAGTAGCAAGAAAAACAATGGCATCAAGATTGTTGTTAAAAAGATTCAAAAGAGACTTTTGTCGGGCAAAAAGAAAAGTTTATTTGCTGATGAATGTGAAGAAATCGGAGACTCATCAACTAATTATGTGCCTGACGATGTTAAAGCAGGGCATGTTGCAGTGCTAGCTATGGATGGCAATGATAGGCCAAAGCGATTTATCGTCCCTTTGAATTACTTAACACACCCCACATTTATGAGGCTCTTGGAACAAGCGGCTGAAGAGTACGGGTTTGATCGTGAAGGTGCCCTAACAATCCCGTGCCAGCCGAGTCAGCTCGAGAAAATATTGGCAGAGCAAGGAGATGATGGTGGCTCTAGTGTTAATGTTAAATGGCGTTCTTGCCACCCCATGGTGAAGAGCTGTTGAATTATTCAAGATTAATCTTTCTCTTCATTCTTGTTTAATTAATATATTCTTCTTTCTCATTTCTTCTTCTTCCGCTTGCTTCCTTTGAATTTTATTACAGGTCCAAAACGCAAGGGAAGTTAATTAGGTCACGCACGAGTTGCATGTAACAATTCGCCTCTTCTATTTTTTGTGGGACCACGCATGATCACGTCTTGTTTGACGACCACGCTGTTTATTAATTGCATGAGTTTATTATGATTGGCTGGGGCCATATGTTACTTTTTTCAATTTTTGTATTCAAATGCATGCTATAAATTAAATAATAAATATTTAATATTGTATAATAAAATGGAATTGCTATCTAGTTATATAAGTTAGAATTCTGTTCATGCCGTACACTTGATATAGGAATAAAAAATTATCGTAATTATAATGATTGTCTAGTTGATTTAATATCGATGAACATATATTTTAAAGATTTTTTTAAGTTGTAGTAGCTGTAAGTTACAGTTGCTGTAAAATAGGGTGAACAGTAACTAATACGTGATTACTGTTCATTATATTTTGCAGCAGCTGTAATTTATAGCTGCTGTAACTTAGGGAGTTTCTATTTTTAATTTGAAGTGGGATTTGATAGAAAGCATTGGTAAATAAAGAAATGTAACATATCGCTCCAAAGTCCTCTTAAAATACCTATTCTAATACAATTTTATTGAAGAACAAATACAAATAAAATTAACCCCATTTATTTTTTCTCTCTCTCTCTCTTTGATTTATAACATGCATGTATGAGTAATGCTAGGGGGAGAGAAAAATGAGAGAAGAATGAGAAAATTTAGTTATTTCTCTCTCTATCCACTCACTCTCTCTCTACTAATTTCTTCGTTATTTCTCTCATTTTTCTCTCAATTTTCTTTCCACCAAGCATTTTTCTGCATGTATTACCCAAACTCGAAGATGATATGTTGCAACAAATTATTCAACTTGAGCATAGACTTTAAGTTCGTTAATTACAAGGGCTTAGTCACTTGGTGGAAGACGTGCAATAGTAAAATAATAAAACTCAATTCCACTTTTCTTGCGACCCAAAACTAATTAAATCACATTGCTTCTCTCTCTCTATCTCAACTATACAATAAATTTACACAAATTTAAAACACTTAATTATTCTTCTTTCTCTTCCTTTTTCATATTGCAAAAATTTATATAAATACAAAATAAATAAAAGGATGCATATATAAATACAAAAATTTATGAGTTATGACTTTGACTTGACATGCCAACACATTGATAGTACATTATAAATGTGTCCCAATTTCGCAACTAGCAACTAGGCCCATGGTCCCTCATCACATGTCGCCACGACAAGCCAAACGGCCATTGTTTAATTTAATTACAACCAAAGCACTGTACCCTGTACTGATCATCTCATCTTTCATGGCGCGACTAGAATTTTAGTTTTGGGTTTGCCCGTATATACCACAAATTAGGGATTTCTATAAAAAGAAATTTAATTTTACCTTGCGCTTTACAAATTTTCAAAAAGATGAGGGCAAGACAACCCTAGGCATGAACTTGGTTTGCCTCTGTGTGTTGGAAAAACGTACCACGTGGCTAAAACTACTTTTAAGTGCGTGCATTCTGAAATTAACATTGCATGCTAAGTTGCTGATTATTTCGCATAATTTAAGCAATAAAAATGAAGCTAGGTTACTTTCATTTGTTTTTGACTGCTGGGTGAAAAATAATCCCACAAAAAGCCCTGAGGAAAGCATTTTCGATTCATGGATGCATGATAGTACCTGTTGTTATGGGTTGTTATGGGTCTTGTTCTTCATTCTGAATAGGATGAGAATTGACAAATTAAGAGATAGGGAGACATCGTGTGTCTGTTTAATTAGTGGTAACTCCAGGGTAAGTGCATGGCCATTTATGGACTAGCACTCTTTTCATAGACACACTCACAATTGAAGCATGTTTTATGAGATAAATGCACTTTTATTAATGGAATAGATTTTAGCAGAAATGTTTATACAATAATGATATTTTAGATGATTGTTGAAAATACAAGTACTTGACATGCTAGTCCGTAATTTTTATTTGAATTGTAGGTTAAAATATCAGACATGTATTACTTTGTCTTAGAAAATTCTGATCGAACAGCTATTGAAACATTGTTAGAAAAGTTAATTTTGAGTAATTTTTTAAAATACATAGATCAAGAGCTTGTTTATTAAATATTTAAAGTCTGAAATTTTTTTTAGTTTCAATCATTTTTTTAATTTTTTTTTTTTTTTGGTAACTTATGTGTGATTTTTAGACATTTACATTTGAATAGACAAAGTGCATTTTTGAGACTTTATTTTAATGGGAAGTAAATGCTATATCTCAAAAATATTTCGATTAAATGTACTTATTTTCTAACCTATAAAACATAACCCCTTTATTTGTACTGACTTATAAGGATATAAATGTTAAATAATCATGTTTAAGTTGTTTATTATTTATAAAAATAATTAAGATGCTACTTATTTTTAAATATTAAAAACAAAAAAAACAAACATATCATTTTAACATTTACATTCAGACTTCAACCAAATTCAGACCTATTCATATTTAAAAAAAGAAAAAAAGAAAAAAAGAAAAAAAAGATGATAACTAAGTAATTAGCTTGAATTGAGGGCGTAAGTAGATTTTACAGCAAAGAAAAACAAATTCATGCACGATTATAATTGCCATTTGTTAGCTAGGGTTCACAAAACGCCTTGTCTCCAAATCCACGACCCTACTACCTCATCTCTTCTTTCCTTGTTGTCCCCTATCCTCAAGCTTAATTTCATCTCTCTTGAGGGTAGCCATTTAGTTTGCTACCTATCCAACTTGATGTCCTATATAAATATGGGGTTTTTTGGGCACTTAAATGAGAACAATCTTCTTGCCAACAATGTGGGCGGAGGCCAAGAAAAATATCTGATGACAGCTTAGAATTGACCCACCAAGAAGAAAAAAGAAAAACTAAATCCAAATCGGATGTTTTGATCACAACGTTCCTTTAATGTTTCTCTTACCATTGTATGATGGAGATTATTAGATGATAGAAGAACAATTAAAAAACACACATTCTAATTTATTACTTATTTTTATAAAATAAGAGATTCCTCATTAAAATTTTACACGCACACACACGCATATCTCAAGATCTTCAATATCAAGATAAGAATTAAATAAAATTAATATTCGCAATTAAGCAGATATGGTCGAATCATGACAATAGCGGAATGAAAAGCATGGATGAATCCACAGCTATTGTATAGGATTATTTCTCTTTGAGCCACGTTGAAAAAAACATAAAAGAGTAAATACATATCTACTAAATTTTAAGAATAACATTCTAGATTTTTCTCTGCAAGCATTTATACTTATACAATAGTAAAGGTTATTTACCCTGAGGTGAAAAAGAAAAGGAAAAATCGTTATCTTTCAAAATTATGGAAGTCACAACGTTTTTATCTTTGCGGCTTATGATAATTTAAATATTTAATGAGCAAAATTGTTAGTTTTCGGAAGTCATTAATTAAAGTTAGTAAATTTATGATGATTAATTAGCGGGAACACTGCTCCACGTGTTTTTATTTTTTTGTATATACAGTTCAAACCCTATATAGTGATACTCTATTCTATAGAAGAATAACTTTTAATAAAGTCCACATTATAATAAATTATAATTTCAAGTTCTGTATTAAAGAACTTGCTTTCACACAATAATAATTATTTGTATATTGCAAAAAATATATGTTATGTTGCATTAAAGGTTTAAGATGGAATAAAAACTTCAGTTGCCACACCCTCTAGTTGAAGACAAAATATTTTTAGCTTATCCATTAATTAGTTACTAATGTAGTTCATAATTTATCTCTTTGTCACTTGTACTAATTTTAAATAAGTCAAAACAATAATTTTGTAACGACTTCTCTTAAGTCATGCCCTCTTCATTGTAATAAAATTAGATTGGTTCTAATATTATGACTAAGAGAGATTTTACTATGTAGACTCAATTAATTGGAAGTAAATTAAAAATTAACATCAAAATTTCAAGAAGTCGAACTTGTTTTCAGAGGAAAATGAATACAACTTAATTAGAACCTAAAGTTTCAACAACTTTGCACCATTGTTTCACAGGAACCCCAATTCATACCTCCGGCTCCGGCTGGCTCTCCTTGCTGCCATCTCTCGGCTAATATTCTCTCAAGCTCGCACGGGCAGCAAGGGATTGTTAATGCACCCTCATGATCAAATCCATACTCTTCAGCTGCTTGCTCCAAGAGCCTTAAAAACATAGGGTGAGTCAAATAACTCAATGAGATAACAAATCGCTTTTGTTGCTTACCATCTACAGCTATCACAGCAAAATGCCCTTCCTTAACATCTTGAGTCACATAGTCGTCACAGTGGGAACTTGATTTCCTACCCATTAAGAGACTATTGTGTATCTTTTCTGCAACAATCTTTAGCTTCATAATGCCACTCTTCTTGATTATTTTGCTGCTTGTTCTGAGCTTAGGCGCCATGACTAATTAATTTTAGTTAATTTTTCTTTAATGTGACTTGCTTAATTAGCATGATAGCTCGTTGAATATATAGAGTGTACGTAAAGTGAGAGGGTCAGAGATAAGAATGGGCGCACGGTCTTTAGTGGTTACATTGACACATGCAGCTAGAGGACAGGGAAGGCCTGGCATTAGAGTTAATTGGGAGACCAGTGCATGTGAGTGAGTGCTGCCTAGAGCTTCGTCTTACCATGAAATGTCACTTTTAGCTGGTCATATCTCATGTCTGCCTTCAAATTATTGTCGTGCGCTGCTCAGTTCTTTTGACGTGTCTCACTGTTCCTATCTAACCTCTCATTGTTTCCCTTTGAACATTTTTGCCAATTAATTATTTCACAAAGCAATAAATCAAGAATAAATTCACATACAAAACTCGCAATTCGCAAAGTACAGACGTATCGTTAATAAGCTTGATTTTATGCATGCAAGTGTTAGAAATTAAACTTAAATACTGTTTTTCGAGCTCTTGCCTTCGAACTTATGCTTGTAAGTCTGGTATGGGCAGCTGAATGCATTAATTAAGTACCGATGTAAATTTGTTTCTAATTCTTTTCATATGTCACCAGTGATGCGTCTCTCTTGCAATGATTGTCACATTTAACTAGAACATTCAAGAGAGTTTTGCTTGTATATATTTCAACCTGAGTTATTGTCTGGTGCTCGTAGATTTGAAGCATAGAGGAATACAATATGGTTCACAAATTCAAGAGCAAAGCCCGACCTCAAGTACTGTATTCATGTAACCCCACCTTATAATACGACTCCTTAATTTTGTACGGACTAAAGTTGAAAGCCTAAACAGTACTGGTCATCTTCGAGATAGATCAAATCCAAACTTTTCAAGACAAATTAAGCTACCTGTAGGAAAAATTTCAGCATTTTAAAGCAACATATTGTATAAGGGAGTTTTAAGATTGGTTGAAATTAATTAAATAATTTTTGAAGTATTCACAAGCTTCTATGAATTAAGTACTTGTAGATTAGCTGGTGTGCCTTTAGATACATATAGAAAGGCATTTGGAGTTGCCTACTTGCCGCCCAAAAACAAATCAAATCTTACGCTTGATGCAAAAACTTTTGTGACAATTTGTTCTTTGATATAAAATTGAGAAACAATTTAAGTGGAAAGTTAAACTTATTCCGAGAACTAAGAGTTAGCGTTTACTTGACCTTTTTTTTTTTTTTAAGTGATTGATAAGCACTTTAATTTGCTTCATCAATTATTGAATTTTACTCTCCTATGTATTGAAATGCTTTCTGCAATATAGAAGTAGCTACAGGTATTTCAGTTTCTTTTTTATTTAAGCATAACTTGACTTATAATTACATGCCTATCTTCCAATCATGTGAGCGAGATTCAAACTTCAAACCCCATTTACAACTTCAAAGAATTTTGTGCTTGTTAATCTAGCTAGCACTCACAACAGCTAAGTATCATATTTGTATTATATTCATTCATTTCTTATCCCATATTGGCTAGCATCCATCCATACATGCATGCATCTCTATGTATTATGACAGAAGAACTTGAATATCAACACATCAATTACACAGAAAAAGCTTTAATATAAGCTAACATATTCTGTCATGTATATATCATACATTGCTTATGCAGCAACAGCATGCTGGATATGGTAAGACCAGCTGCAACTAGTTGTCTGCTGATATTTCTCAACTTGTACTTCCTACCAAATCACAAACTCTAGCTAGTATCAGAACTTTATAGAGAAATGAAAAGGAAGAGAGAACAAACTGCCTTATAATATATTACATGGCGTTAAGATTTTTCTTCTTTTACTGTGGATGTTTCTGGATTACAAGTAGTAGTTAACTTCTTTAATGCCATTTCTAATGCATGCATTAAATTCGACCCAAATACTCTTTACGGATAAAAAAACCTTAACCATCTTGAAAACACTAGCGGCCAAAATCAAGTCTTTGTGTCTGAAGTGTTAATGTATCGAGAAATGATATTCACTCATCAATCCACCTCACCTCAATTGCTGCTAGTTTGTCATTAATTAAAAAATTGGGGTAATTTTGTTATTATTTTAATTTTTATTTACTTCGCTTGTGGGGTCGAGATGTGGTTAAAGTAGGCTCTCTATCATTACATGTATATTATGATCTAGTGACAATTTAATTATGGGTTACTAAGAATCTAATGGTTAATTTGGATTGTTTTTTATAGGTTCAAAAGTGATTTTAAGAAGTTAAAAGTTAATTTTAGTGTTTGTTAAATTTTTTTTAAAAAGATCACTTTTTGTAAAATTGCCCCATCTTACATATACTTTGAAAAGCAAGACAGGCGTAACTTTTCAAAATCTGATTTTAAAAATCACTTTGATACTTAATTCAATTCTATATATATTTCACATATATAATAAAAATCTAAAATTATCATGATTCGATTAGAAAATAAAATTATTAAACTTAAAGGGATTATTACTATTATCACTTATTTTGAGATAACAAATAATAGAGTTATCTTAATTATCAACTATTATATATACACAATAAAAAATATTATATATACATTTTTATAAATGCGCAAGTAAATTTTACTCAACATTATGTCAATTTTAGTTATTTACTTTTTTACAGCAGTTTAATAAATAAAATTTATAAAAACACATATGACTAATTGTTATTGAAATTCACAACAATTTTAAAAATAAATGTTACCGAATGTTTAGCTGATTTTCTTTACAACTAATTATTTCTATATTACAATTATTATAAATTATTTTAAAAATTACAGCATTGTCAAACTGTTTCCTAAATCTATATACAATTTTAGTAAGTCTATCTGAAAGTCTTACTTATGAGTTTTTAATAAGTATGTAACAATTCTCTTATGTATATGTGTAACAATTTTTCTTTTTTATTGAAATAAATATTCACTTTTTCGTTACCCGTGTCCCACAAGATAGCACAAAAGTTACTCACTACTCAGCCTGGAGCCATTGCAGCCGTAATGTATGTGTATATGCCTCAGATTGAGAATTTTCCCACGATTGACAATTGTATTAATTTGGAAATAAGAGATATGAGCGCAAAAATTGAGTAGAAATTTTAAATGCATTTTAGATTTTAAAATTTTCAATTGAACTTCCAGAGGGACAAAAAAAAAAAAAGATAAAAACGCTTTGTCGCGTAGGTACATGACACAAGTGATGACTGGCGAGCCACCGACCACAATTGAAGAACCCAAACAAATTAATTGAGCCTGCCCCCGCAGAGTTGCTCGTGCAAGTGAACCAAATGAATTGCCACCATGGATTAGATAGATCAAGATTGAGACACGTTTCAATTATAGATTTTAATAAAAAGAAAAATAAACAGTCAAAACACCAAACAACGATGACCATTTTTATTAAAATTTAAGAGATCCAACTTCCCATTAAGGAAACAAATGAAGAAAAGAACACTAATCACCAAATAATATTTAGAGGTTGATGAGGATGAATTAAGAAAATGGTTTTAAAGAGGTATACAAATTCAGTTATTATTTCTTCTTTTTTTTTTTTTTATGGGCCTTGTAGTGGGTCATAACCTTCTCAGAGCTTGAACAGTCTCGTTGTATGAATTTTAGGGAACTGCTAAGTTACAGCTTATGTAACTTAGAAAAATCCTGAATTTTAATCTTTTGCGCACTTCCTGAGCTCTTTCTGCGTCCCAACCATCTTTGAAAGCCCTTCAATGAGTTCAATCTATTTGCACATAACAACACCCATATTCTCCTGATAGTAACATCGACGAACAAATTGGGTGGCCGAAGAAACATGCCATATTCCACTTTCCGTAAAATATAATAATCTCTCAAGTACAACATATAATAAAGTCCGATACCAAATGGACATTCGCGTCAAAACCTCAAAAATATATGTTTAGCAATATAACACCATCTTGGCCAAGGAACCAAGGAATATGATATGCCAGGGCAAATCTAACCAAGAACAAAAATATCACCTAACAACTTCGCAGATAATTATGGAACGAACCAGCGGCATAAAATAAATAAGCCACCGTCCCTCCTGCTACATAAAGCTTTCGTCATAATCCACCCTGGGGAAAACATCATCCAGAGGTGGCGATCACTTGGCCTACTACAGTCTTAAGCCAAATGTGTAATAAAAATTGTAGGTACTATTATATTGTCTTCAAATTCATCCTGTGGTGATCTTCTTTCAATCAGATAGACCAGCCTTGGCCTTCAGGTGCTGCTTAAAGTCCATAATGTCACCCTCCCATCGGGTAACGGCTTGATTTTCACACACCCATATTTCATGGGCTACCTGGTTTATGAGCCTGAAATCATGGCTAACGAGAACCATACCCCCATCCCACTCATTCAATGCCTCAGCAAGCGAGTCGATTGTCTCAATATCCAGATGATTAGTTGGCTCATCCAAGAGAAGCAGGTGGGGTTGCCTATATGCTAACCATGCAAAAACCACCCGACTCCTTTGCCCATCAGACAAATTCTTCATCGGCATCACCTGGGCTTTACCAGTCAACCCAAATCTCCCAATTGCTGCCCTCATTCTCTCCTCCTCATTGCCGGGGTACTCTTTTATCATATATTGGAGGGCAGACATATCCATGTCAAGTTTCTCAGCCAAATGCTGATGGAACTGTGCAATTCTAAGGTGATTATGTCGCCGAACCATGCCATCAAGAGGAACCAAATCCCCTGTCATCAGCTTCAGAAGCGTACTCTTCCCAGCACCGTTGGGTCCAACCAAAGCTACTCTTGAGTCCAAGTCCACCCCAAAATCAAGGTTCTTGTAGATGAGGTTGTCAGGTGTGTAGCCAAATGTCACTTCCACAAACTGCAGTACTGGTGGGGGTAGCTTTCCTACATCAACAAAACGGAAGACAAGAACCTTGTCTCTCACAACCTTCTCTGTAAGCCCACCTCGCTCCATCTTAGCCAGTGTTTTCTCTTTGCTCTGTGCTTGGCGTGCTAGTTTTGCTGACCCATGACCAAATCGGGCTATATACTCCTTCATTGAAGCAATCTGTTCCTGCTCCCACTTGTACTGTTTCATTTGGTTCTCTTCCAACTCAGAACGAGTCTGAACATATTGATCATAATTACCTGTATAGAACTTCAATTTCTTGTTTTGCATGTGAATGATGTTTGTGCAAACTCCATTCAGAAAATCCTGGGAGTGTGAAATCACCACCAAGATGCGGTCAAATTTCTTCAAGGTCTCTTCCAGCCAGACACAAGCTTCCAGATCTGTTGTCAAAAGGAAGGGAAAAAAACCATTCACTCCAATTCTCTCTTATATAGGTATTCAATGACAATATATTATTGCATTTCAGCATCAAAAGTAATCGGATCTTAAATAAATATATCAAAATAGGAAACACTTGCAATGTCTATAATTCACGAAGAACAGTATTGAGACCAATTTTTATGTTCGTTTCATAGTGAGTCAAGAATTAGATCAGCAAGCTACCAACTAATTGGCAAGGGTTCATATAGGCTAGCTCATGAATCTTACTGCAGAATAACCATCAATCAAAGCCCCACTACTGAAACTGAAATTACCAAATATGTGAACAGAAAGCTCAGTATCAAAAGCATTTCAATCTTAGATAACATTTAGTATTATGTTTCTACAAATACCCGCAGCATGAGATTAACTAGATAGTTGAAAAATGGGCTTCAAACAGTCAAACTACAGCATTTGCTTGGCTACCTCATACCACACCTACCCCAATAACAAGCAACAAACATTTATCAAACACATCACCAGAAATCAAACCAACTATGCAGATGAAGGTTTTTGTTTCAAATATAATTAGACCTTGTTTGTATTTTCCAACTATCAAGTTTCAATAAAATCAATATCACCAAAAAACTAACCTAGATGATTTGTGGGCTCATCGAGCAACAGAATGGTTGGATTAATAAAGAGAGCACGTGCCAAGGCAATCCTCATTCTCCAGCCACCAGAGAAATCACGTGTCTTCTTAGCTTGCATAGTTTTGTTAAAGCCAAGACCGTATAAGATTTCAGCAGCACGTTTTTCTGCGGTTGCTGCATCCAAGGCTTCCAAACGCTCATAAATACGTTCAAGTTGTTCTCCACCTCCATCATCCTATTGCAAATTAGACAATAAAAATCAGAACATTAGCTGTTTGAAAAGAAAAAAAAAAAACACACTACAGTCAAAGATAGCAAGACCTTTCAGTTAGACGTACCTGTGCTGCCAAGATTTCAGCTTCTTTCTCCAATTTTAACCTCTCCTCATCACAACTTATCACCGCTTCCAATGAAGACATGTCAGAAGCTTCAATCTCCCTGGAAAGGTGATAGATATCCATGTGATCTGGAATAGGAAGCTCCCGGCACCCTATTGCAGTCAAGAGCGTAGATTTCCCACACCCATTTAAGCCAAGCAGGCCATAACGCCTGCAAGCACAAGTAATGTTTAAAATATACACATACACTCCATATTGAAAGGTTGCATATATTATAAACCAACTGCTTTTTACATTTAAGCCCCACACATGACTATAGAAGGAATAATAACCAACCTGCCATAGTTAAGCTCCAGTTCAGAATCCACTATGAGATCATGTCCATGAAAAGTAACAGATAATGACTCTATCTGCAGCATCAAGCGAAGTCCATTAATCACAACATTTTTCCATCTTAATTCAGTTAAAAACTCAAAAGAAATAACATGCAATATGAACGCAGACTTTTCTAACACAGAACCACCACAGCATTACCAAACTGAAAAACCACTAAAATGCATTGAAAAGAAATTCTGCAATTCGTCCTGTTTTGGCCCTAAAAACACTTTCTAGTCATGGAAAGAGTAAGAGTTTCAATTGTATTTCCTACTTTTGAATAACATAAATACAATAAAACATATAAAATAGTATAATTAGATAAAGATAAAGCTCAAACATGACCTCAAAATATTAAAATAAATAAATAACAGGTTCTATAATTCCTAAAAAAATCAAAAATCAAAATCAAATTATCACAGTTTTCCCTAAAAGCATCGATGAAATTCATCCTGTTTTGGTGCTCAAGATACTTTCCTGTAATCCAGAAAGTAAGAGTTACAACCCTCTCCCTCTTTCTCTCTCAAACCATGTCCTTTCACTTTTTTTTTTTTAATTTCACATACAATTATTGATAATAAACTCAACTACACTCAATTACATACACAAAATAAAACTATAATAGATCAATATAAAGCACACACGACCAAGAGAAAATAATATATTCCAAATTCCACAACTCCCTAAAAAATTAAAAATCAAAATCAACATGTTCCCAAAACTTACGCGAATATCTCTAGACAGAGGATGCGAGCAAAGCACTCCCGTACAAGTTCGATCCGAAATCCGCATGGCTGCCATTTCACTGGCAGCTTTATCAGCAGCACTTCCATTCTGTAACGCAGCGGCCTTAGAAGACGCCGCCGCCGCCGCCGCCTTGCCTCCTCTCTTGGCCGCCGCGGCAGCCTTCTTCTGCAAAGCCTTCTTCTTGCTGGCGTCCGACACCATCTGAACCAACAAACCACCAATGAATAAATCAAAATCAAAACAAATAAATAAATAAAGACCTAAATTTCATGCTAATAGCTGATTAAAAACACTAATGCAACGATAAATCTGGTGAATCGAATGAGGAAATACCTTGGTTAAGAATCGATAATCGAGATCCGAGATGCGAGATCTAGGGCTTAGAGGTATAGAAATTCTGGTGCTACCTAAGAAGCGAGGAGAGGAGCTAAAATAAAAAGGCAAAAGGTTGAAAACCCGCTATGAGGGTTTCGTTTTTTGAAGAGAGTTCGGTACAGAAGGGGGTGATTGGGTATTTATAGTGAGATGGATTGTGGGAGTGACACGTGTGCGACGGCTTATATTGGAGCACGGGCGGTTTATGGTCCGGTAACACTTCCGTATTGGAATTTAATTGCAAATGTTTGGACAGACAACAGTAAAAAGGTTAAGGTCGGTCCTGGTCTTCAACTTTTCTGTTGGGTTCTGCTTGCTCTTGGATTGGGTGGGAGTTGGGCTTAGTGAGTGTTGTTCATGTGCATTTCAGTTTGGGTTTTTAGGCTAAACTCTAGCCCAACCAAATGTTGGGTTTAGCCCAATATCTCTATCCCGTCGAAAAGGTGAAAATTTTCAAAACATGTTAAACGTTTGGTACGTACGGTGCCAGGTTTATTGCTACACGTTAAAAATCATGCTCAGTTAGCGTTTCTGATTCTTCAATTAAATTGGCTTTTTCGTTCTCGGTTTTTGAAGATTTACACAGTCATCAAAGTAACATACTTTATTCGAAACATGATGTCTTTGGAAACAAACATGCTCTTACTTTTCTCATTTTTCACTGCCTTGTAACATTTGCTTACAATCAAACAACTCCGTTTTTGTTGCTTTTGCGAGTTCCTTGTAAATTTATGACAAAAAAAAAAAAAGAAAACCTATATAGCAACAATCGGGACATTGTAGGTATTCACACAGTGGATGTTAACAGAAACGGAAAAGAAATAAGACAAAAACATATTTTATATTTTCGAATGTAAAGTCAAAGCTGTAACATATATATCTAAGTTCTTGACATAATTCCATTTGGATCCTGCCATGTTACCACAGCGGTAACATACCACCCTTTTTTGTCCTTTTGGGTTAATTACACTGCAATCTCTGTTTTATTCAAAAATTAAAAAATAATTAGATAATTTTAAATTTTGACTCATTAGTCCTACTTTTTTTTATTTTTTAAACTTAAATCAAAAGGTGAGGGTATTTTTTAATTATTAATTCACACCTCCATCATCAAAGCTTTAAAAAGAAAATTTACTCCATACACTTACCAAAATGTCAAATATATCCTTGATAAAACTAATTTTTTATTTGTACTAAATTAATTAATTAAAATGATATAAAAAAAATAATTGAATTCTTTACTTGTCTACTAATTTCAGTTCCATATCTCTAACAATTAGCAACTAAATTCTATCACTAACTCAAAATTATGGAACATGAAATGTGAAAAAAATTCTCAAATCAGTGTGGAGCATAAAATGGTTTTACCTTCTAAATTTATTAATGATTTTACCTTCTAAATTTATTCATCAAACTCGTAGATGTAAGAATAAATGATGAGCAAGTTGTCACCCCCTCACTTTTTGATATCTTCTTATTAAACAAAAAAAAATTAATTGGTAAATTAATATATTTTTATTACATATTGAAATTATTTATTGTATATTGAATAAGTATTATGAAAAAAAATACTAATTACAAATTAAGAACAAGAGATCAAATTCATACTCATATTTATCATAAAATATGGTTTGTAATTAATACATGGTTTTACTATATATTAAATTAATTAATTAATAAGAAACAATATTAATTTAAATATATTAATTTAAATATAAGAATAAATCAATTTATCGTTTGAATTAACTACGTCATTTGACACAATATATTGTATTGCATTAGCTGCATTATATTATGGTGTGTGTCATTGAGTGTATTAAATTGTAATACAATATCATATTTGGTGCAACATGAACTATAATATATGCAATAATATTTCATATCATTATTTAGATTACTATTAATTTTAAATTAATACTATTCAAATTTATTAATATTTAAGTATTTATTATTTGTCATATTAAATATTTAAAAATAATTCATTTTTATATACTAATTATTATAATATAATTAAATAACGTAATATTATATTATATTTTTATTTTTATATATTATTTAAGTATTTATTATTAGTTATATTAGCTTATTAAATAATAATCAATTTTTACTTATTAAATGTTATAATATAATAAGTAATACATTATTTAATTATATTTTTAATATAATTAAAATATTTTAATATTATTGAATAATAAATTATAAATTTATAGACTTATGTATGAATAGTTTAAACTTTGTTCTTTTTGTAATTTATAGCCAACATTAGGGGGCATAATATTAATAACCCAACAGAAGCATCTTAACCATTGCACTTGTTTTGAGTTAAATCAAACGGTGGATTAAGAAAAGACAAAAGAATGTGGTATGTTACCACAGTGGTAACATAGTTAGACCATTTAATTGATGTGGATAGTTATTATTATACACACTAAACTAGATATCATTTTAATCCATATAGCTCGGAAACATCGAGTGTCAAGATAGATTATCATATAGAGAAAATTAAAAAAAATATATTAAATAAGTGGGAAATGAAAATTATACGTGATTACAAATTTATTTAAGATAAAATAACTCAAATCCTAAAATAGCTCAAGTCTATTTAGAGTCCATTTGCGATAGCTGCGTTGATAGATAAGTCCTCCCATGGAAATGACAATTTCTAAAGAGGGGAGCTGCGCCCACCTCCTAAAGAGTTCAGGAAGTAGTTAAGTGAGCGTGGAGTCATTATACACGGTTACCCAGAAGTCAGAAAGCAATATATACATATATATAGTGCAATCAAGCTTAATTAGCTAATATGATTTTACATGGTAACAGTTATTCGTTTAAATAATTAATTAAGAGAAGAAAGGAATAACAATTGCAGGAGGCGACGACCATTATTAAGTAAGATCTAAGAAGTGAGGGTCGGCCCTGATTAGTTAATCGGTCAGCAACACGATTATTCTCTCTGAAAGTATGAGAACATATGAAATTATGTTCGATTGTAGAGGACACGTCTACAGTTGAAGAAGGATTATGTTATTATTAATAAAAAAAAAAAGAGAGAAAAAGAGGCCAAAGGTATTTCCATCCTTTGTAACTGGATTTAGTTTGTTAATTTTGCAATATCAAATTCATCGATATGTTTTACTAAATTGGTTGACTGACTAAATTCCTATTTTTCTTTATTATATATTAACTTGAATTGAGGAAAACAAGGTCTAAATGGGCCAACCTTCTGAAGAAGAAAGAAAATATAAATTCAGCTAAAAAGGAGGGGCCTCCACCAAAATCACAGTAGCCGAGTCTGATAATCTCGCTGGGGTTCCCTCTAGGGTTCTTACAAGAAAGCAAAACCTGAAATCTCTGCGTGTGTGTGTGTGTGTGTATAAAAGATCCGAAATCCAACATGTGCGCAAGCGTATATATGCTGTACATGTGGAAGTGTCAAGTAAGTTACCTTGATAAGAAGCTCATCATGGATCTTTAACTTGGTTTTTCAAAGTTGTTCATGTAACTAGCTAGAAAGAAACTGCTATATTTAAGTCCCTGGAAACCCATATATAGAGAGTAACACAAACAGAGAACGAACAGAAACAAGCGCGTCACGACCACTTAAAATGGCTAAAATGGCATTCACCTGCACGTACAGCTGCACCTTCACGCTTCGAGTTTGAAGCTGATCATCATGATGATCTTCGTCAACCCAGATAACAACACAGCGAGGTGCAGGTGCAGGTGCAAATGCAGATAAATGCAAATCTCAGCTCTGCTACTACTGCTAGCTAAGTAGCTACTGTGTTGGGTATTTTTTAAAGAGAGAGAGAGAGAAAGACAGAGAATTCCAAATATCCAATTCCATTACATATGTTGAGAAAATCAACAAATAGATAAGGATGTGACAATAAGCTTTCTTTATTACAACTTTTGCAGTCTTTCTTCACAAATCACAAACACCATGTGGCCTCAAGACCACGTGACGCAGACACCCCCGAGCACGTGGACTTCGACCACCCCATAAATCAGATACTGCCACGTATGGTGCCACGTCTGACAGCCACTTGAATTTACTGTAGAACCCGCGTGGGATGGCCGATATAACTCATAATTGTTGTTTGTAATAATTCTCACTTTTGAACACTGCATAATAATAAATACAAGTTTCTCTTTAAAGCAAAGCCTACTCTAAGAGCCTCAAAATTTGATTGGTTAAAAACTCAATAAAACTTCTGAAGCTAGGCTGTCAGTGGGACAAATATATATATATATATATATATATATATATATCTGTGTGTGTGTGTGTGTTTTCTCCTTCGTGTGATTGAGAAGCTGTCGTAAGTGCAATAGTTTTGTTCCTTATTATAATATTATATTTGTTTGCTTTGATTTGGCGCATCAATTATGCCTCATTTACGAGACCAAACCAGCTCACTAGTGTCATTTCTGCCTGAATTGATAAAGATTACAGTGACGATTATTCATTTGTTTCTATAATTAGGTTTAGAATGAACTCTTCACCAAACACTATCCAAAGAGGGGAAAAAAATTTATTATAGAGTAATGTTAGAAATTCTATCACATAGTTAACTAATATGAGAGAATGACTAATACACACACACCACTTATCTCTAATTTGATAGCACTTAATTATAAGGCCATCCTGTTCTTGTCGATGGTGTTAGTATGATGTGATGCTTGTCCACTTCAACTATGTATTAAATATATAATAATTAATAATTATAAGATCCCGACGTTTAAATTTTAATATTATATGTTATTTATTTATTCATTAGTTAATGAATGTAAAATTTTTTTAATTTATTTATCATTCAATAAATAATTTTTTTTTAAAATTCATTAATCAGTTATATGTCGGAGTATAGCACTAGCATCATTTTAGAAAGCTTTTGATACCTTCATTCTTCCAGTGTATTGTACTTTATATCTAGAGCACTGATATTTAGACAAAAAAAAAACTTGACAAAATACTAATAAAATAGACTATAACACCGGTACGAGAAAAAAAATGAAACAATTAATTAAGTCAACACCACATAATGTTACAGGACATTTTATCAACCTTTAGTCTCTTTAGCATTATTGCTATGCCTAAATTCACTAACTAGGCTTTTTTTTTTTTTTTTAATTTTAACAGAAGAGTTTAAAAAGGATGGTGCCAGAGTTTTACTAACATGAGTGCCGACAGAAAATCTTTTCATGTTGCTGTCAAAATTAGAAAAAAAAAAGGGATAATTATAATGATAATAATAATAATTAGAACAATTAAAAACACTTGTCCCTCAATGATGCAAAATTTTTTTTACGATAGCGCCGCGTCTTTGGGGACTAGGGGATGGTGAAAGCTGAAAGACACAAGAACCCTACACAGTAACACAAGTTCAGGAAGGTTGATATATGTTGACATTAATGTTCCATTACTCATTTACTCTGCAGATGGGGCCACCCGAAAAAACCACAAGCACCAGCAATTATCCAAATCCAGTTTAAAACATTAATTGATCTCAGTCGTTTAAAAAACAATCATGATTTAGGCATGAAAGCCTTGAGTGCACTGAGTTCATGTGGTGTTATTACGTGCATTACGAAAGGCAAATATTTAGTTGGATTTGCTAGAAACAAGCCGTGATAATTCTATTAGAAAAGAAACTCACACAAATAACTGTAAATTAAATAGAAATAAATATTTTTTTTGTAATTAAATAAAATGTGAACATAAATTAATTAATAAAAAATAAATCATTACAATTTAAAGTAAAAATTTAAGAGACAAATTTTTATGTGAAAATCTCAAATCGAGCAAAATTACGAGTATATCCTTCCACTGTATTAATTTAAATTACAGTATAAATTCTTCTTTAGATAACACTATAGATCCATTACAGTGATCAATTGAATTCACCCATAAAATTTTATTGAAGAACATGAAAAAACACTTGTACATTGGAAGTCAAAACTTCCATTCATAGTGCAAATATAATTCGAGCCCCATTTGGGATTCCATGGCTCTTTTGAATTAATCTCCACCACCATAGTTATGCTTCCCAATTGGTACCAAAATAAATTGACCGTAAAGATTGACCCACACCCTCCAACTTTGCAAATATGAGAAAAATACACTCTTAAGTCTAAAAGTTGAAGGGTTAGGGACTGGAAAACAGAACAAACCAACATTACTACCGTCATAGGTACATTATCACCATTATATATCAATATCTGAATGGACGCACAACATCCATCCTCAAACCCGAAGGATAAGGAAGTTGAAATAGAACAACCATCCTTACACCTAAAGGTGGAGGAGGCTAAAACAAGACAGCCATCCTCAAAGAGAGATTCCACTGGAGAAGGAGAGAAAGTATTCCATCTCCAGGGATTTAGTGAGGAAGAGATGAAGAGCTTTCAGAGGAAAAGTTTCGAAAAGATCTAGAGATTGGTTTTAAAGGTGTGTTTTTGAAATTTTAAGATTTGAAATTTGAGATTTCATTTTCATCTTTTAAACAAAAAGGTGTTGAGAGGATAAATAGGCACGTAATCCTGTACGCTTCATGCCTATCGACTATGTGTAATCGTGGCGATCGAATAGAGTGTATATAATCACACGGTTGATATTAGTTGGCTTTATGTTTGAGTTAATCCAACGTAGTTGGTGGGCGCTGATGTTTGCCCCGGGTCAAACCCCAAAACGGCCTGAAACGACACCGTTTCATATATTAATTTTTTTGTTTTTATTCGGTCTAAAACGACGTCATTTCGCTTAGATAATTTGCTTGCAAAAAAACCCTGCTGCTTCTTCCTCTTCGTTCTCTTCATTTCACCCGCACAACCATAACCCAACTGTAGATAAAACCATAAATTATTGTCTAATCCAAATAGGTGATAGGATTTGGCTTAGATCAACCCACGTTTTGTTTGCCAAGTATTTCGCCTTTCCTTCATCGGCTGAGGTCTAACCATTCGCGATCCACCACAATTCGCTGCTGAAATTGCCATTCGCCATCCACAACTCACAGCCACCATCACCCATACCCAGCCACTGTAAATGCCGAAATTTGTCTTTGAAGGACAATGTCGAAACTCGTTTAAGTTCAAGCTTTTGCTTTTGCTTGATCTAAGCCAAATCATTTTGCAGTTGGGTTATGGATGTGTGGGTGAAATGAAGAGAACGCAGAGGAGGAAGAAGCGGATGGGTTGCAAATTAACTAAGCCAAACAACGTTGTTTACAGCATCTGGGTTGCAAATTATCTAAGCCAAACGCTGTTTCATAAATGCAGAAATTTGTCTTTGAAGGACAATGCCGAAACTTATTTAAGTTCAAGCATGGATATGTGGGTGAAATGAAGAGGACGAAGAGGAAGAAGCAGCTGGATTGCAAATGATCTAAGTCGAACGACGTCGTTTACATCGAATCAAAACAAAAAAAAAATTAATATATGAAACGGCGTCGTCAAGCCGTTTTGGGGTTTGACCCGGGTCAACCCCGGGGCAAACATCATTTCCCATATATTATATTTTTTATTGGTTAATTTCACTTAGACCCATAATTTTTTTTAATTACATAAACACTTAAACTAATAAAACTTTGTGCTTAGTCCACTCAAATGAGATGGACCCAGCAGGATGTGTGCATATAATAAACTTTGGCAAATATTTAGTTGGATTTCTTTTTTTTTTAAATACTGATTATACATCAGACTACTGTATTACAGATACAATATTACATTAAATTTTATTACAACAGCTACAATATTATATTAAATTCTTTATGAAGTACTTGCTCAGACAAATACTGAAGTACTTACCCAGACAAAATACCCCTACTACTGTATTACAGATACAATATTACATTAAATTTTATTACAACAAATATAATATTACATTAAATTCTTTATGAAGTACTTGCCCAAACAAATACTGAAGCACTTACCTAGACAAATACCCCTCATAGAGGGGGGATGTTTCTGTTCCACTCGCATTTCGTAAGGAAAAAAGACTTACAAATTAATTCCATATAATTATACTTAATTGATGGAGATTGAGTTTATAGCGACTCGAATCTTTATCTTCACAAACAAAAATTCACCACTGGGCCAAAGGCCCAAGTGACTAGTTGGATTTGTTAGAAACGAGTAAATGAGTATTTTTGCGACAATTCTTATACAAGCATGACCATAATCATATCACGACCTTAAAAGTCAGATTGGCAGCAATTACTTCATCTTCTGTCACAGTGCTGTAATTTATGCAAGATAAGCATCTACAAGTGTGATCCTGAAAATAAATAATATCATCAAAATTCGAACGTGCCTTAATTAAAAATTAAAATGATCCATCGTCTCAACTTTGTTTTGTTAATAAAAAAGGCCTGGCTTCTACGCCTCAAAAGAGTGGCCCAACTCTGTCTCAAGATCCAGAAAAACCAAGGGGAAGAAATTATGAAGAGTGAATCTAAATACACCCCACCCATTCCTCTATATACCCTATTTCATCCGGTTAAAGGGCTTTTGTAAAAGGGTATAATAGGATAGTAATCTACTGCCTTTTTTTTTAATCATTTTTTATAAAATTAATCTAGTGCTTTTACTATAACTAAACTAAGTAAACAAAGGATGCAGCTACTTGGAACCCACCAAAACACTCTTTACACCTAATTACCCAAGCGTAAATTTCAAAGTTAAAATTTTATTTTCAACACCCACATTATACCAAAATTAACCCATTATAGCATGTAATTTTAAATAATGTTATTTTCCACTATCACCCACCAAAATCACTTCCATCGACTATGTTGATTGATAATCTATGAAGCTTTCAATTTCACAGCGAATAAATATCAATGTCAAATCGCCATAATTTAGTGGGGATTGGAGTTTAGTGCCCCCACTCAAAGTTTCTTAATCGCACCTGTAGTCATTCTGCAGGAAATTTTATCCATTAAATTATTCATTAAAGTTCCACAAAAATCCAATTATAGAGAGAAACAAAAATGAAAGTTTAAAGGTGACATATACGGAGAAGAAACTACAGTGACATAATATGTGTACATCCCAGCTATTAAGTCAAATTAAAACAAAGACTTGCGTTACACGTTTTCACTAATTGAAAAAAAATAATATTAATTGAGTTCTTTCCTTCACCCACGTTCTAAATTGAATTCTATTTATCTATAATTGAATTAAGTTGATAGCAAATAACAAATTAGGGTTTCAAATAAGATGAGTGTAGGAAGTAAAATTATTTTAGTTAAACTTAATTGTTTAAAAAAAAAGATATTTAATTTGTCCTTGGAGGTAAATTACTTAATGGATATTTAAGTAATATAAAATATTAATTAAAAATAAATTTAAATAGCAGTTTAGTGAGTTTCAATAGTCTCACACTAAATAAATATGTAAATAAGAGCCATCTTGCTATCACCGGGACTTAAAATTAATTTACTTTAGTCATCGTAAACAAGCGGCTCTGATAAAAGCATGGATGGTGGAAAGTTAAAATAAAATTCGTGTTTGTGGTCTATTTTTAGTGACATTAAGATCCGTTACGAACAAATTAACAATGTAGGGTGCAAGCAATATTCTTATGGTTAGTGAATTATTTGATTAATCAAATAAAAAACCGAAGTAGATTTATTTATGTGCATATAATTTTAATTTTATGAGTAGAATTTTTCTTAATTTAGGAATTAGATGTCTCTCTTTCTCTCTTATATTAATTTGTTGTAAAATTTTAAAAATTAATTAGATACTCGATTAAATAAATATTTATGATCATTAAATAAATTATATAAAATAAATACTTAAATCTTATACGATCGTAGTACTGAAAACATATTTGGGTTTTTCTAGGAGCTTCAAATTCAAATTTTTATTTACTAGGCATTCATTTTTCCGTAGTTTCCGAGAATCTGATTTTTTTTTCCAAAAAGGTCAAAACAAGCAACAAACTTGGAATAGCAAGGGCAAATTTGAAATCCCACAGCATTTGAAGGTGCCAAACGTAGTTATCTTTTATAAAGTTGGAAAAATTACTTTGAAAAACTTCGCAAGAATCTAATTCAGCGAACCGTCCGTCACGCTTACGGAGACGAAAAGGTCATTGTAACGTTGGTGCTGTGTGTACAGCCTCTTCGCAGCAGCCGACGAGGCGGAAGAAGCGTGTAACATTCGACGGTTATCCTTACTCCATCACTCGCCACGTAAAACACGCTCGTCACGCGCGCACACGTTTCTCACCGGATAACCACCATTCCAACTCTTTATGGAAACCCCCCACCCCACCACACCCATACATCACATCATATATACAAAATCCATCATACATCATTCATTAATCCATCATCAGCCACGTGTAATGCAATAACTGCTCCACATTCTCTCTCTCAAACTCTGAAGTCTCGCCCCCCCTGGCCCCTGTGCTATATAAATACAAACATTTCCCTTTTGCCGGTTAGAACCCTCTCGCTCTGTCTCTCTCTATTATTCAGTGACTCATTGGAAACCAAACTCTCCCATTTCTCAACAATGGGCAAGGTGAGTCAACTCGGTCACCCCAACTCATTTTTTATTTTTAATTTTTAATTATTTTTTTTTACTTCTTCCTTTTGCTTTCTTTTCTGTTTGCTCTGTGAGCAAATTTTTGTTTGATTTTTGTTTTTTTTTAATTTTTACAGAAGAAGAAGAACAACAACAGGAATGATGAAAACGACAACAAAGAGAACAACAACAACGACAATAATGAAGCGGAGAAGGACGAGGAGGGAGGAGATGCCCCCGCAGAGAAGAAGAAGGATGATAAGAAAAGTTCCGTTACTGTGATCTTGAAAGTTGACATGCATTGCGAGGGCTGTGCCAATAAAATCGTCAAATATGCTCGCTCTTTCGAAGGTCTTTCTTTGTTCATATTTCTATCTTTCATTTTGCCCAAAAAAAATTCGAAATTATTAATATTAATACTAATAATGTGGGGGTGGTTTGTTGTTGTTGTTATAGGAGTGGAGGCAGTGAAAGCAGAGGTAGCCTCTAACAAAATCACCATAGTCGGGGCGGTGGATCCATCCAAGGTCCGAGAGAAATTGGATAAAAAGACCAAGAAGAAAATTGACCTCATCTCTCCTCAGCCTAAGAAAGACAACAAAGATAAAGAACCCAAACAAGATAACAAACCAAAAGACAACAAATCCCCTGATGACAAGAAACCCAAAGAGGTTACTCAATTATTTCGCCCCCTTTTAAACGTTTTACTATTAATTGATGTTTATTAAATTACTATTAATCAGTCTTTTATTAATTAAAATACTAAATGATTTTGTTTCCTTTTTTTTTTTAAATTTTGAAACTTATTGATTAATGGGTTTGTTATATTATATTATAGGCTCCGGTGACGACGGCGGTTTTGAAGCTGGGGCTCCACTGCCAGGGTTGCATTGAGAAGATTCTCAAGATTGTCTCTAAGACCAAAGGTGAGAGTGAGAGATGGTGAGAGTGGGAGATGATATTATCTCGTTAACTTCATTACTGCCACGTCGATTCTGTAGCGTTACTGTAACGGTGTCGTTTGTTTTTATTATCATTATTATTTTTATATTTTTGAACTTTTAAAACAGGGGTGATGGAAAAGTCAATTGATAAACAAAAGGACACGGTGACGGTTAAGGGGACAATGGATGCTAAGGCGTTGGCTGAGGTTTTGAAGGAGAGGCTGAAGAGACCGGTCGAGATTGTGCCACCTAAGAAAGAGAAAGACAAAGAGAAGAATGATGAGAAAGAATCCAACGGTGGGGATAATAACAACAGCAGCGGCAATGGCGGCAATAAGAAGAAGAAGGGCGGCGGCGGCGGAGGCGGAGGCGGAGGCGGTCAAGAGGTTGGAGATGGCGGCGGTGGTGGGAAAATGGAGGGGAGCAAGATGGAGTATTTGCCAATGGGTGTGCCCGGAGCGGGTTATGGATATGGGTACCAGATTCATGGTGGGTATGAATATGGATACCCTGCTGGAGGGTACTACCACCAGCCGGCTGCCCCGCAAATGTTCAGTGATGAGAACCCAAATGCCTGCGTTGTTATGTGATGAATGATGGTTAGGGAGTAGTAAGCAAAGGTTATAATATTATTTACAAGATAGGTTTAATGGGTAACTTCAACCGTGGAAATATTTGTAAATAATAAAGTACGAGGAGTAAAATTTTGGATTAATCCTCTTTTATCCTAATCATCTCTTGGTTAATTTTGTATTTTGGGCCAGTATATGTTATTGACAGTTATTTTGCTGTTTAGTTCATAAATCTTTTAATTAATTACCCATTTGTGTAAGCGTAACTGCTTGATATTGCCGACTGCTCTCAGTGTCACCATCATAAGGTTTCTGTTAAAATTGCTGCAAAGGTTAGGCGCACCGCTGGCAATGATGCTTTTGCGGCAGAGTCCCAAAGAAAGAAAGAAATAATTGAATTGAATGGCGCAATTAATGATGAAATGGAAGATTCTGATAGAGCCCCAACAAAAATCTGGCAACTCCACCAACCGGCATCTCTCTCCCACCTGTTCCAATGTTGTTTCATTAAAACATTTATCAATTGCATTTGATGATGTTCACCTAATCACAATTCTCCTGCGCGTCCTCTGTTTCTCATTTTGTGGACCATTATCATACTCGTTCGTTCGTTACATCTGCTCCAGTTTTACGTCCCATTTTTTTTTTCATTTAAAATTATGTGAACGTTGTTGTTGTTTTTTTTTTTTTTTAAGTAAAATGAGCGTCACATTCACGGGTTTATTACTTACTCGTGCATACTACTATTTTTGGTGAAACATTATCTTCCATTTTATATATAATTGTCATATCAAATGACACGCTGTCACATGGGGAATAAAATTTCTATCGGAAGATAGAAATAGAATGCGGTCATGATGTTATGGCAATGAGGATTCTATCGGATAAAATTTGTAAATTAATATTAATTATAAAATAAAACATAAATAACACGTGTCTCGCCCGATCGTATCCCACTTCCTTTACTCTCCAGTCCCTTCAACATTCACATCACATACTCACTTACCACGCTCACGCAACTTGCATGTCAAGTAGCAATTTAGCGAGTGCCGAATTAGCAAAATAGGAGGACATGAAGGTCCCACAAAAGCGAAAAAGAAGGGCAAAAATGGCATAGCATTTGACGGAGAGGGACCTACCAATTATTGACAGACAATATAGCTAGAGAGAGGGGGAACTGTACTGTTGTTATATCAAACCTGCGAAACACGGGTTAGCCTTAAAGCTTTATTTTCTTGTAATTTATTTCTCTGCTTTAAAATTTCCCCTTTGGTGCGTGTCCTTATTAGGTGTGATTTGGGAGCCTCTGAGACTCGCTCTCATTTTTCTCGGTGTCCTTTTTCGCGGTGCTTAGAGTTGTTATTCGTTGTCGTTTTCATGAGGCCAGTACGCCACAGTATCACCGGTGCTGCATTTCCTCGAACGTACACAATTAATTAAATGCAAAGCCTGCTCTGGACTGGCTTTCACTTGTGGAGAGCCTACCGAACTGATCTCATGCCCCGTTAGACGACACCGTAAAAGTCCAGTCCACATTACCTTTTTCTCTTCACGTTTGATGCCTATTTTCTAACGTGCGCCGTTCCTCCTTGTTAAAATGTTAAATATTGAAATCAAATGAGTTTTTTTTTTTTTTTTCGCTTATGCTTTTGGCGTTGAAATTTGAACATTAAAATTAACGTAATGATATTATCTACGAAAAGGATATGACGTAGCTTGTTGAATTTGAAATGGTAAAAGTAAAAAAATTGGCATGGTTAAAAGCGTGAGTTGAGATGTTGGTATTTGACTGATCCATAACTGACAAAATTAGTAATGATGTTCATTTACTGCATTTATAATCCAATTTACTGGTGAGAAATAAGAAATAAAAAAACAGCATTTATTGAATATTTTAAGTGAATAAAGGAAAGAAGAATGACCTTTCATCAATATCAACGGCGCCAGTTAGCTTTGCCTTTTTGGCGAAACGCAAAAAGAGGCTGCAAATGCAATCAAAACGACATCGTGCATTGACGAGTCGTTTGTAGGGCGCACGTGCGTTCTCACCTTTAGAGAAATGAATGAAGGACGTGCAATATCATGATGTGACCGTGTGGTAGTATGTGTGCGTATAATGAATGCATCATGCATCATGATGGCATGATGCCAACCGCGATGATGTCACATGCATGCCCTTTAACATTCTTTCCGAATTGCACCTTCGCATCCCTGGCCTGCTTTTATGAGATATACTGGAACCTTCAATAAAGAGTGGGAAAAATGCGCAAAAGGGAACAAAGGCAATGGCAAAATTACTTTTTTAAAAAGCATTTTCTTTTTTTCTTTTTTTTTTTGGGTAGTAAATAACACAAATTTTTTTATCTAATTTTTTTTTTAGTATAGTGGTTTTAGTAATTCTAAATTTTCTTTATATGATGATCAAGGATTCAGAAATTGGCGTGTAAGTAAATTTTCAAAAAAAAAAAAAACAAAAATTAGATGAATATTCTATCTACTAGCACAAGAAGGACTTCACCACCTAGTCGTGTACATCATTTAATTGATTAAAATTTATTTATGAGTGAGTGCGTGAGGCTTGATTCCAAGTCCATGTGATCAAAAGGTTCTTTTGAATCTTTTTCCTTTAGATGTGATGATAGCATGAGCTCAACTCCATGTGGGTGTAAGTCAAAAAAAGTGGATTGAAGAAGAAAAAAATGAGTTTTTTTTTTTTTTTTTTGGTTTTAAATAAAGTCATTCTCATGGGTGAATAAAGATAATTTTTAATCTTGAAAAAATGGGTCAAGGGTTTAATCATGTTGGAACTCCGTTAAATTAATAATTTTGTTATGATACAATTAAATCAAGAATAAATAGGAATACGAAATATAAAATCACATCAATATATCCTTAAAAAAAATAACACATTAATATTTACTAATAGTAATATTATTCTTGGTAATGATTGCTTCAGAAGCAAAGCACAAACTTATTGATGTATAAAAATTTAGAACTAAGATGTTAATCATTCTGATTCCTCAAGTTTGAATTGAAAGAATTCTGGGTATCTTTTAATTTTCTGTTGACCAATCATTAGCTCATGCAAATCCAAAAGAGAAAAAAAAAATAAGTGAACGAGAAAATCAAAGAGAAGGATTGATATAATTAGGGCATCGATCATATATAAGATTCAGTTAATGAAGTGGTTGTGTTGTGCCCATCTTTGATGCGAACCTTCAATTATTGTTGGGGTTGATGAATACATAAAAATATATTATTAAGACACAAAAATTTTAGTGAAGGAAATTTTTTATTTTAGGTTTGGAACTGGAAAATTAAGAATTTTTAAAATGTCAATAAACTGGGGGGAAAAATTGTGAGTTGTTTAAGAACAAAGAAGGGGAAAAAAATACAGTAATTATTTAAAAAAATGAACGGAATTATTAAAATCCACTATATCTATTGCAACTTTATTCCGAAATTTTCTTGTGAGAAACTTAAATATGCGTTAACAAGTTTCTATCATATCAATTTAGTTGACAGGCCCCAATCTCTCTGTAAGGAACTAATTGATGACTTTCTAGGCAAATGTCTTTTTAGTTTTTATTACCATCCATATTATTTTCATCTTTTTAAGTATATATATATATATACGACGGAGTTTATTGATATATCAAAATCATACAACCACAGTGAGTCAATAATGTCGCTCCTTTTATTTATTCAATGGATTGGAAAAAAATAAGAAATTTTATTCCCTTGGATATATGTGAATATATGTATATATATCTAGTTACGTTGAAACATTTTCAATATAGAACAGTTGGTAGAACCGTCAGTTGGATACTGTTATAACCATTCAACGGTTCATTTAACTGTTCTACATCAGAAATGCTCAAATCCATATATCCATATGTATCTCATAAGTTATGGATTTTAAACACTAGAAAATATATATAAAAACTTCATCATATACAGTTTAAATGATTAATTCAATACAAGAAATTATTGCTGTATCTACTTTTTTCTGAGGCAATTCCCAAAGTTCAATTATTTCCCCTTTTCATTTTTCCTATTGCCTGTCAACATGGCAAAGAAGTCATCGGTGATGCTCTAAGTCTTTGGTCGATTATTGGAAAAATGGACTAAGAAAAGTGAACGAGAAGGAGACATAATAATGATAGATCCTCATCGTCATCCGCATCAACGTAACCATTTGAAATTTCATTACTCTTTTTTTTTTTTTTTAATTTTTTCCACAATTCTACAGTCGTTTGAGGACTTGAAGTTGAAGGGTCTTCATATAATAAGTCAACGTTAGGTAGTTGTGAAGTTAATTTGTAAGAAAACTTTTGCTGGATCTTCATCTAATAATTTATATATAAGTGTGCATGATCATGTAGTCGACAGAGCTGTAATATAATTTACGGATTAATTTGTAACTTGAAATTAATTAAGCACTACGAAAGCAATGCCTACCATATAAAAATATTTCGAAATTGAAGATCTTGATCGGAAGTGAAATTAGAAAATTAATGGGGAACGGCCTGCGCGATTCTCACACAGACCTCATCGCCTGCATCTGACTATATATAATTAAATCATACGTGCTGCATGAAACTTGGGTTTTTATAATCAGTCCTTGCATTCTCTGCTAATTAGAAATATTAATTGAAATGCTATGTGTCTAACTCAGCACGTTATTTTCACAACATTAATGCACGTGCTTACTATTTAAAGCATGTCTACTAGATAGTATCGGTGTCTGTTAAGCCCAAAACTGAACTGGGCCTGTGCCGAGCACATATCCAAACACATCCTATAGTGGCCCTACCGAAGTGAGCGATGCGGATAAATCTTATCGACAGGAAGAATACTTTGCGGGAGTGAGTCCAAAACAAGTACACGGGCCAGTCGGATTTGACACTTTGATGGGACGGGGCCAAGACAAACAATTTTAACCCTCCACTTTGTAAGGGTGTGTGCGTGTCCTTTTGATTTCTACTATAGGCCCCGTGAAGCCTATTGGCCTGTGCTACATCAAAATCTCAGAAATGTCAAGACCACAACAAAATTAAGATACAGTTTCATTATCATAATAATTATAATAATAATAATAGAGGATAACATTAACGGACACATCAGAATATCAGATTAATGCAACTTGTTGACTGTTGCAACATATGGTGGAACGGGTTCGATTGGGGGCGTTGTAGGGGAGAGCCTAGGAGATCCTGATTGGGTATCTAAATCTTTCAGGTGGAGTGATCAATCTAATGTGAAAACTACACCAAAAAATCAGGGAAAAAAATCTCAGAAAAGAAGCAGAATTTAATGGTACATAGCGTCGATGATTGAGTGGGATCTTCTATCCATAAGGCATCAGAATATATGTATATATATAGCTCTACGGCATCAACTAAAGAATGTGAAGAGGATAAATTAGCATGCTAATACATGTTTAGGGGAAAATCCGAGATTGGTTGAGAATGAAATCTTGGGTGGTGTATACAAATTTGGGACAATATTCTCAATTCTAGAGTTAGTTTTTGTATAAAGTAAGCACTTTTATGTGGTATTCAAAAAGCTCAATTTATATATGAGTGTGCCAACACTATCTTTTCATGTGATAAGAATTAATTAAAAAGATAAATTCTCACGTAACAAGGTAATAAGAAAAAAAATATTTCATATGAGTTGAGAATAGTTATCAATATAAGTTTGAAATAACACTCAACTCATGAGTTAATTTTTGTGCTTGAGTTAGTCTCATAGACTTCTATACAATATCATAACCAAACTCACCAATGAGTGATCGGTTCATACCATATAAACTTGAGATAATCCTCTCAACTCTTAAGCTAACTTACGAGAGTATGAATTAGGCCCATGTGTTAATGTGCTAATATTAATACAGTAATGGTAATATTCCCGGCATATGATAGGATAAATAAGTTGCATACTATTGAAAATCCATATCTGCATAAATTCCTTTCGCTCTCCTCTAATCATAAGCGATCCACCTAATGGTAAAAGCATATATAGCAGCAAAATAATTCAACACATATATACAACAAGGAAAGTTCCAATCGAATAATTTTATACAAACGAAAGTCATGGACCCAATATTTCTCCACTGAGCAACTGATCTTCGAACAGATGCATTAGCCAATTGTTCTTGAAAATGATTGACAACACTGCCGGCCCACTTACATGAAATAATTTAGGCTGCCAATGGAAAGATAAGTACTTGGAGTTCTGGTTTTTATGACCAAATGATATGTCACACTCTAATATTTGTTTATATTTCCTTGCATATATATAATACACGTACACTAAAGAAAGATGAGAGAAATTTATCCCCTTTCTCTATTCACCCACTCTCTCCCTTTTTTTTTTTTATTTCTCTCATTTTTCTCTTACTTTTCTCTACACGTAATATTTTTTTTAAACTCCATAGATGGGAACGACGGCAGTTCCCTTGCTTTCATTTCTAGAGGGAGGGGATAAGAATTAGGTCCCATTCCCCTACTTCCATTGACAGCCTAGGCCCTATCTCGTAGGTACGTAGTTTCATTTGATAGAGAGAGACGACGGAGTACTAACTCATCATAAAAGAACACACAATTCTTTTGTCCGAGATTGTCCACTCCAAATTATAACATCCGTGCATTTAATTAACTTTTACGGGTTAAATAGTTATTTCAGGTGGACTGTCACACGTGGCACTCTGTCACTTGTTAACTAATCAAATCTCACGTGCTCGGTGGCATTCCATCACGTGGCTTCGGACCAGCCTGCTTTACAGACCACAGATCGAGATATGGTATATATACCAGGCTACCTGCTCTCTCAGATTGCTAGAAATTGTTGAAATCAAAAAAGAGAGAAAAAAGCTAAGGAGCTCTGCAGGTTTAGTGATAAACGGCAGTATGTGATGAGTACGTAGGAGTACATGCCAACGCTAAGATGTATCCTTTATCTGCATTTGCACCTGCATCTTGTTGTGTTATTTGGTTCCGATTCATAAAAACCAAAGCACAAGACCCAGAGCAGTCGGCAGAATTGATGGTGGCAGCATGGAGATATAAGCACCAAGGTGCAGTTGCAAGTGCAGATGAATGCCATTTTAGCTATCTTTTTGGATTTTGGACTTGCGACGTCAGTGCTTAAGGACTCTGTAAGGTAACTGTGATTTAAAAGGGTTCAAGAATTTTTGAAACCCAAGACGGTCAGTATATAATTTTACAGCAGTCCTTCCAAATCTAGGGCTACCTTTATTTTCAAGGTACAGACTCATGTTTATGTGCGGACGTTCATGTTTTATAAAGTGTGGATTCACTCTTTTATATCGATGTAAAAATCTTGATTCACTCTTTAATTTGATGTGCCGGCTCTTCTAAGTGTTTTAAGGGCCCTTTACATTGATGTAAAATAGAGAATCCGCACCTGAGCATAAGCATTTTCATTCAAGGTTTCAACCGGTGTATATGCATGTCTTCTGAAATATTATAATCAACATGATATAAGGAGCAGTTCTGTGTCTTAATAAATCTGTCAAAATGGTGTACTTATATAATATATGTTGTTTAATTAGCGTTTAGGATGGGAATGAGCTGATCAAGAGATCAAAGTAACCCCAGCTATATAGCTATAGCTAGCACTTGATTTGATCTCTTCAATCGCTTAAAACCATTTTGACGAATTGGAAAATGACAGTGATCAAGAAAGATCTTGCTTCTGCTTGATGCTTCTCTTAACCTCACGCAGTGCTTTGCGGACCAGAACAGATGTGTATATAGATGAGCAAGATGATGATCAAGTCACTTATACTAAATATAGCTTGTGATGAACTCGCTTCCGGGTATCCGAGAAATATTATATGTTGACTATTCAAAGACAAAGATGATAAAGAAAGATATATATATATATATACCATTGCATGCATGGGATCATTGATCGATTTACAAGGCTTGCTATCATACCATGGCATACTGTGTGTGCGCTACTCGCAGGCTTGATCAGCTAAACCGTTTGCTTTGGAGATCCATGAAATTGGCAAGAGTGTGTGTGTGTGTACACTGAAAACATTTTGATTGATTGTTTTATTTCCATCAATATTGTTTGATTCTTATTATCCGCTCTCAAGTTGGCAAGAAAATTTTTTTTAAATCCTAGCTTGCCTTTAAAAATTGTAAATCCTTGATTTTTATTTACAGTCTCATCCAAGTATTATACAATAAATCAGGAAGCATTCATTTGAAACTTGTCTAGGAAATCTTCTAATTGTTCCATGTAAATTACTTCTTCTTCTTCTTCTTCTTCTTATTATTATTATTATTTTAAGATCGTAAAAGATCATAAGTAATACAGTGCTGTTAGATGTTTAGAAGGGCCAGAGAAAACAAGGGAAACGACAGCATACCCACTATCTCTCACCCTTTCACAATTGAAAAGTGACAAAATAAATAAATAAATATTTCGCGATCAGAATCCCTTATCAGCACTGCCTCTCTCCATCTTTGCAAAGCATCACTCTTTGCCCTCTCTTCTTGAACAACTCTCAGATAGGACTGCTGCCGCCAACGACACGACCGCCGACGATGACATGGTCATTGCCAAGGGTATTATTATTTCACAATCTCTCTCTCACTCTCACACTCGTACATAGGAAAGTGAAGAAAAAACTAATATTGGCTCTGAGTGTCTGAAATGAATGGTAATTAGTGGAGAGCTCTAATTGTCTGAAGCCAAAGAGTGAAGAATTATCATTACTTACTATTTGCATTTCCCATCATGGAATTGCTTTTTTTTTGAGGATTTGAAAGTCTCTAGAAATTCTTCGGCCTTCTACAACTCTTGCTTCCGCCTTGATTTATCCCATTTGTGCTCAGTGACTAGTACACAAATAACCTTAGGCCCGATTCTTGGCTATAATTCTGTATTGATTTTCTGGGAAATCCGGTAGATTCATAATCGAATTTTTGCAAAATAATATAAAATTTTTTATTTGAACTCTGTAGGGGTCGTTTTTTATAGATGATAATGATAATTCTGTGGATAATTTTTAATTTTGTGATTTATGATAAGTCGTTGTATGATGACTTGGGAAATTAATATTGTATGCCGAAACAACAATATGATTCTTCGAGCATATTATTTCTGTACCTGAGGTTGCCTTTTTAGTGAGTAATGCTTTCATCTTGGTGATTTATTTTTTGCTGACTTAGAATTTTTTTAAATTTAAATTGCTGGAAACTTAATGGATTAAATTTTTGTTGGACAAATATTTTGTAAAAATTTATAATAACTTATTCTTAATACAAATGTTAATTATTTCGTAGAAATAGAAAATTTAGAAAATGAGCCTTCAATAGAATATGTGCAGCCGGAAAAATATGAGCCAACTCTTGGGATGTTATTTGATAGTCATGAGAAAATGTTTGCATTTTACATAGCATATATATGGTAAGCAAGAAGGTTTTCCTGTGAAGAAGCTAACTAGTAAGAAAGAAAGTGATAGGACTATAAAATTCCTGACATTTGCATGTGGCCGTAGCGGTAAGTCAAAAAGTAAATCTACTGATTCGTTGAAGCTAAAACCTATTGTGAAAACTAGTTGTGTGCTAAAATTGGAGGTTGTCTAAATGAACCTTCAACACAATCAAGAATTGAGTTCGGACAAAGCCAGGTATTTCCCTTGTAACCACATAATTCGTGCAAGTGTAAAAAAAGTATTGAAATGAATGATTGTGTGGGAATTAACATTGCCTAGAATTTTAATTCTATTGTTGTTGAAGCTGGTCGACATGAAAAAATGTCTCATTCGTATTGAAAGATTGTAGAAATCTTGTTCACAAAGCAAGACGATTACAGCATGCAGAAGGAGATGCTATGGCAATTTCAAAGTACATCCAGGAAAAGCAAGTAAAATACAATATTTTTTTTTTAGCATTGATCTGAATGAGCATGATCAATTAAAGAATGTATTTTGGGAGATTCGAGGAGTAAGGTAGCTTAAAAATATTTTGAAGACGTAATCACATTTGATACCATATATCTTACCAACAAGTATGACCTGCCATTCGCTCCGTTTGTCGGAGTTAATCATCATGGCCAATCTATTTTGTTTGTATGCAGATTGATTTCACACGAGAATATAGAGGCATTTATGTGGTTATTTTTTTTTTCCTACGACTAGGCATCGATGGTGTTTGTAGGCATATAATGAAAAATGTGTTTGATAAGTTAGGGGCTTTTAAAGAATTTGAAAAAATTATTTCTTTGTTGTTTTCTACTGTTTATGATTCACTGAACCCTACTGTGTTCAAGGGAACTTGGCATGACATAATTACAATATATGATTTATGGAATAATGATTGGTTAAATGGTTTATATGATAAAAAGCATTGTTGGGTTCCATGCTACTTGAAAGACAGTTTTTGGGCAAGAATGTTAAGAACTCAGTGAAATGAAAGTATTAATGCATTTTTTTTTATGAATTTGTTAACTTAAAAACAAATTTGAAGCAGTTTGTAAAGTAATATGAAAATGCGTTGAGAAGGAAAGATGAATTAGAATGATAAGCAGATGCCAAGTGTTTCAGTAAAAAGACTCAATGTGTGACAAGATGTGAGATGGAGAAACGAGTTGAAGGGGTGTACACCATTTTTAAGTTTAAAAAATTCCACCAAGAATAAACTGCACTGATGTATTGTGATATATTAGATTCTGTGAGATTAGTATATAAAGTCAGTGAATCATATGGGCAAAGTAAGAGAAGAAGCTCTTAGGTTGTTTTTGAAGAAGTTGAGTGTGAAGTTAGTTGTATCTATTCAAAGTTTCAATTTAGAGGGATTCATTGTAGATATATCCTTGCAGTGTTGATACATAATAATGTTGAATTACTTCCAGAAGGTATATTTTATCAAGGTGGAGGAAAGATATGAGAAGATGCTATAGTAAGGTTAAAATTAATTATGGGATGCAGAATTTATCCATTCAACAGGAGAGACATGACAAAATGTGTACTACTTTCACTGAGTTTGCAGACATAGTATTGATAATGAAAGTAGTTATAAATTTATATTGGATTGGATTGATAAAGCAATGAAGGATCTGCCCGAGCAAATTCATTGTGGAAGTGTGCAAAAAATTATTACTGGTGAAGTAAGTTGTAGCCACAATAATGTGGAACGTGTAATCAATTATTCAATAGCAGCACGTTGTAAAAGCCGTCCTCATTATTTGAGGAAACAATCTTTAATTCGTAAGAAACCTGCACAAAAAAACAAAGTTTGTTCAAATATAAATATATGTTTTCTAATCTTATTTGGTTTTTGTTTAATTGTCTGTCATAATTTTACAGGATTTACAACAAAATACTCCATCGTCTTATAAAGTGCCTAATGAAATCTCTACACAGCTGAACAACATGGCTATGGTAACTTTGTGAATTTTTATTTTAAACCTTTCTTTTATTTTGAAGATAAGTAACTAAGTATATTGTTGAGTATATGTAAACGTTACAAGAAGAAAGTACTGTTAATGCAAACCTCCACAAAGTTGGGACGTTAGACTATTATAATGTAAGAATTAAATTCATGAGGAAATTTTATTTTAAATTTTTTAATATGAATTTTACATATAATTTTTTATTTGCTTAGGTACCTATATACCCATTCCAAATTAATAGAAATAATATTTATCAGTCATTTCATTATAATTGGCACACAGTAAGTTATTGTCTTAAAATCACAATTTCTTAACGTATATTTAAATATTTAAATTTCTAAAATATAATTTTTTTTTTATTATAGAAACCAGTCCAACCGTGTGCTTGCAGGCGATGACCTATGAAGGATCTGAAAATAAAAATTTGCAACAATTACTACATTAACAATATAGTAAAGATAATCAATCTTTACATTGATTTATTGTTGTGAAATCTCCTTAATATTCTCTCTCTCTCGCGTTATCAAGTAAGCAATCAGCCTTCGACCTATATTATATAATGTGACATGACATAATCTTAATTTAATTTATTGCAATTTTTCTTTTCCTAATCAAAAGATAATATCAATATCATGAGAAGCATAGATGAGCCGTGACTTTAGAAATCAAACATGCATGAGCTAATCATATTAATATTTATAGTACATAGATTTTGACTCCCTCAATTCACCAGCTGGCTACTGTGGAACCCTACTTTCTTAGTTCTTACAAATCTTGTATTATCACAATAACTCTCTTGCCGATTTACCCATAACAATATTAAATTAACTTAATTTATGCTGCATTAATATGATGCTACCGTGAAATAGAACGAATTTAATGCCATGGCTTATAGGTCAATATTTGACTAAGAAATTAAATTTCATTTAACCTACCGCGTAAAGCAATTTTCAATATTGGTTTGTCTTATCAGATAGTTCAGAGAGTTCATTACTCCAATATTGTCATTTACAAAAAAGAGAAATAATTCATACAAATTTGAATATTCAAACTGATATAGACTTGAAGTCATTGGTTGAAACACTGACTTCGTTCCTATAAACATAGACGATAATATCTTGCAATTGTAAAATAGACTGAAGTTGAAGTAGTTTCTTTTTAATTATCTTTATTAATGGAAAATAATAAATAATTCTTCAAAAAAGCAAGGAGCGTCGTCGGCAAAAATAAGTGGTGCTCTCATCAAATGCTTCTGATTCACATTTCAGTAACACTGAACTTTCCAAGCATTATCCCAATATTTTCATTGTAAGTGCTGATATGGCAACCATATATTGGATGATAAATTTTATAAGTTGTAGAATTATTTATTCTACCATCCTATAAATGAATGCTACCTCACTCGGAATTATAATAGTTGGGATGCTAGTTGGAAAGTGTAGCATTACTCTTTTCACATTTTGGCTCGTACTTTTGCTATGAGCTCTCTTCTGAGGATTTTCCCAGAAACCGACTTGGGAACGCTGTTTATGAATGTCACCCTTCTTAATCTTTTAAAAGGTGCAACCTGCAACAAGAGTAAAGAAAGAAGAGTATATGATTATGGATGTAACAAGAATCACCTAACCACCGGGTGTAAATAATTTTTGTACCCTATACAGTAAGGTAAGCAAACAAGAAATATGATTTAGGACCAAGCAAAACAAACATAATTGACAACAGCATATGCCAGATCATCAGACAATACTCATGTGTGTCTGGACATGGCATAATGTTTTGATTTATTGTGTCACATTACCTGTTTAGCAATAAACTTCTGAACATCTTCTTCAGTCAGTGAACTGTTGGGTGATCGAACAACATATGCTATTGGGACCTCACCAGCTTCGGCGTCAGGAAATCTACAGAGGAGGAAACGTCTCAAGATATCAGTGGTGAATTTACAAGATAAGATTAAGTTTAAGAATGGGTTGTACAACTTACGGAATAACAACAGCATCTAATATCTCAGGGTGAGAAACAAGCAGCCCCTCAAGCTCTGCTGGCGCTACCTAGTATGAATCAAAGAAGCATCAACTACCATCAATCTACATTCTCAACTCCAAAGTTACATGTCTAAAGGAAAACAGAGAAGATGCAGAAGAAGAGAATTTATCAGTATGTTGAAGAAAGCCTAGTGACTGTTGATCAGATATATCAAGTTACTGGCTGCAAAATTTCAGCCACGCCCACTTCCAAATAACCATATAGATAAAGGCAGCTTTAAGCGGTCTTAATCAGATCGGGTGAAGTGAAAAATTTAAATGATATAAGAAACAAGGACAGGGCTCCAGAGAAAACTGAAGTGGCAGCAAGCAATTTTGGGAGCAAACCACACAAAGTAAGAAGAAGAAAGAAGCCATGTCAACCAGACGCTGCAAATATTTTGCCGGAAACTTGTTTGTTAAATTTTGTATCCTCAAATAACTAGAAGTTGTACATCCAAAATTTCTAGGTTTCAACCAACAAATTGTCCTGAAAAATCAACTAAAAGCTGGCCTTGACCTTAAACTAGCTAGAGTTGGCTACAAAAATCATTTTCACTTGCCATTGCCTGACTGTCAGAAGTGGCTGAAAAAATTCCCTTGCATTAAACCTATATTACCAATTAGAAGTTACCTGAAAACCTTTGTACTTAATGAGCTCTTTGATTCGGTCAACAACATATAGCTGGCCATCCCCATCAAAATATCCAAGATCTCCCGTATGTACCCAACCCTTTTTATCTATTGTCAGCTTGGTGGCTTGTTCATTGTTGTAATAACCTGAAAATGATAGTGCCAAAATTTTCATATAATCCAACCTAAGAGAAAAGAACATACCTGAACATGTTAAATCAATGCAGAGCTTACACTAAATTTTCAGAAATGAAAGCCAACCTTATAATGTTATCAATTTAATTAAACAACTTATTAGTACATTTCTCACAAAAACATCAAAGTCATGAATCTACCAAGACCTTGACCTACAATGACAAATGTTATTGTTTGGGAACCTATTGGCTTGCATATGATAGATAAAAGCCTCCCTGATTTCTGAAATAACCCGGAGCAAGAATGCATCAAATTTCAAAAGGTTTTTTTCTGTTAAATGAAAGAATGTATTATCTCCCAAAACCCACATGAAGAGAGTATAATTGAAGCAATTAACATTATACCTTGCATCATATTAGGTCCTCGTAGCCATATCTCCCCCAACTGATTTGGAGGAAGAGGCTTTTGAGTATCCATACTGACTATTAGGGCTTCAACACCAGAGACAAGTGCTCCAGCTGAACCAATATTTCGAGATCCTGCAAATGAGTTCTCCACTGTGGCAATACCACTAGTTTCCGTTAAACCATAGCCCTGAAACCATTGAAATTTTCCTAAATCAGGAAAAATAGCTAAAATCGATTACCTACCTGGAAATCTGTAACTAATTTATTAACTGTTTAAAGTGTCACTGAATTTAGCCATACATGTCAAATAAAAGCAATAGAACATGAATATTATATGCTGCATTTCGCAAACTTTCTACTCTTTACAGTCAATCTAAGAAACAGAGAATTTAGCGGACAATTTACTACTGTCGAAGGAGCAAGAAACAATGCTCAACTTCTCTATCAGTGAAAATACTACACCAGTCATTGACAAAACGTATAGGCTGCTCTCTACAGACCATGAGGTCTTTGCTCCCTGATCGGATTATATATCAGTCAAGAAATCGATAAGATAAATATGATCAAGCCAAGGATATTCTAGATATGAACATAGCGAGCATAAAAGAACTGTTAGGATGCGCTCCCATGCTTCCGGATTAGTGCTCAAGAGACACAGAGATCTGAAGCAATCTTAATTTCACCAGAGGCCTGGCAAACCTCAAAATCATTATGCCTACTCTTTCGAAAATTGATAATAATTCAAACAAAGCAAACGAAAAATATGCAAAACTCATCAAATCTTTTCAGCTTATAATCATTACATGATTCGTAATACAAATGCTCAAACTGAACTACCTGAAGGACAGTTGCACTAGGTACATTCTTTGCGCATTCCTCCATCAACTCCTTTCCCAAAGGAGCAGCACCAGAACCAATACGTTTCAATGAAGAAAGATCAAATTTCTTGACCAAACTATGCTTAGCCAATGCAAGAATAATCGGTGGAACAACCCACATGTGTGTCACTCTGTACTTCTCAATAGCCCTCAAAAACATCTCAAGACCAAACTTAGCCATTAAAATAACACAATTGCCTTTTTGCAACTGACCATAAGCAACAACTGCAAGCCCAAATACATGAAACAGAGGCAACACGCAAAGAAACACATAATCTAATTCACCAGCCATTTCTTGGTCCATAGTTGCCATCAAAGATGATGCAATGAAGTTCTTGTGCGTCAAAATGACACCTTTGCTGACACCAGTTGTACCTGAAGAGTACAACAAAGCTGCAGTAGCTGTCTGCTTAATAGAAACATCTGGAAAATTTGTTACGTTCCCAGATAATTCAATCAAATCATGAAAATGAACAGTCTCTGAACTTGAGCTAAGACCACAAGAAGCAAGTTTACTTTTTGAACCCAAAAGGACAGCTGGCAAGTTAAAGCCTTTAATTTTGTCCCACAATTCAGGGACAGCGACGATAAGTTTTGGATTTGAATCCGTAACTTGCTTTGACAGTTCAGAGACAGTGTAAACAGGATTAGCAGTTGTCGCTATAGCGCCCATAGCAATAACACCAAGAAAACAAACAGGAAACTGAATTGAATTTGGGGCAAAAATCATAACAACATCATTTTTTTTAATACCCAGAAGGCGAAAGCCATGAGAGGCCTTAATCACAGTGGATTTGAACTGGGAAAAGGTCAACGATTCACCAGAATCAGCATCGATGAGTGCTGGCTTGGCGGGATAAGAAGCAGAGTTTCTAAAAAGAAAATGAACCATAGAAAGATTGGGGTCACTGGGAAGAACCAAAGGCGGCCTCAGAGATCTGTAGATACCATCACGGCCATAACCAGATTTCTCCATTCAAACTAAACAAGATAAGAAAGGAAAGTCAGAGAATTTTTTGTCTTTTCAAAATTTTTGTTTTTTTTTTCAGAGATATGAATGGAGATGAAATGAAATGAATGAAGAGCAAGGGAAATTAAACGACGACATGAAAAATGGGCCAATGATAACGGAGATGACGTGGACAGTCAATGGCACGATTGGCGGCGGCGGGTGATTTGATGAATTTGCAAAGATAATTTTGCGGTTTATCAGACAAGTTACAACAGAGGCAAGTAGGCAAATAAAGTAGTTAGTTAAGATATGTGGGAACTGTGATGATCACAAGTCACATCGTTATTTTTGAAAAATTCAATTCATGGATTACAACAACATTTGGGCTTACGTGTTTTTATATTTTCTAAAACGTGGTCGTAGAACAAGAGGACCGCGCCTGTGATCAAATACTGTTTTCTTTAATGATTAATTTTTACTATTACAATGTAAGAGCGTATCCGGCCGGGGACGGAGCTTCCCTCCGACGGGCGTTTTTTTTCTCTTGTTTTAGGAAATTATCGGTCATATATTTTAAAATATGTCTATGTATAAGAAAATATTATAATACTTTCAAATTGTATAACAAATTCAACCTGAATTTATAATATTTATCATTTATCTACCAAACCTGTTAACTTCCATTATAAAGTGACGACATCACAAGCGTAATTTAGACATTTAGCATGTGAAATAGAGAATAAAAGAGAAATTATCAGCCATTCACATTAAATTTATCGGTCACTCACTTAAAATATATTGTGTTATAAAAAATAATATAAAAATTTAAATTTGTTTAATTTTTTCACCTAAAATTGTAATTTGTATTAATTGTCCACTAAAATGTTAACTACAGTTTATAATTAATGACATCATAAGGATAATTTAGACATTTAACATACTGAAGAAAAAAATGAATAATAGTTTAAAATTAAAAAATTAAAAAAAAATATATTTTTATAACCAATATTTAACTAATTGACTTAAAACTCTATTTTTTCTACTCTATTTTTTCTTTAATTAAAAAAGTAGTAATTTGTCTTCTCAATTCATCTTCATAAATTTACACTAATTTGATGAATTACCCTAAACCTTAATTCATTAACGGCAGTTAACATGTTGGAATTTATGAAGAAACAGACAAGAAATACGAACTTATGAAGAGAGAAAGGGGGGGGGCAAATAATTTTGGGAGTTATTCACTAAGAAATTAGGATTATTTTTTGAATTAAAATAGGTGTCGTATGAGCTTTTTTTTTTAAAAAATTTTTAAAATATTCTGAATGGAGTAGAAAAGAAAAGGGATTTCAAGAAGTATTTTGTGGGGGGAGGAAGGGGGTTGAAAATCGTCCCAAATCTTATTTATAAATTTTAGGGCCTTGTTTACCCCCAAAAATGAAATAGGCCTTATATTACATAGTGGATGGACCTAAGCCATCTCCCCTGGGCCTTGAGCCGCCACTAATCGTATAGATTTTGTTAGCTTTTCTTTTGTTAGCCTAACCTTCCGGGTTGTTCAATCTTTTAGTTATATGGTGGGGTTATTTAAACTCACTAAATTATTTTACTCATTCACTTTTAAATGTAATTTTAATTATTAAAATATCCTTGTAGTAATTTACTAAATAAAGACACTAGTAATATAATTTAATATAAATATTTTTATTTCTTTTACAGAACTCTTGACTGTTGTAGTAAAGACTAATGAAGTTTTGTAACTGACCCACTGATCCTCACACTAGCAATGCGGAAGGATGTTTCTAAAATTATTGTTTTTGCTGATAAATGGTCTCCCAATGATCAGATTCAAAAGGAAAAATTAGAAGGAAGATAATGAGATTATGAAATTGATTTATAATGATTATAAATATGAAATTTATATGTCCGGGTACTTGTTAGGTACCGCTATTTTTGTCATTTAGTTATTTAACCATTAAATCAAACCCAAAAGTTGCATAACAGCACAGCGGCCAGATGTGTTCGTATGGTTATTAACATTGCCATCCCTGACGTTTACTGAAAACTTAGAAAAGTTAAAGGTTTCTAAATGTTGACATATATGTCCAGATTGTTTCAATTTTTTTTTTTACACTCAAATCCATTGACCTAGTTTGACTATTAGAATGGGCGTCAATGTATGGACAATAATTTAATCGCATGTAAAAAATTCAAAATGAATGAAAAATTAACATGGGTCAATAAATATTTTTATGACATAATATCTATTTAATATACAATAAATTATTTGAATATGTCAGTTAAAAAAAAGTACATAATAGAAATATATTATTTTGATGTAGGGATCCGACTGAAGCCCGGCTTGTATTTCTTTCTATCTCTCTCTGTTTTTTTGTTTTAAATAAAAATTTATTAATTAACCACACATGACATAACACGAGGCTTGAACCCGACAGCTGAAGAACGGAATCTTTGTACGTTGATTTCGTTACTGCTCTTTGGACAAATCACTCCGTATCTCTCTGAATGACTATTCCTTCCGTATATCTGCGTAACGCTTTTGCTGTTGGACGGCGCGCCAGCGAATCACGCTCTTGCCTTTGATGTTGCCCTTTGCCATTTTGCTATTGTCTTTTCCGTTATTTTAAAGTAATTATTTCAGCCTGCCCTCTTTTGTTGGGAAAATCAACCTTTTTTTGTTTTTTTTCGTTAACGCGACTCGCAGCACTTTCCACTTGCCATGTGATTTCTGCATATGAAATTTAATGCTCAAATATTTCAAAAATCAGTGTCTTAAAATATCTTAAAGATTTAAATCCACCTAAAAATTTGACTAAAGCAAAGTTCACCCTTAATCCTTGAGCCCTTGCCCAACCCTTGCCCAACCCTTGACCATAAATTCGGGATAAAACTCAAAAAATTTAGGCAGAGTGGATCGAGCAAATGATTGGGTCAGATCATTTTGCATCCCTAAATTCATATTTTAAATCATGAAGGTATCCAACACAAGAAAAATATATATATATATATAGTTAATGTTTAATTTACTAAAAAATTATATGGTTTAATATAAACTATATAACTTAATAACATATTTACATTAAAAAAAGAGAATATATATATATATATATATATATATATATATATATATATATATTTACACACACATACATTATTTTTTTTTGTTAATAACATTCTTATTTTATTAAAATAAAAATATTTTACTAGGGTATTATTATTATCATCATCCCAATTGGCTCAAAGAATCTGCACATGGTAGGCATAAAAAATTATGGACATGGTGGGCCCTACCATTTGCAGGTTTTAAGATGAAAAAGCAATGTGCCATTAGATTAGATTTGAGTGTAAGGCTATATTTGGATGGTGGATAAAAGATAGAATTAGAATAATTTGAAGGATCAAAAAATTAATATAATCTAAAATTACGTTTGGCTGTAAGGATAAATAAATTAGACCAAATTCTAGTCTAATATTTATAGGATTATTAAACTCTATTTTCACATGGGTTTAGAAATGATTAAATATATTATAGTCTAAATTTATTACTAATATCAAAAGTTTATTTAATAATTTATTTTAACTAGTATGTAATATATTAAGCATAAAAATTTATTTAATTATTTAATTACAATGATAATGAAAATTAAATATTAAACTTAAAAAATAGTAAAATGATTTAAAAATAATATATTATTTAAATAGTTATTTTAGCTTCATTAGAATAAATTTAACATAGTCCTATATGATATTATACCAAACAAAAGACAATACTATATAATTCAATATAATCCAATGTAATTATAAGAGTTAATCCAGTCTAATTTGATCTTCCAAAAGTAGCCTAATAACTCAAATTAAGATCACACATTTTAAATGTAGGATCCATCATTAAAACTTAATTAATGAGGACATCATCATTTTAATAAAGTGAGGATGCCACGAATAAATAAAGAAAAATATAGATTTTAATATATTAATAGACAAAAGAAATACTCTCTATATATATAATCATTCTCTAGCGTAATTAAATATATATTAGAGTTTTATAATATTATAAATTGCTAAAATTATTGAAACCACTTGGTATGGTCTGTGAAGGTATTTATTAACCAATCTCTTCGTGCCACATTAATATTATAATTTTTTTTTCTATCGATATAATTTCAAGCATTAAGTAAAAAAACAAAAATATTAGCTAAATCTTATCGGTATTATTATTATTATTATTATTATTATTATTATTATTAATCACATCATCGTCGTCGTCACCAACCAAACCTTATCAATTCAGACCTGACACGTACTCTTCAAGTGGACTCTGGTAAAGTACTGGTTCCCCCATCAATCAATAAATTGTCTCTGAAAACAATTGGTACACAAAGCATGGGTTTGGTACGAGAAATGATATTTTTTTTAACTTGTTAGTTCATCGTTTTCCTAATGCTTGATTAATTATTTACGTAATAAACTGTCGTAATGCAACTGTAATGTTGCGGTCAGCTCATTAAGCTCAACTTCTTAATCCATTAATTAATTAATATCTTTTTAAATTATTCTATTGATCGATGATGTATACGTTAATTAAGCCACTAATTGAAACGCTTTCAGTGGTAGTTAAACTACATACGTAGATGACGCTAATCTTTCCATATTTAATTTTTGGCAAATCCGTAACAGTTGGCTCCTTGTGGTTCGGTTAATCTAATTATTGCACGTACAAAAAAGTTTGGTGAGTTCTAAGAAAACGAAACAAATACTTTCGTCCTACGGTCATGGATAAAAATATATTATATTCCCCTAATTATCTCAAAATAGAAGTCAAAAGAAGATACTAGCTGCGTAAGTGTAGAGTCACGGACTCACAAGTGGCAGGGCTTTGGTTAAAAATTGAAATCACTTGACTTAAAAGTCAAAAGAGAGGATAAAGGCCAGATAAGTGTGGAATCATTGACTGACAAATGGCATGGCTTTGGTTAAATTTTGAAATCACTTGACTGAAGGTCTGAATGTGTCTCTGAGTTTTTTTCTCTTTTAAACTGAATAACATATCAAAGGTTCAAAGTGTTGGTTGCCACGATGGAAGCTACTCAGCAAAAGTCCACTCACGTCCTACGTCATTACCGAAATATTAACCTTTGATTTCTAAAGAGACCCAGTTGGTAAGCTCCCAGCTGGGTAGGTATGGATTTAGAATATGGATAAGGTATTAAGGATAATTTTTTTTTCTCTGTCTTTCCTTGCTTTTTCTTAATTAATGTGTGATTAAGATTGAGTTTAATTTATATTTGATGTTGACAATCAAGCCATCTATTTTAACTTTATTTAAATTTTTTTAACTAATCACTAAAATATGTGCACCCATTAACCCATACCTACCTTCGTTATACACACACACTCTCTCTCATTCAAGCTAACAAAGGTTTAACATACGAAAATTTCATTTTTCTTTAATTATCTTATTATTTTTCTTAATCCTTATGTCATATATCAAGTTTATAAATAACAAAAAAAATTACAAATTCATCATTCAATAGATAAATGTCACATTAATTAAAACTTAAATCAGAACTTAAATCTTTATTTATAAAATAATATTCTTACCGTTCAATAAATGAATATCATATTAAAACTTAACTTAAGTTGAGATTTAAATATTAAAATATTTATTATCACAACTTTTTCTAATAATAAAAAGGTGACAACTCTAGACAGAGATTTTTTTTTTTTTTTTTTTTTTGTGAATTACACACGTAACATCAGCTGGTATTTTATCTAGTCACATAACAGACTCATTATATACTAGATCTAGTTTAGCTACGGATTGAGAGATAGTAGAACAAGATGTACAGTATACTGGAATCTAACATCTTGAAAGTCTTGTTTCCAGACAGAGAGACGATTGAAACATGATACATATTACATGAGATGAGACAGCAACAAATAATTCAAAGTGCCTACGTAATTAATGATTAACCTTAGATGCAGACGTAAAGCTAAGCTAACTCTATGCGGTAAGATAATCAAAAGTCAAGGGCTCGAAAACATTGGATGCCTGAGTCTCAATCAAGTCCAACTGCTTCTCGGAAAGGTGCATGTAAACAACCCAGTCGCCGTTATGCGCCGGAGACGGCATCGGCATCACATAGCCAGCATCACCACCCCACGGAAAATGATAAGACCCGAAAGCCGGCTTGCCCCAGCCAAAATCCACCTTCGAAACAGGAAAACGCTGCCCTGATGAGACCACAAGTGCCGGCCCATCTTTACCTCCGGTGCCACATATTTTAGACACAGCTGGGTCCGGCCTTCGGGCCTCAACCCAATCAATCAGCCCGAGGAAATGGTCTTTCGTTACTGCATTTTCCAAGAAATCATGCACTCGTTTCGCCACCCATGATAATGGTTTTTCAATGAGTTCATTTACTTTTTGGCCTCCAAATGGGACTGAAAGCACGTTTCCAAAATATGAACCCATGGAGATTGGTTTATTAACATGATCTCCTTTGCTGCTGCTTAATCTAGTTCTTCCATCAACCACAATGCCCATTTTTGATATCCTCGTGCAACTGCCATCATTATCATTTCCACTGAGGGCTACCATTTTCCATAAAAATGCACTGAAAGACTCAAGTTTAGTCCTCTTGCACTCATTGGAGCTCGCAAGTAACTGAAGCTCATTGAGATGCTCACTTTTGATATAATATGTGCGACTGATGAGCTTATTACCATTGGCTTCTTCAGGAGTACTATTAGGAGGAGGTGGAGGTGGCAGTGAGGAGACGGGCACGTACACGTCGTCGAGGGCATGATCAATGCACAATGGCCGTCTAGGGTTTAGCATAGATCGCCTAAAAGATGGAAGCACAGACATTGGTTTTGACTGAGCAATTTCAGCCCATGATACCAGGAACATGTTGGTTGAGTATGCGTCGGCTATGCGGTGATCCAAGGTGCACGCCACTACAATACCACCGCATTTCAGTTCTGTTGCCTGTAAATTAAATTTATATATAGTTAATAAGAGCTAGAGTTAGCAAAAAATTAACTGATACTAGCTCCGACCCGGAATTAAAATTCTATGATTAGTTTACAATGTTGTGAACGAATTTTTACAGCGTTGTACAATATTATAAAATTGTCAAAAAATAATTTACAGCATTATAAACACGTTCCGATCTTAATTCTGGACTTGAAGCAAACTCTACACCAAAGAATGATTTTGATATACACGTATGCACCAACTCATTTAATTATAAAAATATCAGCACATGTCATGTTGATGAAATCACAACAAAAAGCACTTGTGTGATGATGATAATAGATCAAAATGTTTGTGATTTGTGAAGATCATAGATCAGAGTGTGTGTGACTGACCTGAACGGAGAGCACGCCGTTCTTCTTCTTAGGCAAGAGCTTACCTTCGATGCTTTCATCAGGATTATACAAGTTGAGGTCTCTCAGCTCAACTTCCGCATATGCTTCAACAAAATCAACCCCACGGTTGTTGCAAAGAAGCTCAGGCTCGCCATCATAGTTGTAAACAACCTCACCGGCTAGGGCATAATATGAGACAAGAGCTTCAGCCAAGGCCTTCTTCAGAACATCCACCGTGGACCCGAAGGTTCGAAAATCAGCCGCAGCTGGCTTCTTGTAACAAAAGAAGACACCAAAATCGATTGCTGGCAGAAGCAAGTCCAGGTTGGAGAGTGGCAGCCAATGCTCTTGCAATGGTAGCACTGCTGCCACTACCTCTTTCTTGCTCAATGTCACAATAAAATCTCCTTCTGAAACCATTTTTTTTTTTTGCTAATTAATTTTTATCTTCTCTTTTTCTCTTTCTCTCTGGATCTCTTTAATTTGTTGATGTGTTTGTGAGGAGGATGAGTGGATGGGCGTAGATTTATAAGCAAAGATGCGAGAATTTTAATACTATACAGTACTCTTTGTACTATATGGATTTAAGAAAATGTGCCAGCACCTAGGACTAGGATGTCAAGGTATATAATTAAAAGTCTAGTTTATTGATTGGAGGTGCTATCTTTCTTTCTTATAAACTCAATTAATTAATTTCCTTTAACTAGCCATTATAAAACACAACTTATATATATATATATATATGTATGTATGTATATATTCCTAAAAATAAGAGAATTAATGTATTAGAACACAGAGATTACTAGTTTTCCTTATTAAAATCAATATATATCACTTATCCCTGATTGTTTTCATAATATTCAAAATCTTCTTAGCACATTTTGAATGAAAAGATGGATAAATGGATCATTTGCTTGATAATTTATTTTGAGAATATAAAATACGTATTTATTATAAGAAAAATATTTTAAAAAAAAGTTAAAGAAAATATCTCATCTTCAGTGCTTATATTTTTTTTATTTAGTTTCAATTTATATGATTTATTTAATTTGTAATAAATATGAATAAAAGCGTATATAAAAATAAGGATAATACTATAAAAAAAAAATTGTTCTGCCATGTTATTTACTATTATAAAAACAATAAAAGAGTAAATGGTATATATAGATTTCAATAAGGAAAAATTATATTAATATTAATACAACCATGACAAGAATTTAACAAATAATAAATTAACTATCCCTTTTCAAAGAAAAAAAATATTAATAAATATTCATCGCACAGGAAACACCCCGAGATCGAGCTTTGAAATCTGTCATATGAATTTGAGATATCTTGGATCCGTTTGTCAGAGAAAGCAACAACTTAAACACCTTCCAAAACCTGTGACCGTACAAGTTTCTCGGGATTTCCTGGCAATTAAAACTAATATACCCAAAAGTTTTAGGAACTGAAATATGTCGTACATTCAATTTCCAATTTTTTTCTTCTGGGAGGCAATTAAGCCACGAGCAATTCTTACAAAATATTAGCAAATTTGCCGTATTTAGTGATTTTATAAATCCTAAATCGTCGTTGTTCATTTTTAAAGGAAGACAAGTTTGATTCGAAAGGCTATGCGTAAGCGTGATGCATTTGGTAGTTGTGGCTTTGACCAACGTTGGATGTGGTCATAGTATGCGTCTTCTGTGAGACAATGTTAAATTTGTTGAAGTTGAGAAAGTTGTAATCAAGTAATCTTTTTAATATGATTTTAGTATTTTCTACGTATCAATATATATATTAATATAAAATTCAATAGTCAACTATATATGTCAAGATATATATAAATATATATATATATATATAGAGGGATGTGGATTGGAGTGCCAGTCTTGCGCAGATCAAACAACTTAACCATTGTATCAGAAGAACCAATTACCAATAACCATTCGTTGTGGGGATTGAAAGCTAAGCAGTTAACCTAACACAATATGACAATCACGTTAAGTTACAGAAGTAATTTTAACTTTTATTTCGAACAACCAGCAAAGACAATGTTAGTATGAACTCAACAAGTTAACACACCGGGGAGTCAAGATAACATACATTAAATTAACTGAGTACTCACAGCTCCAATTTAATTTCATTATATTCTGTTCTTAAATTACAAAACGATCTCACATTTTCAAGATAACAAACAAATGATGTATTAATTTTCTGTACCGAAGTGTGTATTTTTCTTGCCATCTTTATATCTTAAGCAATCCCTTATTAGAAAATTTTATATTATATATATGTCTCAGTGTGTGTGTTCTTAACATAATTGACTATTTAATGATATATTGATAGAAAAAAAAAACTAAAATCAAACTAAAAATTACTTGATTACGTAATCAACTTTCTCAACTTCAGCAAATTTAATTAGAACCCAAAAATCTTCTCAACCTGAACTCTCGATACTATTTTCTATATTCTTAACCAGAAATTCTATCATCCCAGCAGATAGTCACATCTCTGATCTATGTCGCATGTGCTTATTGTTTATATTCTGACTTTTGCATTTCGACGAAGACAAAAACAGCATAAACAAACATAGAAGATTAACAAAAGCATTACTTGCGAAGAGTAAAGAGTATTATTAAAGTTTAGAAACATAAGCACAAGACTAGTTCATATCTCATAGAAGATAGATCCTATGACCACATTCATCGTTAAATCACTCAAAGTCTCCAACTCAATAAAATAGGAGGAAAGTTAAAAGATAAAAAAATATAAATTTTAATACATTATATTGACAAAATATATTATATTAGAATATATATTTTCTTATTTTTTATAATATATTAAAGTAAGAGATCACTAATTAAAAAATTACTGTATATGTATGTGCGTGCATGTGTATGTGTGTATGAAACCTTTATTAAAGTGCAGGAATACTATTACACCATAGGGTATAATAGTGTAATTAGAAATTTCCCATTGAGAATTTTCTAATATGTTTGTGTGCGTGCGCGAATGCTAAAATGAAGATTTCATGCTAACGGGGCTAAAGGACAAAAAATATGAACTTCAATACACTATTTGTTGTCTTTTACTGCTTGAGAGTCTGTGTTTTTTTATCTTTTAACTTTATCCACGTGAAATCTATATTTTAGCGTTTGCATTTTAAAAGTCCGTGTTTTACTTGTCTTTTAGTTTATCTCTTATTTTAATAACATAAAGGGTCTTGCTAAGTTACATCAAATGTAACTTACATCAACAACGAGTAGTTTCTTATGACCCTTTAGTTTATCTTGGTAATAATTGAGCCATATACATATAAAAAAAAAAAAAAACTATTTATGGGTTGATATAAGTTGCATTTGATGTAACTTAGTTGCTACCTAACTTAAGGGTTCACTAGTTAGCTAATGACTATATAAAGGGATCCCTTAAGTCATTAGAGTAAGGAATAAAATAAAAGAGTAAAAGACGGATAAAACATAGACTCTAATGCAGAGTAGTTTGTCGTATAGTATATTGAAGTGTGTATTTTTTTTTATTAATAGTTCAATAGATCCCTCATTATTATTATTATTGTGTGCCTCGAGTGAACCACTGCAGGGAGAAAATAATAGAATAAAAATCATAATAATAAGATTTTAAAAATATTTTATTTCACATGCTTTATGTTTATTTTGTCTTCCTGTAGGCGACATGAAAATGTGTAATTTCTCCATCAATAAGCAAATAAAATAAGAAAAACGAAGAGCAGTACACTTTTTGTGTCCGTAACTATTATCCGGTGTGGCCTACATTATTATTACAGTCCTCAAAATAATAAAATTTATCAAAAGATATTTTTATTTAAAAAACTCTTGCAATGTGAAAAGGCAGACTATTCGTTTTATAAGAAGCTGCAATCAAATTTTGGATCGCAGTTTCGCAATGAGCTCCCTCCTCAGAATTTTCCCTGAAGCGGTCTTCGGAACGCTGTGTATAAATGTCACGTTCCTTAACCTTTTATAATGGGCAACCTGCAACAAAGGGATGAAAGAGGAGAATTCGGTTAATGTGTAATGTGAATCACAAGGGGTTTAGATATAGCCGAGTTAAAGTATTGCTATGATTAACAATCAATAATATTTTTCACGTATTATGTCACACATATGAAGTACCTGTTTAACAACAAACATTTGAACATCTTCTTTAGTGAGCGAACTGTTGGGTGAGCGAACAACATAGGCAATTGGGACCTCACCAACTTCAGGATCAGGAAATCTGAAGCGGTGAAAATGCTTCAGGATATACGTATCAATGGTACATGTACAAGACGAAAGTTTACATTTAATGTGTATATGAATGTATCACAACTTACGGAACGACAACAGCATCTAATATCTCAGGGTGAGAGACAAGCACCCCCTCCAGCTCTGCTGGCGCTACCTGCAATATTAATTCTGTTAGTAGTAGAAATCGTGTTCGTCATTATTATTTCCTTAGAGCAACTGGTCAAAATTTTGCAGGGAAAATTAAAACGCATTAATTTGCATTAAAACCTCCATTATAATTACCGGTAAAGCAAATACCTGAAAACCGTTGCACTTGATGAGCTCTTTAATTCGGTCGACAATGAATAGCTGGCCACACTCATCGAAGTACCCAAGGTCTCCTGTATGAAGCCAACCCTCTTTATCTATAATCAGTTTTGTGGCTTGCTCATTGTTGAAATAACCTGAAATGAGCATTGAAGTGAAAGCGTCAAGAAAAGTAAAGACAATGAAAGCAAAAAGGCATTTTCCTTACGTAAAATAATGGTCTTCTTAAGTTACAATCAATGTAATTTAGAGTCCTTGTAATATAACAGTGGATCCTACTGTCATGTCACAAATTTTTACATGTTTTGTAAGAACTGTAAGTTATATTGATTGTAACGTAGCAAACAATACATGACTACATGATTCAATAACACCTTGTAGAATTCAGGATTCTCAGATTATGCCCTAGAAATTACCGAAGAATTTGGTTGACAAAAATTATACCTGGCATCAAAATAGGTCCACGAACCCATAACTCCCCCACTTGATTTGGAGGAAGAGGCTTAAGAGTATCTACACAGACTATTTGAGCTTCAACTCCTGCAACAAGTGTTCCAGTCGAACCACTATTTTGAACTCCTAACAATGGATTCTCCACTGTTACAACGCCACAAGTTTCCGTCATACCATAGGCCTGAAATCACGGAGTTTTTTTAATTATGTTTAACCCAGAATGATATTTTGAGAAAGATGGTTAATTTGCTTTACAGTGAAAGCTATGTTAAATTATTAACTTGTCTTATTAAGAAAATTAGATGTACAGTAATTAACTGCACCTGAAAAACCGTAACGGTAGGTAAATTCTTCGAGCATCCCTCCACCAATTCCTTTCGCAGAGAAGCAGCACCAGAACCAATCCCTTTCAACGAAGAGAGATCATATTTCTTCACTAAACTAACATTCTTGGCCAATGCAAGAATAATTGGTGGCACGACCCACCAATGTGTCACTCTGTACTTTTCAATAGCTCTCAGAGACATCTCAAGATCAAACTTACCCATTGAAACAACACAGTTGCCTTTTTGCAACTGGGCATACAAAACAAATGAGAGCCCAAATACGTGAAACATTGGCAGCACACAAAGAGTCACATAATCTAACACACCAGCCAGTTCTTGGTCCATAGCTGTCGTCAAAGATGATGCAATAAAGTTCTTGTGTGTCAAAATGACACCTTTGCTGACACCAGTTGTGCCTGAGGAGTACAACAAGGCCGCAGTATCTGTTTGCTTAACAGAAACATCAGGAAAGTTTGATACATTCCCAGATAATTCAATCAAGTCATCAAAATGAACAATCTTTGAACTTGATCTGGGGCCACGAGGAGAAACATTGTCATTGGAACCCAAAAGGACGGCCGGGATATTGAAGTCTTTAACTCTGTCCCATAATTCAGGGACAGTGACAACAAGTTTTGGATTGGAATCTTTAACTTGCTTTGAAAGTTCAGATACAGTGTAAATAGGATTAGCAGTTGTTGCTATACCACCTATAGCAACAACACCAAGAAAACAAATAGGAAACTGAATTGAATTTGGAGCTAAAATCAAAACAACATCGTTTTTTGTAATACCCAGATGGCGAAATCCATGAGAGACCTTGATCACAATGGATTTGAACTGGGAAAAAGTCAAAGATTCACCAGAATCAGCATCAATAAGTGCTGATTTGGAGCCATAAGAAGCAGAGTTTCTGAAGAGAAAATGAACCATAGAAAGATTGGGGTCTTGGGGAAGAACCAAAAGCGGCCTTAAAGACCTGTAGATACCATCACGGCCATAAGCAGATTTTTCCATATCAAAGAGTCTCTTTTTTTTTTTTTGTTTTTAAGAGGTACCAATGGAGATGAAACCAGTTAATAGCAAATGATGATAGCAGAAATGTTGGGACATTTAATCATGGTGCTTAGGAAGATGATGGTATGGACCGCTGGGTCGGTTTGGCGGGCAAATTTGGTGACTTCGGTTTTTGGAAAGAAAACTTGTGGTTTTAAAAGACAATAGAGGCTAGTAGTAGCAAAAATAGTATTTCCGGTTCAGTTTTTAAGACGTTAATTATGAGTCACAACTTATTTTTTATTTGGTAAAAATTAATTGAGGGTTAAGAAACATTTTGGTTTCTGGGATTGTATTTGTTCTTTCGCATAAAATATATAGGTCAGAAACTTGAATTGAAATGATCACATATTAACTTTATCTCCATGTAAACAAAAATCACGAACAAAAAGAGGTATTGATGGGTATTTCTTGTTCAGTTTTTGCACATTCGTTCAAAAGGCTCTGTCGTGGGTGGAAGTTCAAAAGAAATAATGGTATTTGAACATGGAAGTTCAAAACATATAGTTCAGATACAGTTTATGTTATATGAATTGCTAATCTTCTAGTAATACGGATCGACCAATTTTACGAATACTTATAGAAAAAAAATAATAATGCACATATACAAAGGTGAGATATCAATTTTATACCTTAAATGACGTGTCACTAATTAATAATTTATTATTGTTTGGTAATAGTTAGTTTTTTATACCATCATTAATAGTATAATATCTTATGGTATCAATAAATAACTTTGAATACAAACACTGTGTCACAGCATTGTGCATATCATCATTACGCAAAAATCATTGTCACACGGCTACATGAAATTAGCTATAACTAACCGAATGTCTGCCGTCGGAAATCCAACACATGCAAAACACGGAATGGATAAGGATTACGGAGGAATGCTCCAGTTTCCAAATGTTAGTAACTTTTCATTTTCTGTCACCATCCGAACCTGAAGCACGCAGTCCAGTATATTACGTTTATTCTGTCACGTATGTTGCATGCCTAACTTCAAATTCCCTCAGGCCATTCATTCCAGAGAGTCAGTTGCAATTACTTTTCATGTGAATTTGTTCGTTTTAGTTCATTTGTTTAGGTTTGAATGTTGTATTATGGTTTTATTTTGAACCAGTAATTTATTTGGACAAATTATGCATGGTGTTGTCTCATCTTCGTAAGCTTGAATTTAATCGCTGTTCCACACACATCAAACACAGATAAATTTTTGTGTCCCCTTCTTTATGAAACAAGCAGCCCTTCAAGCTCTGCTGGTGCAACCTAGAATAATTAGCAGAAAAAATCATTAGGGTCGTTGCTCCTGAAATAACAAAGGAGGTTGCAATTAACTGTCACCGCAAATACTACAACATTAGTGTCGTTTATCAAAAATTGAAGTGAACAGAACTCAGTTAAGTGATTCGTTTCAAGCTATATAAGCAATTAAGCATCAAGTACAATCCACCTATCTGCAATAACTAAAAAGCCGCATATATTGGAAAATAAAGAAGCCATTGCATCAGTATGTTGAAGAAAGACTTGTGCCAGTTGTGCAGGCGCATAAAGTTACCGACAGAAAAATTTCCAGGCATATCCCTTTCCAAATTACTGAAAAAATACCAATATGATATTCTCATATTATAAATGAAGAAGAGTTGGCTACATAAATATTTTCCACAGGTCATCAGTGCCAGAAAATATTACTGGCATCAGATCTACATAACCAGTAAGAAGTTACCTGAAACCCTTTGCACTTGACGAGCTCTTTAATTCGGTCAACGACATATAGCTGGCCATCACCATCAAAATATCCAAGATCTCCTGTATGTAACCAACCCCTCTCATCTATTGTTTGCTTTGTAGCCTGTTCATTTTTGAAATAACCTGAAATGAGCTTTGAAACATAAGTATCAAGTTACTTATGTAAACCAAATGAAAACAAGAGCAGATGCCTCAACGTGTTAAAATGAGAGCAAAATAATTACTTTGGAAATCTAAGTATTGACACAGTGATACGAATCATATTGCCAATTACCAACTTCCACACAACTGCTGAATACAGCACTATTCAATTAAGCAGAAACTAAGATCACATGAATAATGGACCAAGTACCAATATGAGGATCAAGACAGACTTTGAAGCCTTGCTTCATTAATTTTCACAAGAAATGGTTATTTACTCCCAACATAATTCAACAGTTCTTAGAAGCATTTTTTTTTTAACAGCCCATAGGGTACCTGCTGACTGATATCAGTGATCTTCTACCCACTGATAAAACAAGAATTTAAGTTTCAGGTTAAAAGAAAATTAATCCGTTTACTGATCTTTCCCTCATATAAAAGAGTAAGTATGTTCATAAACCCCACAAGAATAGAGTAAACATGAAGAAATTGATATCAACTATACCTGGCGTCACATTAGGTCCTCTAGTCCATATCTCCCCCAACTGATCTGGAGGAAGCGGTTTTAGAGTTTCTACACTAACTATTTGGGCTTCAACTCCTGCCAAAAGTGTTCCAGCTGAACCGCTATGTCGAACTCCTACCAATAGATTCTCCAGTGAGACAGGGGCACAAGTTTCTGTCATACCATAGCCCTGAAACCACAGAATTTTTCCAGAATCGGGCATAAATTTTACTTTTCCCATCTCATAACTAGAACTTGAAAAGTGTAAATAGGAAACATCTTTCAAATTTTCCGTCAAAGCAAGCAAATACAAGCTAAAACCTTGAAAACTGTACCCAATAAGTCATCTATTTTAAGTGTCACTGAATTTAATTTATGCTGCATTTCAACAAAATTTTCTACTCTCGAGACATCTGTGTTAGATGCAAAAAAGTTAATGAGCAATTTTACTTTTAAAAGGGCAAGAATCAATACTTAACTTCTATTAGATTTGAGATTTTCGAAATACTGCACCATTCATAGACTTTGAACCCTGATCAGATTATATATCAATCAAGAGATCAATAAGATCAAGGCCATTCTACACATTAAATTGGTGTTCTTAAATATCAAGAAACATAATCAGACTTGGTCACACGTCAGAAATTCACATTTGGTGTATATATATTTAACTTAGAATGAGCTTTTAAGGAAAAAAATAGAAGGTGTACACCGATGCTCAAATTGGACTACCTGAAAAACAGTTGCACCTGGTATGTTCTTCTGGCAATCCTCCATCAATTCCTTCCCCAATGGAGCAGCACCAGAACCAATAAGTTTCAATGAAGAAATGTCAAATTTCCTCACCAAACTATTCTTAGCCAATGCAAGAATAATTGGCGGCACAACCCACCAGAGTGTCACTCTGTACTTCTCAATAGCCCTCTCAATAGCCCTCAGGGCCATCTCAAAATCAAACTTCCCCATTGAAACAACACAACTGCCCTTTTGCAACTGGCCATATAAAATAATTGAGAGCGCAAATACGTGAAACATAGGCAACACACAAAGAACCACATGATCTAGCTCACCAGCCAATTCTTGGTCCATATTTATCATCAAAGATGCTGCAATGAAATTCTTGTGTGTCAA